>JABTXL010000001.1:5556416-5626138 GCA_025134845.1 Neodon shergylaensis
GCACATATGCATGCACACAAGCACATATGCATGCACACATGCACATATGCATGCACACACGCACATATGCATGCACACAAGCACATATGCATGCACACATGCACATATGCATGCACACAAGCACATATGCATGCACACATGCACATATGCATGCACACAAGCACATATGCATGCACACATGCATATATGCATGCGCTCACATGCACACATACATGCACACACATGCGCGTGTACACACTCGTTAAATAGTTTTTTAAGGATTTAAAACAATAGAAGACACCCAGTGTTGATCTCTGCTGTCTCCACTCATGCACACGTATGCATGTGCACCCACATGTATGTACACGCGAACACATACATACTCAAACACCCCCCACATTCATATTAATTAGTAATTCAATCATTTTAAGCTTAAGCATAAATAATCACAAAGTGATTTTCTGTGTTTTTTTTTTAGATTTATTTATTATGTATACAACATTCTGCCTCCATGTATGCCCGCACACCAGAGGAGGGCGCCAGATCTCATTACAGATGGTTGTGAACCACCATGTGGTTGCTGGGAATTGAACTCAGGACCTCTGGAAGAGCAGTCAGTGCTCTTAACCTCTGAGCCATCTCTCCAGCCCCACAAAGTGATTTTCAACCTCATGAAGAGAATCCAAAATGAAGTTTCAAAATATAATTTTATCATTTTTTTCATAAGCCTGGCTACTAAAAATAGAGGAAAACCCTCGTCATAATCTTGCCACCAAAGAGTGGCCACTATTAAGTAAGTCCATGTGTATATCTACATACTACATTGCACATTTCCAGGTGTGTGTCGCCAGGTGTGGTGGCCTGAACAGTCCCAACTACCCAGGACTCAGAGGAGGACCCTGTGAGCCTGTGAGGTTTGAGAACCGTCTGGGCTGCATAGTGAGAAATGATCTCAAAAATAAAACCTAAGTAAAAGTGCACATAGTTTCACCACAAATGAGAGCATATTCCTTTTGATGATTTATGAAAATTTTCTAAAACTAAGACTTGCAGAGCAAGCGAGTCTTATGACTTACTAAACTCAATAGCTAAGCAAGGCCTCTAGCAGGGTCACCAGAGGTCTCAATGCTACATACAGAGCATGACTCAGCACGAATCCCTTGGTAAGGCTGTTGTCTCCAATGGAATGACCCATAACCACATAAGATGGGCATCTGATGTGTGACCTGGTGTTTTAGTTATCCTTTTTTCCCCCAGCGTGACTGAATATCAGGCTTTGCAGACTGAATCTTTACTCCCTTTCTGTTTACTGCTGACACATCTGTACCAGCTCTTCTTTGCCATTTCTCTTTCCTCTACCCTCACCACCGCTGGCTTCAGTTATGTTTTATATGGGGTATTTTATTAAAACATATCTCACCTCAGCCTTAGGGTATGAACCAAACATGTCCAGTCCCCTCACAGCCCTTGTCACCTCTTTCTCCCAACACTTAGAGATTATCTTCAGCTTCTGTCCCGTGCCTTTCCCTAAATGCCCCAGTGGGTTTAGGCGCTTGCCACCGAGGCTTTCGGCCTGAGTTTGATCCCCCTAACCTACAGGGTGGAAAGAAAGAGCCAACGTCCTCCAGTTGCCCTCTGGTCTCCATGTGCATACACACTTATCCACAAAATAAGTGAATGCAAACATATTGTTTAAAGATGTCTCCCAAGGCTGGGCGATGGTGGCGCACGCCTTTAATCCCAGCACTCGGGAGGCAGAGGCAGGCGGATCTCTGTGAGTTCAAGACCAGCCTGGTCTACAGAGCTAGTTCCAGGACAGGCTCCAAAGCCACAGAGAAACCCTGTCTCGAAAAAAAAAAAACAAAAAAAAAAAAAAGATGTCTCCCAAGTCCATGCATTTCCACGTATCTCTAACTGAACTGGGTCATGACTGCCTAGACAAACAGACTTAGAAACAAACAGCCCTATGGTGAGTGGAGTTAAGGCTCCTCTGCCCCATTCACCTCTTCCTAGGCGGCTCTGATGCTAAGGGTAAGGAGATAACATAGAAGGAGAACTGGCCTTGAAGTCAGACGTGTTCCCTCTACACTTAACGCAGGCTTCTTTCAACTCTTTCTAGAACAGGAGATTTCTTACCTGCAAACCCAATGACTGAACTGTCCTATGGGCTTTAAGCTTCCTGCTCAAAAACCGGCCCCGACAACCTTCTTTCCCTCTAGCCAGGTCCACAGCTGGCACTGGCTGCCTCCCAGTGTGCACTGTTCTTTATACTCAGTCTTCTTAGCCCATCCCACTGCCAGTGAAGCCTTTCCACTGTGAATGATGGTTCCTGTGTTGTCTTCCTTTTTATGGTTCTTTGAGACAAGGTTCTTGGTGTAACAGCCTTAGCTGTCCTGGAACTCACTCTGTAGACCAGGCTGGCTCCGAACTCACAATGATCTACCTGCCTCTGTCTCCTGAGTGCTGGGATTAAAGGTGTGCGCCACCACTGCCCAAACGTCTTTCATTTATGTTATTCATTTTACAAACATTTATCTATCAAGTGGGCACTAGTATACACAGCACGTTCGTACCCATTGACAGTGGTGAGGTAAAAGAATGCTTGTCCTCAGTTTATCTTTTTTTTTTGTTTGTTTTTTTGAGACATGCATAACGCAGGCAGATTCTTGTTACGCTAAAGAACTTCATACTAGTTGTTAGAGGAAACTAACAAGATACAGTATTGAGGTGTTCTGAAAGGATGTAGGGATCTAAACTGAGATAAGGGGGAACAAGAGTGTAAGAGGGAAGAAAACATGCTAGTTCCACCCCAAAGGCTGGAAAATGGATTGTTTTATTTTGTCAGACAAGGTCTCTATGTAGCCATGTCTAGTTAGGAGGAACTCTCCATGTAGACCAAGCTGGCCTGGAATTCAGAGATACACTTGCTTCTGCCTCTCAAGTGCTAAGATTAAAGGCATGCACTACAAGCCAACCCAAGGGAATTTGTTTTTGTTTTTTGTTTGTTTGTTTTGTTTGTTGGGTTTTTTTTTTATTTTATTTTAATTTTTTTTTAGAACTTCCAGAGACCGCCAGCCTCTGGTTCCGGGGTGCTGGAGTTTAAGGTGAGGGCCACCACCACCTGGCCTGAGACAGGGTTTCTTTGTGTATCCCTGGATGTTCTGGAGCTAGGTCCGTAGACCAGGCTGGGCTCGAACTCACAAACAAAGAGTACCTGCGAATCCTGACCGGAGGACCACAAGCGGCAAGCCGTGAGGAGAGTCCTGATAAATGGCCTTGAGTATTACCCTAAATTTAGGTTTTATCCGAGAAAGGTGGAGTCCCCGGCTTTAGGCAATTCCTTTTTGGGTCTGTTCTGGAGCAGGTGTAGTTACTGGGCACTGAAATGGTTAAAGATGATGGAGCTGCAGTCTTGTTCCGTTCAAACTAACTGGTCTTGTCTTGGGATCACTGGTGCACAATAATATCAGCTCTTCTGTCCCGTGTCACAAAGAGCCAGACCTGTGCTAGCCACCGGGCAGGCGCTGCACGCTTCCGGACGTCGCGAGACTTCCTCTGCAAGAGGGGCGTTTCGGAGCATCAGGTCGCCTGGCAACCGTCCGCTGGCCTTGCCGGAGACTGGCACAAGGACACTGACCAAACCAGTTACAGACCGGACTGGACCCTGGATCCGGGAGCGGTGAGACGTCCAGGGAAACCCTAGCCAGGGGCGTTTCTGAACGCAGACTTCAATAGTGATTAAAATGCAGGTCTCTGAGGGCTGTCCCTAAACACCCAGAGCCCCAGACACAGTCTGGAAGACTAGTTTGAACCAGCACGCAAGGCTGGAAGCCTAGAGGCCCCAGGCAGGGTGGAGAGAAGGCGAGGGAACATGATCCAGGCTTTGAAAACTTTTGAGGGCTGAAGCCCGCCATTTAGAGCATCTAAAAGCCACTGAGCGCAGCGACTCGACTCCCTAAAAGCGAATGTAGGTAGAAACCAACCCCAAAACTGTCCGTTTTACCAGGCCTACAGAAGCCTGGGGGATGATAGCCAGCTAAGGAGTCAGCAAGATGGGATCCCAGAGCGCCCTGAAGCAGCTCTAAGCAATTCCCTCTGGCAGTTTAGCTAGTGGGGGTATTATGGGAAACGATGTGTTTTCAGAGAAAATCAAGGACACCCCACAAGTGTTGACGTTTATTGTTTTTATTATTATGTTCTAAGATGTATACAAATTCAACCACTGTAGTTTAAGCCCCTGAAATAATGAAACTACAAATATCAGTAAAGTTGGAGTTGGTGCTGTCTTAATAAAAGGAATGGTGATGTTTTTGACGAAACAGTTTTCATGAACTGCTACCATGCATGCAGCCTATGATTTGTATTTTATGTTGTGGGCTGATGTGAGTCTCTCCCTTTCCATATTTGAGCCCCTGCAATGTTTTCCTATAGCTTTTTGATTACTTTCATTGGCCTTCTCCTGATTTGAAAATATTTTAAATATTTCCGTCCTCTTTTCCAAACAGTCTTCTGTAGCCCAGGCTATCCTAACACTCACTCAGCCAGAACTGCCCTTGAATTTCCTCCTTCTACCTTCTAAATTCGGGGATTATGAGTGTGTGCCACCAGCTTGCCGCCGCTTTTCAAATCTGTTTAATTTTCAGAAGCAGCAACTTTTAGACAGAATTCTCTTGTGGTTAAAGAATTAAGAATATGCCGTTTTGGATTAGGCCGCTCTGGCACACTGACTTGAAATCAGGGCCGGTACAAGATTCGTGACTGCCTGCCCGTCCCCTCCTTGCCCTGCCCCGCCCGCCCTCCCGTCTGCCCCGCCCCTCGCCCCTCCCTCCTGCATTTCCACTGTCCACCTAGCTTCCTGCCTGCCTACCCGCCTGCTTCCCATGTGAAAAGCCCCTTTTCCATTCAAGAAGGAAAAGAATCATTTTGTCATCAAGGATAGGGCAATCTATAAAAAGAAAACAACCACCTCAGCATTTTTATACCAACCCTTATACTCACTTTTTTTTTATTTATTTTTATTAAAGATTTCTGTCTCTTCCCCACCGCCGCCTCCCCTTTCCCTCCCCCTCCCCCAATCAAGTCCCCCTCCCTCGTCAGCCCAAAGAGCAATCAGGGTTCCCTGCCCTGTGGGAAGTCCAAGGACCACCCACCTCCATCCAGGTCTAGTAACGTGAGCATCCAAACTGCCTAGGCTCCCACAAAGCCAATACGTGCAGTAGGATCAAAAACCCATTGCCATTGTTCTTGAGGTCTCAGTAGTCCTCATTGTCCGCTATGTTCAGCGAGACCGGTTTTATCCCAGGCTTTTTCAGACCCAGGCCAGCTGGCCTTATCCTCACTTTTAATCACTTTTAATCAACTCCTTTAGCCCAAATCCTGTTCCCTTCACCGGTTCACAACCTGCGAGTCCTTTTCCAGCCCAGCATGCCAGTGCCTTGAGCCTCCCTTAGGAAGACTCAGGGCTCATTAAAAATCCAGGGCAGTTCCTAACACAATCCTGAAAGGGTCTTTTTATGAAACATGCCAATGTCAAATATTTATATAAAAGAGTCAATGACCAAGAATAGCCAAAGTGAAGAGATGTTATTGGTCTGAACTTAGAAAACAGTGCTGCCATGCCAACAGAGGCAAATGAAGGGAAGAGAAAATGCTTTTGCATAGTGTATTGGGTAGCTAGTTCCCACTAGGAAAAATAAACATTCAAGTCTCTCTCACCTCGTATGTGCAGAGCAATTCCAGATAAAAGAACAGAATTTGTCTAGCAGAATGTGAACAAGTTTAAAAGAAAAATATTAGATTGTTGTTTTAAATTTGGGGTAAGGAAGGAATTGCCAAAAAGGAAGTAATACCTTTGACTGTTTTCAGAAAGAAAAAAAAAGCTATGCCAGGTGGTGGCGCACGCCTTTAATCCCAGCGCTCAGGAGGCAGAGGCAGATGGGTCTCTGTGAGTTCGAGGCCAGCCTGGTCTACAGAAAGTTCCAGGACAGCCACGGCTGTACAAAGAAACCCTGCTGTGAAAGGAAGCCTGCATGGTTCTGACATAGGCCCTCTGCAGTACATGTTAAGGTTGTATTCCTTTGTCTTGTGGAACTCCCAACAGTGGGAGTAGGGCCTATCTCTGACTCTTTTGCCTTCTTTTGGGATCCTTTCTCTACCATAAGGGTCACCTCATCCAGCCTTAGCAAAAGAGGTGGTGCCTAGTCTTCCTGGAATTTTTAGGAATTTTTTTAATGTATACAGCATTCTGTATGGCTGCAGGCCAGAAGAGGGCACCAGATCTCATTTTTGAGGGTTGTGAGCCACCATATGGTTGCTGGGAATTGAACTCAGGACCTTGGAATAGCAGCCAGTGCTCTTAACTTCTGAGCCATCTCTCCAGCCCATCTTACTGGAAATTGATAGGCTGTTTGGTTGATGTCCCTAGGAGTCTTGCCCCATTCTGAAGAGAAATGGAGGAATGGGTGGGGGGGAGGAGAGGAGAGGAAGGAGGGAAACTAGGGTCAGAATGTAATATATGAGAGAATAAATTTAATTTTTTTAAAAAAAACCTGTGTGTTTTTAGGAGACTGTTAAAAACAAGTGAAACAAGGAAGCAAGGATAACCCAAGGTCTGGGGAAAGATATAGCAAATTCCATCAGTGACAGAAGAGTCCAATAGGAATGTGCATGTGTCCTAAAACGTACCTAACAAATCACAACCCTGTTGCTCAATACTTTAACTATGAAAAGTGTTGCATTTGTTTATGCTGCTTTTGTGTAGCGATGTAAGGTTGTGTGTTTGATTATGGAAAGATGTGCTGTGTCTGTTTCACCTTGCCTGCCTAAAGTGCCCAATTGGTCTAATGAAAAGCTGAACAGCCAATGGCTAGACATGAGAAAAGATGCACAGGATTGGCAGGTTGAGAAAATAAATAGGAGAAATCTAGGCTTGAGAGAGAAGAGAAGAGTAAGAGGAAGAAGGAGTAGGAGAAGAGAATGAGGAAGAAAGGGTAATTATGGTAGTTCCTGCCTGAGACCAGCACAGTTCAGTATGGCGGAGCTGAGCCGCTCCTGACTCAGAGCCATTTGGTGCCCCTGAGCCGCGCACAGTTCCAGGCACACAGCAGTCCACATTGCCATCAAGCAAGCCGTAGCACTTTACTCCAAATGCTCCATTCAAAAGCTCTGGCTCTCATAGGAGCCAGACAGAAATCACGATGGTGGCACAGCCCAGGAAGCTGGCATTTTAAAACAGCCAGTTTTTTTCCTGAGTCAGGAAAATTTCTTTGCAGCACGCAACCCACAAACAGCAAAAAGCTGTCTTAAATCCTCTCTCTCTCCTTTTTAAGCCCTCTCAGGTTTTACGTGGAGTTCATTACCACGTTGGGTGCCACTCTGTTGTGGGAGCTGCAGGCTGCGTTCCTGCCACCCAGCTCCTGGCCACCTGGCTAGCGTATGCTTCAAAATAACAACACAAAAACGGTATTCATATAAACACTGCTTGGCCCATTTCTATTAATGTGTGTAGCACCACGAGTTGGTGACTTACCAGGAAGATTCTAGCCTACGTCCATCTTGGGTCGGAGCTTCATTGCATCTGCCTCAGAGAGCAGAGCTATGGCGTCTGAGCTCACTTCCTCTTCCTCCCAGCATTCTGTTCTGTTTACTCCACCCACCTATGTTCTAACCTATCAGGCAATGCAGTTTCTTTATTAATTAACCAATGACCTTCCTCCATCAGACATGCCCAGGGCAAGAAGTCATGCAGTCTCCAGACAGACAGACACAAGAAGCAGTGAAAGTAAGATATGCAGAAAAACAGAAAAGCAAAAGGCCCTGAGGCAAAAGGTAGATAAAGAGAAACAGATTAATTTAAGTTAGAAAGAGCTAGCCAGAAATGAGCCTAAGCTAGGACAAACATTCATAACTAATATGAGGTCTGTCTCCATGTAGGAAAAATGAGATATGGAAATAGTGATTAGCAGGAAGAGGACGTCATGTCAAGAGTGTCCAGTTAAAACCAGTTTCTATCAGAGCACAGCTGTACCCATGGGGACACTGCCACCAGTCCCCTATGTCAAAGCCCACTGAAGAACAGTTTCAGAGCATACAGTTACACTAAAACGTGCAGTCCAGGCATAGTTGCTCCTAGATTAAACCTTGTGCTAAAGACAAAATAGACGAGAAATGTAAAAGCAGCACTGCAAAAGCAGAATACAGAAAGGCTCAGAGTCATGCTCGGGAAGAACAAACAGCAGCAATACAGTTTCTAGAGCTGTGCGGAGTGAACCACATGGCTCTCCAGAACAAACGGTAAACAGGAGGAGGAACACTGACACTGATGACATGCACAACTGCGTGTGTGCTGGGAACCTGTGCTTTTTAGGCGTATGGACATTTGAAACCAAACCAATGCATAAATAAACAGCAGTGTCCAAATTTGAAGAGAATGGAGGGGGAGAAAAGTAGAAGTGTTTGTGGTTTGTTAGTTTATTTCAGTACTGGGATAAATCCAGGACCTTGTGAATGTTAGACATCACTGAGCTACAACACACACATACACATACATATACACACACATACATACACACACATACATACACAATACATACACACGCACATATATATACACACATATGCATACACATACATATACACACACATACATACACAATACATACACACACACACACATATATATACACACATATGCATACACATACATATGCACACGCACACATACACACACCTGCATTTGTTTTCTTTCTGTTTTTGTTGTTGTTGTTGTTTTGTTTTTTTGAAGCAGGGTCTCGTATATTCCAGACTGGCTGCAGCGGACCTTGAACTCCTGATTTCTCCTGCATCTACCTCACAAATACTATGTTTATGAGCCATCATGTTAAACTTAAATTTATTTTTAGTGTTTTATATTTTAAGCTTATGTATGGGTCCTGTGGGTCTTATATAAAATAATATTCTATTTGAAAGCATGCCCCCACTTCTTCACCTGTTTGGTCTCAAACACAAGAACTCAAGCAATGCTCCTGCCTCAGCCTCCTCGGCTGCTAGAATCACCAGTGAAAGTCACTTATTTCATAAAACTTTTTAGTATTGTATATTCTACATAATAATGTCTTATTATATTTTCATAAATGCACATAAGGTGGTTTGATCATATTCCCTTCCACCTTCTTACCAGCTCTTATCTCCCCCCATCTACATTGCCCCCTTCCTTTCCCAGATAGTCCCTCTTCTGCTTTCTTGCCCTTTTTTTTTTGCCTGTTCTCGATGTGTTTCATTCCAGTTGATTACAGGGATGTAAGTGAGGGGTTATTTACAGGAGCGTGGGCACCTTAGCAGGGGCTACACCACTAAAAAACCAGAGCAGCCTGTAGATCCTCAAGGAGAGGTGGAGCCTCGTGAGCCCCGCCCTCCAGCAGCTGTTCACTGCCCGTGCATCCTCAAGGGAGGTGGAGCCTGGTGAGACACCCAGGCATCTGGTCATGTATGTGTGCGTATACACACACGCGTGCCCGCCCGCAGGCCATGTGCTCGCAAACGCACCGCACAGGTTTGACTTTGTTTTTTTATTTATAATGTATTTTTGTGGTGCAAGGAATCAAATGTAGGTCCTCGTGAATGCACCTTGCCTTAAATTTATTATACAAAATGCTTGAAGATTGCTTTGCCAGCGAGCAGTGAAGCTAATATTTGAACTCAGCAATCTACACTGGAAATCGCTGCTTTTTGTTGCCGTTTCTCTGGCATGACCTGCAATATCTAGGCCTGGCCCATGGCAAGTGTTTTGTATCATTCTGTGTCTAACTTGGGGTATGCACAGCATGGGTTCTGATTTGGAGATGCTGCGCCAGTTCCTATGAGGAGTGAGACACTGGCTCGAGCCTCGGCTGGCACTTTGAAAAGCCTGGACTAGCTCTCTGGGGCTTAATTTCTCCATCCATGAAATAAGAGCACTGGGCAGTTTTCCTGGAGGTCCTTCCTTAATCAGAAAGGATAAATAAACTTTTGAAAAGATGTTCCCCTCCGGGCACGGGATGTAGCTCGATGTTAAAGTGATTGCCTACATGCAGTGCCCCCAGGATTCTGTCCCAGCGCTAGGGAAAAGTGGAGTGGGAGGAGGAAAGGAGGCGCACAGAACAGTTCATTCATCACTGCCCCGGGGGAGGAAAGTATCTACAAACGGAAGGAAGGCGCGGTGCTTTAAGCCTTTAATCCCAGAACTGGAGGCTAGGCAGAAAGATGCCAAATTGGAGACGAGCCTGGGTATGAGACCCTCTAAAACATTTTCATGTTTTAAATGTTTTGTTGCTTCGTTGGTTTTTAGGTTTTGCTTTGGTTTGGTTTGGTTTGTTTGGTTTGGTTTGGTTCGGTTTTTCAAGATAGGGTTTCTCTGGGTAGCTTATGAGCCTGTCCTGGAACTTGACCAAGCTAGCCTCCAACTCAACAGAAAACTGCCTGCCACTGCCTTCCAAGCGTGTGCCACCACACCTTGCCTTTGGTTTAAGTGTTATAATGGAGGTTGTCTGGAAAGGTAGGAAATACTAGAAGCATAAATGCCAGCAGCCTAGTTTACCAGGTAGCTGTCCATGAGACAGAGCAACTCACCTCTCCGGGACATCGCTATATCACAGTACTCTCTTGCTCCTTTTCATTTTTAGAAAGTTGGAAGTAATACCTAAACCTGCTTCTGGACATGGTACTAAAACGGAGTTCTTGCTGAGAGTTTCAGTTACACAGAAACCATGGTTCGACTGACTCTGGATTTAATTGCCAAAAGCAGCAATCTTAAACCCCGAAAAGAAGAAACCATCACACAATGCCTGAAGAAAATAACGCACATAAATTTTTCAGACAGAAATATAGATTCAATTGTAAGAACTTTAAATTATTTCATTTTTACACAATTAGAAATATAAACTTTATTGGTTTGAGGGCACATCCAATATAATAATTCTATTTTGATTGAACTTGTTAACTATATTTTTACTGGGAAGCATATTATGTTTCTCTTTTAATTTCCTTCTTTGGGTACTTAGCATATTAAGTTTCTGTAAAATATAGCATTGTGTTTTACAAATATCTGTTAGACATACGTTGCTGTTTCCCTGGGATACACTTGTATTTGCACAACAAACAGGATTTGGAAAGCAATTACTTTTGGACCACGCCAGAACTTTGGAATACTTTTTAAACTTCAAAATGTTAAGAAATGATCTAGGCACTTGCCTGTAACCCCAGCACTCAGAGGTTGAGCTAGGAAGATTTTAAGTTTCAAGACCAACCTGAGCTATCCAGTGAGACCTGTCTTGAATTGGGGATTAAGGACACAAATCTTCAACACTGAGGACAGTATACCTCAGTGACAGTATACATTCAGCGTGTCCAAGGCCCTGTGTTCAATGCCCAGTCACCCCTTCTCCCCAATAAACATTCAAAGGTGAAGTTTTTGCATATAATTGAATTATGTCAATATATGTCATTCTGGGCCAGTTGTATTAGACAAGGTTTCTCTGTGCAGCCCTGGCTGTCCTGGAACTCGCTCTGCAGACCAGCCTGTCTCTGCTTCCCCAGTGCTGGGAGGAAAGGCGTGTGCCACCACAGTTCAGCTTGTTCCGTTCTTTCTTTCTTTCTTTCTTTCTTTCTTTCTTTCTTTCTTTATTTATTTATTTATTTATTTATTTATTAAAGATTTCTGTCTCTTCCCCACCGCCGCCTCCCCTTTCCCTCCCCCTCCCCCAATCAAGTCCCCTTCCCTCTTCAGCCCAAAGAGCAGTCAGGGTTCCCTGCCCTGTGGGAAGTCCAAGGACCACCCACCTCCTTCCAGGTCTAGTAACGTGAGCATCCAAACTGCCTAGGCTCCCACAAAGCCAATACGTGCAGTAGGATCAAAAACCCATTGCCATTGTTCTTGAGGTCTCAGTAGTCCTCATTGTCCACTATGTTCAGCGAGACCAGTTTTAACCCAGGCTTATTCAGACCCAGGCCAGCTGGCCTTGATGAGTTCCCGATAGAACATCCCCATTGTCTCAGTGTGGGTGTACCCCTCGCAGTCCTGAGTTCCTTGCTCGTGCTCTCTCTCCTTCTGCTCCTGCTTTGGACCTTGAGATTTCAGTCCGGTGCTCCAATGTGGGTCTCTGTCTCTGTCTCCTTTCATCGCCTATATGTTTTTCTTTGGGTTCTCCTTCTTATTTAGCTTCTCTAAGAACCCGAATTATAGGCTCAATGTCCTTTATTTATGGCTAGAAACCAAATATGAGTGAGTACATCCCATGTTCCTCTTTTTGGGTCTGGCTTACCTCACTCAGGATAGTGTTTTCTATTTCCATCCATTTGCCTGAAAACTTCAAGAAGTCCTTGTTTTTAATGCTGAGTAGTACTCTGATATGTATATATTCCATACTTTCTTCATCCATTCTTCAATTGAAGGGCATCTAGGTTGTTTCCAGGTTCTGGCTATTACAAACAATGCTGCTATGTTGTTCCGTTCTTCTTAATGATTCATTTTTATTAGTATGTGCATTGGCACTTTGCCTGCATGCAAGTCTATGTGAAGGTTATAGACAGCTGTGAGCTGCCATGTGGGTGCTGGGTATTGAACCCGGGTCCTCTGGAGGAACAGCCAGTGACTGAGCCATCTCTCCAGTCCTCATTTTGCTCTTTTTTTTTTTTTTTTTTTTTTGAGACATGGTCTCTCTATGGGGTCTTGGCTGTCCTGAAACTCACAGAAATCCTCATTTGTACACCAGGCTGTCCTTGAACTCACAGAAATCCACCTGCCTTTGTCTCCCCGGTGCTGGATTAAAGGTGTTTGGAAACCACATGACCCAGCTCTAGCTTCTCATATAATCACAATAGTGGGTCAGAGTGAAACACTGTTTTCCTGTTCTGACGTCTACACGATTGTACCAAGAAATGAAAGTTTGTTTTACAGGATTGATAGCATCACCATAGTTTGGTTTTTTATCCTCCACATTTATTTGGGTCAGGGTCTTTCTTGCCCTGGCCGGCTTGGTACTCACTATGTAGACCGGGTGGTCTTGAACTTACAGAGATCCTCCCACTTCGGCCTCTTCAGTGCAGAATGCAAAGGTGTGTGTCACCATACCTGGCTTTAATCCATTACTCTTGGCTATTGAATGATTTCCAGTTTTCAGTACTATAAACTATGACAGTTTATTTTGAATCCAACAGGAAGATTAATCTCTGCATTATAATGTTTGGACAATAATTTGTTCATTGTTTCAGCTTTCAGGAAGGTCTCTAATTGCTTCCGATGAAAACTGTTTAAGAAATTCTTAAGAAATGCGATTTTACTGGAAAAGTAACAGAATTCTAAAGCCCCAAATTACTTAGTGATTGTTACAGTCTTATTTGGAGTGTGCTAAGTGCAGAGAAATGTAACTTTGTACGAGTCTTAGGGAGATTTGTAGAGTGCCAAAGTATTTCTTAAAACCCAGCAGCTAAGCATTCAGAGGGAAAGAACTAGCACCTGTTTTGTTTTCTTCTCAGGACGACCTCTCTCTCTGCAAAAACCTGAGCGTTTTATATTTATATGACAACCGCATTAGTGCCATCACCAATCTGAACTATTCCACGAATCTGACCCACTTGTACCTGCAGAACAATTGCATTTCCTGCATGGAGAACCTCAGGTCCCTGAAGAGACTGGAGAAACTGTGAGTGCTTTTATTTGTGAATCCTCCTAACTGCTTTGCCCCTTTCCTTCTTGGGCAAGCATTTCCAGTGTTGCGTTAGGTTGCAAATCTAAACTGGGTGTAGGCTTAAATCTGTTTCTCAAAAGTTTCATGGAACAGGTTTCACTTTTAATTTTATCCTATTGTATGTAATATATTCATATAAAATACAATAATCTGTAGCATGATTAATAAAAACCCAGAGACAAAAATTGGGGTTCAACCTGAAGGTCAGAAAAGCAAAACAGCCAGCCACTGGCTCTTACCTCTACCTCAGTCTGAAATGACGATCCTGCCTCCAGGAATCTCAGAATGAGACTGTGTGTGAGAGCTGTCTCCTCCTGTTTTATATTCCTCTCTAGTGCTGGGATTAAAGGCATGCACTGCCTGGTTTCTATGGCAACTAGTGTGGCTACTGGGATTAAAGGTCTGTATTGTCACTGCCTAGGCTGTAAGGCTGACCAGTGGGACTGTTTTACTCTCTGATCTTCAGGCAAGCTTTATTTATTAAAATACAAATGAAACATTGCTACAATAATTGATGCTTTAATTAAACCTGATAAGATAGGCATAGTGGTTCATGCTTGTAATTCCAGCTCTCAGAAGCAAAAGGATTTCTAGAAATTCAAGACTAGCCTGGGCTACATAATGAAGTCCTGGAGAAAAAAATCGTCTAATGAGCTTTTAGGGATGAGCATTCTCACACACATTCAGCCGGTCAACAGGGTTTCCATGGAGCTCAGGTAAATTCTGTGCTCTTCTGAGCCCCCAAGGGGCTTTGATTTCAAAGGGTAAAGGTCATAAACTAATACAGATTTGATTGTTTGGAAGATTGCTGATAATTATTACTAGGGAGGTCAGAGAGATCACTCAGCACTCAATTGTATGCACGGCTCCCACAGAGAACCTGAGGTCAGTTCCCAGCACCCATGCCGGCTGCTCACAACTGGATATAACTCCAGCTCCAGGGGATCTGGTGCCACTGGGCACACACACAGCACACATGCACATACACACATATACATAAATTGAAACTAAAATCTATTTTTAAAGTATTATTGCTGGGCAATGAAGGCTGACAGATCCAAGTTCCCCAGATTGGATAACTAGCACGTTTTTCTAGAAGTGCCCTGTGGTCTTCAAGATTGGGAATAGAATAGGGTGATGGGGAAACACTCACCAAATGCAGACTGAGTTCCAGTCTCGATATCCAGCAGATCATGGGAATGAGGTCCAGAAACTGTTTATAAACCTATAGTCTGGGTTGTAAGGTGTGGATGGGAAACAGTTCAGTACTCACTATTTCAACCCTCCCACTTAAAAAGTTGGAGATGTATATGATATACATGTCTGAATATACTAATGAAACCCATTGGTTTGTCCAATTAATCAATGCTATTGAAAGATGTAAAAACATAATGTATTTTAGACCAAATTAAGTGTAACAATATAATTTGTGATTTAGATGGAACTTTCATAGGTCTGATAGAAAGATAACACTCTGTGTGTATAATTTTTGTCTCTGTGTGTGCACGCATTTTTGAGAACGTGGAGGTCAGAGAACAACCTCCGGGGTTGGTCCTCATCCCCCACCCTGTTTGAGGCAGGGTCTCCTTATGTTCCGGGCTACCTGACCCATGAGTGTCGGGGGATTCTTTCTGTCTCCATCTCCCATCTCACCCAAGAGGCTCTGGGGTTACAGATGTTCCTAACAAGACCACATTATGTGGGTTCTGGGGATTCAAACTAAGGTCCTGATACCTGTGAAGTGAGTGGTTTACCCAGCGGCCATGTCCTCTGCCCTTCTTGTTATATTTTTATCATTCTTAACATCCACAGCATTCCCAGCAAACCTATTTGAAGCCCTGTCTGTGTTTTGCAGGTACCTGGGAGGCAATTACATTGCAGTCGTAGAAGGGTTAGAAGGACTGGAAGAACTGAGAGAGCTGCATGTTGAGAGCCAGAGGCTTCCCCTGGGAGAAAAGCTTCTGTTCGACCCCAGGACTCTCCGTTCTCTGGCAGTAAGGCCATAAGAAAGCTTGGGCAGAATGCAGTGGAGGAGGAGCATGGGGCTCATGGAGAAACCTGAGGCAACAGTCGGCTATAGCACACACTAGAGCTCTGAAAGTTCCATATTAAAAAACCCCACAAAACACTGGAACAGAATCTTCATGGCTTTTGTTCCTTGCCTACAAAGCAACCTGAACTAGTGCCCTTGAGGCTTCTAAAGCACTGACCCTTCCGCTCCCTGTATGTAGTATTTAGGTGATTTACTTATGTTAACTTTGTTCATTTTTTTCCAGAAATCCCTCTCTATTTTAAATATCAGCAACAATAATATCGATGACATAAAAGACTTAGAGATGCTGGAGAATCTGAACCACCTGATCGCCGTTGACAACCAGCTGGTGCATGTGAAGGTAATGTGAGCGAAGCCAGCTTCCAGGATTTACTCGGGACTGTGGGTTAGAACACACTTAGAAAGAGTTCTAAAAACGCCACTTGTTGCCGGGCGGTGGTGGCGCACGCCTTTAATCCCAGCACTCGGGAGGCAGGGGCGGGTGGATCTCTGTGAGTTCGAGGCCAGCTTGGTCTACAAGAGCTAGTTCCAGGACAGGAACCAAAAGCTACGGAGAAACCCTGTCTCAAAAATCCAAAACCAAAACAAAACAAAACAAACAAACAAACAAAAAAAACGCCACTTGTTAAAGTACTACCCTGTGCTTATTCTAAATCTGTCTTCTGAATCCCTACCTCTACTTTAAAAAATGCTTACTGTAGCTCTTAAGTTTTTAAGTTTTTGAAAAAATTAAATTTAAATATTTAAATTTTTATTTTTTTATTTTATGTGCATTGGTGTTTTGTCATGGGTTGTCTGGTCCCATGGAATTGGAGTTACAGGCAGTTGTGAACTGCCATGTGGGTGATGGGAATTGAACCTGGGTCCTCTGGAAGAGCAGTCAGCAAGTGCTCTTAACCACTCAAGACATCTTACCAACCCCCCGAATCTCTACTTCTTAACTATAACTATTTGTGTCTTCCTTGTTTTATCCTCCATATTTCTCTGAGGAGCTATATGCCTTTCTATCTACTTTCTATTCGTCCATTAGACTTTCTCCTAGAAGCAGAGTTTCTTCTTTAACTCCGTGCTCCTAGTGAATGAGTTCCTAGGAACGTCAGCCTAGCTGCTCCCTGATGCTATGTGGGGAAGTACAGAGACAGCAACTCGTTCTGATTCGCACTAGCTGAGTGCATGTCCTATTATGTCGTGCCATGCCATGTCATTACATCGATCATTTATGCAGCTGTACGTTGAACCCTTCTGTGCTTGTCTGGCATTGTACTACAGAGGAAGGGCTGGCATAGTGGCACATACCTACAATCCCAACACTTGGAAGACATAGTGTGAAAGACACAGGTTCGAGGCCAGCTTGGTCTACAAAGCAAGAATGCCTCAAAAAGGAAAGAAACCTAGATGGTGAACATGGCAGGCATAAGGGATAGCAGCTGTGTTTCTCTGAGACAGTTTGAGATGTTCAAAGAACCAAAACGAGGTCAGTTCGCTGTGGGCTGGCCCGAGGGCTGGCCCTTATTGCTGATACACTGCAGGTGCCCAGAAAGTTCAGTAGCACAGAAGCAGTGCTATGATATGAGATCAGAAAGAAAGGCATAGGGGTCAGGTCACAAGGTCAGCACAGGACCTAGTTCTAAGTACAGAGACAGTCATTGGAAGGAATGTATGTTTCAAAAGGATTTCTCTGTTGTGTGAAGAATGAGTTTCAAGAATAAAGCAAAGATATGAGTTGGGAAACTGTTACAGGCGAGAAGTAAGATAATGTGCGTGAGAGAATGAGACTTGGTTGCTTGGAGATGGGGAGTGGGTGTATTGGGTGTATTTTTAGGTGAAACTAGATTTTCAGGGCGCAAGAATAAAATGTTGAGCACTCTATCCTAGTTAAAATGTTGAGCACTCTATCCTAGTTAAAATGTTGAGCACTCTATCCTAGTTAAAAGACTAAAGGCATAGAAAACCTTACTCGTTATGGCAGAAATTTCCCCTAATCTAGGGGAACAAATGCATATTCAAAAACACAGGACAAGAAAAATGACTCTTTCACACGGAAACATAGTTAAAACGTCGACAGGATAGGGCAAAGAAGGAATATTGAAATCTGCAAGAGAAATGCCAAGCTCCTTACAAAATAGGAACCTGTTAGAAACATGGGCAGGAAAAAAAGCCTGGACTCGGTTCATTGGATCCTGAATACTGAGCCTGCCCAGGACACATCTGAGTGTGCTTTTGTGATTTAAATCATCCCCTGGACGTCCCCTTTGTCAAGATGGCATTGGAGCCCAGCACCTGAATATCAGCTTCTTTCCTTGTGTATCTTCTGCATCCAAGGTCTCTGTTATGGCTTCAAGTTTACCTCTCCTTTCGCCCTAACCTACTGGTAGATGCTATGCCTTGGGGAAGAAGTCTCTCATGCCGCGCATAAGGTCACCGACTTCCATGCAAAGGGTTGTCAGCAGCAGACAGCTCTGCGCCACGGGGAAAGACAGCCATCGTTAGAGAAAGCGGACAGCCCCACGATAATTACCTGAGGTGTTGGGCGCTTAGGGGGCAGCTGCCTCTGGACAGACCCCAGCACGTCCCACAGATGAGTCCCCAGAAACAACTGAAGGTAGTTGTTACACAGGAAAGGAGAATGTGAAAATGATTGCTTCTGCTGAGAACTTACGTTGTCGCTAAAAGTAAAAATTCAGAATTTAAATTCGGATATGTAATTACAAATGGACTTTATGGCCACTCATCTTATTAAATAATTATAACAGATTATACAGGACAATGAGAAATCCTCTTAGTCTTGCCCATGGATTTTTATGTAGTAACATAAACTAGAAAATGGTAGTATTTACACTATAATTTGGCATGGAAAATCAATTTTTAAAAAATAGAAAAATAATGATCTCTTAGAATGATCTCAAGGAGAATTTTTCTAAAAACACATGTAGGTAAAAAGTACTACAAAGACTGCCAGGCTACTGAAATCTTTGAGCTCTGTGGGGAAAAAAGAAAACAAGGAAGAACTGAGTCTTTAGGAAACACAGACGCTCACGGACCATGACCAGGTCCTCATTTCCTGGTGGTCCAGGAGCCTACGCGAAGTGAGCGTTAGAAGCCAAAGCCACGGCCCTTGGGCTTCAGGGCACAGCCATAGCTTCTGTTTCTCTCTCCGGCTACCCGAGTCGTCATCCCTTCCCTTCAGTCCCCAGACCCACAGCTATCAGGGAGGCCTTCTGCCACGTTGCTCTCAGCCGGCCCTCATCTCACCGGAGCTGGTCCAGGTCAGGGACTTCTAGGCAAGAATAAATAAAGCGGGTGGGTACGATGTGGAAGAGAAAGCACAGGAAGAAAAGATCGTCTTTCCTCCTCGTCCCCCGTGTACCCTTGAAGGAAGAACTTGAAAGCCTGTTCCACTGTACCTCTTACGTTTAATTCCTATGCCATGAGGGGAATAGAGTGGTCCTTGTAACCAAAGACTCGCACTAGTAGGCGAGGATGTCAGACTTCCTCTGTCACAGCCCTCCTTGAAAAGATTTCCAGGCCAGGAAATGGCCCCCTAAGGTAAGCACGCACCTTTCCTAAAGGGAATGCGAGGCTGAGCGAGTGAAGGCAGAACACAGTCCGGAGAGGCGCTGTGGACCGACTGGCTGCCTTGGCTATCATAGAGTTTTGTTTATGCTGAGAACACCGGGAGCCACTGAAAGTGTGAAATAATTAGATGTTAGCATTCTGAAAAGATTCTGCTTGACTGGGGTGTGAAGAACAGATTGGAAGAGTCCAGGCCAGCTAAGAAACGTTAACTGTGGGGGGTGGAAATGGAGCGAACAAACCGGAGAACAGTTTGGAGGATAAAGTGGGCTAGACTCGCTTCTGGCTGGACGTAGGGAATACTGAGCAGAGGTAAATGAGCTACAGAAAATTCTAGAGTCAGGTTTGGTCATACAGAGTTGGAGTGTCTTTGAAACATTCCAGAAAAACACCAAATAAGCAGCTATGTGTGAGGCTACGTACAGCGCAGAACCAGATGAATGGTGGCGTCTTCCGCTTTGTGGTTATGGATGAGAACACCATCATGGACGCAAACGTGGCAGGAGGGATTATTTGCTGGGAAAGTTTATGTACAGTGGACATGGTGGTGGTGGACGGCAGGAGGACAGCTGTTTCTGTGAGTGCACCCTCTTCTGTGAGCCCGGGAGTGAAAACAATCATTGCTTTTGAAGGAGTAGAGGCCAAGTTTAGAAAAGGAGGGGGTTCTTGATGGTCACTGATGGCCTACCGTCTTCTGGTCTCAATGGAGCCGTCAGCCTCTGACTCAGCTCAGTGAGGTCTCACCAGAGATGGACCCAGGCAGCAGTTCACCATGTAGCCCATCGACTCTTCAGCCTGGGGGAGTGCCCAGTGGTTGAGAGATGAAGGAATTGGTCTAAACCCTTGCAGCTTCACATGGAGTCTTGACCAGACACAGTGCTCAGGACCTGCATTTAAACAAGGTCCCTGTGACTCTATTTAAAATTTACAATTACATTTTTTTCTTTGTGTGTGTGTGTTGCACGTGTGTTGCACAGAGGACAACTTGTGAGAGTTTTCTCCTTCAGCCACGTGGCTCCCCAAGTCTGAACTCAGGCTCGATGACAAGCACTTCACCTGCTGAGCCACCTCCCAGGTCCCCCTGGTGATTCCTGTGCACAGAAAGTCTTTGAGAAGCCCTACTCAACGGGTCTGGTGACTGTGGATAAAAGAAAGGATAGCAGCCAGAGAAGGGAGACTGGAAATGAAGACATAAGAGAGAAGACCCCAGAGGAGGCAGCCAGGATCAAAAGGCTGATTAGTGGGGGAAGAAATAATACTCTTCATTTGTGGAGAAAAATGAAAAAGGGAACGGAAGCATGAGATCACAGCAGTTAACTGGGAAAATGTCAGTAAGACCTGACCTACTTCTCCCCAGGAAAGCGTGGATCAAGGTCAGTACTGAGGAGGAGAGGAAAGAGAAGTTTCAAGCCAAATAATAATAATAATAATAATGATAATAATAATAGTCATCCTTTAACCTATGGGGCTCTACTCTAAATGACATTTCATGCCTTTTTGTTTTTCATTTTTCCTGTAACCTCTCTAAACAGGCATGCATCAGTATCTAAAAGCACCAAATATTTTAGTGATTTACAGCTCAGCTCAACTTAAATTTCTACAAATTGAGTTCAGGTTGAGTTATGAACTTCACTAGGCCCACGTTATCCAAGTTGCTAATGTTATACAAAGTCAAATGCATGTCCAAAAATGCAGACAAAACAAAAGTTGAAGGAAAAACAACAAAATATCCTTACTCTTTGCCACAGTTTTTATGTCTGCAAAGTTTGCCAAATCAATAAAACGACCTGAGTTCCTCTCACAGCCAGATTCGTTAGTGATTTACTTCATTGGTTTTTTGATGACCATTTATCATGAGACAGAGAATCTTCATAAATGAATGGGAAAAATGAAAAACTTGACATGCTTGCCTCTTTTATAAACTAAACATTTGATTTACAATGCACAAGTGAACAAGCCACAATAGCCTGTCATGTTTTCTTCGTTCCTAATTTATTCAACCTCTGCTCAGTATTGATCCTGGCAAGTGGCATGGCCCAAAGATAAATTTATTCATTCCACACTTTAGTCAGGAACAAGCCAAAATTATAGATTTCCTCAGGCAGATGATGACAGGCAGTCAGAGGGATGACAAATGGCTGTCTTTAGATTTGGTAAGGACAGTGGGGCCAGACGTTTCCGATAAAGATTGGAGCGTGCTGGTCAAATACAGGTTCATCAGAGTCATCATTAAAGCAGGGAGCACTGCCTGCTAGAGTCGCCCGTGCGGGAGCAGGGTACCAGCCTGCACGGGAAGGGGAATTGGCGCCTCAGACTCGGCAGCGCTCTGAGCGATAGCATGACATGATCATTTATCAAACAGAGACTGTCCAGAAAAGTGTCTGGTTCCTTGAGTAATTTATCGAAGGGCAGGAGAGTGAAAGCATTTTATTAAGGACAGGAAGGCAATGAACAAGCAGAGCGTATCCGAAGGGTAATCGTATTTCAGAGCAGGATTAGCTTAGCCTTAAGTAAACATACACTGGGGGGAGTGTGTCCAGGGTCATTTATCAAGCGAGGAATAATGAACAAAACTCCAAACATGGTTTTATCTGCGTGGGTGTAAAGTTCTCTTGCTATGGGCATCATATTCAACAGTGTGAAGCATACAGCTCCCAGGTCTTTCCTCGTGGCTTTTAGAGTAATAGAAATTCAGAGCTCTTGCTAAAGTCATCATAGCTATGTTAAACATGGAACAAATTCTTCAGACCAAGCAAAACCTAAGGTTCAAGAATGAGGACTGAGGTTATAATTTTAAAGACAGCTTTCTTACTTGAAGATAACTATTTGTTGGTCAATGAGTCAAAAGTTTCATCTTTAAATTTTGCTGTTAGTCAAAATTAAGAGAAAGGGACTTAGCTGAAGAACAGCAGAGCAGGCAGAATGGCAGAAAGTGGGCACATTTATGAATTATCTATTTTGTTCTGGGCACTCTATATCCATGACAATTAGTTCTAACTGCAGCCACTTTATTAAGACAGGAAGCCTGGTGTGGTGGTCACACCTTTAATCCCAGCACTGTGAGTTTGAGGCCAGCCTGGTCTATAGATAGAGCTCCAGGATTACACAGAGAAACTTGTCTCAAAAAAGCTAAATAATAATAAAAATGATGATGATGACAATAAGAAAATCATGACATGCGCACAGTAAGCAAAAGCCAGAGAGACAAGGGCTGCTTCTGAAGAGACAGCTCCTGTTTTCTCAAGTTGTTTGTTTTGATCCCTCAGAGTCAAGCGCAGACTAAACTCTAGAGGTAGCTATGCACCTACTATTTTGAAGATATATCTGCATTCTTGTGTTTGTTGTGCCATTTTTCAAAAATAATAAAGATATAGAGACAACCAAAGTGCAGTGCTTTTTTGGTGCATTTAATGTCCTTTATTTCATTTTTAAAAATGAGTCATTGGGGCATATATAAGAAGCATTCAAAGTATATGTTCTCATTAAATGGTAGTTAAAATACATTTATTTTTAAAGAGGAAGGGGAGAAAGCAAGGGGACGAATGGCAGGAAGACAGGTTTGGTGCAGGGTTTGACACTCACTGGGAAAAGCAGTGCAATAGTGAGAAAGGGGGAAGAGGGAGCGTCCAGACTTCTGAGGTGCCACTCCTCTGTCTCCTTCACCTTCATGTGACTTGTACACTATGGATTAACTTAGTTTTTCTTGAATGTCAACAAGTCCTTTTCTGGTAAGCTATAAAAGCATGCAGATGGTTATCATAAAAGGTAGAACAATATTGGATGTGGTGGCGCACGCCTTTTATTCCAGCACTCGGAGGCAGAGGCAGTTTGACCTCTGTGAGTTTGAGGCCAGCCTGGTCTACAGAGTAAGTGCCAGGCCAGTCAGGGCTAAATAATGAGACCCTGTCAAAAAAGCAGCAGCAACAACAAAAAAGTAAAAGAAAAATGTAATCACAGTAAGAGCATGATTTCAAAAGAAACCCCTGTGCCCCCAAATGATTAGAAGGTTATATGGCACTGAGTTCAATGTGATCTTTGGGTGATAAACAGGCAAGTCATTTTCTTCTGTTTTACATTTTGACAGGATTTTCCCACATTCTTCATTTAAAAAAAAGGCAACAATGTGTATTGTTTACAATGCTGACAGACTGTGTTGTTGTTTAATTTGATGAACCAATGAGTCTTATTGGGGTGACTTACAGGAAGCTGGGTAAGGGGTTTTTACAGGAGCAGCAATGACTCAGAGGAGGCCGCACCATCGAAAGCCCTCTCCACGTGGATGATGCTCCTGAAGGCTGGAAGCCTGGAGCACTGCACAGCCTGCAGGCAGAAGAACAGGCTGGAGAGTGTCCTTTGCAGTGGCCCGGTTGGTTTGAGCCTCTGCTAGGCAGCTCAGCTGGTCCCTGCTGCTTCCGGACAGTTCTCCCTTTTGAGTGTCCCGGGCCGGCTAATGGCGTGTTCGCTCACTGCTCTTCCCTTGGCTCCCTGTGTGAACTGCATTCCACTGAGAGCAGGGTAGCTGCCGTAGAAAACCTGTTTCCTTAGCTACAGGTTGGGTCAATTTAAGGGCACCATGATCAAGAGTAGTGCTGTGGTCCCCAACTTAGCACCTCACATCTGGCCTCCCCTTTAGCCACCCCACCGCCGGTAGAGACAAAGCCGGTGGCCGCACACACCCTACCGCACACCCTACCGTACATACCCTACCGCACACACCCTACCGCACACATCCTACCACACACACCCTACCACACACACCCTACCACACACACCCTACCGCACACACCCTACCGCACACACCCTACCGCACACACCCTACCACACACACCCTACCACACACACCCTACCACACACCCTACCGCACACACCCTACCACACACAGCCTACCACACACCCTACCACACACACCCTACCACACACACCCTACCACACACACCCTACCACACACCCTACCACACACACCCTACCACACACACCCTACTGCACACACCCTACCGCACACACCCTACCGCACACCCTACCGCACACCCTACCACACACCCTACCGCACACAGCCTGCCGCACACAGCCTACCGCACACAGCCTACCGCACGTATCCTACTGAAGGAGCTAGATCTCCAGAAAAACCAGTTCCTGCCTTCATAGAGCAGCTGGCCCGAGAAGAACTGGTAACCAGGAGACCACATGTCTTCCTTTTTTCTTCCCTGGTTACAGGATTTGGAGCTTTTACTGAAAAAACTGATGAAGCTGTGGAAAATGGATCTAAATGGAAATCCTGTTTGTCTTAAACCAAAATACAGGGACAAACTGATACTGATGTCCAAGTCCCTGGGTGAGTAGTATTTTACATTAATTCGACTTTCTTAGAGAAAAGCGCTTGTTTTACTTTTAAGTTAATTTATCATCAAGCCTTCAGAGATATAACTATAACATCTGGCTCTAGAAATTGGTCAACTTAAATGTATATGTTTGAATAATAGCAAAGGTAAAAATAGGAAATAATGCTTTTTTCTATTCATAAGTAAACACCAGGCAAACTTTTAGGAGAAAATGTGGCCACTACCTACATAACTGGTTAGCCACAAATGAGCTAAACTTCACTTGGAACAAATCTTTGGCAGGCCCTTTTGCTCCTTAGCTCTTGGCTCTACAGATAAACTAATTGATCAGACTGATTATTTGTCCCTTACGTGGGTGTCCCTTTCATTGGAAAGGGGGCTAGGGAGTTGCTTTAAAAAAATCCTTACAAATAATAACATTCCTAAGTCGACCCTCGATTCGGGAAAATGGGCCAGAACACTTGGTTGATGGAGCCAAAGTTACATAGCATCAGAGTGACCGGCAGTGCCATGTCACAGAGGAGCCTTGTAAGAGTTTCCTGGAGCAGAACCCTGGGATAAGAATTAATGAAAAACTAAAATATGAAAAAATGACTTCAGAACTCATAGCTAGTCAATCATAATGCTAATACAGTGGTTCTCTAGTGTGGGGAAAAGCAGATCAAATAGTGAAAAATATTTTTTTTCAAAATATATATACAGGAGCTATACATAGCCCACAAAGACAGGGAACAAATAATACACAGAGGTGAATGGTGTTATGTCTTAAAAGTTCCACAGATGACTCTGCTCTGCAGATACCACACACAGATGCACCGGTCTGCTTTACTCAGAGGAAGACGTGAATACAATTAATGTTTAATGAGTAAGAATATTCCAGCTGGGCGATGGTGGTGCGCGCCTTTAATTCCAGCACTCGGGAGGCAGAGGCAGGCGGATCTCTGTGAGTTCGAGACCAGCCTGGTCTACAGAGCTAGTTCCAGGACAGGCTCCAAAGCCACAGCGAAACCCTGTCTCGAAAAACCAAAAAAAAAAAAAAAAAGAATATTCCAATATAAAGCTGGTGCATTGGCACATGCCTTTAATCCTCACAATTGGGAGGCAGAGGCAAAAAAATTGTGAGTTCAAAGACAGCTTAATCTACATACCAATTTCAGGACAGCACGAGCTATATCGTGAGACCCCCAACTCAAAAAATAAAAATTTCAATATGGGCTGCAGTGTGATTCAGTGATAGAGTTACATACCTAGGATTCACCAGGCCCTGGGTTTAGTCTTCAACTCTGTAAGACAGACAGACAGACAGGAAGGAAGGAGGGAGGAGAGATAAAGGAGGGAGAGAAGGAAAATAAAAAACAAAATCCCCCATTTTAAAACCATTTCTTGCCAGCAGTAGTGGCGCACACCCTTAATCCCAGCACTCTGGAGGCAGGGGGGGTGGATCTCTGAGTTCAAGGCCAGCCTGGTCTACAGAGAGAGTTCCAGGACAGCCAGGACTATACAGAGAAACTCTGTGTCTTGAAAAACCAAAAAGGAAAACAAAAACAAAAACGTTTCTCCATATACAAGGTTGTAAAAGGCATGGGGATAAGTCTATTGATTTCTAAAAGCAAAAATGATTCAAAGTACCACTGAGTTTGTTTTGTGTTTGTAGCCCTGGGCATGGGGCGGGGGCTATCCTGGAGGGCAGTTAATATACCCAGAGAGGTTCATTGAGAGGAAAACTGGGTTTTCATTTCCCAGCAGGTATTAGTTGCAGAAAACTCCTCGGTAGTGGGGCGAGCCCATGTCCACTTCTGCATCTCAGTGATGGTACCCCGTTGGCCTTGGATCTGTGCCGGCCCTGTGCATGTTACCACGGTCTCTGTGCGCTCACATGTGCACTGTTCTTGTGTCTGGAGCCTCTGTTTGTTTGGAGCCACCCAGCACCTGTGCCTCCTCTTCAGCATTTACCTCTGAGCCCTCGTGGGGAGACTTTACCTGGTGCATGGTCCAGCTGTGTGTCTTTCTGTTAGTTCCATATACTGCAAGAAGCTTCTCTGATGATGGTTGAGCAAGGCACTGAGATAGCAGAATGCCGCTAGGAGTCATCTTATGGCTGTGTCCTTTAGCAGAGCAATAAAATTTAGATTTCCCCGGCTCATTGCCTGTCCATTTGCAGGTCCTTGGCCATCAGAGAGTGGTTGGTCATTTCCACAACGCTTGTGCCACTATTGCACCAGCGCATCTTGAGGGCAGGTTGCCATTGGAGGGTTTGTAGCTGGGGTAGGATCACATTCCTCCTCTAGGCAGACCCCAGCTCACCTGCTCCATGTTTGGTGATGTACGTACATGTGGGTTGCAAGCATTGTCTTCAGTAGCAGAGCCCACCATCAGTTCACGGAGAGCAACCAGCAGCCTGTGACATTTGGGAGCTCCCATGGTGCCTCTCTGGCAACAAATCAAGATGTAACCCATTCCTGGCACTGCTATTTTTGTTGTTTGAGACAAGCTCTCCCTCTGTAGCCCAGATTAGCCTAGAATTCATTATAGTAGCCAGGCTGTCCTCAAACCCATGGTAATCTTCCTGCCTCAACTTTTGGAATGATAAGATTAGCTAGCTAGCTAGCATGTCTAAGGTATTTTTAAGAAGGACTTCATTTTAGCTTACAATGTAACATGTACTATAAGCCAGAAGAATATATTTTTTATTTTAATACTTATACATACATACATACATACATACTGTATATCTTTTATTTTTTGTTTTTCAAGACAGGGTTTCTCTGTGTATCCCAGGATATCTCAGAACTAGCTCTTGTAGACCAGGCTGACCTTGAACTCACAGAGATCTGCCTGTCTCTGCCTCCTCAGTGCTGGAACTAAAGGTGTGTGCCACCACCATCTGACTGTACTGTATTTTTAACATTCATATCTTCTCCAGAATTTCTTGATGGAAAAGAAATAAAAAATCTGGAAAGACAATTCCTAATAAATTGGAAAGCATCCAAAGATGCCAAGAAAGTCAGCAAGAAAAGGAGCAGTAAGAATGAGGATCGGAGCAACTCCTACATAAGTAAGTGCCCACCACCTCCAGCTGAGGGAGCGTCTAAAAATATGGGAAACGGGAGGGACATGGAGTTCAGGGTTTTACGGTGGTGCTTTTAGACATTGGTAGTATATTCAGCTACCTAGTTGTCAACAGAGGTACATAGAGTTACCAGGAACTTTTGCCAGCAATGAAGATGGTAACCAGTAGGAACAAACCCTGCACTAGGTTCACATTGGCTGTGCCTGTGTCAGCCACATACATGTCTTATCATGAGTTCCGGGAGACCGACCTTCTGGTCCAACAAAGTGTGTAATATCCGTTGCATGAGTGAGAAAACAGTAGAGGTATAAATTGTGAAACCCATGTCACTATATAGTTAACATTAGTGCAAATAATCAATTTTTGTCACTAGGATAAAAAAATTAAAATGCATCACACGTAGTTGCTCACACCCATAATCCCAGCATTCAGGAAGCTGAGACAGGAGGATCACAATAAGTTTAAGATCAGCCTGAGTTACACAGTGAATTCCAAGACAGTCTAGGCAACAGAGTGAGACGCTCTCAAAAAAAATCAAAATGATAAACACATAAATATTAAAATTAAATATGTTAACTGTATTTGACCTACACAATGTGGCTGGTCCTCTTATGCACGCACACTAAAGCCTCTATGCTCGGATTATAATATGCTATGGCTGTGTTAGCAAGGACACACTAACCTTTGCCTAATTCGTACAACTAGATATAGAGTAATGTAACAGTTGCGTTGCTGGATTAGGACGCCCACTAGACTTGACCCCACAGAGTCTGCAGTGGAGCAAGCCTCTTCCGCACACAACAGCCTGCATCTCAGCATTTGCCCACAACTCGCTCTTCTTGGCAGCTCGGATGAAAAGAACAGAAGCATCCCAGAGGGTTCTTAGGCCCAGGGAGGGGACACCAGGGCACAGGCTGAGGTGAGAAGGGTGGGAGTGGAAAGGCAGGGAGGTGATCTTGCTGTATCATGCCCCTGAATACGGGCTATGGAAAACCATCCAGGAGAACTGGGACTTGGTTAGGGGACAGTATGTCAATGACGGACGCTGTGCTGGCCGTGTGCACTTTTCACGGTCCGAGACTTGTGAGACACACAGGGGGCACTTCTGCTGCTCTTCCTCCTGGCTGTATTGTAACCTTGTAGCCCTGCGTAGCAGTGGTGCACACTCGTACTCCTAGATATCTAGAAGGCTAGGGCAGGAAGGTTTCAAGTTTGAGACTGACCTGGGCAAATTATCCTGTCTCAAAATAAGGAAGGGCTGGGCATGCTAGCTCAGTGGTAGACACCATGTGTGGAGCTCTGGCTTCAGTTTCTTGTCACACACACAAGCATGCACATGCACACACACGCACACACTTCAGCATTTTATGGCTTTTAGTATTACATCAAAGCACCTTATTAAGATTGAAGTACACACAGGATTAAACATCAACCTTTACCCCCAAACTAGGCCTATGCTAAAAATAATACTCATTTTTGTCTTCATAGATTTCAAATATTTTTGTAATACACAGACAACTAAGTGAATTTTAACTTCTTCAATGAAATTTGGTGAAATAATAGAAATTATAATGTGCCTTAAAGCCTACAACCTTTGAAATTAATCATTTAATTTTCTCAAAGGAACCCTAATTAATCTCTTTATAATTAGTGTGTCTAAAACTAACAATGCACTCGTTAAAGTTGTATGAAAACACCACAATAAAGTATCTAAAGCAGAGGTGAGAAAACTGCCCCATTCACCAAAGTATCCAAAGAGTCAGGTACTCAGAGATAAACCCACCTGGGAAGGTGAAATACCTGTATTCTGAACATTGAAAAGCAATGATAAAAGAAACTAAACAGGACACAAATGAAAAGCCATTCCATGTTTGTGAAACAAACTTAAGACTTAAAAGTTATAATATCTGTCCGACCCAACGTGATCTACAGATTTAATGCACTCCCTGTCAAGATCACAATGGCAGCTTTTACAAAAATAAGAAAAGCATTCTAAATTCATATAAAACCACAAAGATCACAAATAACCAAATCAATCTTGAGGAAGAAGAAAGCTAGAGACACCATAGCTTCTAACTTCAAATATACTATAAAATTTAGTAGACAAAACAGGATGAAACCAAGAAAAGACAAACCTAGCACAATAGGCAACACAAGTTGCACAACTGAAACCACAAATATACATGAGTTATTTTGACAAAGAAACTCCTACAACTCAATAGCAAAGAAATATTAATAACCTGATTTCAAAATAAACTAAGGACTTGAGTGGACATTTCTGAAGAGACATTAAAAATGGCCAGCATAATAAAGTTAGTGGTCCATGAAGATACTGACTCAGTAGTCATGACGACGAGTCTTCACATCAGCCAGAACGGCTGTTATTTAAAGAAATGTGTGTATGTGTGTGTGGGGTGGGGGGCAGGTAAAACACACACACGCACACACACACATCCAGCATGGTAATCAAAGCACTTAGGAGAGAAGATAAGACTATCAGGAGTTCAGGACCAGCCTCAGGTACAGGAAACCTAGTCTCAAACAAAACAAAAACAGCAGGTGTTAGCGATAATTAAGAACATGTGAGTTATTTCCTTCGTTGTGAGATTAGGCATAAAGGGGAAGGATTTATTTTAGCTCATGATGTCAGAGGGCTATTTGCGCCCATGGCTGCCCCAGCCATGCGCAAAGCATTGTGGCAGTAGAGTGGTCTTTGGACGTGGTTCTTCACTTCTAGACAGGAACAGAGAAAAGGAAACAAAGAAGTCAGGGCAAGTTAGAGTCACGAAGGACATGTCCCCAGTGACCTACTTCAAGCCTTGCTTCCTACTTTTTAACCATCTCCCCAGAATGCTATCAGATCACAGATCCACCCCACATTAGGAGGTCTGGGCGTCTAATTGTGCCTGTAAGCACCGTCACAGATGTGTGCTTCTCTAGTCCTCTAGCCATTTCTTTTTAATGTTTGTGTGCGTTCACACATGTGTGTGCAGGTGCCCATGGAGGCCACAAGAGTATAGGTTCTTGGGAGCGGGAGTTACAGGCATTTGTGATCTGCCCAGTGTAGACCCTGGCAGCCGGGAATTAGAGGTAAACAAGGCAGTCCCACTAGAAGGAACATCATGCTGGAAACCGTATGTGATATAAAATGATAATTGTTCAAGTAAAAGTATAAGCATGTCCCAACAACATGACCGATCCATGCCCTAAAGGTTACTTTGAGAATAAATAAGTCAGTGGATGTTTATATTAATGCTAGAATGTCCATTTTCTTTATAGGAACTTTGAACTTTCCTGTATGGTTTTTCTATATAAAAGTCTCTATTTTATTTTGATTATTAATTTGTTAATGATTCAATGTGGGTTTATTTGTCTTTGTTTAATTTCATTCCATAACATATAATTTAAGATATTAATATATGTCATTTGATGATCTAGTAATTAGTTTCAAAGCGGGATGCTTTTAATTCTTTGTATGCTACAGGTAACTTTGAAACAATACATCACATAGTTCCTGTTTATTACCCGCAGGTGGGTAAGCCAAAGGTAGTCTTTTTCTCTGACGCACAGAGATACTTAGCAAGTGCAAATCCATCTTCAGAATGTTCCCAAGAAGATAAAACTAAAATTACTGAAGACATGGGGTAGGTTCTTTCAAATGTTTGGTCTTTCTCTTTTTAGGGGAACGGGGTAGCCATGTAGAGGGGTCCTCCCAGCCATCTGTTCTCAGGCACAACTTCAGTATTGGTCGTCATCTGACTGCACAGGTGGGGGATGGTTCTGGAAAGGCTGGGAGTTGACTTGATGCACACAGCGCAGCAAGGTAAAGGCAGGGGGAAAGGCTCTTCTCAGGGAAGGGGAGGCCCCAGGTGATGACGGCTCCGGTGGATGGGGTATGTAAGGAAGAGGGTAGAGAGAGGAGCCCAGAGGAGTCGATAGAACGCTCTCCTCTGCTCCACACCACAAGTTCTGAACCTGCTCTTTCTGAAGACACTAGAAGTTTCGTTCATCCCCAAGGGGTTCATGAGAAAAAGTTTGAGTCTGAACTCCAAGTTTTGATTCTATACTCAGTTCAGTTCTGAATAAGTCTGTTATGAACCTCCTAGTGAGAAAACAGCTGTTTGGGTTTTTAAAAAAAAAGATGGCATTGTTTTTATACAAAGCTACACCATTCTGGGAAATAACTTCATTTATTCTAAAATACATACTTCCCATACATCAAACAACACAACATGAACAGCTCAAAGAAGAAGCAGACTATGATAAGGCAGGGCTACAGTCCCAGAATGCCAGAGGTTGAAACAGGATGATCGGGTGTTCCAGGTTGTCATCAGCTACACAAGTTCAAGACCAGCCTGAGCTAAAAAAGATCCTGTCTTTAAAAAATAAAATCAGCCGGGCGGTGGTGGCGCACACCTTTAATCCCAGCACTCGGGAGGCAGAGGCAGGCGGATCTCTGTGAGTTCGAGACCAGCCTGGTCTACAAGAGCTAGTTCCAGGACAGGCTCCAAAACCACAGAGAAACCCTGTCTCGAAAAAACCAAAATAAATAAATAAATAAATAAAATAAAACCAAATTAGACAATCCGCATCTCACATATTTTGCAAGCCAGGTGGGAAGCCAGGTCTGCCACAATTGTTGTGTATGTTGGTAGTGTTATGGGCATCGTTAGCCAGAGAGATACTAACACAATCTATATTTTGATATTTTTTGTTGTTACTATTTTGTCTTTTTTTAATTCCTCCTCCCCCCAGAGCTGAGGGTCCAACCCAGGGCCTTGTGCTTGCTAGGCAAACGCTTTACCACTGAGCTAAATCCCAAACCCCCGGTCTATACATTCTATTTCAACTTTTTTTCCCATTTATTTTCAGTTTTCTGTTTATTGGTTCAGTCTCCCTCCCCTCCTGGGATGAATGGAGGGCCTCAGTCACAGAAGACAAGTGTCTACCATTGGGCCATAGCACAGTCCCTCCTATGCTCTTATAGTCAACCCCGTGTTTGTTTTGCTGCTCCCCCAATCATACGGGAGTCCCTTCTAGACTTGGCAATCTCTAGCCAAGCTCACCGACAAAGCCTGTGAGCAGTACTGGGGCCCTCCCTGTCCTACGCCTCCCTCCCCTGACAGAGGACTCCTGCAGTGCAGACTTAGGTGCAGGGCCTCCATAAGTACTGTTGATTGTAACGCGTCTTTTTCTGTCCCGCCTTCAGCTCCCAAAGAATGACATGGAGACTTGTTAGTAGTTATGAAAGCTCTGTTAGCTTAGGTTTGTTCCTAACTAGTTCTTGTAACTTAAATTAACTCATATTTTTAATCTGCGATCAGTTTGGGGGCTCAATACCTCATCTCTCTGTACCTCCATACTGACCATCCTGCCTTCTCTGCCCTGACTGGTGATTCTTATGTACCTAGATTCATCTCCTCTTCCTGTGTCTCTGCCTGGAAGTCCCGCCTATACCTCCTGCCTAGCCATTGGCCATTCAGCTCTTTATTAAACCAATCACAGCAATACATCTTCACACAGTGTACAACCACGACAGGCGCTGTGCCACAAGATGACTAAAACAACAAACAGGGATAATGTACACAGCCTCAAGAAACAATGTTGGTGCATTTTATTTTATACATTACCACGGAGTAACTGGATCTGTAGTGAGCCGTGGCACACAACACACGTTCTTTTTTTTTTTGTTTGTTTTTTTGAGACAGGGTTTCTCTGTGGCTTTGGAGCCTGTCCTGGAACTAGCACTGTAGACCAGGCTGGTCTCGAACTCACAGAGATCCGCCTGCCTCTGCCTCCCGAGTGCTGGGATTAAAGGCGTGCGCCACCATCGCCCGGCTACAACACACGTTCTTTATCCACGTGCAAAGTCCACGTCATTGGGAGTGACGGCTTCCTCTCACTCTCCTAAACAAGACCTCAGAGCTAAAGGCGTTCCTTCATCTGACAGCTCCCTCTCCCTGCGAAGATAAACTGTCCTAAACCCAGAACAAGGGCCCTGTGGGAGCTCCAGCCACCTTGTGAAACTGATCATGTCCAATTGAATTTTCAGTTTTATCCGGTGGAGAAAAATGTTATGCAAATGTTCCCTTTTAGAAGCTTCTTATTTCCTCAGGTAGCACTTTCTCTGAAAACATGCCACGTATTGCTTTCAGTGGCTCCAAAGGTTTACGTCTGATTGGATGGTAACATTAGTTACGCCTCTCTCTAATAAAAGGTGACCAACTGTATCATGAAACTTCCTCAAGGTGCTTCATAAAAGTGTTTTTTTAGGTATGCCTGTTGCTCGAATTTTAGTAATTTGGGGAGGGAGCCTTTTCATTTGCTCCATGACCTAGTTTCCATTTTTATTTCCGTATCATGATTCATATATGTAGTTTTAATTTTCATTGAGCTATACCACACACACACAAGGCAGAAGGTGAATGCGTGGCCCAGCACTTTCATCTATGAGTGCAGCCATGCAACCTCTAGTAAGTTAACATCAAAAACACACACACACACACACACACACACACACACACACACACACACACACAAAAGACCCTAAAAGGACAGTGAGGTTAAAGTTGGAAGACTGGTAAAATACTAAAAACAAAGTGTTAATCATTTGGCCTGGGGGCTGGAGAGATGGCTCAATGGCTAAGAGCATTGTCTCCTTCCAAAGGACCCAAGTTCAATTCCCAGCACCCACATGGCAGCTCAAAACTGTCTGTGACTCCAGTTCCAGGGGATCTGACACCCTTGCAAGACATATGTGTAGGCAAAACATAAATGCACATATAATAAAAATAAATCATTAAAAAGAAAAGAAATAATGCAAAAAATTTTCTAAAAACATCTTCCCTGGAAAATAATAATTTGGGGGGGGGGGGCTGGAGAGATGGCTCAGCGGTTAAGAGCATTGCCTGCTCTTCCAAAGGTCTTGAGTTCAATTCCCAGCAACCACATGGTGGCTCACAACCATCTGTAATGAGGCCCGCAGGAAGAATACTGTATACATAATAAACAAATAAATAAATATTAAAAAAAAAGAAAGAAAATAATAATTTGGCCGGGAGTGTGGGCTCAATGGTAGAGCATGTTTGCCTAGCATGATGTGTTTACCTAGCACGAGCGCGCGCGCGCGTACACACACACACACACACACACACAGAGCAAACAAATCCGTCTGAACACAAACACAAAGATCAGATTTTCAGTTTCTAAGAAAATCTATCCAAGCAACCCTTTCCTTTAACTATTTTAAAGGTGAGAATGAGCCGGCGCCCCTAACATATTTTTACAAGCTATGTTTAACGTTCAAGGTAAGGCGCCTGCAGAGAGGTAGGGAACAGTACAGGTTCCAAAAGCAACAATCTGTGCCCACTCCTCGAGGGCTTTGCACCCTGGGAGTTGTTCCTGTATGCAATGCAGAGCACGGCGAAGCAACATGTGTCCGAAGACGTGAATGTTTTCCCTGTCTCTTATAAATGCATGCCGTCTACGTGTGTATATTTACACAAGCCTGCTTTCCCTGCAGGGAGAGAGAAGGCAGACGTATGGACGTTGTTTGTGACCCTCAAACTGAACTCGATGCTATCAAAGTGCACTTTAATTAAAGATTAGGTCTAAACTATTCTTTATTGAAAGGCTGATTCTGAACAAATGCCTTTACTGTTCAATTAAAAGTAACGTATGGTATTAAATAAACGAGAGCGGTACACATTATTGCTTTCCTCCATATTTGTCACGGTAAGCACTTCTGACAGATGTTTCCTCCCTTTTCAAATATGCGAGGGGGAGCTTGAACCCTGGTGATTTAAAAATAGACATTAAATCCATGTATGTTGCTCCTAAGCTCCACCGAGAACTCTGTGCACCACTGTACCATGAAGAAGGCGAACGGGTACTGTGCTGATAACCATAGACCCATGCATTTTACTAATGTAAAAATACCTTTTCAGGTGGGTTAGGCTATGCTTCGTTTCAGACATCTTTAAGGGACACAAATCCCAGGGACTCGTAATTCACAGGAATATGCCCCCTCTGTTTTGGCTAACTATTTATGAAATACCTGCTTAAGGTATTTAAAAGTCTTTGAATTAAAAGTGGATTCTAGTAGTTAAATTATCTGGCTTTCAGGGCTGGGAAGGGTATTTTTGAGCAGTTGTAATAACAGATCTATGCACTTCAGAAAGAGTTTTCAGAACTGCAGGAATAGTGTTAGCCCTAAAACTCTAGGATGCGTTCATCTAAACACGTTCACAAAGTCCAAATGCCTTTAGTTTTGTTCATCTTTCCTTCAGTGTATTTAATTTTATGTGCAAACAAACATTGTGTGTCCAGTAGTGGAGATAGAGTGTTAACATTTGATTTGCAGTTCTCAAAGAATTCTCTAGAGAGCAGGATGCACCCCCAGGAGGCAGCAACAAAAGATTTTCTGTTCTAACAGACAAAGCTAGAATTTGGAAATTCTGGCTTCAGCACTGCCAATAGTTTACTCTATAAACCAAGTTATAGAAACCTAATTTAAGCCCGGCGGTGGTGGCGCACACCTTTAATCCCAGCACTCGGAAGGAAGAGGCAGGTGGATCTCTGTGAGTTTGAGGCCAGCCTGGTCTACAAGAGCTAGTTCCAGGACAGGCTACAGAGAAACCCCGTCTCAAAAAAATCAAAGACAAAAAAAAGAAAGAAACCTAATTTAACATAACTCTTCCTTACCATTTTAAAAGGCTTCTATTTTGAAATCTAAATCTTCATTGTTCAAACAATTATTAAATACTAGAACTCTTAATAAAAGAATACTCTGACTCAAATAGCCAAGCTTTCAAGGACTCTGTTGATAGTCCCGGGTCTAGGAAGGAACAGGAAGGCAGACAGGTGAGGCGGTGACTCAGATGAATGGACAAGTACCTCCCTGCGCAGTTAAAGGCACCTGCAGTCACTCAGGGCAAGTGCTAGCAATTGGGGCAGGGATGCATGGACTTGTGAAATGAGAATGTCTGGCAAGCAAGAGCTCTAGGTTGTAAAATCATTTGATTTAAGTAAATATTGGCTCAGTCTTTGTATTTGCAATAATACATTAGAGCGAGTGGAGAGACGGACGGCTCAGTCAGCAAAGTGCATACCTACCATACCAGCAGGGCCCAGTGCAGATCTCCAGCACCCACAGAAGTCCAGCTACAGCAGCACAGGCCTGCTCCTCAGCACTGCACCGCTAGGGGGCGCGAGGGGTGGAGCCTGCCAACCTAGCCCAATTGATGAGGCCAAGGCTCAGTGAGAAACCTTGTCTGAGACACCAAACATCAACACACACCCTGCCTCACACACACAAAGAAAAATAACTTATCAGAATGGACAAGAAATTAAAACAAGCCAGGTGGTGGCGCAGGCCTTTAATCCCAGCATTTGGGAGGCAGAGGCGGGTGGATCTCTGTGAGTTCGAGGCCTGCCTGGACTACAAAGTGAGTTCCGGAACACCTGAGACTGTTACAACGAAACAGTCTTGAAAAATGAACAAATAAAAAGAAATAAAAAATAGTCTCTAAATACCGATTAGATATGGAACTGCTAGAACTCATACATTAAAAATGGGAATGCAAAATCAGGAGGCCCTTAGCACAATCATTTGCTGCATTGTAAAGTTAAATATACAGTCCAAAAGATTTTCCTAGTGAAATGAAAATCTTTACTCAAGAGAAACTCTACCTGGGTATTTAGAATGGTCTATTTGTAATCATTAAATATTTAAGACTAATGTATCTATGTATATGTATATATGTATGTACATACACACACACTCCTACTAAGAATTCTACTCAGCAATTAGAGAGTGAAACACTCAACATAAATGGGTTTCAAATATATTGGTGAGAGTAGCTAGACTTTAGAAGAGACCTACTATGTGCTTCTATTTGTGTGATATTCTGGCAGAAGGGGATCCATGATGACAGAAAATGGATCAGGGCTTGCCAGGAATTAACGGGGGAGAGTGTCAACTAAGAAAAGGGAATTGCTGCAGATATTGGGGTGTCCTGGGTCCTTATTCTGATGACAGTTATAGTACTGTATACATCTCCCCAGGCTTGCTGAACTATACATTCAAAGGATAAAGATCCTTCTGTAAAGCTCTGGCTGTCCTGGAACTTGAAATGTAGACCAGGCTGGTCTCAAACCCACAGATCTGCCTGCCTGCCTCCTGGGTGCTGGGATTAAACCACCAGACAAGCTAAAAGTTATTCCTTAAACAATGAGGGAAATAGTTGGAACCAACTTATTTAATAGATACAAAATACATGTATAGTATAAAATGTTTAAACATTTTATTCTCTACTATGTGATATTTGCTTTTTAGCTTTTATTATAAAGACAGTCTTTTTTATATTTTGAGCTCTATGTTTTTCTCTACTCCTCCCTGCCTCTCCCCTCCCTCTTCAGCCCTCCCTCAAGGTCCCCATGCTCCCAATTTACTCAGGAGATCTTGTCTTTTTCTACTTTCTACTTCCCATGTAGATTAGATCTATGTGAATCTCTCTTAGTGTCCTCATTGTTGTCTAAGTTCTCTGGGATTATGGTTTGTAGGCTGGTTTTCTTTGCTTTATGTTTAAAAACCACCTATGAGTGAGTACATGTGATAATTGTCTTTCTGTGTCTGGGTTACCACACTCAAAATGTTTTTTAGCTCCATCCATTTTCCTGCAAAATTAAAGTTTTTTTTTACCACTGAGTAGTACTCCATTGTGTAAATGTACCACATTTTTCTTATCCATTCTTTGGTCGAGGGGCATTTAGGTTGTTTCCAAGTTCTGGCTATGACAAACAAAGCTACTATGACCATAGTTGAGCACATACCCTTGTGGCACGATTGAGTATCCTTTGGATATATACCCAAAAGTGGTATTACTGGGTCTTGAGGAAGGTTGTTTCCTAATTTTCTGATAAATCGCCACACTGACATCCAAAGGGTCTGTACCAGCTTGCATTCCCACCAGCAATGCAGAAGTGTTCCCTTTTCCCCACAACCTCTCCAGCATAAGTTGTCATCAGTGTTTTTGATCTTGGCCATTCTTTCAGGTGTAAGATAAAATCTCAGAGTTGTTTTGATTTGCATTTCTCTGATGACTAAGGATGTTGAACACTTCCTTAAGTGTCTTTCAGCCATTTTAGATTCCTCTGTTGAGAGTTCTCTGTTTAGGTCTGTACTCCATTTTTTTTATTGGATTATGTGTTCTTTTGGTGTCCAATTTCTTGAGTTCTTTGTATATTTTGGAGATCAGACCTCTGTCTGATGTGGGGTTAGTGAAGATCTTTTCCTGTTCTGTAGGCTGTCGTTTTGTCTTGTTGACTGTGTCCTTTGTTTTACAGAAGCTTTTCAGTTTCAGGAGGTCCCATTTATTGTTTCTCTCAGTGTCTGTGCTGCTGGGGTTATATTTAGGAAGTGGTTCCCTGTGCCAATGCATTCAAGTGCACTTCCCATTTTCTCTTCTATAAGGTTCAGTGAGGTTGGCTTTATGTTGAGGTCTTTGATCCATTTGGACTTGAGTTTTGTACATGGTGAAAGATACGGTCTATTTTCATTCTTCTACATGTTGATATCCAGTTATGCCAGCACCACTTGTTAAATATGGTTTCTTTTTTTCCATTTGATATTTTATAAAGACAATCTTAACATTACAACTTGGCGTATTTAAAAGACTTAAAAATAATTCTAAGACTTACACCACACTCAATGAATATCTGCTGCATTCTAAAGTCATACTTTTGCAAAACTAGACAACTAAGAACTTCAGAGAAAAATATACTATGAACATATATTTGGACTGCTAATAAGGTGTCAATCAATCTAAAATATGCATCTTAATAATAGACACCAAACTGTTTTGCAACATGCAAACACTCAATAGTATGGCAAAGACCATAAACATTAGGGACAATCTACTTGGTTTGACCCACGCCTTAGCCATCTACTAGGTATGGTACTGGACGTGTTGCCCAATCCCTGAGAACCTTTATCCTCCAAACTATAAAATTTTCAGTTTTTGTAAAGGCGAAGTGAGAAGAAGATACTAAAGAGCACTCAGTAAATGAAAAGGGCCATTTGGCTCCCATTGCTTACTTGTTATGTGATCGTGGAGATTTAGGCTTACCTATATTTAAAGCGACTGAAAACACTAGTTTGTTTCGGGAATTTGGACTGCCTACAGTAGCGTAGATGGGACCAGATGGCGAGGGTAGGCGGCCCCGTCTGTGACATCAGCCCTTTGTCCCACAGCTGTCTAGGGCACACAGGGCAGCAGGAAAGCAACAAACCAGGCTAGACAGAGACCTTGAGATATAAGGCAAAACTTCGGGAGCTTCGGGCACTTCTGCATGGTCACAACCGGCCTCCTTATTTCCATGTAGTTCTCAAAGCAGGAAATGTTCTGTTTCTGCTTTCTTTTAAACCCTGACTAGCTATGAACCTTTACCAACGGTTAGTGTATTCTGGGTTCTATGTCTGTTGTCTTTTTTTTCCTATCAAGTCAATTATATGTCAATTAAATGGTGGCGCATATTGTTTTTGTTTGAAAATACAGGAATATGTCCTTGAAGGAATCTGAAAGCTTGGTAACAAAAAGCGATATCCACGAACCTCACCTCCGAAACCCAAAAGTAAAGGAACATTTGTGTGAGGAAAAGGATTCAGTTCAGCCTGGCGTGATTTGATTTCTTCCTAGAACTAGGCAACAGCGTGGCGAGAGGGTTTGTAGAGCGTTTATCTCGATGTATACCTTCTTGTTTGATATGTTTCTTTATTGAATCTGAGACTTTCCGTGTGTGAATTCTGGGATCTATTTACTTTATTAGTTGTTAAATAAAATTTACCAGGAAATACAATGTGGTTTCTTATTCTGTACGAGTCCTCGAATCAAGGGAATCTGGGCGTACTTTCTAAAGCTACTGCTGAAGAATCACCCTGGTTCACGAACCAATTCAACACGTCTGGTTCATCGCAGTGTAAGTAGTGCAGTTTGGTAATCCCGACGTGAAAAGTCAGAAATTTGCTAGAAAATGTTCAAGAGTCTGTAAGTGAGCAGTGTCCTCTGTGACAGTTTATAGCTGATACTCTGAGCCCCCGGCTTAGAGCCTGTCCGACTGGGCTGAGGCTGAGACCGGGTCCCCTTCGCCGCAAAGGCCGGTGCGGGCTGCAGAGCTGGGACCCAGACGCGGGGACCGGGGTATCTCCCAGGTCGGTCTGAGTCGGTGAGCGCGGGTGCGAAGACAGCAAGGGGGCGACGGCGGGGTCTCTGGGTCACGGTGTCCGAGGAAGGGTTCTACTGCATAAACAGCGGGCGGAGATGCTCCTCGAGGGGAAAGCCAAGCTGAACTGAACCGAGGGGCCCCGCCGGAGTCCGCCCGCCGCGACCGGGCCCCGCGCTTCCCGGTCGGAGGGGCGGGGCCAGGTGTCCGTCCCACCCCCGACCGGTTTGATTGATGAGTCTGTCCGCCGAGGGGGCGGCTCCGCGACTCCGTCGCCCCTAGCCTAGGGGCTCGGGTGGGCGCGCGACTCGGCCCGACGTGACTGTGCGAGTCTCCCACTTGCTGGCTTTGGGCACCCGCATAAAAGGCGGCAGCAGAGGCTGGACGGGGATGGAGTGACCTGCTCGACGTCCCTGGTCGCCTAGCACTGCTCAGCGGAGCTCTGCACCCCCGCTGCGAGGAAAGGTGCGGAGGCAAGTCCGAGGTGAGGGGGGGGCCCGCAGCACCATTTCCCCGCGTGGGCGGGAGGGAGGGATGTCTCTGCGGGGACGGGAGGCTGAGCCCTGTGCGCCTTCAGCAGCTGCCGGGCACTGGGGACTCGAGGGCGAGCCTGCGATGCCGGGTCTCACGGCCGCCCCGCTCCCTTGCAGTGCTCGCCGCGGGAACCGGAGCCGAAGCCGCTATGGAGCGCGGCCGTCCCGCCAGCAGCCCACGCAGCGCCGAGCCCGCCCCATTGGCCGCCGCCGCCCGCGACTCGAGCCCAGGACGGACAGGCGCCGGGCAGACAGGCTCCGGCGGGGTCGTCGCGCGCTCCGGGGGTGGCCGACCTGCAGCCGCGAACGCCGCTCGGGAGCGCAGCCGCGTGCAGACCCTGCGGCATGCCTTCCTGGAGCTGCAGCGCACACTGCCGTCGGTGCCTCCCGACACCAAGCTGTCCAAGTTGGACGTGCTGCTGCTGGCTACCACCTACATCGCCCACCTCACCCGCAGCCTGCAGGAAGACAACGAGGCTCCGGGAGACCCCAGACTGGGCGCCTTGCGAGGCGACGGCTACCTGCACCCAGTTAAGGTAGGCAACACCCGGGTTGGAACCTCGGGAGCCACCCTGTCACCGCGGGAACAGATGCCACGGAGCTGGCACTCCTCCCCGTCACTCAGAAACACCTGGGCCCGCGGGCGATGGTGACAAGGTCTCCAATACACTAGGCTGGTTCTTAACAGTTTGTGATCAGGAAACTGGGGCGTTTGATCCTAGCTGGGCTCGTGGATCTCTTCAACCTCTAAAAGATTTTCGCTCAGATGGGGAAGCTGTTATTCATTCCAACTACTGGTTACATCTAAGTTCAAGAGTCAAGTGTCTTAACTTCCATATTACATTCCTATTGTCCTTTTCTTGAACTATTCCAAAGGCTTCATGAGTTAAATGGAATAGTGAAATTAATTCTTTGCCCCTAAGTAATTATTTAAAAAAAGACAAAACCAAGCAAACAAACCCAAAAGATTGTCAAAATTAGTAACAAAATAATAATAAAAATAAACAAATGAGACCATTCTACATTCCCATAGAGTAAAATTTCAATCACAGTTAAGTAGACTAGACGGCTACCAACAATGTTAGAAAAACCCTGTAATGTTTCATGTAACTGTCATATTAGATTGGCATGTATGTTGAGTGAATTGGTCTGTATTCAAATTAGCCAAGAGAAACCATTTTGCACGATTTCCTTACATCTCCGTGAGTCGGTCATGAGTGTGGCAAATAGTAGCTTTTACATCATCTTTTCTGGATTTTTTTTTGAACTCTTCCTTTGATCCGCCTTTAGCTTCTAAATGAACAATCTCTGTGTTTGCTCAGTTCAAATGTTCACATTTCTGTTCCACTATTTTGAAAATGAACACAAATACACACGATTAGAATGTAATCTTAAGCATCTAAGCATTGAATAAATTATTGAGTAACAAAAATGAGGAATAAATTATTGAATAACAAAAATGAGGAATTACATTTTGTTGAAACGAATAAAACCCATTCTCTAACATTATTTGTACTTAAATCACGGAGTGCATTCTAAGAAAACTCTCTGTGAAAACGCTGTTGACGCGGCGGTAGAGAAGGCAGTTCAAACGGTACGTGGGGAAAAGTGAAATGTTTGTAATGATGGAACCCATTCTGTCCCTACATTTTATAGCATACTAGCTGAAAAGTAGCTCATTACAATTAAGAATTTTGTATTACAATCATTTTAGACTAATGCTATTCAAATATCCCACTAATAGATTTCTTTGACTTGATGTTTGCCATATATTTGACAAAGTTTATTTAGACGTTAAGATTCGAGGCCAGAAGTAGAAATCAAATGCCTCCCTTGCAGCTGATAAAATTTAAATGAGGTCAAACATTTCTCCTCAGTGTCCCCCGCGGTTTTCTTGAATGGGAAACGCTTGAGAGATTTGTGCTAGAAAGGGGCAGAGTGAGCCAGCCTTGCATTTGACCAATGTGCCAAACGTTTCTGTAGACACAACTGTTTGCGGAAAATCAATGTGATTTGATGTCCGATTTTAAAAAACAATGTCCATAATATCTAAATTTCTAAACCCAGAGAAAATTCTGGAAGGCCAAAGATTATCTCATAAAAATGAAACTGATGATAGTTAACAGGGAACGGATGTGTTTTAATATCAAACATTTGGTTTAATACTGTGTATTAAATCTCTGCTCTAGGACAGAGAATGCAACTGTAAGACAGACTGAATCCCTGCCCTTAATGAATACAATATAGAGCTAAAAAATATAAATTGCAGTATATTACCATAAAGAAGAATATTATATTTATCAAGAAAAACAGTCTAAAACACGAACTGTGGAGTTTCAGAAGACAGAAACTTTACATACTTAGTTGAAGATTGCCTGCCTCTATTTTAGGGACACTGTAGAAATTTTTAAACATTAAGTCTGTCCTTAATATGAAGGTAATAAAATATTCTGAGCATTTTTTAATTCAGGTTAAGTAAAGCCTCACTATAAACTATTATACATAACCCTGAATGGGTGTTCTGAAATCACTGTTTTCCTGTAAGACACAGCACTAAGTACTCAGAAATTACTAGAGATATTTAAACAGATACTCCAGTCTGTCACTTTGAATCATCAATCCTTTTTACCAATATTATGGACATATTAAAATGATTAGAGACTTAAGAGTATCAAGGCATGGTCGGGGTGGAACTCATGGTTAGCGTTTGCAAGGCCATGGGTTCTGTGCGTGAAACTGGAAGAGAGTTTGAAGAACTAGACCTCTGGGCTGGAGAGATGGCTCAGTGGTTAAGGGCACTGACTGCTCTTCAAATCCAGGTTCGAATCCCAGCATCCACATGCAACTCAACACTGTAACTTCAAGATACACACTTTCACAGACATACCAGCAGGCACAACACCAGTGCATATACAATAAAAATAAATAAATATAAAAAAGGACTTTTGCAGCACTAGGGGCCCAGAGGGACGATTCTCCAGAACAGGAGTGTGTGTATTCCAGACCTTTAACTCAGGGGGAAACATACAGATGACTCTACTAATTGCCCGGTCCCGCGAGAATCCATTGTCCATAATAACGATGAGCAAGAATGTAAAAACTATGGGGTCTTGTTGTTTGGGTTCATTTAATTAGAATAAGAGTGCATTTTTAAAGATCTTCAATTTCAGGTCCAGTTCTGGTTAATTGCTCAATTTTTCAAAGTTTAAACAAAACGACACAATTTCAAGTATACTTTAGTAACATATGCTTGCAGATGAAGATGCCATGGTGATGTATATTCTTGATATGCAAGCCTATGGACTTGTAACACATGCGATTTAAAGCAAGCAGAAAATAAAATAAATATACCTTAGTAGAGAGAAAACGTTGAGGACTGTATTCACTAATCATAGCTGGAGAAATTGAAATAGAACTTTCTTGGCGGCCACAGAAAAGTGACTTTCCGGATAATATCACACAGCCACATACCATCATTCTTATTTTCATCTGGCGTGTGAAAATTTCACATATTTGTGAGATACAGTGCTGGGCTTCAGAGTGTGTGTATTATGTGATGTCCGAATCAGAATAATCTCACGTCCATCTTTGTAGACATTTCCTCGTGCGTATTAGAAAATATAAAGTGCATCACCATCATCTATAGTCACCCTCCGTGAGGCAGGAAACCCAAACTAAAGAAAATGGGCCGCTTTGCGAAGCTGCCGGCCGTTGCTGCCCGGGGGCGTTGCTGCCTGAGGGATGCCTAGTCTTTTCTGGGCAATACCTTTTTTGAATGTTTACTTTGTATATAACTGAGCTCTGCTTCTTTAGAACTAATGTTTTAAACTTAACTTTGTTTTAGGCTTACCTTGGAATTAAAATAGTGGTAGACTTTCTACATCTCAGCAATATTCGTTCTCCTTGACTTCCTGCAGTTCTCAAACACGCGTGTATTCCTTATACAGTTATATCAAAGCCTTCTTTGCGTGTGCCGCTACCATTGCTACACAGTCTTCATCTTGTCCCACAGACTTTGTGATTAGCGTCCCTACCAGCTAACTAGTGCCTCACTAACATTAGTGTGTTTTAAAGTTTAGATACCATAGACCTATGTTGTATGTCTTAAGACTAAATTTCAGATTCTTACTCTTTTTTTCAGAAGTGGCCCATGCGATCGAGATTGTACATCGGTGCTACTGGTCAGTTTCTGAAGCATTCTGACTCTGGAGAAAAGACAAATCAGAGCAACACGCCAACGGCCTCAAAGCCATAGGCTGTCTCCTGGGGGCTCTCGTAGAAGGGTGGCTGTTGTTTTTAAAGACTGGAATAATTATGTATTTATTACATTGGACATAACAAATACTGTTTTTGAAGTTTACATTAAAACCTGTAGTTGAATGTCAAACTAAATAAATGTGGAGTGAAATAATCAGCCCTATATAAATATATATATATATAGCTAATTTAGTCATTTGTTACTGCTGCATAGTATAGAGAAGCTATTAGGAAAATGAAAGCCACACAAAAGCATGTAGTTGTGTACACCCAAACAACGCTCCCATTTCCTTCCACATTTTCTGTAAAAACTGATGGGAATACAGCCCTTCTAGTTTTAAGAAATAAGATACATGGTGTTGTGTGTCTATAATCCCAGGACTCCAGGATGCAGGGGCAGGTGGATCTCTGTGAGTTCGAGGCCAGCCAGGGCTACACAGTGAAACCCTGTCTCAAAAAAATAAATAAAATGTGTTTATATTAGTATTTAATTTTTTGTGAAAGCCAGTGTGTGCTTTGAGTTGGTCATTTCAGTTAGAATATATAAGATCGTTATCCTGCTGGGCTGTGTGCATTTGTGTGTGTGTGTGTGTGTATGTGTGTGTGTTTAAAGATTGTTGCAGTAACTTCTATATGTAGTTATTTTTTCCCCAATATGAAATATATATGGGGACTGAAGAGATGGCTCAGAGGTTAAGAGCACTGGCTGCTCTTCCAGAGATTCTGAGTTCAATTCCCAGTAACCACATGGTGGCTCACAACCATCTGTAATGAGATCTGGTGCCCTCTTTAGGCCTCCAGGCATATGTGCAGGCAGAATGCTATATACATAACAAATAAATAAAATCTTTTTAAAATGTATATGGAATATTAGAAATGGTTTTCTTTATGAAACAGGATGTGACCATACAGGGTGTGATCATCTTTCAAGTGGTTGGTCAATATTAAGACCTGACTTTCATTACCAATCGTGAAAGGCAGTAGTCACACATGCCAATATGAACAGGGTTTCAGGTGTCCCTGGGTGTGGGGTTCGTCACCCTTTCTTTCTCCTTTGCCATCCTGGAGAGTCAGGCTGGCTCAGATGTAGCCTTCCAGGAAGTAGCGTTCTCAGCACTGATTCCGGTGTTCGCCAGCGACTGTATCTTGAGAGAAGCTAAGAACACAGCTAAACCCAGGCTTGAGTCTGTCTCCATATGAACCAGCATCACACACCACCACAGGCCCGGAGAGCACCTGTCTGACTGACTGTACTGAGGATTTCTGTGTTCAGCAAGAGACTACCGGAAAATCAGCTTGGGTTGGCTTAGCAGGTAAAGGCGCTCATCCCCAAGCCTGATGTCATGAGATCAGTCTCCACGTCTCCACAGCCTACACAACAAAAAGAACTGACTTCAAATGTTGTCCTCTGACCTTCACATGATGGTGTACACCCTACACAACACACAAAGCAAGCGAGTGTAATAACATGAAAACACCCTATGAAAAAGTTACCAGAGTCCTGCTCTTGACGATGTTAGTTTTTACTTCTTGTCATTACAAATGTTCTAAAACCTAAGAAATGTGACTGACTTACATTATAGGTTTGTATAATATTAATTAAGTTTTTAGATATGCTAACAGCTTTTAGAAAGTTGGAAAAATCTCTGAGAACTCCCATACGGCCAGACCCATGAGTAGTACACAGGTGTTTTGGGGAACATACTGAACCCCAAGAGTGGACTATAACTCTGAGACATTCACCTCATCCTTAGCCAACATGTCCTCTTCACCCCTTCTTGCCTTGTGACGCCCCCTTCCATCTGTGAAGTCATTCGTTTCTTGAGAACCCAGTTTTAAAGTTGCTGAACTCAGTTTGAGATTGGCAAGGAAAGAGACGTATTAGTGAACTTGGCTGAATTTACATAACAGTCAAATCCCAATTAATTTCAGCTCAGTTCTGCTGTAGCCTGCAGCAGTGAAGCTAAAATCACATGACAGCCAGGCCTGCTGCAGACAATTCAGTGTGTGCCCACATTGGTTTTATCCAATAGTTTGTACGTTTTATTTATTTTAGTGAGACATTTCCCTTTGGATGTCTACATGTCATTTTGCTTTCTGCACATTAGTGTGTAACACAGTAGCTTGTGCACCTAAGTTTTGTGACTATGTTCACCCACTCACTTAACATTAAGGAAAAAGGTAAAATATGATTTTGATCGGCCATTTACTGCCACTTTATTGGTAGAGAAGGTGTAAGCATAGTTTTTATCATAAGGAATGGAATTAGAATTTCTTTTTGTTTGTAGTGAAGTATAGCCTCGTGGTTTATTGTCTTCACAGCAAGAGTGGCTAGAGCAAACTGGGTAGTGTGGTCTTTCTCTCGTCGCCTCCCAGCTCACAACACTCCTACCCCTCCTGTGTCAGTACTCCCTGTGGTCTGCAGCTGGGCTCATCCTCTCAAGCCTCGGCTGTCTTCATAATTTTAACTCTTTGCAGCAGAAAGTAGGTGTGGTTGACCCACTGTGGCCATTCTGCCTCCTGCCATGACACCACTGTTACTATTCTTCCTCCTATCGTGACGCCCCTTGCCCAGCCTGCTCTCCAGAGCTAGTTCCAGGATAGTCAGAGCTGTCACGCTGCCTCAAAAAAAAAAAAAAAGTACAGAGGCAGGCGGATCTCTGTGAGTTCAAGGCCAGCCTGGTCTACAAAAGCTAGTGCCAGGACAAGGAACCAAAAAAGCTACGGAGAAACCCTGTCTCAAAAATCCAAAAAAAAAAGTGCAAATTATTACTTCTCTAAATCATCCTATTAAATAGAACCTTGTCGTTGATGTCGTAACTCGTTTCCTGTAGTGATATTTTATTTATGCTATAACAAAGCTTGCCTGAAGATCAGAGTGCAGAGCTAAGCCACTGGTTAGCTGTAGTGGCCAGGCAGTGGTGGCACAAACCTTTAATCCCAGCATTCGGGAGACAGAGGCAGATGGATCTCTGTGAGTTCAAGACCACCCTGGGCTATACGACATTGAATCTCTCTGAAAGAGAAACAGAGCTCACACAAAGGTGGTCCCAGCACTTAGGATCACATGCATTTACTTCCAGCACTAGGGAGGTGGAGACAGGAGTGATATGGCTGGGTGGAGAGAGGAATATAAGGGGGAAGAAACTCAGGGCAGTCTGAGGATGCGGTCTGAGGATGCGGTCTGGGGACGCAGTCTGAGGACGCAGTCTGGGGATGCAGTCTGAGGATGCAGTCTGAGGATTCGGAGGGACAGGACCGCCCATTTGATCTGAGTATTGGTAAATGTAAGAACTCTCCCGTGGCTGGCCACTCTGCTTCTCTGATCCTTTAACTTTCACTTCTTAATAGCTGATTCCAAGTTTCTATTATTAAAATTAATAGAATTCATGTTACAATTTCCATTTACCTGTTTATAAATGTGTTCATGTCCAAGAAGTGTATATCATAAAGCTTTATCAAAATGTTCAATGTACTAACAGCTTTAGGAAGATTAGAAAATCTCAAAGAAGTTCAATCTTTTTAACCAGAAGTTCAAAAGGGCAGGCTGCTTTAATTCATGATGCGGAATAATGAGCATTATTAAGATAAAATTTGAAAATTAGTCTGTTAAATTTGCACTTGTCTTTGTATAACTTGAACATGGTACGTGAAGAATCTTCCTGAGGATAGACAGTTCTTCAGTGTTCATGTCTTCACCATGATAGCCTCAACGCGATACATAAGACAAGGACTGATATATTTGGGTCACAGTGTTACCCCATAATCGGCACAAAAAATCCTCAGTTAAATTTTTTCACTTCATGCAGATTTCCCACTGGAATTCCCAATTTAAAATTTCATTGTGATGATAATTTGGAGGCAGAAAAATGCCATTTCAGAAAGACAACTAGGCTTTTTTTTTTCGACAAGAGAACTATTTTTATTTTATTTTTCCTGACCATAAAAAGTATGTGCATTACAGTTCGTTGTATGTGAACTAATTACCAATAAAGCTGCATTAAAAAGCGTATGTGCCCCTTAACAGTATCATCTCTGTCACCGACTGCCTGACAGGAGCACGTAAGAGAGAGAGCGTTTCTATTGGTCCACGGTTATAGGGAATGGCGTGTGACCGACCTGGTTCCTGGTCATGGGGGCTGGAACTTGAGGCATCTTTTCACATCCAGGCTGCAAACGAGGAGCAGAAATCACAGGCTGGATGCAGCCAGGTTATATATAAAACCTTCAAGACCCACCCTCAAAGGCCAGCTAAGTCCTGGATCCACAGCCTCCCTTAAGAGCCAATGCAGGAGAGTTCACATTCAAAATAGGACAATATCTGTGCACACTTGTTTAAAACAGCGATAGAAAGGAATGAAGGAGAAAGATCAGTTGCGCCTCAGCTCACTCGTGTCAAGGAAAGAAAGAGACTATTCTCTTCTTGTTCACAGTGCTTGCTAGCAAAGAATAGCTGTGTGGTTTTTTTTATAATGCAAAAAAAAAATCTTTACAAAGCAAAACCTAAATATAGCAATCTGGAGCTAGTGTTAACTTGAACAGTGACTTTCTTATTGGTTCATGGATAGTTGAAAAAAGCTTAAAAGAAACTATAAGAGAGCTAGATGTGGTGGCGCACGCCTTTAATCCCAGCACTTGGGGAGACAGAGGCAGGAGGATCTCTGTGAATTCGAGGCCAGCCTGGTCTACAGAACAAGTTCCAGGACAGTCAGAGCTGTTACACACACACACACACACACACACACACACACACACACACACACACAAAAACCCAGTCTCAAAACAAACGAACAAACCAAAGACAAAGCTGAAAAACAACACAAAACAAAAAATAAAGAAACTGCAAAAATAACTTCCAATTGAAATGCACAGCTAATTATTTTAGTTGAATTTGTTTCTTAGTTTAAATTATTCAATTTCTTTTTCTCAAAGGCCTCATTTTATATTCATGAAAGGAACCATTTATTTTCATTTAAAAAGAAAGTATTCAGGCATTAGATCAATTTTAGGGAGCCGAGCAGACAATTCAGGTCGTAAGTTACTTAATCTTTTTTCCCCCATAGGCTTCTGTGTCTCTTGGAGCCTTTCTGAGGAACGGTCGCAGGTAAAATTGTTCTGCAGTGGCCACGTGAATCCCTCACCAACTGGGGGATCAGATTTGTCATCCTGATACGACGTGCTGTTTGCTGCCTGTCTCTACAACTGTCTTGTTGCTCATCATAGTGGGCAAAAAATTATCCGTCAGATTGCTTCTGATCCAAAACTATATATTAGCTGTCTGGGGAGGTGGCTTTGTCAAAATGTGCTTTTCTATGTGTTATCCTAAATTATATCGACCATACACTTTATTTGAAACAGTCGATTCTGCTCTAATCTGGTAATAGTTCTTGTTTTCTTAAAGTCATTGCTGGAGGGTTTCCAACAGGCCTTGCAGACAACAGCTACACTAGTGGTATGATGTTGTAGTCTTTTTTCGAAGCAGCACACTTTGCAGTTTTTATTTTTTCTTTGTTCCTGTAACTTAAAAAATACTAAACGACTAAGGTTCCAAATTTTTAAAAGAACTCGAGAGAAATATTATAAAATTGTATACCTCCGAGAAATGACTGTGTACTTGTATCAGTGATAGCTGGTGGTCTTACGTGTGGCTGTTTTACTAAAAGAGACTGTATAATTCTCAAATCCCGTAGATTTGCTCCCTGCAGGCTGAGTGCACCACACAGCTGGCAAGGCAGTACAGTTGGGAACATCCGTGCCTGACTACATAAACCCAGAAGGGTTTCCCTTCCTATGTTTATACAGGCTTGGTTTCAACTCATCAGAGAAACCAGTTCCCTGAAAGACACATCGGTCACTCGGATGCTTCATAATAAGTTATGCCATAACATTTTACATTTTACAAGCTGGAGAATAATCTCGAGTATTATGCTTAGGGATCATGTCAATAACCATTTCCTGTGCATATGGACGTGATTCACACACATCTGCCCTCTGGGGACCACGTATGTTCTGGAGATGAACCATCCCACTTCCCTCCTTGTGTCCGGCCATAGGACACAGGGTCCATTGCAAACAGTGAGAACTCCATGGAAGCCGATTTCAAAAATTTACTTTTCCAATAAATGCCAAAAATCACTCTGTTTAATTTTTAAAAATATATAAGATATATATTTCATATGTAAAATATATATTTATATATAAATATATATATAAAATAAAATAAAAATAAGCCATCTGAATTTTCTATGTAGACGAGTCAATAAATCATGGGAAACCAAAAAAAATTAATGAAGTTAAAATTTTTAAACTGGCAAAGATTGTTTCCAGTCTGCACATTTGTAACTTCGCTGCTGTAAACCCGGGTGCTGGAGTCACATGACATCAGATAACAGCTAAGTGAAAATCCACAGACAACATCAGCGACAGGAGTGCCAAAGGAAGGCAAATGGTGGGGCGCTCCTGCCAGTCAGGCTACAGGTGTGCTTGCATTTGGGGGGAAACACATGAGGCAGACCAAAATAAGACTCCAAAGGTGATGGCTTCAGGCCACATCTAGCCTGAGAGATCCAGAACCATCCAGTGGCACAGGCTCCCTCTTCCATCCACCCAAAGTGTAGGGTAAGTGAGGAGGGTAATGGACACACCTTACCCCAACATGGACTTGCCTCAGTAAACAATGGTCTTTCTCTTCCCTTAACCTCCCCAGCCAGACCTGTAGCTATGAGGGATGCAGATCTTGCTTGGATTAGTCTCTTTTCTTCATCCTGCAGCATTGGGCAATGCCCTGCAGTGGCTGGAGCTGTCACTCTGGATCCCACAAGAAGGGAAAGAGAAGAAAGACAAAACTGGTTCTAGAAAAGGACCTAGAAGAGGACCTGTGTGTGGACAGCTTTGGGGTTTGCTGTGGAGGGGAGAACTGACTTCTAATTACATTATCTCTAACTACCTAGTTAATCTACCTTCCTCTAAACTGAAGGCCTTTAAGGACAGATTCCTTCTAGAATATGCAGTCATGGCCTACCTTGAAAAAACGCAAACTTCAAGCTGGGTGTGGTAGTCCATGCCTTTGGTCCCAGCACTTGAGAGGCAGAAGCAGGTGAATCTCTGAGTGCGTAGCCAGCCTGGTCTACAAAACAAGTGTTGGGTGATATTTTGATTGATACTTGTGTTTTGACAAGTAAAGTTTGCTTGGAGTCGGAGGGCAGAGCTAGCCACTAGCTGACCAAAATTAACCATAGATGTTTGGAGGACTGTAGATGGACAGGAGACAAGAAGCAGGAAGGCATGGCTGAGAGAGGATCTCAGACCTTTTTGGAGGAAGGAAAGGAAGAGGTAGGAAGTCACTATGTCTGCTCCCCTGCTTCTCTGATTTTCAGGTTCTTACTCCATATCCAACTCCTAATTTTTTTGATAATGAATAATTAGTTAAGGCTTCAGTTGGTGCTCAACATGGGGCTCGAACTCACGACCCGAGATTAAGAGTCTCATGCTCTGCCATATCAACTGAGCTTACTGGGCATTTGTAATTAATAATAAGCCTCTGTGTGAGAGCGGCTATGGGAAAGAAGCATCTGCCTACAAACAATTACCAGTGACACGTGGTCCTCTCAGTCCACCCAGAGTCTAGAGTAAGTGAGGATATAGAACTTTAACGCAACACAGACTTGCCTAGGGAAGAAAAGAAAGAGGGAGGGAGGGAGGGAGGGAGGGAGGGAGGGAAGAAGGAAAGAAAGAAAGAAAGAAAGAAAGAAAGAAAGAAAGAAAGAAAGAAGAGAGAAAGAAAGAAGGAAGGAAGGAAAGAAAGAAAATACAAACTTAAGAATATGCAACAAAATTGACTTTTGAACTTTAGTAGGGAGGGAATTGACTTCTAAGTCCCCAAAGTTGCCTTCTGTGTATAAGAGCCAAGATGGACAGGTGCGGTGGCTCAGGGGATAAAGTGCTGATCAAGCTGAGACGGGAGAATCTCTGGATACTGAAGGACATACACAGTAATGAACAATTAGAAACCCAACATTAGGGTTCCCTAAAGGAACAGAACTAATGGGATGAACATACATGACAAATTTATTGAGACTGGAGAGATGGCCCAGTAGTTAAAAGCACTGAATACTCTTCCAGAGGACCAGCGTTTGATTCTCAGCACCCACATGGTGGCTCACAACCATCTGTAACTCCAGCTCCAGAGTAAATGGTGCCCTCTTCTGGCCTCCGCAGGCACCAGACACATGCATAATATACAGATATACATGCAGGCAAAACATTCATACACATAAAATGAAATTAAAATTAAAACTAAAAAGGAATGTATTAAGTCAGCTTGCGTTAAAATAGCAATGACAGGTGTCTCACACCTGAGAGTCTGAGAAGCAGGTAGTTGCTCAGTCCACAACGCTAGGGACCTGAGCAGTCTCATCTGGAAAGCTCCTGCGGAGCCACCTGTCATTAGTCCATGATGGAAGATTAGAAGAGCTGGGCCTGACGTCAGTGAAGGACGAAAGCAAGGTGAGCCAGCTGGAAACGCGCGCGCAAGAAGGGCAAGGGAACAAAAGGTGAGCGATCTTACGTCATACCCTTGTTTATCTGGAAAACCACCAGAAACTGCCACCAATAGTCAGGGTAGGTCTGCTCTCGTCAATTAGTGTAATCAAGACAGTTCATTGATGAGGAGCCCTACTAAGGCAATTCTATTGTGTGGTAAACTGACATTAAGCCAGTCGTGATGGAGACGTTTATCAAATAGGTGGAAGGTGGGGACGGACCCTCAAGGTTGTCTTCTGATGCCCCCATCATGCTTGCACTCAAACACGCATGTATTTATGTGCACATATGCAATACACACGGGAGGAAAAAGGGAGGGAAGGCAGGAAGGAGGTAAGGGAAGGAAGGGAAGTGAGAAGGAAAGAAGGAAGGAAGGGAATGAGTGAGGAAGGGAGGTAGGGAGAAAAGAAGGGAAGAAGGAAGATAGGGAGGTAGGTAGGAAGAAGGGGAGGGGAAAAGGAAGGGAGGAAGAAAGAAAGGCCAAGGCTAAAGGTGGAATTAACCTAAAGAGAGATGGGGAAGGGAAAACAGGTCAAAGCCTTGGAAAGGAGAGGCAGCAGTGAGATGCCAGTCTAGGCTGCCATCGCCTTGTGTAGAACAAGGAAGAGGTGGGGAGGGATTGAGGACCAGAGCTGACCAGACCCTAGAAACCCTAGATTTAGTGGAAGGCAGAGAATGGTACCCAGGTTGCAAATACTGAAGAACACATCTGGGGGGCTTGTCTAGCAGGTGCAAGCTGCTGCGGGTCAGCGTGCCAAGACTTAGAGGGCAGCAGAGTGGGGGCCCTGAGAAAAGGAATGTCTTAGTTTGGGTTTCTTTTTTTTTTTTTTTTTTTTTTGATTTTCGAGACAGGGTTTCTCTGTAGCTTTTGGTTCCTGTCCTGGTACTAGCTCTTGTAGACCAGGCTGGCCTCGAACTCACAGAGATCCGCCTGCCTCTGCCTCCTGGGTTTCTATTGTTGTGAGGAGACACAATGACCATGGCAACTCTTGTAAAGGAAGACATTTAATTAGGTGCCTCATAGTTCCAGAGATTTGGTCCATCATCATCATGATGAGACATGGCGCCATGCAGGCAGATGTGGTGCTGGAGGAGGCGCTGGGAGTCCTACATCTTAATCCACAGGCAGCAACTGTGTCCCGCTGAGCATAGCTTGAGCACAGGAGACCTCAAAGCCCACCACCACAGTGACACTTCCTACAACAGGGCCACACCTACTTCAACAAACCCACACCTCCTAATAGTACCACTCCCTTTGGAGGCTATTTTCATTCAAACCGCCACAAGAAGGTTGTAAATAGGGCACAGGGTCTCAGCAGAAAGTGCCAGGACAACTTAGGGACCAGATGGTCAAGGCCAAGCCCAGTACAGACCCGGAAGACAGAGAACCCAGGGGCCTGTGCTCCCTTCCACGTCCTTGGAGGCTGGACTTTCCCCTAAGCTATCTATGCTGGGAGAGAAAGGGGACAGTAGACAGATAGCTGAGTTGTCCCACTGGTTTCTGAGAAACGATTGGCAGTTGTTCGCTGCTGGGAGAGGAGGAGGCTGTTTTCTCTGACAGGGAAGCTCTGATAAGCCAACCAGCTCCACAGAAAGGCCAAACATTCAAGAATATTTGGGCAGTACAAATTGACTTTGTTTGGGGGGGGTGTGGGAACACGAAATTGGGTGGGTAGAGAAGGGGAGGTGAGTCTGGGAGGATTGGGGCAGGGAGGGTGGGTATGATCAAAACAGGTTTCATGGAAATCTCAAAGAACTTATATATCATATAATAAAGTGACTGCTTCAAAGAGAGAAACCCGGCTGAGAGGAAAACAAACCTGGCCGCCTCTATGTTCATTTCACTGCGTGTTTGACAGAGACAAACATTGGAATTTTTCTCTTCTGGGAATCCCAGAACCACACAGAATCAAAGAGAAGACATCATTACAAACGACACAGCTCACAGCTCAAAAACAATGAGACAGCTTAGTCAAATATGAGCAACCGTGGCTCAGGAACACAGATTGGCTGGAAATCTCCGGATGCTTCTTCGTCCATACCTCCCTCTGAGCATGAGCCCACCGATGCCCTGCTGCCCCACCCCACATAGTACCCTGCTAACAGGAAGTAGCCAGATTTGAACTGGTGCCCGTGTATCCAAAAAGGTCAGATGTTCAGCTGAAAATCTCCAGCTCACTCCTGCTTGATCTGGAAAGCCTCTCTCTCTCTCTCTCTCTCTCTCTCTCTCTCTCTCTCTCTCTCTCTTGCTCTCTCGCTCCTCTCTGTCCAAACCACACCCTCTCAGAAAGTATCTCACAAAGAGAAGGCACCAGAAGTCCAGCTGCTTTCTTGTCAACTGTGGTGGCTCCTTCCCTCAAGTTGCCAGTAGCCCAAGACCCCCTCTAGCATACCTCACTCAGGTACAAACCCAGCCTTTAGAGGACACATTATCACCCCTTGCCTCCAGGGTATTTAAGCTCCTCACTTTAGTCCAAGCACTTACCTTCTCCTGCCTCTTCTCCAGCCTACATCTCTGGTGCTAGAGAACTCACTCGGGAGTTTCTTTACTCCAAATAAACCTGTTCTTTTACTTTTCCAATTCAGCTTGATCTAGCTTACTAATTTTATCATGAGGATGTCTCTAGGCCTGGATGCCTGACTTATCAAGGATGATCTTTGACACAGCACCCTGCAAATGCCCTTCCCCCTGCTGCCCACATGGTAATTAGGTTAATGCTCTCGCCATTTTGGTAGGGTTATACTTCTACTAATCCAGCTATAGAATAGGAGCATGCCACTTAATACAAATTAGGGTTTCTCCCCAGGCTTCCCAATCCCATATATTTCCTATGCTCTGGAATAAGTTGAGTTGTCTCACTAAAGTCATGTCCCAGAGGGCTAATCTCCATTGTAGCCACAGCCGTCCTGTTCCCCACTTCTGCTCCCTCCAGCCTCATGAACTGGTGGCCAGCCATCTGAGAAAGGAGACCCACATGTAGGTTCAAAATTTTTTTTCCTTCTGGGAACTTTAGTTAACGAGGACACAAAGAAAACTACATTATCTCCTCACATTGCCAGCGTGGTATGGTTATCTTAGCCAAGTTACGGGCAGAGACGGACTATCTGTAGTGATTATTTATAACCTAATTAATCAGCATTCCATTTGACTTAAGCTTATCACTTGTGACATACCCACGCGGATTTATGTTGCTGAGGGCCTCCGTGGACCTTCACATATGACTAGAAAAGCCCAGAGCCCGTGGCACTTGCCAGAGTTACCTAGATGGTGGGTGGTTGAGCCTGGACTCTACCACGGCAGTCTGAAGTGCACCTGACTCTCCTTGCTGCCTGCTCCACTGTCTGTCTGGGGCTGAGGGCACTGAGTTAGTGCCATCGCCACCAGGTCCAGCTGGGAACAGCACCTTTTGCTCCAGATCTCGCACTGTTTGGCACCCTGTGTGGTGTTTTCTCTCATCTCCCCCAGTTCCTCTCAGCTATCATAAGTGAACCCTGCCCAAGTCGCGGAGGCAGCAAATCAGGCTTGTCTCCTCTGTCAAGCTCAGTTAGCTGAAGAGGTAAAGATGGCGGCTGGAGCATGGAGGGGGTGGACCACGAGAGTGGGTTCTCTGGCTACAGGGCCTGGAGTGTAGCGTGGTCTCTGACTGAGACGGCACAGAGGTCAGCAGGCCCTAAAGGATGTTGACATCTTCCCTAAGGATGGGTCCCGTTATCTGGGAGCCAAAGATAAAGGTCTAGGGAGGGTAGGGTCTGGGATAGACATTCTGGGGGATTTAGGTGAGGTCTGCGTCCACAGAGAGCAAACAGGTGGTTAGAAATATTTCCTAAGCGAGCTCCCTGACGACGCAAAAATTCCCAACAAATCAAAACAAGCCAAATTAAGAAATATCCAGGTTTAATGGGAGATCTGAGCTCTAGGGTGGCCCCGAGGGGGAAACCGGGAATCAGCAGGAACGCGACCCCCTGGAGGAAGAAAGGGAGACCACATGTTCTTTTGGGGGATCACTTAAGTACCCTGGAGAGTGGTCTTGATCCCACAGATCCAAGGTCAGGTGTAGTAACAGAGTCAAACTCATCTCTAAAACAAGCAAAGATCAAAGTCCAAAGAGCTGGAAGGAAACCAGAAAAGGTGACAAATAAAAGAGTTGTTTCCTTTATATGAACCCATCCTAGTGTTCAAAAAAAAAGGAATGAGCACAAAAAATCCACAGATGATATGAAGAAGCCATTCACAAAGATCAGACAGCTAATATTTTGTGTGAAGAAATCAAATAGCTAACATTTTTCTGGAAAGTTACATAAAAGCACTTAAAATAGAAAAATAAACATGTAAAAGGTGAGCTGGGCAGTGGTGGCGCATGCCTTTGATCCCAGCACTTGGGAGCCAGGGGTGGGTGGATCTATGAGTTCAAGGCCAGGCTGGTCTACAGGACAACCAGAACTACACAGAGAAACCCTGGTGGCAGGAGGGCAGGCGGGACCCAGTCTGACCAACTGGGTATCAGAATTTCCAAGAGGAGGGGCTGGAGAGATGGCTCAGTGGTTAACAGCATTGCCTGCCTTCCCAAAGGTCCTGAGTTCAATTCCCAGCAACCACATGGTGGCTCACAACCATCTGTAATGAGGTCTGGTGCCCTCTTCTGGCTAGCTGTATACAAAATAAATAAATAAATATTAAAAAAAAAGAATTTCCAAGAGGAGTCTCACAATGTTCCAGTATCGATGGTGTGTCAGAAACCAGAAACTTCGAACCAGACAAACGACTTTGTACACACTGCGCGATACGCTGCAGCTACCAATGCCACTATGACGCACGGATACGTGATGGAGACGTGGGAAGGGCAGAACGGAGCAGTGCGGTGGAAAGAGTCAGAACTGGAAACACGACAGCTATGCCGGGTGTGAGAGAAGGCTGCAGCTGATGGAGTAACGGAGCATCGTCTAGTGGGGTCGGTAGGGTAGGGTGCAGTGGCCTGGAACTTGTGCGGACTCGGACCAGTTTACTGGATTTGATCTCCTTGAAAATCCTGCATGTCCTGTACTTCCCCGGGAAGCCATGCTGGAGAACACGTGGATGTTCGTGGTCCGCGCTGTAGCCAGAAAACTATGTAGAAGTCCAGGCACCGTGCTCCCGCTGACTGTAAAAGATAAAGACGCTCCTTTTGCAGTGGTATCGATGACTGCAGATGCATGATTGAGAAAAAGGGACATAGGCTTCTGTGACAACCCCTTCCTTCACCCTAACCCTCCCCAAAGTAACCACCCAAAAAGGAAGCCATCAAAGAGAACTCTTTAAAAAAAAAAAGATTTATTTATTTATTATGTCTATAGGTGCTTTGTCTGCATGTATGCCTGCACACCAGAAGAGGACGCCAGATCTCATTACAGATGGTTGTGAACCACCATGTGGTTGCTGGGAAGTAAACTCAGGACCTCTGGAAGAGCAGCCAGGGCTATCAACCTCTGAGCCATCTCTCCAGCCCTCAAAGAGAACTCTTTGATAAGGATGCTGAAGTGTATGTAGCTCTCCACAATTTGATGGCTTCTGGTGGGGGTGCTGGAGAGGAAGGACTCAGCTTTCTGTAAGGGGCTGACCAATGGGAGCCTGACCACGCTCCAGTGATTATATGGACTTTCTTCTTTCTTTCTTCTTTTTTTAAAACAGGGATGGGGGCTCACAAGGGTGGACCTGGGAGGACTGGGAAGTGATTGGGATTTGTCTGGATGCTGTGAAATTCCCAAATAATCAATAAAAATATTAGGTTGGGGAAAATGTAAAAGACAACAAAGCTGGGGGCGGGGAAATAGGCTGACAATCCAGCTCTTGTTAGGTGGAAGCAGGAGGTCAAGAGGTCAAGGACAACCAGGGTCCCACAGTGAGACTTTCTCAACCTAAAACCCCTGTAACAACAGTAAAGAAGCATCAGTTTGACGTATTTTCTCTGCCAGGATCTCGCAAACAAAAGCTCTCTACTCTCCGTGAGAGCAGAGATGAGAATTGCGGGTGACTGGAATATGACTTGCCTTATGTATGATTCAGCAGTGACTCTCAACATGGACTGAGTACCCGTGCTGACTCAGCAATTCTGTGTTTAGAGTCTGCTACAGAAGTAGTCACATTCATCAACATATGTCCTTGTTCTCCTCAATTTCCAATTTCATACCTTGATTGAGTTACCGTGTGTGCGTGCACACACATACATGCATACATGCACACACACGCACACAGAACTAGCCACCATTCACTGTGTTTATTCATCAACCATTGGTCATCTATAATTTTTCAAACCATGGTAGTTATTTTCATTGTCTGTCATAGACTAAGAATTCTTTGAGCAGCTACTAAGACAGATCCAAAAGGACTTCACCTTCTCACACATGTTAACTCCTAAGTAGACATGTTGCTTCCAAAGGATGGGTGGAGGGGATATGGACAGCTCTTTCATGGATGAGCCCGTTTCATCCTCACAGAGACTCTGGGAATAAGTGACCTGTCATTCTCAACTTGGAAATTAGAGTCTAGAACGAGGCAGTAAAAGTTGGACACTGACGGTGCGCAACTTTAATCCCAGCACTGTGGAGGCAGAGACGCGTGGATCTCTACAACTTCAAGGCCAGTCTGGTCTGTGGAGTGAGTTACAGGCCAGTCAAGACTACAGGAGGAGACACTGTTGGTTAGTTTAAGCCAATCAGTCTTGCTGTTTGTTTATTTTATTATTCACAATGCTTGGGATCAAAACCAGGACCACATCCTACTTTTGCTGTTGTTGTTTTAGCAGCAAATTTTACGCTAAGGATATTTCAGATCAGTGTGCCAGGTGACTTGGACGGGAAGAGGAGAGGCAGGATGCCCTCAATCTGAGTGTGCCCTGGCTCTCGTGCCCGTCAGCGTCTCCAGGTCCTGGGATTTGCAAACTTTGTCTCACTTAGTTGTCTTGACATTCTTCTACTGAGGAAAAGGGAATCAACTTAGATCACGTTCTAATAAGCCCAATATAAGAAAAGAACCAGGAGACGGGAGAGATGGCTCCGTGGTTAAGAACACAGACTGCTCTTCCAGAGGACATGGGTTCAATTCCCAGCACCCACATGGCAGCTCACAGTTATAGCTGTCTGTAACTCCAGTTCCAGGGGATCTGACATCTTCACACCAACGCAAAGAACCAGAAGTACTTGGTAGCCGGTGTTGGGGGGTGTACGAAGCGTTGGCCCCCTCCCTTGGAGCTGCCTTCTCTAGACCCCTCCAAAGAAAGCTGGTCAAACAGAGACCCCACCTGTGGAGGGTTTAAGGTCTGGCCCACAGACTTCCCCTTGTGGTTCGCCCTTCTGGTTTCTTCTCTTCCCCTGGGACCAGGAGCAGTTAGCTGGAGGGCATAAGATTTGCTCAGATTAAAACCTGGACTTTAATTCGGCGTGATCTGATTTACTGCATCGGCAGAGAGACTTAATATCAGGGAACAAAAATGTTTCAGTCAGGTTGAGTTTGAAAATGGAACAGGAATTGACAGAGAGCTGTTACCGAGAACGCAAAAGGAACCTACATGTGAAATGTTCAAACTGAGAGCAGCAAGATTCATGAATCATTCTAAACGGATGACTCGTGGAGCAGAAGACACTTGCTTTTCTTCTTCCTACAATTTTAAAAAATTACTAGTAGCATTAGTGTGTGCGCGTACCGTGGTGTGTGTGTGTGTGTGTGTGTGGCAGTTAGGGGACAATTGGAGGAAGTCGGTAGTTCTCCTTTTCACCTTTACGTGACTCGTGGGATTGAACTCATATCGCCAGGTTTGCAGTGACTTTTACCATCTTCCTGCCTGAGCGATCTCAGCAGCCTCGCTGTTTGCTGTCCTTGCAAAGTGTGCTTGCGGTTTGCTTTTGTGCCCCGTGTGGCTGACAAGTAGATGGGCAGGGTGTGTTCCTCGCCAGTGAGCCAAGTTTCCATGTTCTCGGGAGAGGGTGCTCCCAAAGCCTGACGCCCTCTGGGAGGCAGGCACAGGCTTCTCTGACATACATGCATAGCATAAGGCAACAAGTGTGTAAATCTACACGCGGAGGATATTGGAGCTCACTCTCCACGCAGCTGTAATTGCAGTCTTATGCCCTCCAGTTAACTGCTCCTTTCAGTTACCATGGGCCTTGTCAATCATTCCATTTTCCCTTAGAGACTCCTGAGAACAGCATGCTTATTGTCCTTTCAAAGGGAAACTGGCAAGATTTGAGAAAAGAGTCATTAATTCGTTATTGTAACTCACTGGAGGTTTAATGGGATGTTAATTGCAGGACATAATTTATATTAGATGATGATTGAGGTATAAATAACCTTAATTTAACCTTAGCTTAAAATTTTCAGTTACTTATATTCTTGACTATGTAATCACTCTTGAATTACTTTTTTTTTAAAGCAGTGAGCAAGGCTGTATTATTTCACATAACAGGAAGCCGACGCTGGTGGCTCTGTGGTCAGTAAACCCTAGTTCGTCTAGTGACCTAGCAGGGTCTCTAGGATGCTTCGCTCTCGGAGGCCCTTTTCCCGCTTGCAGAAGTTCCAGGCAGCAACTCCAGGCTTCCTCTCACAGATGAGAACAGGCAGCGAGAGAGGGGCCGCTTCCTCCGGCGTGTGTCTCTTCAAAAAGAAAACGTTCCCTGCGGTCCCCTAAGAACTTCCCCTCGAGTCCCTTTGGCTAGTTGGAGCAATTTTAAGACATCCCCTTAGACTGAGAATTTCTCGTGGTGGGATTTAAGTAGTTATTTTCAAAGCTTATTAATATGAAAGTTAAGTTGAACGGGGAAGGAAAAGTCCTTGTGTTTCACATTGACAATTAAACCACATGGCTATTTTAGATCCAGACAGAAATCATAAGTAATTTAGGTAATTTTCAGCAAAATTATCTCAGGAAAGTTCATGTGCTTTAAGTATTTGAGCATCAAATTTCATCCAGATCAACGCCCTATTTGCTGACAATTTGATGTATTTTTTTCACAGATTTGGAATTTTAAATTGAACAAAATATATAAATGCTATGATTATCTCAATGTCAATATTATGATTCAAAATAATCCTGCTGGAGGGCGAAAGGACTTTACACAGGAATGTCATGGGTTTCTGACTGGGGGCATTTAGAGTTCGCTTGCATTAACTCTGTTTTGACATGTTTACTACTGAGAAGGGGAGAGCACAAGGATGTGGCTATTACGTCTAGTTCCTACCGGTTCCTACCAGTTCCCACCAGTGTTCTGTTAGAAGACCTAGGGGGTCTTCAGTCACTCACCACTATGAGCAAGGGCTGGTGGCCAAAAGGATTAATTTACTAATGGGAGTTACATGTGGAAGTACCGATTACAGATTCTGGCCATGTGGAGAAAAATAATATCCCATGGATTTCTAGAACTAATAACCTTTTTACTTTACTTTTCTCTTTTTCTTTTTCTTTTCTTTCTTTCTTTTATTTTTTTGAGGCAGTATCTCTGTACTTAGTCCTGTAACTTACTGTGTAAACCAGGCTATTCTTCAACTCTCAGAGATTCTCCTGCCTCTGCATCCAGAGTGTGGGGATTAAAGGCATGTACCACTACACCCAACAAAACAGTAAGCTTTTAAAAGTAATTCTGGTTTCTATTATCAATGGAGAGTTGTTTTTTTAGCTCTGTAATACTTAAATCCGGGACCAGCAGCCCCACAGATTGCTTACTGCTGGAGGACGCCGGATTCTTTTCCTGACGTGATGGCTAGAGCAGTATTTTAAGTTTAAATTACCGTAATTAAGAGATCTATATAACAAAAGCACCTCTAACCTGTAAGCCCCACTTGCCCAGGAACGGATAGCTTCCTGGAATGCCGGGGGCTGTTGTTCATGTAAGATAACAGGTCACACGGTGTCACGTCTGTAAGCAAGCTTGGTTGCTGCAGGTACATGGGATGTGCTTGATTCACGCCAGGCAAGAAGGACATGGCAGGAAGTATGTCAGGACGTATGTTTGTCCCTGATTGGGCAAGGGTGGGAAGAACATATCCTTGTGGGTTTTATCTTTAAAAGACCCTGACTCATGTAACTTAGGGCCATACTCTGGGAATCCTGAACCTAAGATGTGGACCTGGCCAGGATCCATGGTCCTGGGCAGTATTTAATAAAACTTGCTTCAAATTCGGCTTAAACACTGTGGCCTTAGTCTTCTTGTGCAGTGGGACTAACAGAGGGTACAGCGAGATGGGGAGAATTTTTCTATAGTTCTCAGATACTATTTGATGATGACATTCTCAGCTTCCGGGTCAGTGTAAGCCTTAGTGGTCTGCTAAGGTGATAGATTCCAAATATTTTTGATCTATTCTTTACAAAACGTTAGTTCAGACAGAGAGCTGTACAAGGAATCGCTGTGCTGGAGGGCTAGAGCTAGCCCGAGATAAAGGAATGAGTCTCTAGGCCTGCAGCACTCTCTCTGTCTCTCCGCAGTTCTGAGGCTCTGGTCAGCCAGTGCCTGCAGAACAGCTCACTTGAGGAGTTCCCACACACATGCTGTATTGAGGGTATAAAGCAACACATTTTAAAGCAGATTTTTGCTCATCATGTAAGGTTAAGAACCCAGTTGCATTTTGTTCTTGCACATGGCTATATGAGAAGCTGTTGGCATTAGCACTTTCCTTAGCTTTTTTTCCCTTTGCCTCACCGTGACCTTAAAGTTTCCAATGTACACCTAAGAAAAAAAGTTTTCCCTAAACTCTGTAACTTTACCTCATCACCCTAAAATCTTCTAAAATTCCTAAAATCTTCCGTCCCAGCAGATTTTAAATTAACTATAGAGTGCTCCAGCTCATGGCCTTCCCTCACAATTGGCGTCCTCGATGGCTCCAAAGTGGCCCCAGGTGGTCCAGCCCCAGGTGGTCCAGGCTCACAGTCCACTCCAGCTCAGCCGGTGCTTCCCCAACCCCAGATGGCCCTGAAGAGCTTGGACAGTGAGCGAAACAACACATTCTCCCTGGCCTTGGCAAGCATCCCAGCTTTCTTGGGTTCCCAACACCGAAGCCCATTGTCAACAGAAAGCAGTCATAGCTGACTCCCTCCCTTATCATTTCTTATGAACAAAGAGGCTGGGCTATTAAGTCTCAAATACTGGGACAAAGGGCTGAGATACCTATTTAACATACACAAATAGACCTTCACTCCAGGGTCTCCCAGCATCCTTCAGACCCTGCCTCTTACAGGTTATGACTGGCATACCCTGCCCTCTACCCCAGAACTCTCCAGGCCGGGGCCTAAGCTGTTCTTTCCCCTAAGACTCTTCCCTATATAATCCAGATGTGTTGGTTACCCACTCCTTTGCCCTCTTGGCTGCTGCATCTGGTTCCTTTCTCCCTCTTCTCCCTTCCCCTCCCTGTTCTCCTTACGTGGCTGAGCGGATGGATCATGTCCACTCTGGACTCTCCCAGATGTCCCCGCCTCTGGCTATGCTCTCCCACTTACCTACAATGAACCTGCTCCTCCACCACACCTAGGAGCAGGCATGTCCTCTCCTCTTTCTTTCTGCCTTTCATTCACAGGGCGCCTATGAGGTTCAGGGAATGTAGTTAGCCTTTCACTATTGAATGGACGACCCTCACCAGTCATATAATGGCTATGACAAACACCTGAGATAATCAAAGCCACACCCACCCAGTCTGCTGCTGGGGCATCAGAGGCCCCCTTCTGGCCTCTGTAGGCACCTGCACTCATGTGTGCACACACATACACAAAACTAAATAATAGAATAAATGTCTTTTCTTTTTCTTACTTTCTTTTTCCTTATTTTTTGTGTCTTTCACATCATGCATCCCATTCATTTCGCCATCCCTTTGTATCTGCCCTCTGCCCTTGCAACAAAATAAAATAAAACAAAAATTTAAGAGAACAAAAGAAGAAGAAAAAAGAAAAAAAGGGAAACTCTGTCTCATCATGGAAGCTGTAGTGCGGTACAGTGAGTCACACAGTAAACCCTTTGATCCATATATCTTTACTTGAAAGTGTTCATTACAAAGAGTCATTGGTCTGGTTTGAGGCCTCTGGTTTCTGCTACTCTATCGATGCTGGGCCCTCACTGGGGCTCCTCTTGAGTATCCTGTTGTTGCCTGTGTCATGGAGATCCTGCAGCTTTGGGTCCTATAGACGGGACCCTGCATGTGCTCCAGCAGGTCACAGATGGGGTGGTTATTTGGGTGGGTCAACTCATAACCCTTGATTCTGGGCCTGGGTAGTTGCAGGGTTGGTCAACCTGCCAGCTCTTCCCTGTCCTCACCACCAGAGTGAGTACACACCTTGCAGGAATGTGCGATGGGTAGAGCCAATTCTCCTGCTTTCCCATACCTACACCATCAGGGCCAGGCAAGGTGTAGGAACCACTCTCCTGAGTGCTGCAGCTGCTAAAGTGCGGGCCAACTCTCCCACCTGCCTCAGGCATTGATGGGCTGGGGTGGGGGTGTCTCCTCCCTCCCCCATGCTGCCACTGGACAGATGAGCAATGGGCACAGCTCTCCCGTGCTCACAACTTTGGGGCTGGCTCACCCACACCTTGGCCATCAGGATTGGTTGGCTCTATAGTGCTGCCCATGTGAAGTGCAGGGCCTGCTCTCCCTAGTGCTGCAGCTGACTGGGGACAGGGACAGCTCTTCCACGCCTATGACCCCAGGGCTGCCAGTTCTCTCACCTGGCTCAGGCATTTGTGGGGCTAGGGAGAATAAATATCTTCTTAATACAAAGAGATTTTTTTAAGAGAATGAAAAATGCAGACTGTAAGAATATATTTGTACATCATATGTGGTAATTATATTAAAATATGTAGCAGGCTTTCTTGAACTGCCAGTCACCAAATCATGACATGGAGACGTATTATTAATTATAAATGCTTGGCCTTATCTCAGGCTTGTTTCTAGCTAGCTTTCTTTCTTTTCATCTATTCTATGTGCTGTGCTGAGGCTTGTTTATTCGTCTATGACTGTCCATCCAGCTTCCCTGTTTCCTCCACGTCAGCTGGCTTGCCCCTGGCTAGCTGCCTGGCTCCCTTTCTCTCTGCCCACTAGCCCCACCTGTCCTTCCTCTGCCTAGAATTAGTCATTCAGCTTTCTATTAGACCAATCAGGTACCTTAGGCAGGCAAAGCGAAACAGCAAAGCATCTCTACAGAGTTCAACAAATGCAGCATAAACAAAATCAACACAGTGTTACATAGTTATACAGATATTCTACTCCACAACAAAAATATACAAAGAATTCTTGGGGGGCTGGAGGGAGGAAAGGGAAAGAAAGGAGGACTGTAATTATATTTTAATTAAAAATCTATTTAAAAAAGAATTCTTTAACTCTGGCCCAGCTATCTCTTGGCAGTAGAGCCTGGTGCGTTCCCTGGGAACATAAGCACGGAGGAGCCAACAGAAAGCTATGGGCTGTCCCATAGGAACAGGGGAGAGGAGAACACGTACTCATGTGTGCCTCTAAGACTTTCCTACCTGGCCAGCACCAAGCGACACTAAGACCTTGTTCAATTTGTGCATTAGCTTCTACCAGCTCAGCTTGCAAATTCACTTCCTCCTACATCGGCTGCTCACATAGATGCGTTTGTTGGACACTACATTGTTGGTGCAACATCAAGGAATGAGTCTATGAATTTGGCTACTGCTCCACAGAAGAAACAACTTTGCATTTGGGGACGAAGACAAAGATTCTAAATTCCTATGTTAGGTTCTACCCAAATTTTTCAGCTTTAGATGGATTTTTAGAGCCTTGTTGGGTATAGTAGAAGGCACTGAGAGAGTTATCCTTTAGAAGAAGTTTATTCGGAGGATGATAGCAGCGAACATCACAGAGAGGGCAATGGGATCCTGGAGAGGGAACCTGCAGTTCAAGAACAACAAAGGCAATTTCTCTCTGACCCATGTGATCCGGAGGGCTGGGGGTTCGCACCACGTGATTCGGAGGGCTGGGGGCTCCGCACCACGTGATCCGGAGGGCTGGGGGGCTCCGCACCACGTGATCTAGCCTAGGAGATGTAGGAGTCACAGATGCAGACTGCACTAGATAAGAGAGCTAAATTGTCCATCAAAGATACCCTGGACCTGAGCAAGTGGTGGGTGGGGGGGAGTGCTGAAGGGTTGGGAGCGTGGGAGTTTGGTCACGGTAGGTGTTACCCTATCAGCTCTCTTTCTGAAGAGAGGCTGCAGAGGGTGGGGAACAGATTTGGGTGGAGCCTATAATTTAGCACAGTCCTGTGTGTGTGTGTGTCTACATGTTCTTTGTGCACACGTGCAGAGACCAATGTATCAGATGTAATCCTCAACCACTCTTCATCTTATTTATTATGTATGTATGTATACATGTAACACACATGTATGTGAAGGCCAGAAGTGGACCTCAGGTGTAGTCTGCAACCACTCTCCCTCTCCATCTTGTTTATTGTGTGCATGTGTTACATGTGCGTGTGTTACATGTGTGTGAAGGCCAGAAACAGACTTCAGGTGTAATTCTCAATCACTCCCCGCCTTATTTATTGTGTATGTCTGTATGAATGTATGTCTGTACATATGTGTGTTACATGTGTGTGAGGGCCAGAAACGGATCTCAGGTGTAGTCCTCAACTACTCTCCACCTGATTTGTTTGAGACTGAACCCAGAACTCACAGATTAGGCTAAACTGTTTCAGAGCCCAGAGTAAAGACACAGAAGGCAGAAACAGACCTGAGTCTGACCTCAACAGGTAAAACTATTTCAAATAGCGAAGGTCAGACAGTACAGCAGAGAGTTCGTCAAGATTGCTACAATCTTTCTTTCCTGGAATTGTTTGCTCAAGCAAGACAGATTATTTTGGGAGACAGGCTGTCTCAGCAGACAGCCCTCTTAGGTAGGGGCTGTATGAACTGTTGAACAAAGTCATCAGCGATCTCACAGGGTCCTGTTTTTAAAACCTAGGCTTTCTATCATTGTCTGGCCACAGGACTCCAGGGATCCTCCTGTGTTCACATCCTCAGAGCACTGGGACTGCATGCTATCCAGATTTGCTTCTCTGTTGCTTTGTATAAAACACTGACCAAACCCAACTTAGGGAGAAAAGGGTTGATTTGGGTCACATCATAGTTCATCACTGAATCCTAAACAGGAATTCAAGGAAGGAACTGAAGCAGAAACCACAAGTGGATGCTGCTCACTGTCCTGCTTTCTTATACAACCCAGGACCACCTGCCCAGAGGCAGCACCATCCACAGCAGGCCTTCCACATCAACCATCAATCAAGAAAATGCCCGACAGACACACGCCTTCAGCCAATCTGATGAGGGCAATTCCTCACTCTAGGCTTCCACTTCCCAGGTGACTCCAGTTTGTGTCAGGCTGACAAAAATTACTCAACGCACAGCAAGTTCTTTTTTTTTTAAATATTTATTTATTTATTTATTTATTTATTTATTTATTTATTTATTTAT
>JABTXL010000001.1:5626148-5643423 GCA_025134845.1 Neodon shergylaensis
TATTTATTTATTTATTTATTTATTTATTTATTTATTTATTTATTTATTTATTTATTTATTTATTTATTTATTTATTATGTATACAAAGTCAATTCAAAAGCTCTCGCTGAAGTATTCCTGAGCCCCAGTAACGCCCACAACCTGCTCCCTCCGCCCCACCAGAGGCGCGGGGGCGGGGCTAGAGAATGGCCGGAAGAGGCGGGACCTGGAGAGCGCCTTAGGGTTGCGGCGAGCTCCGCACTTCCTTTCCGCGCGGCGCTCGGGAGCGCAGGCTTCTCTTGCGGCATGGCGGGCGGCGGAGGCCCGGGCCTGTGGAACCCGGCTTGTCCTCAGGCTCTTCCAGGTGCGAACCCCGCGGTCTGTCCACCCCGTCGGTGCGGAGCGGGGCGCCCAGCTGACGGCGCCGGTCCCTTACCGGGTACGATGGGCCACATGGCCTGGTCTGCGCCGCCGCTCGCATTCGCGTTCCCGCGCGCTCGGGCTTTAAAATAACCTGCAGATCCTGAACTGCTCGAGCTCGGGGGACAACAGCGCTTGGCGGCCCTTAGTTAAAGGCCTGCGCCTCAGGACGCATCCAAGTGCGGGAAGGAGCGGCCGCTCCTGGCGGCAGCTTTCGCTGGGCCTGCACTGTGCCCGCTGTTCCTTTTGTGTCCACCAGAAGAGCCACGGTGCAACCTGGTTCAGGCTTCTTACGTGAGTGACCTATTTCCCTGTGCTACAGTTTGATAGCGGTGGGGTGTATTGTCTCTCATATCAAGACAGTTTTAGGTCTTGTCAGTACGCTCTAAACGAGGCTTTGAAGTTGGAGCAAAATTTGCGGACATCTTGAGTTTTACAGTCTTAATAAATCATCTCCAGTAACTGGCTCCGTGATTTAGTGTTTTGGAGTCTATAGACCATATCTGTGATCCTGGCCATGCCCTTTGCTGTTTAATTGTGCTGGTCTGCGCTACTGTGGTTAGGTTTCTAGCTTTTCACCTGTAAGCCCCGAGGCTAGTGAGCAAAGGCTAGCTACTCTGGATCCGTCCTTGTCTTAAATCAGTACTGCCTCAGTGAAGGGGGTGGATAACACGGCTGATAGATGAGAGCCTACAGGCCGTGAAGAATTGCTTACTGGTTTAAGCCCTCTGCAGGCATTTTCTCAATTGAGGCTTCCTCTAGTGACTAGCCAGCACAATCATATAAGGTGTTAAATGTGGAAGTAACAAATGAGTTTACAATCAAATGTTTAATTTTTAGGTGCAACAAAACCTGCCTCTTGAACGTGCTTGAACAAATGTTTTCCAGAAACTTGTCACAGAAAGCGATTTAAATAAGCCACCAGGACGGCTGTTGCCAGTAACAAGGTACAGATATTAAGGTGTGTGTGTGATTTGATTAATACCTAAGAACCTATTCAACACATAGGGCCTGTTCTTGCTGTGGCTTAATAGCTGGCACAATGATGACTTAGTGTTTGCCGTTTACCCAGCTGAGGGTGTCTTTGAAGAAATACTCTTAAGACTGAGATGCCAGCAGTGTAGAGATAATGCATATTACCAATGTGATGAAATTGTTTGTTGAAACCTGTCTACTGTTTGTTTATCCAGCATGTAGGTAGCTGCAGGTGAAAGTCCCACCTCAGGAGCTGTGATGTTTACAAACACTTCACTGTTTCGGTAAGTTTGCTCAGTCACATCTCTTGATTGAGCAGTATTTGATAACACTCGGGAACTGGGACCAGCTCCTTTTCAAATCACATTTGAATGTCTGTTTCCTTGACATTTTTTCAAAGGCTGTTGAGGTAAATACCCGGACTTAGTTTTTGAGCTTGAGGAAAAATACCATGGGGTTCTCACTGTCTTTTTCCTTTGGAAGGTGCAGCACACATTGTGGATGGTGAAATGAAGAATTGCTCAAGAATCCGTGAACGGAAGCAAATGATGAATTAGTGTTTTGTTTTATAGTAATCAACAATAAATTATGTAGAAATAAGTAGCTAACTGTGTGGGTAGTAATTTCTTTAAAATGTATGTCTTTTGAGCTTCGTTTTATTTGTCCACAGCCCGGGTACACTGTAGGGGACAGTGCTCGGCAGTCTCTCTGGTACAGTAGCCGGGGTACACTCTAGGGGATAGTGCTGGGCAGTCTGTCTAGTATAGTAGCCAGGGTACACTGTAGGAAGTCACTTGACAAGTCTGAACCAATTTCGAGTGAAGACTTAAATTTTTAGCCTCTTGAGTTCCTGGGTTTAGTAATAGCATAAGAACACATCAACATTCTGATGACTTGGGGCATTTAAAAGCCTTTGTATTAAGGGCTGAGGAAGTGGTTGCTTAACTGGCACAAGGCCCTGGGTTTGTTCCTGGCGGGGGGTGGTATTCCTAATGCTAGACTTTCGTTTTTGAGGGGGGTTGGTTTACCTTTCACATGAAAAGGCACAAACAGGACTTTATTTGTATGCACTCTCGTTAACTTTCTCATCAGAGCCAATACTTAGTAATACAAAAGTCAGGCACTGTAGGACCCTGTAGACCAGCTAATTGGAGGCAGGAAGACCATTCGCCCCCAGGAGGTCTTTCCAGTCACTGGTTGTATAAAGGGTATATGTAAGAAGTCCACATCTTTCCTTGACTTCATGCTTGGGCTTATAAAGCAATATACCCATAATGCCCTTGATAAACTATCAAAAGGCTTTACATTAGGCACTGGGTTATAAAAATTGCAGTGATTTGAACTCATCAATTTTTTAAGTTAACAAGCATGGTATCTACCTGATGGGAGTGGATGGGACCTTTTTTCACACTGCTAAGTTCTCTACTGTGTGTGTATCTTTGATACACTGGGGTAACCAGGAAGTTTTGATGTGACTCTCCTTGGTAATTTAGTGTGTAAATTAAAAAAAAATCTGTTGGTTTTTGGATACTTGGATCATTTGTTATTTATGGAGGGGCCACATTTTGTACTCTGAATGGTATTCTACTAGATATCTCAAGACCATACCCAGCTGAGCATGACTCCAGAGTCACTCACAGCCGCCACGGCTGACAGAGGCATGGAAAGAAACCCTTTGCTCAGATCGCTTTATTCGTCAGTAGAAAAGAGAGCTGTCCCAGGTCCGCACGTGGCAATAAACTGCTGGAGCTGCTGCTGGCACTGAGTCAGGTAGAGGTCTCTTTGCTCTAAGTACTCTTCATTATACAGTTCAAATGGAAACAGTGCATTGGGAGCGACACAGAATGCACTGGCCCCTAAATGAAGAACAAAGTAACGGTGTAAACGAGACCTAAAAACTAAAAGTGGAAAACATTTGAAAAAATAAATGTTTAAAACTTCTGAACTGGCCGGGCATTGGTGGCGCATGCCTTTAATTCCAGCACTGAGGAGGCAGAGGCAGGCGGATCTCTGAGTTTGAGGCCAACCTAGTCTGCAGAGTGAGTTCTAGGACAGGCTCCAAAGCTACAGAGAAGAAATCCTGTCTTCAAAGTTCTGAACAGTTGACTAGAATCTGATCCTTTTAAGTTAAATTTTTGGTCCTTTTTGAGGCAGGCTCTTGCTATGCAACCCTGGCTGGCTTGTCTCTACCTCTGCATGCTGTGAATAAAGGGGATCATCACATCTGGCTGATTGAAATATATTTTAAGTAGAAAATGATCTTTAGTATATGCTACTCACCCTGGTTCTGGATCCTCGCCTCCTAAGACTTAAGCTCCCATGACTCCACTTGGGTCAGTGTTACACTACCCCAGGCTGCTCTCCAGCATGCTCGGTGTTGATGACTGCTATCAGTGGTTTACTATATGTTATAAACACTTGGGAATTTACAATGAGAGCGAGTCCATCCTCTCCAACTAGAGTTCCTTACCTTCAATGTTCAGTTGTCCAGTCCAGGCTATCTCTATAGCCACACATCCATTCCCACTCCAACCTCTGCCTTTGCAGATGCAATTATAATTTTAATAGCAGTGTCCAGGTCCTAATCTAGCTCATTAGCAAAGCTGACTGGATGTTGCATCCAAGGTCCATCTTTCACTAATTTCCGTTTCTACTCTTGACCTAGTCAAAGCTTGCATTACAGTTGCATGGAGTATGACAACATAGTCCCTATGATTCCAACCTTTCACTAAAGACAACCTGGGTGTGACACATGCCTTTCGTCCCAGCATATAATAAATGTTTAAAAGTTCTGAACTGGCCGGGCAATGGTGGTGCACGCCTTTAATTCCCATACTCAGGAAGCAAAGGCAGGCGGATCTCTGTGAGTTCGGGGCCAGCCTGGTCTACAAAGTGAGTTCCAGTATAACCAAGGCTACACAGAAACCCTGTCTCAACAAAGATTCACCACAGACAACTGTTCCAAAATATAGTTGATATTCGGTCTCGTAAAACATTTAGTTTCTTCCCATTTGTTCTAGGACCAGCACCCTAATTACCTTACTCTGACCCCATGTTCCTTATAACCTACTGGTCTGCTCAGCTTGGTCAGCAACATTTTAGTCACCCTGCACCTACATTGATTGCAGTGCCCTCTACCTGGATACCTCGCCCTTGAGGTTAAATAACTCTTCCTTATAAGGGTCTCCTTAGTTGTTCTTAACACATAGTTCTGTATTCTCCATAGCATTCATCTCCACTGTGTAAATTCAGCTGACCCCTCTCCCCACTCAGAACTGGCTGAGTCAGTTTCAAGGACACAGAAGCTGCCCCAACACCATCTTTCTCACAATTGGGAAATCTTGTTCCCTTTAAAAATAACCTCTTGTCTTTTAGCTTCCCCTCCATTACATCCTGCACTCTTCCTTTCCCCACGTTTCTTGGATCTGCTTGTCCTTCACTGTTTTTCTTTGCTTACCTCCTACTCTTATTTACCTCACTCTGTTCTCTATGGGGGGAAGAAGCAGTGTGAGGACGAGGTATGGGGATGGCAGTGGGGAAGGGACTTAGTAAGGACAGTAAGAAAGTATAATGACATGTAGAAAATTCCATAAGGAAACTTATCACTTTGCTAACTTAAAAACTAATAAAAAGTGAAGTAATATTTATGAAGCGTTTTAACACTGTATTACTTCAGAGTAAAAATCACAAACACCTAACTGAAATTCATCAGCTAAAGGAATTAAAGAGGACATCTTTTTACTTCCCTTAAATACGTTCTTAAATGTCAGTGACGTCTTTACAATGTAGTCACAGTTTATCGCAGAGTCCTTAATACAAAACCCCAATATACCTTAACAATTATGTAAGATTGATGTCACCTTTCCTTCCTTCCTCCCTCCCTCTCTTCCTTCCTCCCTTTCTCTTTCCTTTTCAGTTTTTTGAGACAGTTTCTCTGTGTGGTCTTGGCTGTCCTGGAACTCACTCTGTAGAGCAGGCTGGCCTTGAACTCACAGAAATCCACCTGCCTCCCAGTGCTGGGATTAAAGGCGTGCGCCACCACCTGGCTGCAGCACATTTCTTTATGGTACAGAAAATAACTCTGATTTGAAAAAAAAAATATGGCCTTAAAATAAGTAAAATAAGACAAATTAGAATACTTACATATCCCTACTATTTAGCACTCGTTGGAACCAGTGTTCTATCTAAGCTACTTCAGGATGACAATCTTTTCTAGTAATCAGTAACTCCATAACCTACTTCCTAGAGCTTTCCATCTATGTCCTTTGTAGAGGACACACACGGATTTGTAGATAACGATTTATAGTACTTTTGGGCTTGAGGCATCCAGGGATCCTAGGTTAAGAATGCTTGGCTTAGTCTGGGAGCAAAAGGGACCGGTCAGCAGAGGTTAGGAATGCTTGCTGCTTTCAGCACAGGAGGCTGAGGCTTGAGCATGGCACGTTAAAGGCGAGCCCGGGCCTTGTGGTGAGGCTTAGTCTCACAGAAGTCCCCAACAGCAATCATACAGAATCAGACGTCTATTGTCAGATGGCACTGCCACCCAGCAGCATGGCCACAGCTGGAGGCCCAGTACTCAGAGGCTGAGTGGTACGGTTTGGGTTCCCAGTACTCAGAGGCTGAGTGGTACGGTTTGGGTTACCAGCCAGTTGGGCTATATGGTGAGACTCTGTCTTGAACAGGAAAAATATAAAATTCCCCTATGAACAGCAAATGTTCAAATTCAGGTAAGCTTTATCTAATAACAATAAAGATTACTTTGAAGTATTTAAAGTGCAGGTAATAATAATCTAAGACTATTTAGGAATCATTATTAGTGAATTACCATATTTCAACGTGAGAGACATTTCAAACAATAAGGCTGCAATCAGCACATCTTCCTTGAGTACTTTATTCCTTAAGTTCAGTCGAGCATGAGCTTCAGATAAAGAAACTCTGAAAAAGAAAACTGAAGTTAATAAAAACATGTTAGTATTATAAAAAAATTACATATTTAGCTCCAAAGCTACAGAGAAAAAAACAAAAAAAATTACATATTTAAGCAGGAACCAACTAAAACATGACATGAGCCATGTGTTAGCGGTCTCCATACTGTTTTCTTGTTTTCCTTTTAAGCTATTTCTTCCCCATCAACTTAATAAATTGTGCCAGAAGGAAGTATCCTGCCTTGTAAAAAAAAATTGACTTCCACTTAGCATTCCACATCCCCTGCACTGAGTTCTGCTTCAGTAAATATACACTAGAGGGAATAAATGTAACTAAGTATCCTATAGGTATGTAAGATGTATAGATACATAGCTGCTTGGTGCTTCCACCAGCTCCTCGCCTGTCCAGAGTTCCTATGGCATCCTACAGTTCACAGTTCTTGTCACATAAGCCAATTCTGCGCACAGCATTCTGAACTGCTCACCGCCCTGTCGTCTCTGAACACACGTGACCATTCACTACTTCCCCGAATGACTTACTACTTTAGACACGTGAACCGCTCTCCTCCCCGTGAAGCACCTCCTCTCAGCCTTGTCAGGCAGGAATGAAGCTCTCAAATGACCGTTGGATTTGAGAGTCAGAAAACTCAAGTTGAGTCTGTAGGATTTGCTGACTGGATGACTTGGCATAAATTAACGTTGAGTGTGTGAGTGTGTGTGTGTGTATATATAATGAGGATATGAAGTAAAAATTCTGTAACCCACGGGATTTATATAAATCTGGACTGAAATAAGAGTCATTGTAGTTTCCTCCAATTGGTCTTTTCTTCTGTTTGCGGGACCTGAGGGAGCTGGAGATCAAAATGTGACAACTCTTTACATACTCGGGTAACTTTTATAGATGCCCACAGTTTCTTTTTTCCAAGGTAAATATCTCAGTACCTGTAATGGTATGAGGACTAGCGGTATGGCTCAAAGATATGGAGGCCCTGGGTTCCAGCCTAAGCGACACATGCACACACACACACACAAAATGTCTCATAAAACTTAACTTACTTTTTGTTTATTTATTTATTTTTTTTTTTGAAACAGGGTCTCTCTATGTAGCCCTGACTATCTTGGAAGTTGCTATCAGGCTGGCCTTGAACTCACAGAGATCCACCTGCCTCTGCCTTCTGAGTGCTGGGATTAAAAGTGTGCACCACCACATCTGAGAAACATAATTTTCATCTTTTCAATATTCCAGCTACTTCCCTTATGACCAGATCTGTTTAACCTTTACAATCTAGTACTATGTGTCTTATTTGACTGTCAGAGGTAAGGTAGAGTTATCATTCTCTTGCTCTTCATACATGTTCTATTAATACAGCCTAAATCTCAAAAGATAAGTCACATTCCACGCTTGCTCATATTAATCGTGAACAGAATGAAGTCTCCTGGATGCCGTTCATCTTCAGTGGCATTAGCCTCTTCCCACACATTCACCCGTGCACTAGAGCGCTTGGGAACCTAGTTGGAGACTTCATGTTTATTCTACTAACCTTTCTCTTGATAGATGAAGATCATAATTCAAATCTGTGATGGTCTCTCAATGTAGCTTAAAATATATCTGATTATTGTAACCCTAATGTTCTCATTCAAAATCCTGAATGCACATGTGGAACCCTCACAAAAGGAGAGATGGCTATTCTATAGAAGAGGGACTGAAGGCTCAGGACTCTTCTGGGTAGGAGGGCTCTTACCGTGCTAGTCCATAAAACCCCTCTCCACGCTCAGTACTTGTCCATATAATAGGAAAAAGTAGCATTATATTAAAATTAACTCTGCCTGATTTTTGATCAAAATAGTCATTTTAAAGTAAGGTTATAGAAGTTTAAATAAAGAGTATCTTCTACTACAGACAAAAGACAACATGAGATATTGGAACTTCCAAAACTGATGGAGCATCGTTTGTCTGAGTATTATAACTATGACTTTATTACGTACTGCTGGTTAGTATTTGAAAACTTTTATTAAGGATTTGATTTTTACTTCGACTTACCTTTTGCATTTTCATCTTTATTTAAATAATATAATTGAAGAAAGTGATTAAACATATCCATCTCTTGTAGATCCGTTCTTGGGGCTGTCTACACATTATTTTACTTTGTTTTGCAGTTATAACAAAATACTGCATTAATTTGTTTATTGGATTATTTTACTTTTGATCTTTATAATTTGAGATTGTATTTTACTATATCAAGTGAAATAATGGCCTATCAAAAAGGGACTATAAATTATACTAAAGTCACATCATAATACCACATATCACAACACAGTGTGACTGGTAGGACTGTTAAAAGTATAATTTCATTTGGGGAAACAGAATGCACCTATTGTCAATATAAAATATATTTGCCTGCTTCTGTCTGTGTTCGACATACTGACTTGAATGAGCTGGAGAGAGAGCTCAGTCTTGCTGAAGTGCCTGCTCCACAGCATGAGGGCCCAAGTTCAGGCCCCAGCACCACATGAAGAAGCCGGTGCTGCTAAGGAAGGGAGAAGGGAGGCTCCCTGGAGTTTGCTCAGCAGCTAGTCTAGTCCAGTCAGTGAGCTCCACGTTCAGAGTCTCTGAGAGTGACTGACACCTGACATCAGCTCTGGCCTCCTTGCTGCGCCCCCATACATGTTTACACATACACACACCAATGTGTAGACACACATGTACACACTCACATACATGCCTAGAGAGGTAGCTCAGTGGGTAAAGTGCTTGCTGGACAAACACAAGTACGAGAGTTCAATTCCCAGAAGCAGTGTGAAAAACTGAATCTGGTGGCACAGGATTGTAATTTCAAACAGTGAGAGGCAGAGACCAGCCAATCCCTGGGGACTGCTGGCCGGTCACCTTAGCCTACTTGGTGAGTGCCAGGCCAGAGCAAGATCCATCTCAAACACAAGGTGGGTGGTATCTGAGGAATGACACCTGAGCCTGTTCCCTGGCTTCTACATGTGAGCACACACACCCTCACACACATTTAAAAAATGTATTTGTGCCGGGTGATGGTGGCACACGCCTTTAATCCCAGCACTCGGGAGGCAGAGGCAGGCGGATCTCTGTGAGTTCGAGACCAGCCTGGTCTACAGAGCGAGTTCCAGGACAGGCTCCAAAGCCACAGAGAAACCCTGTCTCGAAAAAAAAAATGTATTTGTATATTTGCTGTTATTTATTTATTTTGAGATCAGGTCTTACCTAGCATAGTCTGGCCTTAGCTTACTCAGTAGCTGGGACGATGCCCTGCCTCCATTTTCTTAGAGTTTAGATTATAGGTGTGTACCACACCCACTCTAGGTGGGATTAGGGACTGAACCCAGGAACTTGTGCATGCTAGGCAAACACTCTACTGATTGAGCTACATCTTCAGCTTATGCTGATATTTGAAAAAATAATTTCTGGAAGTATTCATTAAAATTGTTAACAGGCTGGGTGATGGTGCCGCATGCCTTTAATTCCAGCAAGCAGGAGGCAGAGGCAGGCGGATCTCTGTGAGTTCGAGGCCAGCCTGGTTTACAAGAGCTAGTTTCCGGACAGTCTCCAAAAGCTACAGAGAAACCCTGTCTTGAAAAACAAGTGAACAAACAAAAACCCAACTGTTAACTGTGATTTTATCTCTGGGTAGACAGCTAGGTATAGATAGTGTTAGGAGCATGCATTACTCATTTTAGATTTTGTGATGTTCATAAATTTTTATAACAAGAATTATTCATTATTCACTTCTTAAAAAATAGCAGCATATTTACTAAAGTGTTTTAAAGTACAAGGAACAAGGCTGGGAATATGGCTTAGTGGTAGGGTGCTTGCTTGCATGTGAAGATCTTGTGTTCCGTCCTGGCCACCATGCTAAATACATAAATAAATACACAGAGGTGCAAGGAACAGTGTAGTGTCTGTATGGGGGAGGGAGGAGTTAGAGGAGGGGGAATGGAGGTGGATTGGAGCCAAACACATTATATGCACATACGAATATTAAATAAATTACTTAATAGGAAAGTTTCTTTAGACCCAACTGTAACATACTTGGAACACAAACAACCATATTAAAAAGCAATCATTTACATTGAAATCGTTGGACTTTTTTCAGGCATATCTCGTACGGAGGATCCAATAAAAACAATTCAGGGAAAGGAATTATTAGTGGTGCAAATGACTTAAAATATAACAAAGGAAGTCATTAAGTCATCTTTAATTCTTCTGAAACAAAGTAAATAATCAACCAACCAACTATAAATCAAACAGAGAAACAAAAAACAAGTAAGTTAATTAAATTCATATTTAGAAGTCAATTTTGGTTGTACAATCCGGGTTGAATACCTACAAGTATTTTAATGCAGATGCTGACAGCTTTGACCCATGTATAGAGTCTGCTCTGATTCTGCGACTCGCTAGGTAATAGCCGTGAATCATTCTTTCTGCCTCCAAGCTGAATTCTATATTCAAATTCTGTGCAAAAGCCAGGAGCTAAGTTAAAAATATAAAAAAATTAAAGAGATTTAGTTTTATTATGGATTCATAATTCCAAAGTGTACGACATCCGATTTTTTAAGTTTCTGTAAGCTTTACATCAAATATAAATAAATATCTGGGCCATTTCCAAGTCATTAAGGACTTTAAGTCATTCCCTTCTGCTTGTAAGAGCTATGAAAGCTTACCTAGAATAGCCTCTCTCATAGTGCAGGAGTCTGCTATGCACTGGGCTGAACGACTGGATGACTTTTGTGCTCCCATGGGAGAAAATTCTCCCTGGAGCTTATGTCTCTTTTGAATGCTAAATTCCTAGACAGTTTATTTCTTCATACCTTTCTCTCATTTTCCTTAGGACTACTGCATCCCTACCACTGAGGAGGTACCGTGTTACTACAATAAAGGTAAGTCCTGATGACTCAGGCAGATCTGAGCAGAGAATAATTCTTTTTGAAAAGTTGACGTATATACTGAGGATGTGGGTAGCATGTGTCCTGGCTTGAGTGTCGTGTTCTGGGCACTGATTCAGGTGGTCAGGCTGGACAGCAAGCCGAGCCACCTCCATGGCCAGAGAATGATTCTAAAACACAACAGTTAACACTGTCCCTCTCAGTCCTGCTTGCTCTTCTTTGTCTATAATTATCGGGTCTTTAAATCCTTACTTTATCACAGAATTTTCAGATTTTTTGTTGACTTTACTATCTTAGCTGTTTTCTTCTTTTTTTTTAAATTCATAAGACCTAAAGGAAACATCAACAACTACTAGGATGCTATTAACTATAATTACACCTGGTTTTTCTGGTATTGTGGGGTTTGAACCCTGGGCCATACCCAGCTAGGAAAGGGCTGTGCTGCTGGGCTACATCGGCACCCCGTTTTCTCTATTTTAAGAAGCACACGGCTATATCCTGGGCTGCATGCGTCTCATCTTTGCTCTGCAGTTCTCTCCAGGCCTCAGAACTGGATGACGACAACACAGTAGCCCTCTCTGTTTTACTCTACAGTGGCATGGTGATGTCACCTCTATTGTCTTTCAGAAAGGATTTATTGTCCCAGGAGTGTTCTTCCAGAAGTCAGCCCCTGCAGGAACTGCTTCAGGACAGCCCACATCATAAATCTAATGAATGCACAAGTTAAGGGTGACTTAATGAAGTCCCCCTAACAATTCTGAGGGATGCCTTCAGCTTCAGAGCTTCCTGTTGGCTTGCAGAGGCCAGCACTCGGCTGGCCACACAGCTGGGCTCTAACCTCTGCCTAGCATGGCTTCCTCCCTCCCTGAGACAATGACAGAAGAACACTTTCTATCACACACTGGGTACCAAACCCTTTCTTCTCTACATCCCCAGTCCTCAGCAAATTTTATGTTCTTTGATCTGTGCAGCACATTTTTATTTTTATACTATTTTATAATAGTATAATATTCACAATTGTTCTCTTCTATCTGAGCCTCATAGACTTTCTGCAAACTGCTAAAGCCCTAAGATTCCATAATACATTTTTCTCCAGGCAAGCCAATTTTCTCACACCTTCCCAAATATATTAATTTCTACTTCTATGTCTTTGCTTTTATTGTTCATTTCTGCTTAAAACACATTATTCTTGCTATAAAATTTTTAAAATATTTCTTAATGTCCAACTAAATTCTCATCTTTTTCCTAAAGTATTCTTGCATTCTATATTCATATTTTATTCTGAATTCCATATATATTTAGAGCAATGAAAGCTCAGTACTTAAGTTGTCCCCTAAACAGGTCACGGATCTTGGTTCTTTCTCAGTTAATAGACTCTTTAAAAGGAAACTCCACAGGCATGAAATGTGAATACGTATGTTTACATGGACTAGCTTAACTTTCTATAGAAATATTCTATTTTAATACATTGATTTTTATTTATTTATTTGAGACAGGCTTTCACTGTGTAGCCCTGGCTGTCTCAGAACTCACTCTATAGACAAGGCTGACCTTGAGCTCAGAGATCCATCTGCTTGTCTCTGCTTCCTGAGTGCTGGGATTAAAGGCATGTGCCACCACGGCCTGCAACATTGATCTTTTTAAAGCTATAGATATTGGGATAGTAGTAGAAATAATAAGCTTAACATTAAAGTTTCCTCACACAGCTGGCCAGTTAATTTTTTTTCTAGACAATGTACTTAAAATGTTCAAAATCTGGAAGCAAGCTGGTACAAAAGAACACCAGCTAAGCATGGTAGCAAATGCCTGTAATCTTAGCACTTGAGAGGCAGAAGCAGAAGGATCAAGTTCAAGGCTGCCCTTGGCTACCATAGTGAGTTCCAAGCCAGCCTAGAATACATGCAACCTTGTCTCAAGATTAAACAAAACAAAAACTAACTAGATAAACAAAATCCTAGAAGAAGAAAAAGATGATGCCCAAGTAACCTTCTATTTCAATTAAGAAATGGGGCTGAGGAAGGCTCAGTGAGTAGGAGGCACTTGCTGCCAATCCTGACCATCTGAGTTAATTCCCCAGAAGCCTCGGGGTAGAAGGAGAGAACGGCAGTCTACAAGTTACTCTCTGACCTTGATGTACACTGGGGTACACTTGTGCCCCCACACACTATATAAACAAATAAATGTAAAAATTAAAAATGGATAAATTGAGAATCAATGAAACAGGAATCCTGGATAAGCATTTTATCTACCTTTACCTTTTGAAAATCTTCAGTTGTGAACTCTTTAGAAGCTAAATAAAGCAACCCCTCGGGCTCCATAGCTTTCTTTAAAGTATGCTGCACAGTGGGAAGAAGTGGGTGGCAAGGAGATGATTCATTGCAGTTAATCAGCAATCCAAATGCCTCCACAAGATTAGCTGGAATCAAACTGCAATCCTGTATACAGCAAAGGTAGGGCAAACAATGAGCTAACTAGCTGGAAATAGTTAACCCAATAGATTCCTGTACTATTTAACTTATGCAAGGATTATTTCATTATTAACTAGAGTTTAAAACAACTTCTGAAAAAATGTGAAACTTGTGGAAAGCAACTTTTTAAGAACGTCCTCCTTATCGAGTATTTATTATATATTGTTTATTAAACCCTCCCGGGGTGCAGTTGGTAAAGTGCTTGCTGAATGAGGGTGCTGAATTCTGTCCCCCAGAATCCACCAGAAAGGCTGAGTGCCACAGCAGGGGCCTGGACTCTCAGTGCTGGGGAGGAAGGAACGGCCGTTTGAACTTGCTGGAGAGACAGTCTAGCTAAATTGGGGAGTTCCAGAGAAACTCTGTCTCAAAAACTAAGGTAGACTGCAATTGAGGAAGACATCTGGGCCAACCTTGACCCCCTCCCGCCCCACCCCCACAGGACTTCACTATTCAAACAGAAATGTCTACTGACTAGACATCTAATTTGCATGACTGAAAACTCAGGGGTGGAGATGTCGCTCAGACAAAACAAAAACAAACATTAAAACTATTATTAAACAATTGGATCATTATTCAGTTGTAATGTCTAGTAAAAGTATATAAACGCATTAATAACAAAAGCATTCTGAAGTCATATTGCTGGATATAAGAGTGCATGCCTGCACCCCAGCTCTCATCGTCCAGCAGGATTCCTAGTTTGAGGTCATTCTGGGCTGAACAATGAGTTACGGCACAGCCTTGGTTATCTAGTGAAGCCTTACCTGGAAATGAGGATGAAGAAGAGGAAGATGCCTAAGAAGGAAGAGGTAGGAAGGGGAGAATATGAAGACAGACTAACAGTTCTCTGAGAAACATTTAAAAGCATTTTTTTTTTTTTGAGACAGGGTTTCGTGTAGACCAGGATGGCCTCAAACTTACTATGTAGATGAGGATAACCTTGAATTGTACTCTTCCTGCTTCCACGCCCCACGTTCTAGGATTACAGGAAGGTGGCTTCCTCAACAATATTCTCACAGTAAAACATTCAGAGTCCTTACCATCTGGCCAATCGGAACACTGGTTTTCTGCATAGTTCTCCTTGAAGATGAATCCATATCAATAAAAGACCAAAAACTGCACTGAACAGGGAAAGTCATCTGCTGGTCGATATCATCCCCAAACTTCTTTCCTGGGATGAAGACTGTGATGTTTCTGCTCTCCAAAACTGCATCAGAAGACAGGACCACGTTACCTAGGTGTCAGTGCTGCCAGCACACACTAGCAGTTGCTACCGTCAACCTCTTAAGATTTTGTCATGCTAGGAGATATCCTATATGTTCACAAATCATCGTCATGCGGAATTTTATTATCTAAACAGATAGTGAAGACACAAGTAAATTTGATTGCTTTACAGGATAGTACTAAAATTAGAGCAATGACCATAAAAAAGAACAAGGTAAGAAAACTATTTGAAAATTATGTCTGTGTATGAGCTATTTGTGTGAGAATCACCAGTCGAGAGAACAAGCTAGAACTGTGGTTGGGCATTTGGGTGGAACAGGCAGAGGACTAGGACACTCACACTACAGGCTTTCATTAAAGGCTGGCCTCAGACTCACCCTACAGCGGAGGATAATCTGGAGCTTGGATCCTCCTTCCTCCACCTCCCAGGTACTGGGGTTATAGGTTTGTACCACCAAGCACAATGTACGGTGCCTGAGACAGAAAGCAGGGCTGTGTATGTGCTAGGCATAGACTCAACTGAGCCACATTCCCAACTCAGTAAATGTCCTTTTATGTGTTTAAAAAATGACAGAAGGGGGCTGGAGAGATGGCTCAGAGGTTAAGAGCATTGCCTACTCTTCCAAAGGTCCTGAGTTCAATTCCCAGCAACCACATGGTGGCTCACAGCCATCTGTAATGGGGTCTGGTGCCCTCTTCTGACCTGCAGGCATACATTCAGACAGAATATTGTATACATAATAAATAAATAAATATTTTAAAAAATGACAGAAAACAGTCCATTCATCAGAGAATGTCAGAAGACAAAGAATATGATCCGTGACAAGTGTATTTCAAATTCAGCAAGTTCAAAACCAAAGTCATCAAAGCCCTGTCCCACTTAAAACCCAAACAAAATCTAGAAATATCCTACTCATACTTTTATCTTTCCTTCACACTTCAAAACAACCAATCAATACTTTAATCTTATTTTTTAGGATTCTAACTCCCAAATGGATTTCAAATTAATCTTTTAATTCATTTAATGGTCTCTCCTCCTCCTCTTCTTCTTTCCCTAGACAGAGTTTCTGTGTAACAGACCTAGCTGTCCTGGAACTTGTTTTGTAGACCAGGCTGGCCTCAAACTCACAGAGATCCGCCTGCATCTGCCTCTTGAGCGCTGGGATTAAAGGTGTGCGCCACCACCGCCCGGCTCATTTCTTTTGTGTTCACATGTTAGACTTCTGTAACTATGAAAAAACTGATATAAATAACTTCAAGAGAAGACTCATTTGGCTGTTGTTCTAGAGGTTTAGTCCACCATGGAGGGGAGGAAATGATAGATACAGTGACTCACTTCATGTAGTCAAGAAGAGAGAGAGATCTGTGCGCATTAGCTGCAGGGGAAGTGGGTTAGTCCTCTTTCCTTAATTTATCCTCTCTGGAGTGACTTCTAGACAGACCCAGAAGTGTGCTTTGTTACTCTCCTAGGTGGTCTCAACCCATTCAAGTCATGGCTATCACGTTATACTTTTCTTTATCTTGAATCGTAAATATTTAACCTAATAGAAATCGCCCATGCAATTTTCACAATGACTACACTACTTGCTACTACCCCAACAATACACAAGAACTCAGAGGTTCCACATCTCAACAATTTTTCTTGTCAACTGTTGAATTTCTTCTTTTCTAGTAGGACAGGACTAGTTACAAAATTTGTGGAGCTCAGTGTAAAGCAAAGCTAGCATGCTGTTAAAAAGCAGGAAAAATACTTCTATTAAAGGTACAACTATGAACAACTTACCTTTAAATGTATTTTATATGTAGGTTTATATTTATACTTTGTTTTCTTAGAACATTACAAATAAGATGTAATAGGAGCGATGTAGAAAAACCATAGCACTTATGCATTACTGGTTAGAATGTACAATTGATGTTTTCCCTCTTAATGCAGTTCCATGGTTAACCAAAAAGTGATCCAGCAATTCCACTCTTGGATATATTCAAAGGAGCCAAGTCTAGAACTCAAACAAGCATTTCTTCACCAGTACTGTGGTGGTTTAGATGAGGACAGTCCCTATAGGCTCCCCAACATGATGGCTATAGTCTCTAACCCTCTGCAATTATAAGCTACAAATTAAATGCTTCGTTTTAAGTTGTCTTGGTCTGGTGTTTTATTAGAAGTAACTAAGACAAATACCCTTAGTGAATATGCATATTCACAATATGCATAAAGTGAATATAGCAATATATTGTATCTATCAATATAATAGAATACTATTCAGCATTAAAAGAATGAATTCTATTAATAGACAAGTTCACAAAGACAGAAAATGGAATAATATTACCAGGGGCTAGTGTCTGGGAGAATAGGGAGTTATCATTTAATGAGTATAG
>JABTXL010000001.1:5643433-5686101 GCA_025134845.1 Neodon shergylaensis
AGTATAGAGTTTGTATTTGGGGTGATCAAACCATTCTGGAAATGGAGGGTGTTAATAGATGTACAAGACTATGAGTATACTTTGTGTTACTCAGTGTCTGTTGCTGTGAAGGCAACTCTTGTAAAAAGAAGCATTTAATTAGGGCTTTCCTAGACTCTCCAAGGGTTGGTTGCTATGATTATGGCAGGGAAGGAACATGGCAGCACACAGGCAGGTACGGTGCTGGACAGGTAGCTGAGAGCTCTACCTCCTAATCCAAAGGCAGCTGGCAGAGAGGGTAAGACTGGGATTCACACTGACATTTGAACTCCTACTCCCAATGACACAGCTCCTCCGACAAGGCAACACCTCCTAATCCTTCCCAACTGTCCATCAACTGAGAAGCAGACTCCCAAATATATGAATGAGCTCATGGTGGTCATTTCCAAATGACCACAGACCTAATGCCATAAGATTGTACAAAGATCGAAATGGCAGCTTCTAAAGAATGTATATTTTTGTATTTCTTATATTTACATTTATGTATTCATTTTTATGTATTCATTTAGGTGTGTGTGTGTGTGCTCGCACTCAAGCACGCTATGTGCAGGTCATAGTTTGTGTGTTTAAGTCAGAGGAATACTTGAGGGAGTCAGTTCCCTCTTTATAGAATGTGTTCCTAGGCATCAAACCCAGGTCACTGGGCTGGTGTCAAGCACCTTTACCCACTGAGCCATCTCATCATCATTTTTTTTTTTTTGGTGTTTCGAGACAGGGTTTCTCTGTGGTTTTGGTTCCTGTCCTGGAACTAGCTCTTGTAGACCAGGCTGGTCTCGAACTCACAGCGATCCGCCTGCCTCTGCCTCCCGAGTGCTGGGATTAAAGGCATGCGCCACCACCGCCCGGCTTCACCATCATTTTTGTATGGTTTCTAGAAGAGTCTTTCTAGGTAGCGCAGGTTGGCCTCAGACTCACTATGTATCCCAGACTGGTCTTAAACTCAGGACCCTTCCACCTTAGCTCCCAGAGTGCTGAGATTAGAGGTGTCTGCACCATGCTTAGCTTAAGTAACTTTGCTCAACTGAAAAAAATGAAATACTGATACAAATTATGACATGGATGAAATAAACTACATTTTTTTGCTAAATTAAAGAAGGCAGCCACAGATGGCCAGATATTAAAGGATTTATTTATTTATATGAAATGTCCAGAATAGAAAATCTCTATTTTGTAGGAAATTATTTAATTCAAATGGACAGCAGAGCCTCTTTTTTCAGTCAAGAATGGTAAGGATATGAACTGCATTCATGATAAGGAAGGGTAAGGGATTAGATACTGTGGAATAATCGTTTTTGAACACTGTGAAGAAGTGTCATTTTGATTGGTTTAATAAAAGCTGAATGACCAATAGGTAGGCGGGATTTCCAGGCACGGAGGACACTGGGAAGGAGGAGGGTGGAGACATGGGAAGACACAGAGGAGGCAGGAAATCAGGATGGACTGTGTGCAGATGGCTTGAGCAAGCCTCGGGGCAGCACATGGATTGATAGAAATGGGTTAATTTAAGTTATAAGAGTTAGCTAAAAACAAGCCTAAGATATCGGCTGAGCTTTCATAATTAACCATAAGTCTACTGTCATTATCTGTGAGCTGGGGGCCCAAAGAAAAATCTGCCTACAAGTGGACTGCGGCTTGTGCTGAGGGGAGGGGAGGAAGGGAGGGATTGGACTCTGGCTCATGGTGAGGGGAGGGGAGGGAGTGGACTTCGGTTTATGGTGGTTTATGGTGAGGGGAGGGAGTGGACTGCCGCTCGCTCGTGGTGAGGGGAGGGGAGGGAAGGAAGTGGACTGTGGTTCATCAACAACCAATGAAAAGTCACTGAGAACCGAAGTGAGAGCAGATTGTGTCAGGAAGGCTCACAGAGACTGCAAATGCTCTAAGAAGGTGGCAGGCCACTGTTAATACACACATGGATGTGTTTCCTTGTCTCACTGACTTTCCTAGCAATATACAACTTCAAAGTTAAAGTTATTTTAAAAATTATTTTTTTGTACGTGGTGCTAGGGTCTTCTGGGCAAGCTCTCTATCAGTTAAGTTACATCCCCAGCCTAAAGTTATAAAAAGCATGTACTCTACCACTGAGCCTAAGAGAAAATTACTGACTTGTGGAAACTTTCTGTATTCTGCACACATCCCACATGTCTTAGTTACTGTCCTATTGTGATGAAGGGACACTGTGACCAAGGCAGCTCATAGAAGAAAGCTTTTTAACTGGGGCTGGCTTACAATTTCAGAGGATTAGTCCACGCTCATGGCTGGGAGTATGGCAGCAGGCTGCAGGCAAACCTGCTGAGAGCTTACATCCTGGCCAGCAGGCAGGAGGCAGGGAGAGTGTGTGAGACTGGGCCTGGCCTGTTGAAACCTCAAAGTCCACCCCAAGAGACACGACTCTTCCAACAAAACTGCACCTCCTGATCCTTCCTAAATAGCTTACCAACCAGGGGCCACACATTCAGATGTGTGAGCCTACGGGGCCATCCTCACTCAAAGCACTACGTTTATGCACGCACACAACTGAGTAACTGGAAAGGAACACAGAAAGCAGGCTGAGCATAGACACCTCTCTGCTCTCTGACTATGGATGCAAAGTGCTGCTGGGAGTTGCCGTCTTCTTTCCCTGGCTGGATGGACCTACCCTGAACTGAGAGCCAAAACAGACCCTTCCTTTCGTAGTGGCTTTTGTTAGGTGCTGTGTTGCAGCAAGAGGCCAGGTAACTAATACACCAGCCGAAGTAAGACTATTTTGTAGCTGCTTTGTACACTGACAGGAGTGTCAGACTCTCCCTAAACAAAGTCCTCCTTCCCGTGGTCTGGCAGTGTTTACTGAAACCTTCAAAATTTCCAATAAGGACAAGAACCAAGAGATTTCAAAGACACTCTTCCTCTCTAGGGGTGATTTGCTTCTGTCCTGTGCGAGGCATTTCTTAAATTTAGAACTCAGGAAAACAGGAGTTGGGGAAGTGATTCTGGTTGAGTGAGGCTGCCTGTAAACCATCAAGTGTTTTATCAGTGACCTCCACTAGATGCACTTATTCAGATTTCTTTGGTAGGCTGGACTGTCCAATACGCACATAGGCCAGTCTTTTGCACCTTTCCAGAAAGTTCACACTCTGATTAAGCAGGACCTGTCTCAGGTATGCTATGCCAAAACATGCTAAAACTAATCAATGTGGAGCTTGAGGGATGGCTATGTGGTTAAGAGACTGGTTGCTGCTCTTCCAGAACACCTGGATTTGATTCCCACAACCAACATGGTGGCTCACAGCTGTCTATAAATTCAGCTCCAGGGGATCCAATGCCTTCTTCTGGGTTCTGGGAGCACCAGGCACACATGTGGTGATCAGCAAAACATTTATAGTCAGTCATAAAATAAAACATCAAAAACCCAAAACAAAATCAATATAACTACTGCATCAATAGAGTAAAGCAGAAAAACCACACAATCAAATTAATAGATTTAAGAAACAAGATCTGACAAAATCCCACACTAATTCATAATAAAATGTCTTGACAAAGTAGGATTAGAACGAAATCTTTTCATCATAGGTTTTCAAGTTAAAACAACAGCAAACACCCCACAGCTGGCATTATACTTAACGGTGAGAAACCTGAAGATCAGAACAACTCTTTTTCGCATTGTGCTAAAAGTCTTAGATAATGCAATAAGACAAAAAGAAAGAAAATTGGCCCAAAAGAAAGTCATGTATTAGAACTCGGAGTAAAGGCTGAAACAATGCATTTGCAAATTAAATTCTTATTTTACTTCTAAAGTTGAAGTGAGAAATGGCATTTGGCCTAATTCTCCCCTCCCCCCCTCTTTGGTTTTTTTTAGACAGAGTTTCTCAGTAGCTATGATACCAGTCCTGGAACTCACTCTGTAGACCAGGCTGGCCTTGAATTCACAGAGATCTGCCTGCCTCTGCCTCCCGAGTGCTGGAATTAAAGGTGTGCTCCACCACCACATGGATTTTTTTTTCTCCTTCTAATTTTTATCTCTTAAGCCCTGTGCGGTGCCATCTCGTCTGTTAAATGACCCCTTGGTACTGGTAAGGTGAGGTTAAACAGGAAGAATAACTGAGAAAGGGTTGTTTACCTGACTGAAGCTGTTCGAGTTTGTCTTTCTTATGTGACGTCAGGTCTCCTATGAAGCAGACCCCACCCTTAGCTAGCAGAGCACTGCCGGCTTGAATGCTCACTGCTCCAGTTCCATATTTATTTCTAGACACAGTAGGAAAAACTTCAGTAGAGACAGGGTGACGTATCCCACGGGAGACAAGATTCATGCTATAATTCAAAAGTCTAGGGAAAAACAAATTATCCATTGATGATAATTAAGAACTGATTTTCAGAATTCATTACATGTCAGAAACATTGTTTAAATTTAACTCAATACAATGTCTATCTATCATTACATATATGAAAGCTGGTATTTTATCTGGACAATTTACGGTGTAGAGAGACTTAGAGAAATAACTTACAATGGGATAATTCTAAAATAACTTCTTAGGATGCCTAGAGGGGAGTATAATGCCTCTTAGAAAGGGATCAGAGAAAGCTATAGGAAGGCAATATTTGAACTGGATTGTCATTTTTTTTTGATTTTTCGAGACAGAGTTTCTCTGTAGCTTTGGAGCCTGTCCTGGAACTAGCTCTTGTAGACCAGGCTGGCCTCGAACTCACAGAGATCCGCCTGCCTCTGCCTCCCGAATGCTGGGATTAAAGGCGTGCGCCACCATCGCCCGGTTGGATTGTCATTTTATAGATTATTTTCTTTATATACTCCAGATTTGTCCCTTAGGTTTGTCAGTGTCCTATCTTGACTTTTCCTGCTGTTTCTGTACCATGACAACTCCTGCTACATCTTCTTTTTCGTTTTTAATATCACTTTAAACTGCTTCAATGCCTTCAACTCTCAAGTACAAATTCTGAGAAAGGGATGTGTTAGTGTCATGGCGAATCTGGGACGTTCTCCAAGCACGCATGTGTTGGGGTTGGTTAGATTACAGGCTGGGGTGAAGTGCATGGCTCCTGGTGGCTCTTACCTCATCAGTAGATTCACCTCCATAGATTCACAGTATGATGGCAGATTTAGGAGGTGGGGCCTCTTAAGTAAATGGGTCACTATGAGCATTCCCTGAAAAAATAGACCATGTCTTGGGCCCCTCCCTGTGTCTCTTCCTCTAGTTCCTGTCTGCCGAAAGCTGAGCTGTTTTCTCTGCCATCACCTAGTGCCTCACCATCGGTCCACAGCATGGAACATGTAAATGATAGCCTAACATTGTGAGCAGAAATAAATCTTTTGTCTTTTGAGAACTGGTTTTCTTGTGTACTAACCACAGCAGTGAAAATCCTGTCTAATGTGGCTTCTTTAAAATCCTTACCACAAAAACTGTAGCTTTTTGATGCAACCATCTATGATGAACAGACACAGACATGCAATGCGAAAAGACCCAGGTAGTGTTCCTAGATGTAGAAAGGCAGATGCCAGAGCATGTGTTCAGAGGATGCAGCATCACAAGGCTCTAAACATTAGGTGGGGTATGTAACAGAGGACTTAGGAACATTTCTAACTGAAATGAGCAACGGTTCTAAGCTGTGGATCATATTTAAATCACATAGGGAGGTTTTTTTAATTTTAAAACAAATTTTAATGCCCATTTCTACTCTTCAACTACTTAAAATAGGATTTTTAGAGGTGGTATACAACTTTTTTTTCTTGGCTTTTTGAGACAGGGTTTCTCTGTTTAACAGCCCTAGCTGTCCTGGAACTCACTTTTTAGACCAGTCTGGTCTCCAACTCAAAGAGATCTGCCTGCCTCTGCCTCCCGAGTGCTGGGATTAAAGACTTGGGCCACCATTACCTTGCAAGTATCTTATATATTTTGAGACAAGGTCTTAATATTTTGCCTTGGCTGACTTCAAGACTGAATAATCAGGACTGTGTACTATTGGCCTAAGTATAAGACAAAAAAATTTGTAACAGAAAATAAAGTTCAAATAGATTTACACTTAGTTTGACAAACATGGTAACAGAATCATTAAATAAAGAAAGGAAAGTCTTCTAACTAATGAAACTGCATGGAAAAACATCAATTTTCACTACACTCTACACCATGTACAAATGTTAGCTCAAGGGCCAGTCGGACAGTTTAGTGGGTAAAGACACTTGCCTGGCAACTTGAGTTCAGTCTCTGGAACACATGCTAAGGTGCTAGGAGATAACACCACAGAGTCGCCCTCTGACCTACGTGCCCTCTGGTCCCCCCCCCCCCGCCATGTACTCTGTGGGATGTGCACTCCTTCCACAACATGAACACATTATAGAGAAGAGAACAAACAAAAGGCGAAAATATTATACTTCTAGAAGGAAAACAAGAAATTTTCATGACCTTCAGGTAGGCAAAAATTTTCCTAATTGAAACCCAGAAAACATGAAACCTAAGAGAAAATAAATTGGACTTCCTCAAAGTTGAAGTGTCTGCCCATCACATACATGTTTCAGGAAACCCATAAATAGCAAGCTTTTGGAAAAGAAATCTCAGTCTGCTCATGGCACAGAAGTACATCTAAACAACTTACCTGAAAAGTGAGCAAACACAAACACAACATGCAAGTGGTCAGCAAACACAGGAAGAACAACTTAACTCAGTAGACATTAGAGAAGTGCTGGTTGGAGTCCTGAGGTACCATTTCACTTGTACTGCAAGGGCTCATATAAAAAAGACCAACAACACCAAATATTGGTAAGGATAGAGACAAAGAGAATCCTTACATTGTTGGCAGAAATGTAAAATGGCCAAAGCAGTTTTGAAAACCATTTGGTGGTTTGTTATAGAATTAAATGTGCATCAACCTTACATCCCAGCAATGCTATTCCAGGTCTTTATCCAAGAAAATGAAACACTCCACAAAATTATACAAGAATGTTACAGCAGGGATGGGCATGCAGCTCAGTGGTAGAGGGCTTGTCTACTACACACCAAGCCCTGGGGTTGATTCCTAGCACCAAAAAAGTTAAGATAGTCAGAAGTTTATTTATAATAGCCACACATGCACAACCCATCATCAGGAGAATAAAAACATTGCACATACTCATATTAATGGACTTCTCCATAAAATGACAAACTACTGACTCATACAAGCAAATCAACCCTAAAAACACACTGAACAAGATGACTGTGCTCAGAAGAGAACACTTGTTAATGTCAAGTTCAAGAAGAAGAAAACTAGACAGGGGTGGTGGTGCATCCTTTTAATCCCATCACTTGGGAGGCAGAGACAGGTGGATCTATGAGTTTGAGGCCAGCCTGGACTACAGAATGAGAGTTCCAGGACAGCCAGAGCTACACAGAGAAACTCTGTCTTGGAAAAGAAAAAAGAAATGAAAAGGAAAGGAAAAAGAAAAGAAAAGAAAAGAAAAGAAAAGAAAAGAAAGGAGCAGGAAAATTATGGTAATAAGAAATGGAAGAAAGACTGAAATAAATTATCAGAGCGATATATAGGGAACCTGTGTCACTGAATGGAATCTGTCAGAGAAATAAGAAAATGGCTGCTGAATCCTAGATAGAAGATTATTTGAAGATAAAAGTGAAATCCTGAGTTAAAGAGTGTGGGGCAAGGAAGACTGGGGACGCATCTGTAAAGGTCTGACTGGGGAAATGACTGGAATTTTGAGGTTAGGTTCTTAAAATATTAAAATCAAATATTTTAGTTCTAAATACATGTTTTAAAAGTTTTGAACTTTCTGGGCTGGAGAGATGGCTCAGTGGTTAAGAGCATTGCCTGCTCTTCCAAAGGTCCAGAGTTCAATTCCCAGCAACCACATGGTGGCTCACAACCATCTGTAATGATGTATGGTGCCCTCTTCTGGCCTGTAGGCATACAAGCAGACAGAATACATAATAAATAAATAAATATTAAAAAAAAGTTTTGAACTTTCTTAATAACTATTTAAACATTTTAGTATTCAGATGAATTCTAAATAATCATAGTAATATCAGTAGAAAGAATTTACACAAATCTGTGAGCAATATATAATTTGAGAGCTTCCTGGCACACATCTTACCTATCTACAAGCAGAGTGTCACTGGTTATAATTAAAATATCCAGGCAGTCTTGTGGGTCTCTGTTGCCGTCGCTTGTCTGTACTAGACTCATCAGCAAACAGAGTTTGAGCAAATTGTAAGTCCCAGGAGGAATGATCTGTGATGCAAAGACATTGGCAAGTACTGCCGTGAATTTCCAGCATGAAGTAGAAGTCAAGGACAGGAGACACCTAAAGTTGTCACTAATTCCCGAAGGAACTGAAAGAAAATAAAAATGACAGATATTTGATTCCATTTGTCAAAAATAATATCAAAATATAGTTCTTCTAATGTGCCATACTCAAATTTTATTATGTGGTGGTCGTGCTTGTCCGTCATTTTGTATCTCAGTCCTCGCATGCACCCACACGAATGGTTGTGAACTAGGGCAAATCATTCGTTCTCCCTTGACAGTGTTTCTCCTGCCCACAGACACTGGGTGTCATGCTCTGAAGGATTTATATTCTCTTTGAAAAAGACTGTGCTATGTTGCACTATAACGTTCTCAGATTTCTCCACCCTGATCCTATCCAGGTCCTGAGGATGGTAAACGACAGAGAAGCTCAGCATGGCTGTCCTTGCTCTCTGCCTGGGCTGCTCTCACAGTAGAGACCTCCTGCAATCACACATGCCATGGACAGGAAGGCCTGCCAACTCTTGTCACACACCAGTGCTTAAATTTGTAGACACAGGAAATCACTTTCTACCTACATTTCAGTTTTGTTCTGAAAATGATCACCAAATTATTGATTTATGTTGCTTTCTTCAAGAGTTTCTTTTGTTTAAGAATTCTCTCCAAGATAAGCTGAAGTATCTAGAATTCAGTTGCCTTTAAATTCAAGTTGGGCTTCTATTACTGCAGATTCTTAACTTCCCACTCTATTCAAATTTAACGAGCCTTTGAGACACGAAGCAAGTAAAAAGGTAGGGCTACTCTCCATTTGTAGTTAGGTAATGCTAAATCATGCTGGAGCTGTTCAGGGACACCGGTGGTTAGGAAGGTGATATTTGAGTCCCCTTGCCTATATCTGTTCTCTTCCAGGACCCAGGAAAGAAAAAGGCAGTGCTTACCCATCTCTTCCTCAGACCACAGCAGTTACTTTGAACTTACTGAGGAAATGAATCTCTTAACTCTTGGTAACCTGAAAGAGTTTCTGCTTCTTACTACGTGTACCCCAGGTTGACCAAGAACTCATTGATGTGGGATGTCCTGTATATGTATTGCTTTTATTGGTTGATGAATAAAGCTGTTTTAGCCAATGTTTAAGCTTAGTAGAGTAAAGCCAGCCAGTCGCTGAGGAAACAAGACATGTAGAAAATGAGGGAACGCCACAGCCACATGGCAATACATAGACTAATAAAAATGAGTTAATTTAAGATGTAAGAGCTAGCTAGGAATTTGCCTGAGCCATCAACCGAACAGTGTTGTAATTAATAGAGTTTCTGTGTGATTACTTGGGTCTGGGCAGCGAGGAAACAAATGCACAGTCTCCATTTACAACTCATGATCCTCCTGCTTCTGCCATCAAGCAGTAGATTTGTATACACTACCATGCTCAGAAAAATGTCAGAGACAGTTTTCTCACTGTTAATTTACAAAAAGTCCATGTAAGATTTAGTTCAAGAAAGGTCCTCGATTCCATCAAGATTGTAATTACATTATTTCCTTCCTGAATGACACTTGGATGCAGGGTTGTTCCACTGGATAGTTGTGTGTCTTTTATTTGGAGGTACGACTCCAGCTGAGCGGCATCTCATTATGCAGCTCAGGCTGGTCTAAGCTTGTGCTCAGCCTCTCAAGTGCTGAGGTTACATGTGTGCGCATCACTGCACTTGGCTTAGTGGCCACCTGACTGACCACCTACCATATAAATTAGGAGGAGACAGCCTGATGTTGTTTTACTGTGTTTCTACTGCTTAGGAAAGGGCTTAGCACAAAGGTAAGCAACACTGTTTGCTGAATTCATGGACTTTAACGTGTATGTTAACATATATGCTTCAGCTTACCTTTTGCTGTGTAAGGAGTGATACTATTTGCTTCTACACAGAGAGCAGTTTGTGAAGTTTTGATACAGACTGGAATTCCAATAATTTTATATTCATTTCCTATTTTCATTTTATTCACTAGTTCATCTGTGGTTATTAAACACAAAAGAAATAGCATTTACTAAATGAAAATTGCATATCATTGTATGGCTCACATATCTGGGAACAGTGACCATTCAGTAGCCCAATTAGTAGTGAGGTATTTACTTTTGTTCAGTATGGTATCCATATGCAATGGACCAACAATGGAAACCAAGGCCATTTAATTGCTGATGTATGTTAACATTTATAAGTAATATGAATTAACTTCAAGAGGCATGTGATACAGAAACTAGGTTAATTAAATATTCACCTACGATGCAGTCAAGAGGAAAAAATACCATTCTGTATAAGATAAAACATCTTGTGGTTAAATGCTAAAGAATGTGAAAAGCTCGGCACAGCAGCACAGACTGCCTGCCATGCACTTTATTGGGCTGAGCACATCTGTAACCTCAGTGCTAAGTGGTCTAGTGGGGCGGCAGGCAATTCCTAGAGCTCAGGGGCCAGGCTAGCGCACTGGATGAGCACCGCATTCTGTGAGAGACCCTGTTTCAAGAACAGGGTGGAGAGAGAGAGATCTGTAGGATCTACAGTGTTGAGATGTACATGGCCACAGGAACAAGTACATATACTACAAATACCACACACACACACACACACACACCCTTTCTCTCCCTTACCTCCCCTCTCACACCTGAACACAAGCACTGAACATCTCAAGCTAACTAAACAATGAAAAAACACAACAAAGGATGCAGAATTACAAAAGTCATCTCTCTAAACAAATACTTTTAATTTCTCAATTTTTAGTTCAATGAAAAAGGTAAAGCTCCATTTTTGTCCCAGCTCTAGCTTCTTCCCTCGGTGCCTGATCCTGTGAGTGATGTCCTGCTCCATGGCAGACACTTAGCTCCTTGCACTTATTCATCAGTTCTCAATTAATAGTCATATGTGAATGTCATTCTCATCTTTAACAAATATTTACTATGTGCAGCAAAATCCCAAATCTCTTCTTTTATGATGTTCATATCTTAATACATTTCTTTTGAGGTGGGGTCTCACTGTGTAGATCTGGCTGGCCTGGAACTTGCTATGTAGATTAGGCTGGCCTTGAACTCATGAGTACCCCTGAGCAATGGGATTAAAAGCACACACTGCCACACCTGGCTCCATATTCTAATATGAACACAAAGTACACACATATAGAATAGTGTGGTATCATTACTATAAAGAGGCCATGATCCTCGAACTTGGTAACTCCTGATAAAGACTACTGGAGTGGGTGCTGACAGCTGCCGTGGGAGTATTCCACAGGTGATAACTAGTGCTCAACAGGCCGACCCACCAGACAAGTGACTCTCTGTGGGCAGCCCCACTAGGGAAAGTCTGTGGGGTCACTGGCTGTGGAAACTGACTGCTCCTGTCTGTAATTTCTCTCATGTGCCACTTCATTCCTTCCCTAAGAACTGCTATGGGTGTTTTCCCACTGTGTGTGTGTTTATCTCATGTATGTGTTCCATCTATTGGGCACATATAGCTGTGAATGGTCAGGAAGGTGATTTCTGCTTAATCTGTATTACTCTGGTGAATAGAAATAACACTATGATATTTTTCATATTCAGACTGACACAGGAAAGCAATAGTTTTCTTGGTCACAAAGACAGCTAATTTTAGACTTCAGAACAAATTCCAAGCAGACTGGTTGCTCCGGGAGATGAATATCTATGGTTGCCCCTAGAGAAAAATTCATGGGGTCATTTTCCCAGGTGTTTGCTAATCCGAGGTCAGAGCCATAACTGTCTCAGCAACTGACTTTGCACACAGCCCCAGCCTCAGTGTGTGTTACAAGCTCAGGGTTCAGCCAACTGCTTGCTTTCTGTCTGAGAGCCCTCCCCTCAGGCTACGTGCATGGAAATGTGTTTATGTAAAGACAGACATGTAGCTGTATGTAAAGAATGTAGCTGTGTAGACACAGAGGTTCTCAGAGAGGATTATTTCAGATGAAGTCAAAGAGAAAGTTACCATCAGAAAGCATGTTACTCCTTATTTACCCCTCAGCTAGAAAAGTCTAGCCCTCATCGCATTTGTGGATTTTTTTTCATACCCTGGTGCTGACTGGAGTGGGGCTGTCTCTGACTCTTTCGCTTTCTCTTGTGACCCTTTTCCTCCTATTGGGTTACCTTGTCCAGCCTTGATATTAGGGTTTGTGCCAAGTTTTATTGTAACTTGTTATGCTGTGTTTGGTTGGTATCCCTGGGAGGCCTGCTCTTTTATGAAGGAAAACAGAGGAGGAGTGGAACTGGGGGGTAGGGGAAATAGGGGAACTGGGAGGAGTTTAGGTAGGGGAGGCTGCAGAATGTAATGTATGAAATAAGAATAAATAAAAGAAAAAAGTGACTTTCCTTTCTTGAACTGTCAATATGACTATATGTGAGCATAAACAGTATTCCATATTTTATAGCAAATTGTTGTGAATTCAAACAGAAATTTACATACCTCTTAGGAAAATACTAAGTGACTGAAACCTAAATGGCTGTTTTTTACAATCTCCTTGAAAAGCATGAAGCGCTTTTGTGGTAATGATTTCAACTATCTGTTTATCTTAAGGTAAAGAACAAAAACATTGTTAGTAGAATACATATTCAGTTTAAGTTTCCTATTAAAATACAAGAGACTGTTTTGAAAATTATCACAAAATGGTAATTTTTTTTTTACCACCAAGTACTCTAAATTTTCTGTCTTCTTGAAGTGAAGATGAGCACAGACTGCACAAAAAGTCATTTCTTACTGTTGCAGATTCGGTAGCACCAGGCACATGGACTCTTATATACTGAAATCCTGAAAGAAAACAGTGGTGAGCTAAACTGCTCTCAGATTTAGCTATTTTCAATCATTTAAATTACCAGTTAATGTTTATTGCATGCTTTACTTATTTATTTGGATAGGTTGTCACCATGTAGCCCTGGTGAGATATGAACCCCGTCTCAGCCTCCCAAGTGCTAGCAACATGGCTGTTTCTTTCCAAGCACTGTGCTAAGGCACTAGTAACATGGGCATTTAAACACACAATTTCTGTGTGTGGCTGGGAAACATAATTTCAGTATATGGCATCATTTGCAGAGTTCAAAGTGGAGAGAGGAAGCATCCAACTCAACCAGCTTTGAGGGTCAGTGGGAAAGATGTCTCACAGAAAAAAAGGCTGACTAGGTTAGACTTCAAACATAGGAACTGCATGAGCAAACAGTTCTCATTCGCTCTTCCAGGATAATGTAACACTGACTAAAGTGTGGAGTGCAGGAAAAGACTGCTTCAAGATTATGCAGAGTAAACATAAAAGCGGTAAGAGACACCAAAATATCTCCGTTTATTTCACTTTGATTAGTCACCAATTTAAATATGGTTTGGTAGGAAACAGTTTGGCTTCTCATTTCCCATTTGAACACAGACCTTTGGAAAGAGGGCAGACTTCATCTGAGCAGAGGAATCTTGCACCTTGTGTGTACTTGGTTACAGTTGTCATTGCAATCACAATTCCTTGCATCATATAAAATCTCCGAGATGTATAACTAAGTGGAAACTCACAAAGGTCAAGACTATAACTTGGCAGGGCTGGTAAGTGTGTTAACTTCAGCACAATACTGATCTGATAAGAACAAAAAAAGGCTATTAATAAAACTTGTGATCCAATTTGACTTGCCTTATCACATAGTAAGAATAGTATGCAGTTTGTTATTGTTGTTAAGTACCAAATATTAAACGATAAAACATGAAGTTTAAAATACAAATCCTATAGCATTTTAATTAAAAGTATTACAATGAACTCATTTTTCCTGTAAAAGTATTCATTCTCTAGATATGTATACTAAAAACAATGTGAGCCCACTAACACTGGGAACTTTAGTGCCCACATTGTGATCTCAAAATATTAATTCTCGGGCTGGAGAGATGGCTCAGCGGTTAAGAGCATTGCCTGCTCTTCCAAAGGTCCTGAGTTCAATTCCCAGCAACCACATGGTGGCTCACAACCATCTGTAATGAGGTCTGGTGCCCTCTCCTGGCCTGCAGGGATACACACAGACAGAACATTGTATACATAATAAATAAATAAATATTTAAAAAAAAATATTAATTCTCACTTAAGGAATCAGAGCTCTTCAGTAGGAAGCTAGTGATTCCAAGTCTGGGACAGAAAATACAGGAGATGGCACTGGGGCATCTTCTTTTTTGTTGTTTCTTTTGTTTTGTTTTTCGAGACAGGGTTTCTCTGTAGCTTTGGTGCCTGTCCTGGCTCTTGTAGTTGCTCTTGTAGACCAGGCTGGCCTCGAACTCCCAGAGATCCACCTGCCTCTGCCTCCCGAGTGCTGGGATTAAAGGCGTGCGCCACCACCGCCCGGCTGGGGCATCTTCTTTAAAATTTTTAACAAATTGTACTTACTGTACACACACACACGCACACACACACACACACGCCACAGCACACATATGGAGGTCAGAAGACAATCTGGGGACCAGTTTACTCCTTCTACCACGTGTGTCCTAGGTATTGAATTCAGGTAGTCACTCGGAGACAAGTGCTTTTACTTGCAGACAGACTAAAGAGTCCATCAATTCCTCTTGTTGAGAAAAAGAAGAGAAATGTTGGTCATTATTACAGTTACTACGTGCTTTCAAATCATTACTCTTCAAAACTTTAAAAAGGAAAATAATCAAATATTTATCCTCCCTTTTCCAAACAAATTCTATTTTATGTAACCAAATAAATAATGGTAAATAATAATTTATTTTCATTTTCATTTTTTTCAGCACTAGAGACTAAAATTGCCCATGCTAAGCAAATGCTGTCTTACCCAGCTACATCCCCAGGCCAGACAGTTTCTTTTATAGAATAATTTGAGATAATAAATTCAGAAAGGGTAGGAAAATTAGAAAAATAAAACAAATACAACTGCTAACAAAATAATAGGTTCCAGTATTCAAAAACCATCAGGTGAAAGTTGATAAGAAGTTTTATAACGGTGGGATCATAACAGTAACATCTGAACCACTGATCAACTGTGACATCACTAAAATTGGTATCCATTTGGTGTAGGAGGTCCTTCTGTTTGTGTGCTGCTTTCATTGATTAATGAATAAAGAAACTGCCTTGGCCTATCTGAAAGGGCAGAACTTAGGTAGGCGGGGAAGACAGAACTGAATGCTGGGAGGAAGAAAGGCAGAGTCAGGAGAGAGAAGCCATGGATCCTCCGCCTGAGGTGGATGCTGGTTAGAATCTTTCCCAGTAAGCCACTGCCACATGGTGATATAAAGATTAATAGAAATGGGTTAAATCAAGATGTAAGAATTAGCCAATAAGAAACTAGAGCTAATGGGCCAAGCAGTATTTTAATGAATACAATTTCTGTGTGGTTATTTCGGGGCTAAGCTAGCAGGGCGGCTGGGATAAACAATTCCTTGAAACATCCATTATGTTCTTAAGATATGGAATACATAGCACCATGTAATGTGTTGTTAAAATGAGTTGAATCTAGACCTAAGCCTCAGAGTCATGTCTTATTTTATAAATACACACACACGCGCGTGTGTGTGTGTGACACTATAAAGTATCATAAGAAAGTAATTAAACAGATCCAGAATAATAATATTTCATAGGATAATTAACCAGCTTCTTTTCAAAAGCCAGTGTTACAAAAGGAAGCACTAGCCTGAAGAAGGCTCAGAAAGCTGTACAGAAGAAACCCCCGCAATGTGCGAGCCTTGTTTAGATACTGATTTGTCTTTCTTTTCAAGGTGGGGAGATCCAGGCCTTGTGGGCTCAAAACCATACCAAAATAACAACAACAACAACAACAACAAACTCTTCAGATAAAAGTTGGAAAATTAAAATATGGACTAGATATTAGATGATATCAAGAAAGGTGAAGATGCCATTGTGGTTACATAAGAAAACAACAGGTTTTAGAAGCTGACACTGAAGCATGCATGGGTGAGATACAGGACATCTGGGGTATGCTTTAAAATATTCCAGATAAAAACAGGTGACGCACATACACTGAATCACTGAGTCTGAAGGACAGGTATGTGGAGGTCCATTGTATTAACTTCTTTACTTCTGGCTACTTTTGAAATGGTTATAAAAATGTTTACTCTTAAAAGTGATAGGTTATATGGAAAAATGAAGCATACTAAGATATTTGTGGTTAATGTTGGCTGTCAACTTGGATTCAGTAGCATCTAGGGATTAACAGAGTACACTGGTATTATCAGGAGATGATTAACCATGGGAAGCCACCTACCCTGAACATGGGTGGGTAGTCATGGGAAGACCTGTCCTGAATATGGGTAGCACTGAAACAAATCTTCCTCCTTCTCATAGTTCTGTCAGATATGGTGATACAGCAATGAACGTCAGATGCACAGACCTGTGGGATGGCTCAGCAGCGAGAGCTCTTACTGCGCAAACTGATAGCCTGACCTCATCTCCATCCCCTGAGCCCACGCGGTAGAAGGAGCAAACCTGGATAGCTCCCCAGTGTTCTCTGACCCACAGACACCAATGATGGGATAAGCATGAGCATAAAATGACAAATAAATGTAAAAAAAAAATAGAAAATCTGACACAGAAAACTGCACATTGAACTTTGGAAAATGTATTCTATTTTAAAATATTTATTTATTTATATTTTATGTCTGAGTGTTCTGCAGGCCATAAGAGGGCATCATATCCCATTATAGATGGCTGTGAGCCACCATGTGATTGCTGGGAACTGAACTCAGGACCTTTGGAAGAGCAGCCAGTGCTCTTAACTGCTGAGCCATTTCCAGCCCCAGAAATGTGAAATAAATTTGTGAAAACATTAATTCATATGTTATTTTGAAAATCCGCACCCGAGTTTCCAAAACTTCAAGTTAATTAAAACTTACTTGAGTTTCAGTCTGTAACTGTCCAATTAAGGAGAGAGTCTTGACAGCAACGAAGCAGACCTGTGATTTCAAACGAGCAAACAAGTTACCAAAATTTCCATTGGATGTGGAATTATTTCTTCCTTAACTTACTGATTGAAAAACTTGAGCAGCTTTTAAGGGATGGTGTAAAATGTGATTTCCAAGTTCAGCATCTAATTCGACAACATCAGAGGGGTTTACTAAAACATTGAACCGATAAACAGCATAACTTTGTTTTGAATCTGTGAAGACATAAATGTGAAAGTCAGGACAGATATGTGTGGGAACTTGTCGAAGGTTCTTGACAGCCACCTTTGCTGACATACCATCGTAGGACTTGCAGTCATCCATAAACTTTTGAAGGCCCCCACTTCTGTCAAGATAGACAAGGGCTGCCTCTTTCATTTGTAGATTTGCCATTGTCTCCTTGTTGATATTCCTCTGTTATTAGCAAGTTAACCACAGCTGGAAGGGATTACAAGTGATGAAGCCCATATAAAGAATGAGGAAACCTAGAAACAAAGCAAAGCTTACTTTTGAAGACTTCTATAAAACTCACAAATTATTAAAACTTAAAGTTGAGAATACAACTAGGTAAAACCTTCCAACTCTAAACCCTTCCACTTGAAGGAGAAACAAAACCTTTCAACTAAACCCAGACCCCACAGAAGCAAGCATGTACCACTATGTACCACTGAGTCATACTTCCATTCCCAAGTAACAATTTAATCAATATTTAGTTATGAGGTAAGTAAAAAGACCACAAACTTAACAGGATACTCCAATGTCTTTCTAGCTCAAGCACTCCAAAAAAATGAAAATTGAAACAACTAATTTTAGATGATGATCATCCCATGTAAGCACAGCTGAAGGATGAATGGGATACAAATTGTGTCATAATTCAATCTGGGGTGACCCAGTGGGTCAAGAAGCTTGCCGCCAAGTCTGATGAGTGAGTCTGATCCCTGGGACCCACATGGTAGAAGGAGGGAACCAGCTTTAGCAAGCTGTCCTTTGATCTCCTACACTTGAATGTAAGCGTGCATGCGTGCACGTGCGCACACACACACACACACACACACACACACACACACACACACACACAGATGAAGGCCAGAAATGGTTCTTGACCCAGCATTTGTTGGGGAAATTGGCTGACCGCTCTTGGCTCAGTATCTTTAGCTGAAGAAGATAAAGACATTGAACGATTAAGGCCTCTTTCACTTTTGAGTCTTTGAGTCTCTTTCACCTTTGAGTTCGATGCGTGTTAGGAACACACATAGAACATTAAACTGTAGAAGCAGAGAGGGGGCTATAAACAACTTGAGCAGAAAACACTGGTTAGAAACAAGATATGCTAACAGTCCCTGTGATGTTTAGGATGTTTATTAGGAATGATATCATTAAGATTGGCACCTGCCTCCAAGGAATTCAACTTACAGAAGTCAGAAATAATGACTAATACATGTATCAAATCATTATCAACTTGTTGATACCTACTATTTATTAGCTAACCCACTTTCCCCAGGCACCAGGAATACACAATGTCAGATCTATCCTTTCTAAGCCTACAGCAAGTACAGCAGCTATGCAAACAACCATGCGATAACTTGTAATAGAAGTATGACCATGCCAGTGACCACAGAACACGGTAAGGGAAATACTTCACAAAATCTGGCCATCCTCATGTATGGGCCATGGTTGATGATAGCGGGCTAACAGAAAAGCTGTGCACTCTACTTTGAAGGGATAAAGCGAGTTTCTCTGAGACCCTAAATACAAACTGCTGTCCTGCAGAGTTTGCCTAGCACACACAAAGCTGGGTTCAATCCTAGCACCATCAAAACAAAGAAACAAAGTTGTCTTTCAGTAGGAATTACTAAAATGGGTAGAGTTTTCAAAAGATACTGGCGAACATCCCATTATGAGTCATTGAATTCACCCACTTAGTACCTGAAGTTCAGAATACTTTTGAAATTTTGGAAACTAGCTTCTTCCTGTTGTCTGCTTGGAGACTACCTTGAAACAGCAAACAGGCAATAATCAATTTTCAACTAGTGTTGTATTTCTAAGAGATGGATGGACCAGTCCAGGATATATAGAACAAAATGGGTTGGAGGAGATGAATTCTAGAATTTTATTTGTTTGTTTGTTTAGTTTTTTGAGACAGGGTTTCTCTGTGTAGCCCTGGCTGTCCTGGAACTCACTCTGTAGACCAGGGTAGCCTTGAACTCACAGAGATCCACCTGCCTCTGCCTCCCGAGTGAATGCTGGGATAAAGGCATCCACCACTACTGCCCAGAGAGTTCTAGAATTTTAAAGACTGTTCTGGACCTCATGACCAACCTGTACAACAGAGAGGAAACTATTAAATCGAGGCCAGGTCGTGGTTGCACATTCAGGAGGCTGGACAGACAGTTAAAAGCTAGTCTCGGTAGCCTCAGGCTATGTAGGAGCCCTTGGGTAACTGAGTTGCTTAGCGAAACCCTGATTTGAAATCAACAGTTGCGATGCCCAAGGCCAAGTTCCATCCCAGCACCTCCAAATAAGAGAGTTTTCGCAGGGCGGTGGTGGCGCACACCTTTAATCCCAGCACTCGGGAGGCAGAGGCAGGCGGATCTCTGTGAGTTCGAGGCCAGCCTGGTCTACAAGAGCTAGTTCCAGGACAGGCTCCAAAGCTCCAGAGAAACCCTGTCTCGAAAAAACAAACAAAACAAAACAAAACAAGGGAGTTTTCAAGCAGCAGTCAGCCAGGTAGGAATCGGGGCGATGAGAAATTGGATCTGGCGTTGAGGGGCTTCATAAGATGGACACAGAGCTCAACTGTCATCTGAGAAGTCTTGCTGGGAACGGTGGCGCTCGCCTTTATCCCAGCCCTCGGCGGGCAGTCAGGCCGGTCAGTCTCTGAGTTCAAGGCCAACCTGGTCTACAGAGTGAGTTCCAGGACGGCCAGTGCTACCCAGAGAAAAACAAAACACAAACAACTCACTCACACTCGTGTCTTGGGAATGGACGCATTTACAAGTAGGGAATCACACAGAGCGGGGCGACGGGGATAATAACAAGTCTTCCCTCCTGTCAGGGCTGAGGAGACCAAGGCTCACACACCTCAGAACTCAGCCGCGAGAGTTCAGGCTCGCGGGTCGTGCAGCCCCTCAGGAGACCCGGTCCCGAGAGCCCGGCCACTCCGGCCACCTCTGGAGCGTGACCCACCTGAGCCTCAGGACCCGCGCGGGCTGCGGGTCTCCTGCGCAAGCGCGCTCCCTCCCACCGACCGTTGGCGGGGGCGGAGTCTGCCGGGACCTCCGCCCCCCCCCGTCACCAGGGCAACCAGTGCCACCCGCACCACTTCAGTGCAGCGCTGCTGCGGTAGTTTATACAAGGACGTTTGATATCTGTGTTAAAAAATTCAAAAGTTCAAATTCTGCCGGTGGGGATGCGAAATAGCATTGTAAACTTTGGAAACACTGAGGTAGACTCTCACAGGACCAATTCCAAGAGAACTGAAAACATGCGTCCACAGAAACGCTTGCACATGGAAGCTCAAGCTATCGCTCCTAACTGTCCTGACGGGAACGCCTTAGTGTCAAACAGCCGTGGTATAGCAACGCACGACAACACAACAGTCTTCAGATTAAAAAGAGAAGTGCTCGCACCATATGGATGGCTCTTGAGTGCACTGTGCAAGCTGAAAGACACAAATGTCACGTGTTGTATGATCCAGGATAGGCAAACATGTACTTGAATTTATGATTACCTAAGACTTGGAAAGGGAGCGGAAGAGAAAGTGACTGATACTGGGTAGGGGATTTTTTTTCTCCCTAAAATTGTGATAAAATACACAATAACAGAATGCACCATTTTAGCCATTCTTGAGTGGAAGCTGACTGGTATTAAGTTCACACTGTCGCGAAACTATGACACTATTTCCAGGACTTTTTTCATCTTTCCCAAACTCCGTACACATTTAGCTTTTTCCCAAGTGCCTGTCAATAACCTTGTTCTGGCTTCTTGAAACTGGCTACTCCAGAGCTCAAAAATGGAATCATACAGCCTTTGTTGTCTTGGGCCTTTTTGCATAGGCAAGCTTTGAACTCACAATTTTGCTTCAGCTTCCAAGTGCAGGCCTATAGATATATTTCACTATATCCAGCTAATAGTGCATTCCTAAACAGATGAGTTGTATAGTATCAGAATTAAAGGTCAATAAAAGTTTTTACCAAACAACAAAACCACTAAAAATGGTCATGGCTCTAGTGTACTACTTGGCAAAGCAAACCTCCTTCCTCTTACGGGAAAAGGTTTCACTCAGGAGGAAATAACTAAATAACGTATGTGTAATATTAAGTTGGGGGCGTCACCCCAGCCCTCTAACACCCCTATATCCAAGAAGTCTGGATGATTGGAAGCCCCTGGCCTGGGAGTTGCCCTGGTCCGGACTCCAACTCCCAGCCTGCCAAGCGCTGACCTCTCCCCCAGGGAGGGTCAGGACCACTCCCACAGGCTATTTAGGGTCCAGCCAGAAAAAGGGACTTGTAGTTTCAGGTTTGTTTTGGGCTCCTCTTCCTGCCATGCTGTCTTGGTCCACACGAGAGTGCTGCATTTATTAAACACGGGCATTTTAATTCGGTCTAATCTGGTTTGATTGGAGTTCTCTGTGGAGAGGCTTTTATTAAGATTAAACTAAGCAGTATGTCCCACATATTCACATCATGTGCCAGTGAAAGACCCCCAGTGCTGGGGAGACTCTCACTCAAGTCTCGGGAACACGACCCCCCAGTAACTCACGAGAGACCGGCCTTGCTGCAATCACACGAGGCTTTAATGATGAGATGAGACAGGAACCAGTGCACTGGGGGTGAGACTCATAACCCACGCAGGGGGAGAGTTCGACCCCGAGTGACCACCGGGGAACCGATTTTTAAGGGAAGAAACCACAGCCCAGTGATCCAGAATTGGCAGGGAGTGTGTCACAGAAAATTCCGAAAATACCAGTGAAGATTACAAGGGGGCAACCCCCTGCCTCTCAGGATCACTCCCAAGGTCATAATCAGCTAGTTCTTAAAACACATTACAATGACAATCACAAGGGGGAAACTACCTGTTTCTCAAGATTATTCTCAAGATTACAATCTAACTTTATCTTCAGCTAGTTCCTGAAACAGTCACTAAACTGGCTAATCCTAGATTTTTGATCCTTCTCTTCCTGCTTGCATTTTTGGCTATTTTCTTCCTGCTGGGGGGGGGGGGGACCTGGATTTATCCAGGTCTTTCACCAGCACACTTACTTTGTTTTGTGTTGACTCTCAGGTTGTTTTGCTAACTTGATGGTTGTGAACATGACAATACAGACACCTATTTAGACACACTGATTCCAAATTTTGGGGACAACTTCCTTCCTTTGTTGTTTTTTGAGATAGGGTGTCTCTGTAGCTTTGGGGTCTGTCCTGGAAGTAGCTCTTATAGACCAGGCTGGCCTCGAACTCACAGAGATCCGCCTGCCTCTGCCTCCAAGTGCGCTGGGATAAAGGTCGTGCACCACCACCACCTGACCAGTTTTCCTTTTTTTAATATAAGTAAAAAGCAAGTCACAACGACCATAATACTGGTGGTATAAGACTATTGCTGCTGGTTCACATGGATGATGCAGAGATCTTATCCACAACTGTTTCAAATCACCAGTATGAAGAACAACATAGCAAAAAGGGCAAATAATATTTTTACATCATTTTGTGTTCTTATGGCCCCCTGGAAGGGCCTGTGTACTGACTAATCTTGATTGTTAAATTGATGGGGTTTGAAGTCATCAGGGAAACATGAGTCCGGGTGGATCTGTGAGAACTGAAGAGAGAAGAGCCACCCTGAGTATGGGTGGCAATGCCTTGTGGACTGACGAAAGGGTAAAGCATGGGAGATAGCACCACATCTCTCTTTGAGTCCTGAAGACCCAGTGGAACCAACTGCTCCCTACCACAGCTGTGCCATGCACGCCTGCTTCGCCAGGGTAGATTGTTCCCACGCACTGAGCAAACACAAGCTCACTAGGTTTTTAATTTGTGCTTGTTTGTTTGTTTTTTTGAGACAGAGTTTCTCTGTGTATTTCTGGCTGTCCTTGAATTCACTCTGTAGACCAGGCTTGCCTTGAACTCAACAGAGATTTGTTTGCTTTTGCCTCTTGAGTGCTAGGAAAGGTGTACACCCCCCAACACTTACAAACTCATTCTTAAACTGCTTTTGTTTGCTATTGTGTCACAGCAATGACAAAACTAACACAGCCTGGGATTCTTCTAGTCACCCACCCAACACACAGACAACACCACGTCTGTACTCACTGAACACACACACACCCAAGAATACACACTGGCAACTACCACGTCTGTATTCACTGAGCACACACTGACAACGACGTCTGTACTCACTGAACACACACTGACAATGACCGTGTCCATACTCTCACCGCCAGTTCGGAATGTGGGGTAGATGTGTGCTGTAATTGTAGTTAGTGAGACCTCAAGGAATGAAGTCTGACGTAAGCTTCTGAAGTAGGGAAATTAACCATCGTTTCCCTCCTTGGATTAGGTATTCTCATATCTGAATGCAACTTCTCAGAATGTTACAGGCATCTCAGATCACAAAATGAATTAATCAGAAGATGAAGGTGGGAGGAGAGAAAAGAATCTAGGTGATGGACCTACAGGACCAACAGAGGCCATGGTGGAGCTTTGAGGGAACTACCAGGGATGGACTTCCAAGTCTCCTTTCCCACATGCCAGGACCCCAGGGACACAGGCTGCAAAGGCCAATGACTTCCACTTGTCATTCCCAACCCACTGCATCATGTGGATCTGCTAGAGCCAGAAGGATCTGAGAACTTTTCAACTTGACATAACAGCGTAACCAATTCATTCCATAAGTATGTTTTTGTATCTTCTATATTTTGATTTCCACTTTTGCACAGTCGTATCACGGTGGCTCTTTTTTGTGAATGACTCCAGTTTTGCACAGAAGAATCGCGGTGGCTCTTTTGTTGTCAATCACTCCAGTTTTGCCCAGAAGAATCACCGTGCCTCTTCTGTTGTGTACCACTCAGCTGCTCTAGGATTACTGCTTCTCCACCCAGTGTACTTTAAGGTGCTCCTTACTACAGTCTTCAGCCACAGAAGCTCCCCCCCTTGTATCTATGTCTTTCCTTCTTTCTCTCATCTTTACCCATTCCCTTTTTTACTTAATCATGACTTTCCACAGATTTAACAATGTCTAAAATTTGTGGACCTTAACAGTACCCCTTTTCCCTCCCCAGATAATTTACCTCTCTGGACTTTTTTCTTCTTCAAATCAAACATTTAATCTTTGTCCTTACCCATCCCACTTCTCTTTCACTCATATTAACTAACGCCTGAGTCTACTCCATACATCCTTGTTGTCTATCCTCCAAGTTCCTACAGTCAGGGGCAGTGCTGTTTACTGACTAGCATGACATTGCACAGTGGGAATAAACAGCGGTCGTGACTGCTCTCCCAGTCAATATCCTACTCAGGGAATAATACAGAGCTTATATGACGTACTTTGAGCACCAAGATTAAGGAATTATTTTTTGAACTCAATTCTACCATATTTCATTTCTACCTGATCATCAACCTGGGGACAAGGCTTAACAGTTTAGAGTGTTTATTGCTCTTGCAGAGAACACAGGCTTGGTTTGTAGCATTCATGATGAATTCCAACCCTTATCTAGCCTCTGCAGGCCACTGCACCTACGTGAGGCATATATAGTCACTTAGTCTTTTTTTTTTTAAATATTTATTTATTTATTATGTGTACAGCATTCCTTCCATGTGTGCCCACAAGGCAGAAGGGGGTGCCAGGTCTCATTATAGATGGCTGTGAGCCACCATGTGGTTGCTGGGAATTGAACTCAGGACCTCTGGAAGAGCAGTCAGTACTCTTAACCACTGAGCCATCTCTCCAGCCCCTAGTCACTTAGTCTTGCACACATGTACATAAAGCTTAAGGCATCTAGTGAGACCGAGTTAGATGAATCCCAGAGAACGCAAATACAATTATATGCTGTGGGACATGATCTTTTATCCTGTCACTTGTATTATTTTTAATAAAATGCCGATTGATCAGTAGCCAGGCAGGAAGTATAGGTGTGGTGACCAGGCAGGAAGTAGAGGCGGGACAATGAGAACAGGAGAATTCTGGGAAGAGGAAATAGTCTGCAGTTGTGACCCAGCTTCAGAGGAAGTAAGATGTGACTGCCTCGCCAAAAAAGTACCAAGCCACGTGGCTAACATAGACAAGAATTATGGGCTAATATAAGTTATAAGCGTTAAGAGGAAGCCTGAGCTAATAGGCAATCAGTTTATAATGAATGCAGACCTCTGTGTGTTTATTTGGGACTAAATGGCTGTGGGATCTGGTGAGACAGAAACATCTCCAACAATTATAAATATGTTCAAAGACACACATATCCGAATGGAGTAAGAAAGGCAGTGGGTAATATGAAAGATGAATTAAACAAAGAGGAACTTATCTGAACTGTTGGAAATTTAAAAAAAAACAGCAATTGAAATAAAAACTTATGTGGAAAGTCTCAGCAATAGAATGGACAGCTCAAGGGAAGGACAGAATATCCGAGCTTGAAGACAAGAGGGAAGAACAAGGACAATCCAACAAAGACAAAGATAAAATAGTAAAAAGGTTACCAGTGGGAATTTCAAGATATATATGACATTTGGAAATACCAAATCTATGGTTATAGGTATAAAAGAACCACCTCAGTCTAAAAGTACAAAAAAATTTTTCAAAAAATCAAAACAGCCCAGTATTAGGAAAATGCCAGTTCAGCTACAGGAGGACTCAGGACACCAAAACAATAGATGAAACCTCCCCTTCTCATATTAAAACACTGAATGAAAAGAACTAACATATAAAATGTACCAAGAGAGAAACGCTAAGCCTATAACATATATAGGTAAGCACATCAGAAGAATAGCAGATTATTCAAGTAAGCTTTAAAAACCAGGAGGGGGAACCCTGACTAATCTTTGGACTGGAGAGGGAGGGTGAGAGGAATGGGGGGAGGGGGAGAAGGGTGGGAGGAGGGGGAGGGAAATGGGAGGCTGGGGGGAGGCGGAAACTTTTTTCTTTTTCTCAAAAAAAAAAAAAAAAAAAAAAAAACCAGGAGGGCCTGGACAGACAGATGCATTTCAAGTTCTGAATGACAACTGTCAGCCAGACTACTGTACTGTGGTGGCCCCCACAGGTTCATGTATTTGGATACCTGGTCTCCATATGGACTTCTCTGGTGAGGTTGTGGAATATCCCTGCTGGAGGAAGTACATGATTGGGTGTGAGCTTTGAGGGTTTGTGCCACATCCAGTTGCCTCTCCACTTCTTGTGTGCAGCTGAAAATGTGCCCAGCCAGCTTCCTGCTCCTACTTCCCTGCCTCCCCCACCATGACTGACCCTCCCTCTGGAATGTTAAGCCAACATAAATTTTTCTGCAAAGTAGTCTTTGGTCATGGTGCTGTATTACAGAAACAGAAAAGTAACTGATACATATATATTTAGCAATGCTGTTTCTCATAATTGAAGAAAAACCAAAAAAAAAAATCCCATGATAAAAATAGGCTAAAGGAACTGAATGTCCATTAAGCCAGCTCAGCAGAAAATAAATCACAAAATCTTTCTGACCAAAGGGAAAAATAAATCCACCTTGGCAGTCCCAGGAAAGACAACCCATGTTAGAATAATACTTAAGTGAGAGAAGAGGAAAAACACCAAACACCACGAAATCAACATGTCAGGGATTAGAAGTAACTAATTAACAGTCTCGATCAAAAGACCAATCGACTGCACCAAAAAGCAGACACCATGTATTAGTTCTATCAACTGGACTTGGTGGGTTAAGAAAAGACGTTAAGTTGGGAGAGGAACATGTGTGTTGTGGGCAAGTTTGGGGGAGGGAGGATGTCAGAGTTGGGTATGGATAAGGTCAAAATACATTCTATGCATGTATGGAATTCTGAAGGAATCAATATAAATTTAAAAAATCCAAGTAACTGGTGAAATCATCCAGCTACTGGCCCATTCATCAGAAGGTACCTCAGATTCTTTTTCTTTTGTATTTGAGCTAATGTTCTCAGTTAAGATTAACAATCAGGGCTAGAGAGATGGCTCAGTAGTTGAGAGCACTTGTTGCTCTTCCAGAAAACCAGAGTTCAGCACCCCATGTCAGATCCTTCACAAGTGCCTGTACCTCCAGTCTCAGGAGATCTGACCCCTCTTCTGGTCTCTGATAACACCTGCATACATGTGGTGTATATTTACATAAACATTTTATTTATTTTTTAAATATTTATTTATTTATTTATTATGTATACAATAGTCTGTCTGTGTGTATGCCTGCAGGCCAGAAGAGGGCACCAGACCTCATTACAGATGGTTGTGAGCCACCATGTGGTTGCTGGGAATTGAACTCAGGACCTTTGGCAGGCAATGCTCTTAACCACTGAGCCATCTCTCCAGCCCCCTACATAAACATTTTAAAAAGTCTTTAAAGTTAATAGATAAACAAGTATTAGTGATCAACATCAACAGATCATTAACACAGTAAACTAATGTGTGCATATATGTATACATACATGTTGGGAACCAAACACTAATCAATACCTACAGATCATATGCTGTAACTAAAAAATATGACATTTACTGTTTATGTGTATTCATGTCAGAGCACACGTGGATGTCACAGGATAACTTGGAGGTGTCAATTCTCTTTCCTTTCATCATGTAGGTCCTGGGTCTCAAACTCAGCTCATCAGGCATGGTGGCTAGCATTATTATTGCTGAACTAACTCGCTGGCCCATAAGCTGGGATTTTTGAGTGATTCATTGCTACCATTGGATCACAGAAAAACCTAACAGCAAGGCTGTATTTACTATCTAAAAAGAACTGAAAAAGACCAACAGTGATTCCAATTTGTGTGGTCTGTGGTACTGTATTTCAACCTCCTGCATTCCACGGGTTAACTATTAAAACAAAAACATTTAAATATTGACAACTCTTTGTAGACGTTCTCACAAATATTTAACCAAAACTAAAGTAGAAATACTGAATACCTCTCTTTATTAATTGCTCAGAGTACAGTGGGTGTGAGAAACAATGAGCCTATGAGATGCATATTCTGGCAAGAGAGAATTTATGATAAAAAATTTAGATATCACTTTGGAGTATAGAGAGGATTTGTGAAATCGCCAAACAAGTGTGGTTCTGGTGGGCAGGGCTAAAGAGCGGCTTACCTTACTGCCTTAACATTCACCCTGTAACCAACCACATGTAAAAGGTGGTTACTTTTTTGACTGTAGGATTCTTTGAGCACTTCACTGCTGTAGAACGACTCTCAGTATCTTTGCTTTTTTGGTGGAGTGTTGATTAAAATTATTCTCTACTGTCGCAATTTGGTCAAATTTTAAAAAATTGTATTTGAAGACAGTGCAGCATTTTCCTTTCTTAGTTCATTTGCTTGTATAAAAGTGAACATTATAGAATCGAAAAACGTTTTCAAAATTGACACTTGTGTATGCGGTGCACCTGGTGGTCACCGGACAACTGTGGTTCTCTCCCACTCTGTGCGTTTCATTGACGGAAATCAGGTCATCAGTCTTGGTGGCAAGTGTCCTTCCCTGCTGAGCTACCCTGCCCACCCTGAAAAGTTATCTGCATACAGTCTGTTACCCACTAAGGAATGTGTCTGAAAGACGGCAAACAATTATAGAATCTGTCAAGCAACTAGAAACATGCGACGCAAATGAGATAAACCTCCAACTGGAATTCTATCAGCGAAGTGAAGAACATTTAATATCATTTTAATAAATATGAGAAGTAGGAAAGAACCCGTATACTTTTAAAAAAATATTTATTTATTATGTATACAATATTCTATCTGTGTGTATGCCCGCAGGCCAGAAGAGGGCACCAGACTTCATCACAGATGGTTGTGAGCCACCACGTGGTTGCCGGAAATTTAACTCAGGACCTTTGGAAGAACAGGCAATGCTCTTAACCACTGAGCCATCTCTTCAGCTCCCGAACCCACATACTTTTTAAAATTTGGAAGATTTATTTGTATTTTGTGTGTACATGTGAGGATGTGCACCATGTGCATGCCTGGTGCCCGAGGAGGCTAGAGGGGGTCGGAGTCCCTAGGACTAGAGCCAAGCTATTTAGAGTCACCAGGTAGTACTGGGAACCAACCTAGGAGGACCTCTGCAGGAACAGCAAGTGCTCTTAACTTTGGATTCCGCCCTCTAGCCCCGCCCAATATTCTTATACATATCCCTAGGTGTTACCGCTCTTTTGCCTGTTAATTCCTTTGACACAACGTGACTTGTTTCAAGACACTCAGACCCCAGAAACTCATGATTTGGTTTCATATTACGGTGTTCTCAAAACTCATGGGTACAACAAATTCCCTAGGAAAATACCGGAGGAGGGACTTTGGGGAAGTAAAGGTGATTGCCCAAAGGAAACTAAGAGCCTCTCCTACCTCACCAGGCTCCAGCAGGGAGACCCCCAACTATGAAGAGGCCTCAACCTAGCAACAAACCTTTACTGCCCTCAGGAGAATGATCTGCAACAAAACAAGGAAGTAAAAGTTACCCTTAGAGGCCAGTGCCTAAAAGAACAAATTCTTACTTCAAGATGCTCCAAGTAACAAGTCATAATCGTAGTTTGAGGAGGCCAAGCAGAGAGGATCTTGAGTTTGGGGCCAGGCTGGGTTACACTGAAAGACATCCCTAGAAACAAACAGGCAAGCTGGACTAACTTCCGACTGTAGCTAGTCCTTATTTAGACCTTTGAGATTGTTTCTGTAGTTAGCATAACACAGTCACTGTTCAAAAGGCAGATATTTAAGAAAAGACTCACAGGATGGGAGAAAAGAAACTTGGAACTTTGTTTCCTGACCCATGTATGTCAGTATAAAATAAGCTAGTAATTCATGTCTACCTAAATAATTTGACTAAGACTTATAGCTTTTCTCTCTCTCTCTCACACACACACACACCACTTTGGAGCTACAGAGATGACTCAGGGGTTAAGAGCACTGACTACTCTTCCAAAGGACCTGGGTTCATTTCCCAGCACCCACATGGCAGCTCACAACTGTCTGTACCTCCAGTTCCAGGGGACCTGACACCCATGGCAAAACACCAATGTACATAAAAGGAAAATAAATAAAAAATAATTAGAAATATTGAAAAAATAAAACAATTCACTTTAGTGATGATTACTTTAACCACTACTAATTTTAATTTCAAATAACAGCAGAAATTAGATGTTGATCATTAATCTTTCTGATAATTTTATTATACTACATAGATCTGTACTTCTTGTGATCCAGGAAACATTAAAAATCTAAAATTTGTTCTTAAAAATACAATATTGCACTTTAATTTTTGGCAATTTAATTGAGAGATATAAGTAAAAAAACATACATGTACAATTTTTGTCTTGATTTATAATCAACAAAAAACTCTGTGTAAAGTCGAGCTTACAGAAGTGCCCCCAATCAAATATGTACAGTGTAGACAGAACATTTCATCTGTAAGGAGGGTCCAGTGTCCTGCTGGAAACACCACCCGCCAAAGCCAAGCGCTGCCTGTCCCAGTTCTGCTGACCACATCTAAGCCAGCGGGTACTGGTGAGAAACTCTTCTGTGATCTTTGTCGAGAAAACACGTGCAAAGGAAGTTAGTTCTTAGAGCAGCTGAGCTCGGGATACTGTTCTCTAAGGGGCCTGCAAAAACTGTCCTCTGGGAACTGGGATCCCAAGCTAAGCACCCCCTTTTAAATAGTTTCTCTGTACCCAACATTACAGATGCACACACTATTTTACATGTGACTTCAGGTCAGCTTTCTGTACTCTTTCTAAGATGCATGAGGATACTAGAGGCAGGTGTGCACTTTAGACGTAGAGAATACTCTTGTTAGCGTTCATGAGGCCGTGTGTATGTGACCCCTGTGACTACCAAACTAGTAACACTGAACATGTATCTGCTAAACATGTACTGAACATGTACCTGCTAAACTACTGTTACCTTTCGTTACAGCGCAGCAGGTGACATACATTTACACTGACCCAGGTTTGCTATTTTATTTTTTTAATTCATAATTAGGTAAACATTATAGAAACCTACTTTTTTTTCCTGTCATTTTAAAAACTTGATCGATTAGGAAGGCAGTTTTGAAATAGCCATTTGCAAAAACAGACACCAAGGTTTAGACCTACTCAACAGTGTACTAAACCTTCAAAGAGTCAAAAGGAACATAAATAGAAAACATTTATAATATAAATATATGACAGACATTTATTTTTGGCACCACTAAAAACATCTGGCAGCATTTTTATACTTCTCATCTCCTTGGGGATTCCAAAAACTCCTACCCATCAAATCCTTTCTCCTCGAGAGGAGATGTGATGCATGGCTGAGAACGGAGCATTTCAAAAGCAAAGATCTCTTTTCGTTCTGCCTTACAGGGGTTGCACATGAGTAGCCGTCAACCTGCCTTTGCATCCGACTCTCACCAAGAAGCAAATTCTAAACAGTGACGTCATCTTAAACTCCCATGTACCATTTGCATAGTTCTGCTATGATAAAAGTCATAGAAGTATAAAGATATTAATGCATCTTATCTTAGCTGTAACAGACTATTAACAACAGTCTATTTTGGATGTGTTAGTGTAAACTTAACAGGGAAAAAACAGTCAATAGCAAAAAGTCATCTTTAAAAATAGGTTAATGCTAAGAATAATAGCTTTAAAGTTTTAAAAATAAGCTTAATAAACAAGAATACAAATCAGTTCAAAACTCAGCTCTTTGAAATGCCCTATTTCTTGCTTACAGCAGAAAATACGTATTTCATAGTTTTCAACATTACATGTAAAAATGAGGCACTGTTATACATAGTTGAGTATATTCACACAAATCGGCGTTTCCGTCTCCTCCACAGGCTTGAATTTGCCCAATGGTTTCTGAACATCAGACTGTTCACAAAAACAAGTCTTCTGAAGGAGGGGCGTAAGAAAAACCAACAAATGCATCGTCTGCCTCCAGAACACTGGCATTCACTATAGAGTAGTCAGAAGACACGCACACAGAATAGGGGACCGCTTCTTCCGTGAAGACTGTGTCGAAGTTCCTGATATCGTCTGGTCCAGCCTAAAACACCAAAAGCACAGAAATCATTCACCTTAGCTTTTCTTTTATTAACTCAGTTCATTGAAATGTCTTTATGACTTTGCATATTTTCCCTGACAAGCTTTGATTTCACCTACTTTATTATTCTGCTATCCCTGCCCCACTTTTATAATTAAGGTGAGATTTGTCTATTTTAAGAAGTGAAAAGTTAGATGGTGGTGGTGGCATGTGTCTTTAATCCCAGCACTCAGGTGGCAGAGGCAAGCGGATCTCTGTGAGTTCGAGGCCAGCCTGGTCTACAAGAGCCAGTTCCAGAACAGGCCCCAAAGCTACAGAGAAACCCCGTCTCAAAAACAAAAATCAAATCAAATCAAAACAAAACAACAAAAACAAACAAAACAAAACAAAAAAAGAAATTAAAAATTTTACTGTTAAGTAGGGAGAGTGGTGATAAGGGTAAGAAAGGCCAGTATAGCAGCATTGCCTGTGTACACACGCACACACACACACGGCTCCCCCTTTCTCTCTAGACATCACCATCCCTATGCACAGAAACAAGGCTCAGGGAGATCTCCAGGGCAGTATTTTGCTCTGAGCTTGCCTGTTCAGCTTATCAAGTTTAGATGGGCAATGCTTTCTAATGGGGAAGTGAGGCTGTTTTAAGAAAAGTGAAAGGTGGCTCTGTTGTGCTACAGAGATGGCCATCAAGATCTTGGTGAGGCCATCCTTAGCTGTCAAGACCTGAGGGATCGGCTGATGGGAAAGTAAGATGAGCAAGGTAAAGGCTTAGCTCCAAGGCAGTGTTTCTCGTGTGTTGTGAAGACACTGAACCTTCCCTTTAACTATGCTAACAGAGAGGAACTGAGCTGCAAACTCAGGTGCTGGGCTTGTAAAAGCCTCCAGGCTATTTCTGCATTACAGGAAGGGAAATCCTTCACAAGCCCAGGTCAAGAAGTCCAACAGAATTACAAAGATAGGGACTCAGGGCAGACAAAATAAACTCAGGAATCAGTTAGCCATGTAAATCTACAACTCAATCAGCCAACAGGGAATGAACTTGGAATGCTAAATTCTCGCTCAGACTACAAAGTTCTCTGGGGTTACAGACTTTGGAATGAAAATGGAAAAGGGACTGAAGAGTGGCTCAGTGGCTAAGAGCACTGGCTGTGGGTAGACCCAGCTTAGCTCCTTCTCACCAGCTCTCAGTCTTCTCTTCAAGGTCATCTCCATTCCCTTGTCAGGAAAACACAGGCACCGCTTAGGGACCACACTGGGCTGTGACTCCCTCATTTTTTCCTGCGCTCTTACACTCTTCCCAGATTTACTCTTAGTTCTTTCTGCAGCAGGAGTCCCTCTTCCCTGACACTGTAACGTGGATGCTTAGATCCCAGCACAAAAACACAAACACAAACAGCAAAGGCAATGTGTCTCCACCAAAAAGCAGCAGGCCCTGGAAAATGCATATGGTGGACGTACAAGTCAAGGACTTGTACAAGTCCAAATAGCAATTATGAATATAAGAACCTTAAAAAGGGTAAGATATGAATAAATCCCTTAATAAAGTCTGTAAAAATGGGGGCTGGAGAGATGGCTCAGAGGTTAAGAGCATTGCCTGCTCTTCCAAAGGTCCTGAGTTCGATTCCCAGCAACCACGTGGTGGCTCACAACCATCTGTAATGGGGTCTGGTGCCTTCTTCTGGCCTGCAGGCATACACACAGACAGAATATCGTATACATAATAAATAAATATTTTTTAAAAAGTCTGTAAAAATGCAAACAGTTCAATGAAATAATGAAAACAACTCCAGACACGAAATTAAAATTTAACTAAAGAAAACCCAAATTGAAATAAATCTGTAAATGAAATGTTTAGGATGTGAAACAAAACCCTCAGAGGTAAGCGCCATCAAATGTTGTGCAATGGTTTCTTCCAGGACTGAAGCACACCATCCTACAGGGAAGCTCCTTAAGCAGGAAGGTGAATAACTCAAAATAGCTTCAGGAAGTCCCTGAAACTGACCAGATTCAGTAGCCCCCCCCCTCAGAATAAAGAAGCCAAGTTGCAGAGAAGATGCTGAGACCAAACGAGTCACCCAGAAGCAGCAGAAACCAGCCAGCCTGCTTTACAGAGGTTTAGATCAACTGAGCCTCCGGAAGGCATGCTCTCCAACCTGTTGAGTAGCCTGCAGGCTGTGCAGTGCAGTGTGCTCCAGGGTTCCCAGATTTTGTGAGATGTCGCCCATGCTGGGGTGAGCTTTAGTGATGTCGCTATCCCCAATAAAACTTATTGCCTCACCAAGGTGGACTTTGGTGGCATCTGTACTTTGGTCTGTCATGGGCTCCCTGTCTGGGGTAAGATGTGTGTGTTGCACTTCTCCAGGAGAAGTCTTGTTACACAGCACAAACATAATACAAAACATGGAAGAAAGAATATCAGGGGTTGAAGAGAACGTAGAAGAAAGGATTAGCTGTCAAAGAAAATGTTAAACCTAAAAAAAAATTACAGGCAGAAAACATGCAGGAAACATGGGATACTACGAAAAGACCAATTTACAAATAAATATGGATAGAGGGAGAAGAAATTCATGTCAAAGACACAAAATATATTTTTAACAAAAATCATAGAGGATGATTTCCCCCAATTTAAAGAATAAGGGTAGGGCTGGAGAGATGGCTCAGAGGTTAAGAGCACTGACAGCTCTTCTGGAGATCCTGAGTTTAATTCCCAGCAACCACATGATGGCTCACAACCATCAGTAAGGAGATCTGGTGCCCTCTTCTGGCCTGCAGGCATGGAGGCTGAACACTGTGTACATAATAAATAAATAAATCTTAAAGGAAAAAAAAAAACAACAAAATTAGCCATAGAAGTTTAAAAAAAAAAGAATAAGGGTAGAAGCCAAGTGGTGGTGACACACCCCTTTAAGGCAGAAGCAAGTGAGTCTGAGTTCGAGGCCATCCTGGTCTCAGAGTGAGTTGCAGGATAGCGATGGCCACACAGAGAAACTCTGTCTCCAAAACCAAACCAAAAGACTGCAGTGAAAAGAGGAGGTGCCTGCTGAGACTTGCGCTGTGACCAAACATGTGGTCAGTTTTGGATAATGTTTCGTGAGGTGCTGAGAAGTTCTTTTTATGTCTGTCTTCAACAAATGGTGCTGGTCTAATTGGATGTCAGCATGTAGAAAAATGCAAATAGACCCATATCTATTACCCTGTACAAAACCCAAGTTCAAGTGGATCACCAACTGTAACATAAAACAAGATACATGGAACCTATTAGAAGAGAAAATGGGCAACAGCCTGAACTCATTGGCACAGCAGACCACTTCCTGAATAGAACACCAGTAGCCCTGACACTAAGATTGAAAATTAGTAAGTGGGACCTCATGAGACTAGAAAGCTCCTGTAAGGCAAAGGACAATGTCAATAGGACAAAACAGCAGCCTACAGATGGGAAAAGATTTTCAACAACCCCACATCTGACAGAGGGCTAATATCCAAAATATAAAGAACTCAAGAAACTAGATAGCAACAAAAGAAATAATTCAATTTAAAAATGGGGCACAAGCCCAGCAACGGTGGCGTATACCTTTAATCCCAGCACTTGGGAGGCAGACACAGATGAAGCTCTGAGCTCAAGGCCAGCCTGGTCCATGTAGTAAGTTCCAGGACAGCCAGGACTGTTACACAGAGAAACCCTGTCTTGAACCCCCCCAAAGGGGAGGGGCTACAGATCTAAACAGAATTCTCAACAGAAGATTCTCAAATGGTTAAGAAAGAGTTGAATAGCTAAGATCAAAAAACAAGTGACAGCTTATGCTGGAGAGGATGTGGAGTAAGGGGAACACTCCTCCATTGCTGTGGGAGCACAAACTTGTACAGGCACTTTGGAAATCAGTGTGGTGATTCCTCAGAAAATTGGGAACCAACCTACCTCAAGACCCGGCTATACCACTTCTGAGTATACACTCAAAAGACACCCCAATGTACCACAAGGACACTTGCTCAACTATAATCAAGAAGCTTTATTCAGAGCAGCCAGAAACTGGAAACAGTCTAGATGTTTCTCAGCCAAAGAATGAATAAAGAAATTGTGGTACATTTACACAGTGGAGTATTACTTAGCTATTAAAACAATACCATCGTGAAATTTGTAGGAAAATGGATGGAACTAGAAAAAAAAATCATCCTGAGTGAGGTAACCCAGACCCAGAAGACAAACATGGCATGTAATCACTTATAAGTGGATATCAGCTATAAAGGATGACCAGGTGACAACCCACAGACCCAGACAGGCTAGGTAACAAGGAGGATTCAAGGGGGGATGCTTGGATCTCTCTGGGAAGGGGCAAGAGAATAGCGTGTGGACTGGGGTGGGTAGGGATGCGAACAGGAGGGGTCAGGTGTGTGGGTAGAGGGAAAGGGTACTGGGAGAGACCACTGGAATACCAGAGTACTGGGGAGTTTGGGGGGTGATGTAGAAACCTAGTGCAGTTGAAACTCCTTAGAATCTACAAGAGTGACCCTAATGAAGTCTCCTAGTAAAGGGGATACAGAGCCTGAACTGGCTGCCTTCTGTACCCAGGCAAGGCTCCTAGTAGTGGGACCAGAAACTAGAGGCAGGGACGGTCCAACAAACCAGGATCGAACCAAACACAACTGGCAAAAAAAAAAAAAAGGCAATGAAATGATTCCTAACTGTCATTAAAGGGGTATCATATAGCAACTGAGCAGATGCAGAGACCCACAGTCAAAAGCTAGGGTGAAGCCAGGAAGAAGAGGGGGAGGAAGGATTGTAGGAGCCAGAGAGGTTGAGGACACCATGAGAATACAGCCCACAGAGTTAACTAATCAGGGGCTCACAGAGACTGAAGCGATAGTCACTAGGTCCTCTGCATATACCTTATGGTTGTGTGGCTTGGGGTTCTTGTGGAGCTCCCAACAATGAAGCTGTCTGACTCTTGCCTGCACTTGGGGCCCATCTCCTCCTACTGGGTAGCCTTATCCAGCCTTGATATAAATGTCTGTGCTGAGTCTTATTGTATCCTGTTAGGTCATGTTTGGTGGATATTCCTGGAAGGCCTGCTCTTTTTTTGAAGAAAAACAGAGGAGTTATCTGGAAGAGAGAGGAGGTAGTTAGGGGGAGGGACTGGGAGGAGAAGAGGGAAGAGAAACTGCAGGACAAGATGTATGAAAGAATAGTAATAATAAAAGATGCATATCACAGTACAAGATGCATATAGAACACCAAATAGGGAGGCCCAGAAAAGAAACTTCCCACAGTACATAATGAAATGCTAAATGTATAGACTAAAGAAAGGATATTAAAAGTCTACAATGGAAAAAAATAACATATAAAGGCAAGCCCATTAGAATAATACCTAACTTATCAACGGAGATTCTGAATGCCAGAAGGGTCTGGATGGTGTTCTAAAACTCTTAAGAGACAGTAAGATGCCAGCCCAGACTACTATACCCAGCAAAAAAAAAAAATCATCATAATTGACAGAGAAAGAAAAGCATTCCATGATAAAACAAAATTTAAGCAATTTCCATCTACCAATCTAGCCCTACTACAGAGGGCACAGAGAAGTCAAGCTGGCACCTAACTAGATAGAGTCTTCACCCTCACTAAACTTTTATGGTACTAAAAGGTACTCTGTACACTACTGAAGAAGAAAGGCAATCATCAATATATTCTAGCTACAAATGCTGCAGTCCACAATAGTGATTTGCTTGCAAGATATATTGGTGTAATAGTGGCACAAATGTTATGGGGGCAATCAACCATTCTGATTGAATTTAAGGCTCACTCCATGAGATGGAACCCATACTTGGCACTGCTACAGTGTCCATGAATTTGAGACTAAGTAGGTAATGGGAAAGGTCATACTATTATTAGGGGAAATACTAATACTAGGGGAAAATGCAATACTATTATGCCGCTAAAGGAATATAGCAATAAAATGACTCCTGATAACATACTGCTATATCCAGAGATAGTGCTTTTCTCAGCCATCATCAGAGAAGCTTCTTCTTGCAGTAGATGGGCACTAACAAAGAAACCCACAACTGGACAGTGTGCAAAGAGTTAGGGACTTTGGAGCACCCAGTCCTAAATGAGATGTCTTCATCAAAGCCCTCCCTGAAGGCTCAGGGAGCTGTGTAGAAAAGGAGGCAGAAAGACTTTAGGAGTCAGAGGTGAAGGAAACACTGTCTTCCTGACACAAGACTATTTGGTAGACTTTCTGTTTCATTTTGCTTTTGATATTTGTTTGTTTTTTTTTTTTTTTGGTCTTGTTGGTCTTTGGTTTGTTTTGTTTTTGTGTTTTTTTTTACTTTTGAAACAGGTTTCTCTGGGTGGCTCTGGCACTCCTTCTGTAGACCAGGCTGGCTTTGAACTCAGATATCCTTTTGCCTCTGACTCTTGAGTGCTTGCTTATATTAAAGGTGTGCACCATTAAACCCAGCTGACTGTTGTTTTTTTAAAGGGAGGGAGAACATAAGGTTGGGTGGATAGGAAGGCGTGGAGGATATGAGAAGACAGCACGATCAAAGTATATCCTATTTAAAAAAATTATAATAAAAAATAGCACAGGCTGTTCTTCCAGAGGAACCAGGTTCAAGTCCCAGCACTTATAAGGTGGCTTACAACAATCTGCAACTCCAGTTCCAAGAGATCTGACACCTTCTTTTGACCTCTATGAACACTGTATGCACACGGAATGTATGCATGCACATACATTCAGGCACTCATATACTTACCTATAAAAGAAAAATAAATAAAATCTCAAGAAAATTGAAAAGTGAGTATATTAGTATTGCAGAGGACCCAGGTTTGGTCCCCAGCATCTATATCAGATGGTTCACAATGGCCTTAACCTTCAGTTCCAGGGGATCTAATGCTCTCTTCTGGCCTTATCAGGCACCAGGGATGCATGTGGTACTCATCTGCACACTCAGACACACATGCATGTGTGCACACACATACACACAAATAAAAAATAAACAAAACTTTAAAAATAATTTCAGAGGGGCTGGAGAGATGGCTCAGAGATTAAGAGCACTGGCTGTTCTTCCAGACAATCCAGGTTCAATTCCTAGCTACCACATGGCAGCTTACAACAGTCTATAACTCAAGTTACAGGGAATCTGAAACCTTCACACCAATGCACATAAAATAAAATTAAATAAGTTATTTAAAAAATAACTTCAGAGCTGGAGATTTATCTCAGTGGTAGAGACCCTGCTTAACAACATCAGTCTCCAATATATCAATGTACTCAAAAGACATAGACATAGGCTGGGCGATGGTGGCGCATGCCTTTAATCCCAGCACCCGGGAGGCAGAGGCAGGCGGATCTCTGTGAGTTCGAGACCAGCCTGGTCTACAGAGCTAGTTCCAGGACAGGCCCCAAAGCTACAGAGAAACCCTGTCTAGAAAAAAAAAAGACATAGACATAAACCAATATGAAACACACCAAAAACCATCATCACATTCTGATTATGAGAGTAGTAAGCTACAATTCCTTATATAATTACCTTCTTCCCATACACCTGTTTCCTCTTCAGTGAAGTAAGAATGGGGATTGAGCCTCTCTAACCCCAAAGTAAACATCAGGACAAAAACTATCCTTACCAGAGTAGTCATTTTTGAAACCATCAATTCTGAACTACATGAAGTAAATCAGAATACAAATACTGCTGTGTCGGCAGATGTAAAGTATCACAGCTATTATGTACAGAATCTGACTTTTAGCCAATCCAGAGTACAGAGAATCACATTTACTTTTTGAAGTAATGTCCTCATCCCTCTATGTTTCACAGCAACATCAAGTGAGGAGATTGGGCGGGGAATGGCTCACTGGCTGAAGCGTTTGCTCTGTAGACAGGTGAACCTGCGTCACACTGTGTCATCCGTCATGCAGCACTGGGAGGTGCAGGCAGCCAAACCCTGGCCAGCTGCTCAGTCAGCCTCATTTTGGGTCAATAGTCTTTGTCTCAGAACACAAAACAAAATTGATGATGCCCAAGGAATGACACCAAGGATTTCCTCTGTCCTTCACAGGGATGTATACTCACATGCATGCACACCTATGCCAACAAACAACAACGAATCCCACCCCCACGCAAACACACAATGACGACTTTGGAATCCCACCCCCATGCAAACACAGCAACAACAACAACAATGAATTTGGAATCCCACCCCCACGCAAACACACAACAACAACAACAATGATTTTGGAATCCCACCCCCATACAAACACACAACAACAACAACTTTGGAATCCCACTCCCACCCAAACACACAACAACAACAACTTTGGAATCCCACCACCACCCAAACACACAACAACAATGACTTTGGAATCCCACTGTCACCCAAACACAACAACAACAACAGCAGCAATGACTTTCGAATCCCACTCAGACTTGAATATTGTCACTGTCACTTTTCAGCTGTGACTGTCTGTCCATTTACTCACTTATAAACAGATACACTAATGAGAACATTGACAATAGTAAGTTCACAACTCATCTGAGGAGCAGGTTATATATGATGACCAAATACAAAGTATGTATCTATACGAAGAAAGCTACCAGAGGTTACTAACATTATTACTGACAATTTCTTTATTACTATATATTAGTTGCTAAAATTTGACATGCTGTTAATTCTATCAAACACATCTCTGATCGGCTTTTTGTTTAAAAATGTATCTTTAGGTGAACTACTTTCACTAGTTTAGCTAACATGAACATGACATTTTAATAACACTTATTATTTTCTAAAAAAGACATGACAATTTATATTCTCATTAAAAGATTTTGCTCAGGGCTAAGGATACAGCTGAACTGATAAAAGTATTTGGCAAGCAAGCATGAGGACCCGAGTTCAAATCTCCAGGACCCATGTCCCAGGCAGTGCAGTGTTACACATGTGTGATTCCAGCACCAGGGAGGCAGAGAGGGTGGATCCTTGCAGCTCAGTGGCAAGCCAGCCCAGCTGAAATGAGTACGCTCGGGCTCAGTAAGAGAACCCGCCTCAAAAGCTACGGTGTGCAAGACTGTGGAGGATGTTTCGACCTCGGTGTACACACACACACACGATTCACATGCATGCACACATAGACATACCCACACAATACATAGACCACACACATATTTATTTGTCCCTAGAAAAACATTATTATCATTACTTGAATGTTGGTTTAGTATGGACAGAAATGATAATGGCTTCTTAGTGTCCATCTCTTTATTAAGATCACCCTTTCAATGTTTGTAAAGCATTTCATGATTACTCTGTAGGAAGAAACTTCATCTAACCGGGATCTCACTGGTCACTGTCAAGTTGTTGTCATTTTCTTTCCTTTTTTTTTTCCTTTGGTGGAACACTAGCAGGTCCTCTACCCCTGAGCTAGGAACTAGGAACCTCTCAGTGACAGATTGCAAAAATACTTAGGGACCGACCCCTTTGACTCCGGTCAGCTTCGGGGGTCCATCTCCAAAATCAGAGTTGTAGTCTTCACTATTTTAGAAAACTATGGACTTACCACATTAGGGTTAAACGGCGGTGGGATCTTTTTCTGTACAAGGTCAGTCCAGCTGAGTGATTCAAAAAAAGGATGATTCTGGATTTCAAGCTAGAAAATTAAAACAGTAGTTTTAGTAATGACAAAAACGTAAGTACTCAACGAAGAATGTTACAAGGTTAGACTACTTCCGTTTCACCACTCAGTTTGTTAGTGGGATATTTATGCCACTCCTGGTCACACCCTGGAAAGACTGACTTGGAACGGCAATGCGTCTGTCACAGTGTTTAGTCTGTGCAGTTGTCAGGACCACTAGAGAGTGGTCTTCAGTGGCACAGAAAAGCTGAGTACCAGTGCATTAACTCCCACAGGAGCACAGTAAAAGACAAAAGCAGGAATGTTTCCACATTCCTTCTCAGAGAGGAGGTTGGGGACAGTAAGCAGGGAGTGGGGAGTACCAGCTGAATGGAGAGACAGGAAACATGGCCAGCAGTGGTGAGTGCAGTGGAGGCTTGTGACCACCACACTGCATGCTGGCACTGCTGGAATCCCAACCTGTGACAGCCACAATGCACATCCGCACTGCTGGAACCCCAACCTGTGACGGCCACACTGCACACCCGCATTGTTTGAACCCCAACCTGTGACCAGCACACTGCACACCTACACTGCTGGAATCCCAACCTGTGACGGCCACGCTGCACACCTACACTGCTGGAACCCCAACCTGTGACCGCAACACTGCACACCTGCACTGCTCGAACCCCAACCTG
>JABTXL010000001.1:5686111-5707775 GCA_025134845.1 Neodon shergylaensis
CCTGTGACCGCAACACTGCACACCTGCACTGCTCGAACCCCAACCTGAAACTTTTTCTTCAACACTACTCAGCAGCCCAGGATGCAACAGCCGGACTCATCTAGTTTGGCGATTTCTTACAATGAACTCAATGAAGGGATGGAGCGGTTATGAACATGAACAAGACTGAGGGAGACAATGACAGAGCCAGCCACTGAACGGCCAGCAGGAGATGGGGTGGGGGGCGAGGGTAGCAGCAGAAGCGTCCACTGTCCACACAGTTCAAGTTGAAGGCTGAAAACAGCCTTCACAAATTTCTGGAAAAGGAGTTGACAAGTTCATGTTTCTTACCAGTTTGTGGCATGTTAACATAATATTGATAACACGAGCAAATTGAGATCCCTGATCTCACTGGGCAGATTTCATAATTATCTCATGGGGGTGTCAGCAAATTCTCAAAAAAAAAAAAAAAAAAAAGGAAAGAAAGAAAGAAAAGAAATTTAAAGTCATTTTAAAGAAAAGGCATGCCTTATACAGAAACGTGGTACTTAAAAAAAAATCATTTTAGCTGGACAGTGTTGGTGCGGTACTTTAATCCCAGCACTCGGGAGGCAGAGGCAGGTGGATCTCCGTGGGTTCGAGGCCAGCCTGGTCTGCAAGAGCTAGTTCCAGGACAGGCTCCAAAGCTATAGAGAAACCCTGTCTTGAAAAACAAAACACAAAACAAAACAAAATCCTTTTAAAGCTGGGCATGAACGTGACACATGCATTTAATGCCAGTACTGGGGAGGTAGAAGAAGTGGATCTTAGGGAGTTCAAGTCCAGCCAAGGTCATACACACATAGTGAGATCCTGTCTCAAAAGCAATTCTTAAAAACTTACGGGTGTTTGGCCTGCATGTATGTCTATGCACCGCATGCCTGCAGTACTCTTGGAAGACAGAGCTGGGGTTACAGATGGTTATGACCTATCATGTGGGTGCTGGGGATCAAACCAAGGTCTTCTGGAAAAGCAAACAGCTCTCTTAATGACTGAGTTATTGCTCCAGACCCTTAAAATGTTCTTAGTAAAGAGAATGCTTTCTGAGCTGGAGAGATGGCTCAGCCATTAAAGGCTAGGCTCACAACTAAAACACACAAAGAAAATGCTTTAAACATTTACATAGCCTTAAACTCCACAAAAGCTTATGAGTTGGGTAATTTGCGTTGTAAGTTCAGGGAAATGTTTGTATTATGTAGCAACAAAATTTTAAATTTCTCATGTTGGGTGTGGTGACATATTCCTATAATCCCAGCACTTGGGAGGCTGAGGCAGGTGGATTGCTGCAAGTTTGAGGTTAGCCTGCACAATACAGACTTTGTCTTAAAACAAAACAAACAGTAACAACAAGATACAAAAAAATAAAACTTCTGGGCATGGCATGTATTTCCAATCCTAGCACTCTGGAGCCTGAGGCAGGGGCATTAGATTCTGAGCTAAGTAGCAAAACTTTCTTCTAAAAAAAAAAAATACTAAAGGACACTTCATAAAAGGAAGATGGAGAAGAAACTGTCACAAATTGATGGAGGAGGGTCATCTTTCTATCTGTTGTTTCATTGGTTAAGTAATAAAGAAACTGCTTGGCCTGATAGGACAGAAAATTAGGTAGGTGGAGTAGACAGAACAGAATGCTGGGAGAAAAAAGCTGAGTCAGGTCAGTCGCCATGATTCTCCCACTCCAGACAGACGCAGGTTAAGATCTTCCCTGGTAAGCCAGCTCGTGGGGCTACCCACATTATTAGAAATGGGTTAATCTAGTTGTGAGAGCTAGCCAGTAAGAGGCTAGAGCTAATGGGCCAAGCAGCGTTTAAAAGAATACAGTTTCCGTGTAATTATTTCGGGTAAAGCTAGCCGGGTGGCGGGACACAGTCCCGCCGCTCTTATTACAACAACAAATGAAAACCAAGAAGCAACAGAGCGCAAAAGCTGGACACTGGGTATCCAGCAAACGGTCACTAAGATCAAATGAAGACAGAACTAAATTAAAGTACATAAACACAACTAGAAACTGGGGACAAGAATGCCGCTCCCCTTCAACTCTGTAATAACAACTATTCCATTAACACCAAATAAAATAAGGATTTATCTCCAAATTTTAAATAAGTTTAATAATCGGTACTCAGAAATAGGATACATACGAAGTCTTCTTTGGCACCAAGTCGATTCTGCCTGTTTTTTTCTAGGAGTTCTTCCAGAATGGACCACGCCGTGAGGCTCACTCCTGGCCTCAAATTCAGGGGCTTATGAAGAATATTATCATACATTTCAGCAACATCTCGGCAGTAAAAAGGAGGCTGGGGGAAAAAAACCCAAAGCAACAGAGGTTAGTGACTTATGTGCACATGGTTGAAAACATGCTGGACTGCTCACTGAGGTGGCCTACTCCTTTAGTCCAGGACCTAGAAGTCAGAGGCAGGTGGATTCCAGCAAGGTTACAGGGTGAATTCTGGGCCAGCCAGGACTAAGGTGTTGTGCTTGGCTTTGGTCTTTAGAGAGCAGTTGGGTTTGACAGTTGTAGAAACTCATGGCCCTCCTGGGGAATGCAGACATCGGTAAGATAGTCTGTGGCAGAGATTCTAAAGCTTGGTGCACTGTCTAGCTTAACACAGGCTTGCGGGATGAAATAAGGTCAGGCTTTCCAGTAGCTGTGTGTGGACTGTTTTAAATCCCATACTTGTAACACTATGTTTCACAGAAAACAATGACTGGCCATATCAGAATGCAGTGGTTAGAGTAAGAATTAACCCATAGGGTCATACATTTGGCTTAGTCATCACAGAGTGGAGCTATCTGTGAAGGATTAGAAGGATCAAGAGGCGTGGCTTTGTTGGAGGAAGCATGTCACTAGGGGTGGGCTTTGAGGTTTCAAAGGCCCATGCCAGATCCAGCGTCTCCTGGCCAGTGGACTAGGATGCAGCTCTCAGCTATTGCTCCAGTGCCATTTCCTCACCATGACAACAACGGACTAAGCCTCTGAAACCGTCAGCAAGTCCCAGTTAGAAGAGTTGCCTTGGTCATGGTGTCTCCACAGCAACGGAACAGTGACTAAGACACAGAGGTGCGATGACAGAGTCACTGGAAACAGGCATTCCTGACAGATCAAATGTCAAATGATTTAAGATTTGAGAATAAAGTCACCAAAGAAGTAGATAGAGACCTGAAGATGCTGTTCCTTTGTAAGTATGTGTGATGATTCCAGTATTGGGAGAACGCCTTACAGCTAATTATCTAGCTAAAAATTTTGAAATAAAAATAATATTTAAAGTTAAGGGAGTTTTACAGCCTTGTCAGGTTTCTTTTTTTTTTTTGTAAGAAAGACAAAAATTTTACCTTTTAAAGTATAACCTTATTTTATACTTCTAAGTCCTTCAAAGAAATACAAAGGATTCTGACATATCTAAATGACAATTAGTGCCTAAATAAAATTAAGGTATTAAGTGGTTATCTGAAATCCATTGTCACCAGCATCACTTAAAAAGTAGCTTTTAACAAGTCAAGGGAAGGACAGCTGCCTGTGTCTACTCTTCTTTGGAATCTAGAATATGCTCAATTTCACTGAGCTCCATGTTTGTAGGAGTGAGGCCCCCCCGCAACTGATGATGGTGCACTTAGCACTGGCACTGGCTGCTACCTCAAAGGTCACTGCATGGGGCTGCTGTATACTTAGAGGGCCATAAAAAGTACCTAGAAAGCAACCCCAATAACTTCAAAGGGGCCAAAGAAAAACAAAATTTAGGGGCTAGGGAGATGGCTTAGTCACCAAAGTGCTTGATGTACAAACATGAGAACCTGAGTTCAGATCTTCAGTACCTACATAAAATGCCAGGAATGCCTGTAACCCCAGTACTGTGAGCTCTGCTTCCCCCCTACACACACACACAAGAAAAATGAGTATATTGTTAAAAATATGAAGATATATGAACTAAGAAGCCTGAACAGGTTGCTCTAGTTGGAGTGATCTCCAAGTGTAGTAATAAAACATCCATTTAAGGCTCTGGATAGTCTTAGGTGTCTTACTGAAAACTGTGGAATTCAATTGCACAGTAAACATAATTTTATTTCAGTGAATATTTTAAGCCATGTTTTCAGAGAAGGGAAATGGGTGATATCCAGTGATATACAAGATGAAAATGCATGCAGAAATTCAATCCCATAAAGACAGAATGGAAGGTCAAACCCCAAGGTACTACTATCTTTTAAAACAATAATAATATCTATTATTGAAAACTTTATTCCCATCATTTTGAAATTAGGCAGGTGATGCTTGGTGTAAACAAACAAAGAAAACAAGGAAATTCCACGTCAAGACTGTGGCAGTTCTAAAACTGCCAGAAGAAGGAAAACAACTAAAGTAGCATGGAAACGGTAGATAGGTGCTGGGCCTGGTAGCGCACACCTTTCATCATCCCAGCGCGTGGGAGACAGAGGTGAGTAGATTTCTGTGAGTTCAAGGCCAGGCTCCTCTACAAAGTAAGTTCCAGGACAGCCAGGGCTGTTACACAGAGAAACCAAGACTTGAAATCCCTCCCCCCGAAAGTAATAAAGTTTTTCTGCATATGCATATTCCTAATATGGTTTTGAACTCATCTGACAAGGCCAATACTGCTTTGTTGGTACCATCTCATCTACGCACCTGAGATTATTGATTACTGTATTATCAATACTGCAGTGGAAATACCTACCAGCCCATACAGCATCTCGTAGAGAACAGCACCCAGGCACCACCAATCCACAGTGTTGTCATAGGGCTGTTTTCTGATCACCTCAGGAGCAAGGTACTACAGAAAAAGATGAGAGCGGAAGACAAAGTCAACAAATTCTGGGTGCTCATACTAAAAACATAGTATCTAAATTTTCAATGAGATTTACATTCTCATTCTGTCACAGTGACGTCAACCAGAACACTTCCAAATACAAGAACACGGCACTTTATCCAGAGATTAGGGCCATAGAGAAAAGAAGACCACAATGCTGAGTGTGTGTTGGAAGACGGTCTTCCCTTAGGCTTGTTATCTCAGATGCGAGACAGGCATGGCAGTACATGCCTGCTAGTCTAGATCTAAGAAGGAAAATGTGAGGATCAGGACTTGGAGGAGGAGCCTGGGCTAAATAAGACCCTGTCTCAAAAAACAAAACAAAACAAAACAAACAACCCCCAAAACCCATCTAATTATTATTTAAAATGTTTCCACTTAAAGAGTTCATCTGCTCTTACAGTCTCAATACATTACTCAAGTTGGCCTTGAATCCTTGAGCTCATAGTGACCATTATTATTAGGAATTACAGTAGTCAATTTTCAAGCAAATTTAGAAAGCTTAAGTTATTTTAATTTGTAAAGAAATTCACAAACATTAGGTACACATGTTAATGAAGGTTATAACATTTCCATACATGTATACAGAAAGGTTTAAATCAAACTGTAAGGATTACTATTAAAAATGGAAACGTGAGAATGAGATATACCCTGGTAAATACTCATTTGTGAGTTTCTTTCATATCTACTGATTTATTTTCTTGTTAAGGAAATGACTTTTTACAGAATATTCCAACCACCTATTAAAAATGAACAGAGACAAATTATAACATTTATAACTGCAGTTATAAAATGTTTTCCATATCTGCTAAGATCATTTAAAAACTATTTTTAGATTTAATTAATTTTATGTGTGTATATTTTGCCCGCATATATGTATGTACACCACATGCATGCAGTGCCCTCAGACGCCAGAAGAGGGTGTGTGATCCTCTGGAACTGAAGTTATGGATAGTTGTGAACCACACCGTGTGTACTGGGTGTGAACCCCAAGCCTGCACAAGAGCAGCAAGTGCTCGTAACCGCTGAGCCGTGTCTCCAGCCCTGACACAGTTCATATACAACAAAGCTGTGATAAGATAGTTGGACACACTGTCCAACACTCTCTAAAGTGTCCAGCTCAATGAAGTCAGCATGGTCACAGTGCCGTGCAACTACCTCCACAATGAATTTTAGGACATTTTTACTGATTGAAATTCTTTCTAGAAAGATTAGTAATATAATTAAATGTTTAATAAGTTTCAAGGAATATTTTTAATACTAAAAAAATAAGCATGTTATATCTGTCAGATCATTCAAAAGGGTCTTGTGGCATTTCAAATCCATAACGGAAGATTCCCACTATTCGCTTCACATCTCCAGGAAGCTGGAGGCTCTAGGAAGCGTATTTCACCTCTTCTAAATATGTCGTGTGTGACTCACATTTATAGCTTATAAATTACATCAACAAGAGTTCGAGGCCAGCCCGGTCTACAAGAGCTAGTTCCGGGAGAGGCACCAAAGCTAGAGAAACCCTGTCTCGAAAAACCAAAAAAAAAAAAAAAAAAAAAAAAAAATTACATCAGCAATCAGACATAGTTTTTACCTCTGGTGTCCCACAAAAGGTGGTGGTGGTATCGGAAATAGCAATTCCTTCTTTGCAAAGCCCGAAATCTGTTAAGACAACATGTCCCTGACAAACACAGGGCAGTGAGATAAAGCAATGCATAGACATGAGTTAGCAAGCTTTAAATATGACAACTTTGTATTTTATGTGTACGCATGCGTGCCTGGGTGGGTCTATGTAACCACATGAGGGCAGGTGCCTGAGACTACTAGAAGGCATCAGATCTTCTGTAACTAGAGATGCAGATGGTTGTGAGCCACTCGACGTGGGTACCAGGAACCACACCTGAGTCCTCTGTAAGACTATCAGGTGCTCTTTCCAATAAGCTATCCTTCTAGCTCCTTAATTAAAAAAAAAACATTTCTTTATTAATTATGCATGTATGTGTGAAAGAGCACAAGAAAGAAAGAGAAAGAGAAGTGAATGTGTATAAGAGAGTGAAAGAAGTGTGTGTGTGTGTGTACGCACAAGTAAGAGAGAAAGGGAAAGAGAGGCGCGTGATGTGCAGGTCGGGGACAACTTTCGAGGGCGGGCTCTCTTTCCACCGCTGGTCCTAGACACTGAGCTCGGGTGTCGTGGCAAGTGTCCTTCACCCACTGTGTAACCCTGCCAGCCCATTCTTTTTAGTTCTGGAGCCAGAGTCTCATAGCCCAGGCTGCCTTAAGTTTATTATCTAGTGGAGGACATCGTGAACTACCTATTGACCCTTCTGCCTCCACCTCTCAAGGCTGGAATTACAGCATGTGCAACTGTGCCCATTTCACGCCCCCCCCCCCCCCCCCCCCCAGTAAGGTGAATCCAGGATTTCCGGCATGCTAAGCAATCACTCTATCCACCGAGTTACATCCCTGGACCTGAACTCATAATGTTGAAACCTTTTTTTATTTTAAAATAACTACAAAAACAAACAAAATGCAAAACCAGTAGAGTGTAACCTCACCCAGCACACACCAATGCTGATATTTTGTTTAAGCTCAAGCAAGAAGCGACCATTTGTAGAAAACTGCTAATTAATTAAAAAAAAAAAAGCCGGGCGGTGGTGGCGCACGCCTTTAATCCCAGCACTCGGGAGGCAGATGCAGGCGGATCTCTGTGAGTTCGAGGCCAGCCTGGTCTACAAGAGCTAGTTCCAGGACAGGAACCAAAAAAGCTACGGAGAAACCCTGTCTCGAAAAAATTCAAAAAAAAAAAAAAAAAAAGAAAGAAAACTGCTAATTACAATACTGACTTTACTTGGTGTCATTATTTTGAATATGCACAATCCTGTGTGTGTCTGTGTGTGTGCATGCATGTGTGCGTGTCTGTGTGCATGTGTGGTGCTATGCAATGTGTGTGTGCTGCAACAGCTCTCACCACAGTCAGGACACAGAACTACCCCATCACAAGGGGCCCTCCATGCCAATCCTTTATCTTTGAGGGCTCTCTTTTTTTCAACCTTGTCCCCTTAAAAACCGGAGCAGGACTCCCCAAAGCCTAGTGTCACTTCAGGAACATTACAGAAACCCAGTCATACAGTGGGGAACCTTTAAGACATTCTTCCTACTCTGCAGAACCACAACAACAACGGAACACTACAAGATGTTTAAGAAGACAACACTCACCATCGAATCCAAAAGAATATTTTCCGGCTTCAAGTCTCTACATCAAAGTAAAAAAAAAGAAAAATCTGAGCACTGTGTGAAATGAAGCATTTGAGAGGTATTCTCCATGTGACCGGAAAACACAACTCACCTGTACACTATTTTGATGGAGTGCAGGTAACCCAAGGCACTGGCGATTTCAGCAGCGTAGAACCGCGCTCTGTGTTCAGGAAAAGACCGTTCTCTTTGTAAGTGAAAAAAGAGCTGCAAGAGGGAGGGGAGCCATCGGCATCAGTCACAGGAACACACAGGCTGCCCTCACCTCTCATGCAGCTACTGCACTGCCTGTCTTCAGAGCGCATCTCTGACAGTCCTTGCTGTCTCCTCTCAGACCTCAAGGACACAGTCTGCACCATTCCTGACAACCACTTCAGAAAAGATTACTAAGGAAAACCTAAAACTTTGATGTGGCCGTGTAATTAGCATTCTGGGCCTCCAGACGACTTGGCAAATCAAAAGCTTCTATGCTGAGGTCCTCATATACTTGTACTATTTAATCTTCCCCATAGTCTTGAGGCAGGGAATCAATGTCAGAAAGGCTGATCTGCCCAGCATCCCATAACTTATATTTTGATATTTCACTTGGTTCTAATGAAGAGATTGAGTAGTACACAAAGACTCCATATCTCATGTCAAGATTGTTAAGGATGAGTATCAGGAGGCAAAGCTGGCAAGGACAGCAGGAGAGTTGGTCACAGTGGTACATGCCTATCGTCAGCAGCGGGGGCTGAGGAGGGAGGGCTGAGTTGGAGGCCTACCGCCTACGCTACCTAGAGACCCAAACAAACAAACAAACAAACAGAGCCAGGTCTGGCGGCACACGCCTGTAAGCCCAGCTCTCAGGAGGCTCAGGCAGAGAGACTGCCACAAGTTTAAGGCCAGCACGGCTCCAAAGGGACAAGTCAGAAAGAACTATATATACAGCAGGGCCTTGTCTCAAAACAGCGAATACAAGACAACACCCTAAAAGAAAAAAATCAACAACAGCAAACACACGATGAAACCACAGTCTGCGTCTACCCTCTTCCCTGGTCTTTACTTCCAGCCTACCCACTGCCAGCCTCACGTACCACCCACCAGTCTCTTCTACAGCACTTCTCCCCCCACCTCCAGTTATCCCAGCGAAGCTCCTCTTGGAGATGACAAGCCTGCCTCCTTCCACCTGCACCGCTCAGGTATCAACACCCACTGTGCAAAAAAGGCCCCAAAGCAAAGTCCTAAAGCACCATGAAGCACGCACAGATAAAGGAGGAACGTGGCCCCCCATCTGCTTAGACGGCTCCCGTCAATATTTCAGACACAGGGAGGCAGTAAAACAGACCAAGTTGCCTTCTCTGAACTTCACTTTCCTATTGACTGTGCCTCATTTTATATTTCTTTTTATGTTACCTTTATTCTATAGTTAACTGAAGCACAGTGACATGGAACGTCTTTTTTCTCTCTGTTGAGATGGAAGGATAAATGATTCCTTTGTAAAGATAGGAGGTTTTACAAGAGGACTCTGTGATTAAAATGATCCTTTTCTTTAAAAAAAAAATCATTTCTCACTGGGCAGTGGTGGCAAATGCCTTTGATCCCAGTACTTGGGAGGCAGAGACCGGTGGATCTCTCTCAGTTCCAGGCCAATATGATCTACAAGTGAGTTCCAGGACAGCCAGGACTACCCAGGGAAACCCTGTTTCGAACAACAATAATATATTCTCTGAGAGAGATCTTGCCAGAATCTTTAATACACTGAAACGACACAACATGAAGCCGTTTCCACGCTGGCCTCACTATGTGGAGGTCACCTCACTGATTAACCGTTTGATCCCTTTAGAAAGTAAGGTGCTGAGCTACCATTTACAGGCAGCGGTTGAAGCAGCCCTTATCTAGATAACACATCGTGTCTTATGCTAACATCGCAGTTTGCATTCTTGAGCTCCAGCTTTGATGCACCCACACACGGTGCCTGTAGCCTCTGTGTCCTGCACGGCATGTGGTCTGTCGAACGCTGTTTCCATGCTACAAACAGCTGTGGATAAGGCGCTGTCAGCTCAAAGGTTACATAAGAACCTTTCAGATTTCATGCTATGTTTTTTCTCTAGCCATCGTCTGTATGAGACAGCTAATTATAAAACTCACCTCCCCTCCATTAACAAAATCCAGAACAAAATAAAGCTTTTCGGTTGTTTGGAAAGAATAGTGCAATCCAACCAGAAACGGATGTTTTACATTCTTCAAGAGCACATTGCGTTCAGCCATAATGTGTTTTTGCTGGAGAGAAAGCAAAATACCGATTTGTATTATATACCAGAAAACAACTGGGGAGAAAGAAAACAGCTCAGGAGAAACAAGAACTACTTAATTTTACCTCTTTTCTGTTGAGAACTATTTTTTTCTGTAACACCTTGACAGCATAAAATTTCCCATCCAGTTTCCGTTTTGCAAGGAGAACCTGTTAGATTTGCAAACAGTTGAAGAGGTGAAGGCTTCATAGGTATTCCTGCCAACACACACTGGTTCTTACAGTTTCCAAAAAGCAAGTCCGCAGGAACCTATGTTTTGTTTTGAAGACTGAACAGTGCTGAATTTACTTCTGTAATTCTACTTTTTAAAAGACATTTTAATAAGACAAAAGGGTTTTGATTATTTGAAAAGCTAGAAATAATTTATTCGTTACATAACAAATTGGTAATGAGATTTTTTACTAGTCAACCAAATATACATCACTCAAGGACTTCCTGTTCGTGTCAGCCTGGAGCCTTGAAGAGTTTGCTTAGAGAACACTGAAGAGGGGCCTGATGACAACTTTGATTCCTGGGATCCACGAGGTCAGAAAGAACGAACAATGACAGTTTGCTTTCCGATGCACACACCCTGATACGCACAGGTGAACACACAAAGAGAAAATACTGGAGCTATGAACTTCATGGCTACGGGGTGGGAGGCCAAAATTTTTTCAGTGAACAAAACACACAGCTACTTTATGAAAGCTTCTCTTGCAGGCTCTGAATTCACAAGAAGTCAGAGGAAGAGGCAACATGGACCACTGTGTTTTTATAATGGTCTGGCTTGTGGGTATACATTAGAAAACAGAGGATATTGTATCAGAAAAGGGAGACATATTCAAGGTCATGCTACACATGACAATGTTTTGGTCAATGATCGACACGCATACAATGGTATACATTGCATGGCCTAGATCTGTAGTAGGCTGTAATATCTAAGTTTGTGTGGGCACACTTTGTGGCGTCTTCGAAATGATAAAAACGCTTAGGATGTATTTATTCAGATACGTTTCTGTTAAGTGATACATGACCATAACTGTAAGGTATTTGAGACCACTATAAATCAAGCTGTAGAATTACTAAGTGACATGTCCCAGGGCATTCTGAGATGTCTTAGCACATGAACTAGTAGTCACACTTCTAGAACTTCCATTGTCTTCTGATCCAAACATACAATCTAAACATGAGAAAAACATCAGAGCAGTACGGCAGAGGGGCTTCCTACAGCACACAAGATCACCAGACCCCAAAAATGTCAAGGTCATCAAAAGCAAGGGAAGTCTAGAAACTGACAGCCAAGAAGAAGCCAAGCAGACATGAAGCCTAAGTGTCAAGTGGTAGCCGGGTGGAAAATAGAAGGTAAAAGCTACAAACTCGGAATAAACGATGCACGTGTGTTAATACTAGCACCAACCACGCTCTGTTGTGACAAATGTACCGTATTACACAAGGTGCGTGAGACGCGTGCTACCAAAAGTTCTCTCCAAAATTAAGTCGACTGATTTTTAAAATGTTTGGAATTCATAAAGATGGAGTCAAAACACCTTGAAATGAAATGTCCTCTGCCCAATTGCTATTCCTCATTTTTTACATTCTCTACAGCACTGGGCAGAGAAACATTCTTCCTTTCTCTATTTTTCCCCCTTTTCTGGTAACTCCCACCTGCCTGACCCTTCTTTCTCAGATACATTGGCTCATCTCAAATGCATTCTTAGAGCATACATCAAAGACTCCAGCACGCAGAAGACTCTGATCTCCCAATTTTTCTTCCTTTAGTATACTGTCAAATTTGACAACAGATGGAAAGTGAACAGACACCACACCCCAGAAGAGCTGACAGACCCACTAGAGTGTCACATCCAAGTTCAGTTGACTCTCACACTCTCTGTTTCAAACAGACTAGGGCCCTGCATACATGCTTGCTTGGTTTCCTTTTTGTGTGTTAGGCTTTTATTTACTGAAACATGTGTGTTTATATTGCTTTACAGAACCTGAAGTTATTATCAAACACAGCTTATATATATTAATACACAAATCTTGGTAAGATTTTATAAAGTGAATAGACGTACATCCACTACGTAGGTCAAATAAAACAAGTCGAATCTCCTGAAGCCCCTCTTGCCCCATCACAGTCATGACTCCACCCAGCTCCTCAAAGTTAGAACACACTGTCCTAACTTGCAATAACTAGTAAGTGCCACTTTTAAAAATTATGCAATTAAAATTATACAGATAAAATGTTTTTTCATTTCTCTCACTCTATATAATATTTATACTATAACACATAGTCTTGATTTCATGTTCTATGCTATCACACAGAGCATTCTATTATAATGCATATATCTTGATAAACTACTTATGAATAATGATGTCTAGAGCATGCCTGTATATGCCTTTCCTGGTGCGTATGTGTTCCTGTTCAGTGTGCTGCAGGTCATAAATACACTCAGCATCAATGACTAACAAGTTCTCAACAGTTCAAAAAGAACCACCAAAGAACAAATTTAAATAAATCAGGTGTAAAACTGTCGAAAAGATTTTAAATTTATTGAAAAGGTTATACCATGTCCATAGATAAAGACATTAATTCTCCCCCCAAATTCATCTCAGATTTAATGTACTCCAAATTAAATTCCATCTACATTTTGGAGTAGTAGACATGATGTTAAAATGTATGCAGACATGGGAAAGGCTAAGAATGTCATCCTGAAGAAGGAATGGCCTTGTGCTGGCCATCAGGCTAGTGTTACAGTGTCAGGACAGCGCAGTGCGGGTGCCAGGATAGACAAGCAGACTGGTGAACAGAAAACAGGTCTGGAGACAGAACTACAAATCATAGTGTCTAAAACCAGACTTATTCATATAGGAATGCAAGGCAGATGCTGGAGGAGGTCTTGCAGATCACTGTGTTGTTGGGTCCAGGGTTTCATTAAACTGTAATATCAGCTATATACCCACATGGAAAAAAATTAATAGTTATATTTCATTTTATACACAAGAACCAATTCTGTGGATTCTAGGCATCATCAGAGTCCCAAAACAACAACAAAAATCCCAGTATTTTTATTTTGCTGTTTCAGAGATGACATCATGCTATATTGTCCAGGCTGGCTTTGAACTCACAACCCTCCCACCTCAGCCTCCCTAATAATTAGTTGGGATTATAAGCATGCGCGAGCATATCCAGCTAATGGTTTGTTGTTTTTAGGGGGGAGAGTGTGAGTGAGTGAGTGAGTGAGTGAGTGAGAGAGAGAAGGCGGGGGCAGGTTGACTTGTCCAGGTTGACTGGCGCTAACTCCTTGATGTTTGTCAACATTTGTGTTTTTAACGGTAGATCATCTATATTATTCTGATAAACTATAATTACTGAGAGTTTTCATCCACTTCTCACTCTCGGCTGCTTACATGGGCACAGCCCAGAATATAACACGTGATCACTATGCATCTGATGAGCAAACAAACACAAACAAGAATGCGGTCAGTTTCTGCTCTCAAACTCAGAAAACCGGAAGATGCTAACAGCTACAACTATAAGAAAATATAATTAAACAACTACATCTTCATGTTTACTACAGATTTTTAAATTGCAAAAAGAGAATATATTTGGTGATTCAGATAAATTCACCTATGACCTTTTCCTGGTAACCTTGCCCTTCTCGGCATGGCTGGACACTGTCCAGTTCTGTGATGGGTCTGATGCGCTCAGAGTAAGCAGGGTCTCACACAGGGTTTCCTGTATGATTCAAGGGGATGCTCACATCGTCCTTCTAGTCTCCGTTAAAAAACGATGTTTTCAGAAAGGTTCTTGACAATGTAGCCGCTTGCGGTCCTGTCAATGCGCCCTCTTCATTTCAACACCGCCCCATTGTCATTTACACTGACGTGAGCGTATTTATTCAGACTACTCAACCCAAAAGGCTGTCAGCCACACTAAGTCAGTTTTCTCAACAGAACCCTGACACACATCTGACACGCACTAAGTTCTCAATAAAATATACTGGACAAACGCATTTCATCTTAGAACTTCAGCACACATCTTGTCTCCTTAAGAATGCTGTCAAGGCTTGGCAGAGAAGGGATATTAATATTAACTCCATATCTTGTAAACAAAAAAAACCCCCATGACTCACACATGCAAATCAGAAACTCATTAAGTGCTTAATCACAGAATGGGAACATGAAGAAACAAAACCCTTACCTTGCCAAAGCTGCCCTTTCCAATAACTTTTAAAAAATCAAAGTCACTTGGTTTAGCACTGAAAGAAATTAACAATGGAAAAACATGAGTCTTCTAGAAATTAAGATATAAACATTTAAACATTTCCTGTAGCTCATTAAGTTAACAGATTAATTTAGGGGACAAAAATCTATGGGCAAGATTTCTTGAGCTTTTATACTAGTACATCACCTTTGTTAAGAGCAATAGGAGCTCCTTCCTGACTAAATTAGATAAGACCCATTAAAGACCCAAGAGGTACTTCAATATTATTCCAAGAGAAAAAAGGAGGCAAACCTTTACATGTATTATAATATATAGATACAGATATCTCTCACAAAGGAGCGTCTTTCTAAGACAGTTGTATTCCTCACAAACCTAACCACTGCTACTGGTGAAGAAACTTAACTACGTCAGTTCGAGTAGTATTAGGTACTGGGTAATTCTGAAAAACAAGGTACTAGTTGCCAGCACCTAGTAAAGAGGCCAAGAAAGCTTTCTGGTAGAGAGAAGTCGCCAGTGTTTCCCATATAAGTCCCTAATTCTCCATGCCACCAAGCCTGACAACCTGGATTTTACCGCAGAGCCCACACGGTAGAAGGAGAGAATCAACTCCCACAAGCAGTCTTCTGATTTCCATACACGTTCCATGGCTGTGTGCACGCACACAAGCAAACACGCACAGTAAACAGTATAAAACAAAGAGCCCAGATTTAGTGGGCTCTCTAGAGCTCTAGAACAAACAGCAGCATTATGTTCACTGTCACACGGACACACTCCACGGGCCTCTGTTAAAATGCTTTAACCTCACATAAATGCACATCCTCAAAACAGCACTTCTTGAAAGTTGAAATAAGTTAAACCTACTGAGGATTTCCAGTTGGTCCCAGGTTGATGTTCTGTGAGGTAGAGTGTGGCTATTTAGAGAGGGAAAAACAGTGTTCTCATTAGTGTCAAACATTATCGGTCAATGGATGCTTTGACATAAAAGTACATAACTGTACTACAGACAATACATGTTAAAGAAATCTAAAGTTCTTGAAATATACTCAATATAAGCAGCCACTTTTATTATGATAACTTTCAAGAGCAGTTGCAAGGAAAAAGATAATCCAAAAACAACACTTATCGGGTTAGAAAACAGAGGACGTCACCACAGTCGCTTAGGAGAGACAAGCACTGAACTCACTTTAGTGCGAGGAATCACTCCCACATTTAAACACTGGTGATGATGGCTAACTGTTTGCAGATTTATTAAAGAAGCATTTAAAGTCAGAATGATGGTAGAGACGGCTGTGAATAGTAGATATTCTCGGTGCGGTGTGGAGGCAGGAGACTGACTGTACCCTCCTTTGTTTTTAAACACCTTATTTTTTAAAGACAGTTTATCTCTAAGCCTGGGGCTCAGCATTTCAGTCAGAATAGCTGGCGTGTGAGTCCCTGGGATGGGTCTCCACCCTGGTGCAGGAGCTACACCGCCATAACTCAGCTTTCCTCTGGGCACCAGGGATCCAAACTCAGGTTCACCCACTGGCAGGCTGATTTCTCTCTCAGCCCCTGGTAAAATTATCTCTAAAGTAAACACAACAGGACTTTCTCAGATTCCCAGGCACAGCAGTTCCAAAATTTTAGACCTAGTAAATTAAAGACCAGGATCAACTCAGCAGAGAATCCTTATTCGCCTACTACGCCATAAAGCAATTTAACTTCAAAAGATCCTAGTTCAGCAAGAGCTCGAAATTCAACTCAAAATTCCACAAGCTGGATTTAGTGATCCTGTCATGGGGGATCTGTTTTCTCTGGAGGTACAGGGATCAGGGCAGGTCCTCTGGGAGTGCATTCTCCCTCTGCATCTCAAGCCCATCCCACAAGGGACGCTGTCACAAAAACCAGTGCGTAAAGCCTGCTTCCCATACATCCACATGCAGGTTCTTTATACATTCAGGAAGTCAAATGACTTGTACATGTGTTTAGTACACAGACCTTTACAAGAATATTCCATGTAAGCTTATCATATTTTTATTGAAATCAAGTTCAGATTTATAATCTCCAGGAGACATAATACTTTATAAAAATAAATGGCAAACACTCTCACCCTTCAAACGTTCTGAAGCAGGTTTGTTATTTAAAAACAGTAAAGCTAACTTTAAAGTTACAACCCTAACTCATTTGCTATCTAATATGTCGATATGAAAAACTTCTACGCAATGAATTTTCAATCCCCAGAGGCAGGAATACACGAATCACAATAGTGCAACTCAAGGCTGATCAATCTGTAAATATGCTGGTTCATGAAATGAGGTTTGCTCTTGTTTAATTTAACATGAGATTAAATGCAGGATTAAATAATACAGTGTTTTACAGATTAAATAATAGTGTTTTACAGAATCCTAAAATATAACTACAAAACAAATTCACATACTGATTCTTTTAGCCTATGTTCTTTTCACTGACATTCTTCCTTTAGAAGGATTTTTCTTACATAGATGCAAAAAGACAGTGTGGGTTAAACAACATGGACAATTTATCCCCAATTTATATTAATACACAGCTAATATTTACTACTTGGTAATGATTTTCCTAGAGGAGCATGTCCCTGAAATGGTCAACTGTAAATTAGACAATGTTTCACTGTACCTATCATGCTAATATGTGATATCCATCACTGCACCGATGGTAAGGTGAGATTTACTGACAACTAATTGAGAATCTGTTAATTGATTTCCCTTGACTTATATTTTTTGCCTTAAATGAAGGGGGTGAAGGGCACTAGAGAGGTGGCTCAATGGTTAAAGCACTGTTCCTAAGAATAAAATTAAGGGTTTTAGTTCTAGACAGCTACACGAACTCCTCTAGCTATGAACTTCATTTGGTGATTTAAAAGTTCTTAGTAATCAGGCTGGTGAGGTAGCTAAGCAGAGCAGGTGAAGGCACTGCCACCAAGCCTGAGGAACTGAGTTTGTGGTGTAGGAGGCTCTTCTGTTCATGTGTTGCTTTCATTGGTTAATGAATAAAGAAACTGCTTTGGGTCTGATAAGGCAGAACTTAGGTAGGTGGAGAAGAGAGAACTGAATGCTGGGAAGAAGGGCAGAGAGAAATGCCATGGATCTTCTGCCTGAGACGGACGCCGCTTAGAATCTCCAGTAAGCCACAGTCACATGGGGATACACAGATTAATAGAAATGGGTTAAATTATATGTAAGAATTAGCCAATAAGAAGTCAGAGCTAATGGGCCAGGCAGTGTTTTAATTAATACAGTTTCTGTGTGGTTATTTCAGGTGTAAGCTAGCTGGGCGGCTGGGACAAAGGGCCTGCTCTCCTTGTAACAAGTTTAATTCCCTGGGGACCCATCTGGTGGAAGGAGAAAACCAACTCCCACAGGTTGTCCTCTGACCTCCAAACCCATGCCCACACATGCATGCCCATGAATACACACTCAAATAAATAAATGCAATTAAAAAGTTCTTGACAAACACATTCTTCAGTAATCTAAATCAACACATTTTTATATAAGTAGCAGACCAAGTCTGGAAAGTCATGTTTCCATGAACTTCACTCCATAAGGAACTATTTGAATATCTTGTCTTTAATTAAGAGCACAAGCCTAGAATTGGAAAACATGGAAAGTAGGAGACAGGTGATTTTTATCCATACCCTTGCCAACAGGTTATGCTAATATTTATACATTTCATTTCACTTTTGTGTATCTTTTATAAAGATTCTATATTTCAATGTGAATATGCATAAACATTTATATATTGATTTCATATTCTAGTATGCCAAATTTACTTTAAAAATACGTATTAGAACAAGCATGATCATGCTGAAAAAAGCATGGATTTTTCTCTGTGACAAATTAGCCCATCTATATCGATTCCTAAGTGAGTAGTTTTTTTTTGTTTGTTTGTTTGTTTGTTTTTTCGAGACAGGGTTTCTCTGTAGCTTTTTGGAGCCTGTCCTGGAACTCCCTTTGTAGACCAGGCTGGTCTCGAACTCACAGAGATCCGCCTGCCTCTGCCTCCCGAGTGCTGGGATTAAAGGCCTGCGCCAACACCGCCCGGCCTAAGTGAGTAGTTTTTATATTTGACATACATTGCTTAACTGCTTTCCAAGATCATGTAGTGTTTGTACTTCTACTTACATTACATACAGATCCCTGATTTATACTTTGTAATTTTCTTTCTTCACAGCACCCAAACGTGAATATTAAAAATAGTTTCCCAAAGAATTTTGTTCTATTTAATTTCAATATTAAGAACAACCTGCATTATGCTTTTTACTATAAAAATATAATTTGTTATGTATCTTGTAAGAGATAGTGACGGGGGCTGGGAAGATGGCTCAGTAGTTAAAGAAAGCAAGAGGACTGGAGTCTGGAGCCCCAGAACCCACATACATACCAGGTGGGCATGGTGGCTCGCCTGTAATTCTAGCCTCAAAGGTGGAGACGGGATCCCCAGAGCAAGCTGCCAGCAAGACTAGCCATGTTGGTGAGATCTGACTGCAGACCCTGCTTCACTGAGTAAAATGCTAAAAGTACCACAGAAGATTCCTAATATCAACCTTGGCCTACACACACACACACACACACACACACACACACACACACACACACACGTGCACCTCTATACACATGTCCACACACATGAATCATACAATACTACACGCAGACAACGAAAAGATAAAAGAGGGGAATACTCAGTAAATAGCGCAACACTGTTTCTAGGCGTCCTGCAGTGCAGGAAGCCGGGCACAGACATGGCTACTTGGTTCCCAGTCAACGCTGGTCTCACATATAGTACAACACTGTTTCTAGGCGTCCCACAGTGTAGGAAGCCGAGCACACACACAATGCTGGTCTCCCACAAGACCGCGTCTCTGGGGTGGCTACCTTCGGAGCACTTCTTTCATCCTCATCCTCGGATGGATCAGACTGGTGTCTGGGGCTGTCCATCTGAAGGAAGGCTCTGACATCTGGGCTGAAAACAAAGATTACCTTATTACTTCAACAGCATGTGTGCGGCGCATCTCCCTTCCAAAAGGAAACGGAAATAGAAACCACCATATTAGCAACTATAATAAGAAAACTACAAAACGGATTATTCATTATTATAACAGGAGTCAAGAAGTTCTGCTTCCAAGAGGGGAGCGGGCGAAGCCACAAGCAGATGGTTCACAGAAGAGGAAATCCAAACGGAAACTGTTACTGAGACGCACTTCACATTCATTAACTAGCGAAATCAGAACAGTGGAATGACACCCAGAGTGGGAAGGGCCACGCTCGTGTGCCGCTGGTGAGTTGGAGGATGAAGCAACCTTCCTGAAAAGAAATGTGGCAATACTTGGAGAAACTGCGAATACGTTTTTCCTGGACCCAGACATTTCCTTTCTAAAAAAGCCATGGCGTAGGAGCGGGGAACACGACACCCCATGTACAGACTCATCTAAAAACCAGGAGGCTTATTCCAACCTTACCTCTCTCATAATCAAATGGAGGCAAAGGGCCACCTGCCACCAGGAAGAGTAAGCCAACTATGGTAACTGCCAACGGGGAACACCAGCTGGCAGCCAGCGATGAGAAGAACTAAACACTCCCGCGTGGAGTGTGGCCTGCGGTGCTCCGGCACCATGGTGAGCAGAGATGGCTGGCTCCCCTGTGTATTCACTAACACCTGCAGATGCGAGGCAGACTTTCCCAAGATTCAGGGCTACATTAGAGGAGATCTCCACAGTAAAATGAAAGGGGTACAAAGACACAAGCTGATGCTGGGGGGGGGCACTAAAATTAAAGCAGACCATTCATGGACAATGAAAACCCCAATAAATGGTCAAATTGCTATCCTGATGTTCACACATCTATCAGGATTTTCATTTCCATGAATTTGTTTGTTTTTTGTTTTGTTTTTTTCAAGACAGGGTTTCCTCTGTGTAGTCCTAGACATCCTGAAACTCACTTTCTAGACCAGGCTTAATGGGAAAAGCCTTGTTAACCAATAATCTTTAAGAGGTGGGTCTTAGTTAAGGCGGGGCTTCTCTGGGACCCAGGGTAAAAAGGTGTGCACCTCCGTGTCCACCTTCTCTGTGCCTTTTCCCTGCGGGACATTGTTGTACTTGGATTTCTGTTTCCTGTGTTTTCCCCTTATAAGAAATAAAATATAATTGCTTTATTCTTAGCTAGCCTGGTTATTTCAACACAGGCTGACCTCAAACTCACAAAGATCTGCCCACCTCTGCCTTCAGAGTGTTGGGGTTAAAGGTGTGAGCCACCACCGCCCAACTCCAGGAATGGTCTTAACAACTCAATACAAATAATATTTGCTTTAGAAAAATCACGAAAAAAAACTTCGTTTAAAAAAGAAGCAATTTACAAATGTTAAACATCACTCTAGGTTTACATGCACAAAACCTAAGAATATGTATTTCCCCAGACTTCATACATGAATATTTGCAGTAGCATTATTTGTAATATTACAACAGGAGACATGCCACAAAATGTCCATCAACTAATAAGTGCATAAACACAATGTGGTTAAACCATGTATCTGAATAGGATTCAGCAATAAGAAATAAAATATTTATACCTGTTACAATAGGGATGAATCTTAAAACATTATACTAAATAAACAAAGGAAGAAAAAGAAGACACATATTGTATGCTCCACTCAAAAGAAATGCCTAGAACGGACAGCTCTTTAGACAGAAAGGAGAGGAGTGGCTGTCAAGCGTTTTCCTTGCTGAGACAATAGAAATGCTAGATTGGACTTTCCAGTGACAGAGGGAGACCCGGATGGCAAGCATTGCGAATATTCTAAAAACCACTGAATTCTGTACTAGAAAAATGTCAATGTGGGAAAAGGGATCTCCAATTTTACATTTTATGTTAGCTTGATTTTCTGCACAATTTTGGTTGTGCTGTACTTACATTTTTATCTTGTGTTTCCTACTTCAAATTACTTCATAAGCATTTCTTTGTGCTGTTAAAGGCTGCAACAATCAGATTTGACAGATGTATGCTCCTTATCACATGGATGCGCCAAATGCATGCTTTTGTAACAGATACACCAAATGCATGCTCTTGTCACACAGATGCACCAAATGC
>JABTXL010000001.1:5709064-5736098 GCA_025134845.1 Neodon shergylaensis
GAGACCGGTGATGCCTGGACCAAGAGAGAGAGACCGGTGATGCCTGGCCCGTGCCCAGGACAAATAATATTAATACAAATAAGGTGCCCAGGTCAGTTATGCATGTTTGTCTGCGCACCTAAGACTGGAGCTACAGATGGTTGCGAGCCACCGTGCGGGTGCAAGGACAGCCAGTGCTTTAACTACCGAGCCATCTCTACAGCCCCAGTTTCCTTTTTCCTTCAGTGTACAGTGTTCACATTGGCTCGCTCTCAGGTAAGTGCATTTATCCATCATTCTTTATCAAGGCAAATTTTTGTGTATTTTGGTTTTCAGTTTTACTCACAAGTTTAGGCTTTAGTCAAACATGTCATTGTTTTGCTTTGGGATCCATTATTTACAGCCAATATTTTTTTGTTCACTTTGTTTTTAAAAACTCTTTTTCCTCCGAAGGCTAGAGAAACAGTCTGAATCCCAGTTAAATAATTTTAAAGCCACGTTTTTTCACGAACAGACTGGATCCCAGTTAAATAGTTTTAAAACCACATTTTCATGAAGTTCTTTTTAAAAATACATTTCACTGTCAGAACAAAGCTATTTGGGGCCAAGGAGAAGTTGTGACAAGGTCAAATACAGCTCAAATTCATCTTGAACTTCTTATCCTCATGCCTTTGTCTTGCAAGTACAGGGATCACATGCATGTCACCAGGAATAATGAAGCCATTTTAAAGTGTGTTTTCCCTACAGCAACAATAAGCACGCAGTAAATGCTCATGATACGCTTGCTATCTGACATCTGACTCTTTCATATGCTGTATTTTAAGATAATTTGATATTAAAATAAAAAGTAAGTAATTTGTTTTTTAACAAAAGATGGGCTCTAGAAAATACGAAGTGTCTCATTTTTTGAAAAGAAAATGTCAGCTAAAAATTGAGCTTAAAACCTCTTTGTTGGGGCTGGAGAGATGGCTCAGAGGGTAAGAGCATTGCCTGCTCTTCCAAAGGTCCTGAGTTCAATTCCCAGCAACCACATGGTGGCTCACAACCATCTGTAATGAGGTCTGGTGCTCTCTTCTGGCCTGCAGGCATACACACAGACAGAATATTGTATACATAATAAATAAATAAATAAATAAATATTTTTTTTAAAGAAACCTCTTTGTTATTTGTTCAGGGGGTTCTAGAAGTTTCTTCTATCCTGAATGAAAGACTGTTACTTATAAAGTGCATGTGTATATAAAACATCTGTTGTCACAAGTGATCCAAGGAAAGAGAATAAGTGCTCAGCCCCAAAGGGACAGATGTAGTATTACCACCCTGCCTCCTGCAGGGCTCAGGCAAGGCTCATAGACAGTCTCAGAAGAGGGAGCAGAAAGGTAAGATCCAGAGGTTGGGGAGGATCGGAGTGGAACTGCCCATGCTGCTGGAACACACAGCTAACACTTATTTAGCTTAATCCTCGCAACGTAGCTGACGCTGGGGTCCTTTTCTAAGCGATGGAAACAAATATAATATTAAACAATTGGCAAGAGGTTTTAACTACATAATACAAACTTATTTAAACAGTAATCCATAAAATTCCCACACCTTGATTGGTATTTTTGTCAACTTGAAACAAGCCAGATTCATCTGTGAAGAGGATTCTCAATCAAGAAAGTTCCTTCTCAAGTATCTGCCTGTAGGAAAGTCTGCTATGTATTTTCTTCATTAATAACTACTGTGGGTGGGCCCACCTCACTGGGGTGGAGCTTCCTGGCCAGGTGTTCCTGGGCATATGGGAAAGCAGGCTGAGTAAGCTACGAGGAGCAAGCAAGTAGGCCGTGCTCCTCCAGGGCCTCTGCTTCAGTTCCTGTCCTGCCTTCCCACAGTGATGGAGGGTGACGCCAGAGTTGTGAGCTGAAGAACCTTTCCTCCTCAAGTTGTTTTAGGTCCCAGAGCCCTATCCCAGCAAGAGAAACCCAGCTAGGACAGCACACACGCGCGAAGGGAAGGAAAAGGGTGGATAAGACAGCACACACGTGAAGGGAAGGAAAAGGATGGGATTCAGGGAAAGCGAACGAGAGCACCAGGAGAAAGGGCTCTGTAACACTGCACACAAAGTATAAACTGCCTACAGATGGTTCCACTTCTGCTTTAGACGAAAGGGAAAGTACTTACTGGTTGTAAAGCTCTGGATACCTGACCAAGTTCTGAATGAACTCATTCAGTCCTGCTCTTCTTTGTTTAATAAAATCTGGAAGAGAGACACAGATCAGCAGTCACATTTCCATCAGCCTACAAGATTATCACGAAACGTTTATGGAAGAACACACAGGCACAAAGCGGTAAGCTGTGGAGTAAATGCTTACAGACTTAAGACCCACACATGTAACCTGAACTGGACGAGGGCTTTGCAGAGGATCTTAAGTCTGTCAAAGCCAGAGAGCAGAGATAATGCCCACAGCACTCATGTTTCTAGGAGTCAGGTGTCTTGACACTAAAAGCTGTCTCTCATCGGAGAACCATTTGCTATCTATCCTTAACACACTTAACGCACTTACACACGCCTTCTTAGCAGCAACGGAGACAGTACATCATAGGACTCACTCAGGTGTAGTAGCAGTGCATGTGTGAGGCTGAGGCAGGAGGATCGCAACCTGGGCTACATAGCAAGATTCTGTCTCCAACAAGCAGAAAGTTCTGAAGAATTATATTCTTCAACGAACACATGGCCTATGTCTTCAAACTTCAACCAGAGCTCAGCAGTCAGACCACGGAGCTTTTGCTTACCTGGGTCAAAATTATCACCGAATATTCTCTTGGCCGGAATCTTCAGAGCCATGGCAGGAAACTGTTTCTTCAACTAAAATTTAAAAATAGCATTCTGTGAGCTAATTTCTATTTAATCCCTGCACAACACAATACGATCTTAGGGAAAATTTATAAGACATATTTTAAGTATGATGCCATGATATAAAATACTAAAATATATGAATAAAACACCACAGACTGACTAGTCATCCTATTTTGTCCCACTAAACTGCTCAGTAAGTATGTGACCTTGGAGAGGTCTGGGGTAGGGGAGTTGTTGTTTACCATCTGTAAAACAGGGATAGGCTAACCGAGCACCTTCCAGATTTTGCTGGGTTGTTAAAGAAGATCATATTCGTTAAGCACTGAGATTGGAAAATGGTACCAGGCTCTGCAGGTGTTACTCACCTTTTCTCTGAAGAAATGTGCTCTCTGTGGTCTACAGCAAGAGATTAATAACACTTTCCAGAGAAAGGGAATTAATTTTGGTTTCAATATTCTCAACTCTAGCTTGCTCCTTATTAGTATCTAATACATTTGTTTATCAAATTCGTTTGAGGGAAAACTGACTTTTATTGAGGAACCATTTGTTACTTATCCTGAGCACTTACTGTATATAAAATAAATTAAACAAAAGGCAGTCAAGTTGTAAGCTTGCAATAGGAAATCCACACGCATACCAAGTACAGATCTAACTGGCAATTAATAGGAAACACAAAGAATAAAAGGATGTATTGATCATTGCATGCTACAGGCAGCAAATCCCAGACCAAAAGAGGGAAAAACAAATGGTATCCCCCACAAGAAACACATAAACTGGAAGACACTTAGCAGACTTATCAGCTGGTCACATAAACAGATGGGACATGCTGCTATGAGCATGGTTAAGCACATGTCCTTGTGGCAGGATTGAGCATCCTTTGGATATATACCCAAAAGTGGTATTGCTGGGTCTTGAGGAAGGTTGTTTCCTAATTTTCTGAGGAATCACCATACTAATAATCGAAGGGGCTGTAGCAGCTTACACTCCCACCAGCAATGCAGGAGTAGAACACTGTTTTGTTTTTAAGTTCAATTTCAATTAGTGTATCATTTGAGTGTTGTTTAGGACATATACAGTGACATGCTAAATAAGGTGAGGACTCAGAAAAAAACGAGAGACACTGTGATTCTTCTCAATCCACTTGGGAAACAGTTTGTTTTGTAGCTGAGACAACCTTAACTTCCTTAACATATTTTTGAAAAATCTAACAAATGAAACCCTAGAGATTTACATATTTTCTCGAATTGTACTCGTGTCTGCGCGCGTGCGCATGTAATGTGTGTGCAGTGCCCTTGGAGGCCAGAGAGAACAGTGAAAACCCTGGCACTGGAGTTCCAGGTGTTTGTGACCCTTTTGCAAGAGCAGCAAGGGCAAAGGTTATCTTTCTAGCCCCATGATTTACATATTAAGATCAGAAGATAGGGTTAAGAAATGAAAAATTACCTTTCCAAGTATAAAGAGAATTTTCTAGAGATGCCTAGCAATCTACTCATTATACACACTGGGAGACCAGTATCTTTTATGGCACGAGAGAACTAAGAACTTACACATGGAGCTGAAGGCACAACTGTTTTTTGTTTACTTGTTTGTCTTCTGTAACTGCACCAAAGCTTGGGACTCAGAGCTGTTCTAACCCAGGCTTCTGCAGAGACGGACCCAAGAGACATGGCTTGAGCATCTTAAGACTTCTGAGACAGCATCTTCCACCAGAGTCAGCACCCGCAGAGTCTGCTCTGATGCCGTCAATGACCTTGGTGTCTCACTGCATTTGCTATAAACCACGTGTGACTACAGGTGCTAGACTGTGAACTATTTAATAGCTGGATTACGGATAAAAATGGCTTCAGTTACTTAGACTTCAAACTCCAGTGGACTGCTGGAAAGGCAATACTCATTTCAACTGTGTTAGTACTTGAAACCCAGAACTGACGACTTCTAAGAAGGATACAGAAGAGGAGTGTGGGCCGATCCTTTGAGATCTCAAGCTTGGAGTTGAAGATCTGAACAGAACTGCCTCGACGGATATCATATTACTTGGCACAAGTACTGGTGCTTAGCATCACGGGACCCTGAAATGCCCTTGAGCTCCTCACCTCCGTCTCTCACTGCTCATGTAGAACTGTCTTCCCACATTTCACATAAAGACAATAAATTAAGATGCTTTTGAAGAATCCCTTTCCCTTTTTTGATTGGAAAGTTGTCTTGATTTGCTCATTCAAATACATTTCTCAGTGCATGGGATTTTTCTCAGGTGTTTAGCTTTAAAGAGAAATGTAGTTACTCAGGTGGTGGCGGTGCATGCATTTAATGCCAGCATTTGGGAGGCAGAGGCAGGGGGAATCTCTGAGTCTGAGGTCAACCTGGTCTACCAAGCAAGTTCCAGGATAGCCAGAGTTGTTATACAGAAAAAAAAAGTCATAGAAAGAATAAATAATGTGGTCTCTTACAGTATTGTAAAGTTTGTCAAACTCTGCATATCTCCTGAAGACAAACCACTCGCTTCTGCCCACAGACACTAGAACTTTATAAACCTGTGGAAAGAAAAAGAAAAAGATGCAATTTAACAAATTTTAACTGAAAAGAAACCATTGGCTGTTTAAATACATAAAATTGTCTTCATATTTGCGAAACTGGCTTCTGTTCGCATGATTATCCAAGATTAAAAAGCATGCCAAGTGAAGTACGTGTTTCATCTTGTCGATTTCTCTGCTGTTGTCCTAGCAATGTTAGCTCCTCTTTACCCTTGGATAATTTAGCATTCACATGTTACATTTTATGTAACGCCTCCTTTGTAACAAGCCTTAACCACCCACCCACACACATACACAATAATGCAAGCTACAATCTGAAAGGTCTTCCATCCTGAAGACCTCATTACAAAGAAGGCAAGAAAGGAGCACTTGACTATGTAGCTCCAGTAAAACACAGCACTGACCTGTCACGGAAGTTCTGTTATTTTCAGAATAACCGTGGCTAGAGGAATGTGCTCCCTGTCAGAGCTACCTGAATTCTAACGCTCTGCCACTGTTGCCTCATATTCTCTTTCCTAAGAATAAAGAACTACAGACCTAACCGATGCCATTTTCACTCTTACCAGCTTACTAGGCCTTGAAATGTTAAGCGTTTTCCAAAGCAACCCCTGACCAACATAAACACTTAGTACCACTTCTTTTCCTCCAGACCATCTTTGACACACTAGTTTTCAAATAAAAATCGTATCCTTACATTTTCCTAACGCCATTGTACAAATGTGTCTAATGCCTTCATATACAGCTTCATTTAATCATGAGCAACAATCCTATGAAGCAAGCAGAATTATAACCCCTACTAGATGTGAGAAAATGTCAGTCAAAAAGTTGATTTACTTAATCAAAACACTGCACAACTTTGACTACAATCCGTATCATTTCCTCCCACTATATATCAGACCTGGCATTAAATCAGCAGCCGGTACAGAATTAACTTTCACAGATCAGTCCAAAGTCACAAGCTCACATTCTAGAATGAATTGTGAGGAAAGAGATGGAGAACCCAAAGATGCTACCATTTCTAACAAGAAAATAGCAATAACTAAAGTATATGAAGACAGAGTTTCTGGTGAAGGACTTGGGTTATAAGCCAACTTTTATAGTGACAACTAGACTTGTCTTGCTTCAGGTGATTTCCTACACCTGTGTCCACAGTCTCTTAGTGTCAGAAAAAAGCAGGTTCATCCCAGACAACCACACAGATGTGTACAAATCATCCTATTCCACAAAAGGTAGGTAATTCACATCTACACATTCATACTAAATAATACCCCGAGGAAGACATAGTTCTGATATTCTGTGATACACCATATAAGTGGCCACATTAACAGGGCCCTTGGCTATAAAGCCATATTAAAGCTGTATCTTTCTTTGAGAGAAGTGATGAAGGCTGACGGGAGGCAAGGCAAAACCCCTGATACCAGTCGCCCGGCAAAGCATGTGTTACTCAGATGAAGGACAACAGGGCTCAGGCCCTGGAGCTGCAACTATTGAGCAGTCAGAGGGCTGGTTTAGAGTCAACTGTTAGTTCATGGTGTAAACACACTTCAGATGTCAGGAAAATGTTATTTTCAGAGAATAATCACAGGCATCCCTTTATAGGTAAAACTATGCAAAACTACTGAGTTTGTGTCAGCAATAAAGAGGAGACTCGACCAAGCACCAGGCCGTCGAGTTTCCTAATTAGGAGATATGGAAGCAGCCCTAACACAGAGAACAGACCCTGGTCTATGTGACAGGGGCATCTTAAGGCCCTGGTACTGATTTCCTGAAGATACAGAAGAGGGAGGAGGGCTGTCTCCCTTGGATACCCAACTACAGCCAAGACCACAGCCAAGTCTGGGTTCAGGACAGAGTCTCTGGAGCGCACACACACACACACACACATCATTAAATAAGTTTTAACAACAATAAAATGAATGGGCAAAACCAAAAGAAATTTTCAAATCAAAAAAATTTTTTTCTAAGATTCTTAAAATTTATTTTACATGTAAGAGCACCTGCATATATATCTGTGCACCATGTGCAGTGACCTCAGCGGCCATAAAAGGGTACTGGATCTTCCAGAACTGGAGTTGAAGATGCTTGTGAGCCACCACGCTGGTGCTGGGAGTTGAACCCAGGTCCTAGGAAGAGCCGCCAGTAATCGTAACCTCTGAGCCATCTCTCCAGCCAGGTAATTCTCATTAAACCTACACTAACTCAATTTTAAGGTCTCATGAAACAATATCGAAGGAAGTCCTTCCTCAAATGACCTTGCATTTCAGCAGGGAAGGCATTCAGAATAAGACAAAATATATTAAGTGCTGATAACGGCTACTTGCATGTTAGGTAAGGTAAGTAGGACAGCAAAGGAGAGCAGCGTGGAGTGTGGAGGTGCTATTTTGTATTTTAAGTGGTTACATACACACAAAGCCTCCAATGGGGAAACACTTGGGCATCTGACGGAAGTAAATGAACAAGATGACTTTCACAGGAAACTCTGAAACCAGGGCACAGCACGGAAATACCAGGCCCTGGCAGAGGCTTCCTGACTTTCACAGACTGTGTGGAAGCCTCTCTCCCTGAAAAGAGCAAAGGACACCTAACTTAATTCATTGTCCACACAGTAGGAACGTCTGCAAAACTTGATGGGAGGCAAAGTTCAGGAAGGACAAAATAGCCCAAAGGTAAGAACAAGGAAAAAAGGAAGGAATATATTGCATACACTCCACATTTTATCCAAGATAGAATAGTCCTTGCTGACCTTCAAGGTGGCACTGCTAAAAATACGCTTATATAAACGTATTAATAAGCATGTACTGTTTAAGATACTGCTGTTAAAACACACACTGTCACACATTGCCACACATACTCACAGATAAACACACTTTGCAACCGAGAGGCTAAGGGGAGACAAACAGTCAGATACACACTCCAACCTTTCTGTATCAACGCAGGAGGTGTGTTTGTTTAGGAGGGCAGAATAAAGCCAGTGACCACATCTAAGACCTTGAGAACGAGCTACCATTTGGGGTTACTTCTGCAAGTTAATAAGGCAGAAGATAGTAGTTGGAGTAGTTAGCTTAGGATTTCAGCTCTTCTCAACTCCCACGTGAACATGGATTTGAGCTGAAAGTCACTTGTCACAGGGCTCAATGGCAAGGACCCAGCGACCTACTCGTTACAGACGAGGGGGTGGCCCCAAAAGGGGTCTGATGAGCAATACTGAGAACAAAGGCACTGCGTTAGCCAAGTGCCCCATGAGACCCTCGTCACACCAACAGAAGATATTCTCATCACCTCGCAATGGCAGAGGGCAGCTAAAACACCGGTTAGAAGTCCAGGCTGCACAGAGAAACCATGTCTCGAAAAACAAACAAACAAACAAACAAAAAAAGAAGTTCAGGCTGTATCATGTCAGCCACAGCTATTCTCTAGAATGCAACTAACAGCTGGAACATTACAGATGTGCAGGAATGACAAGAAGGAGGCCACAGAGACATGTACTCCACAAATACTCTGAAAATGGACACCCTTCCTCCTATAAAACCAAAATGCAGACCGCAATATGGCTGCGTGCTCAAGCAGGATGACAGAGTAAACAGCCTGGGCATTCTAACCTGGGTGGAAGTAAGTAGAGAACAGAGCTGAAGTCCAGCAAACGTCTTCACACTGCACAGCAGACTGGGACTTTCAGCAAAGACTAGATCAGAGACAGAAGGGCAGGAAAGCTCTACAGGTCCTGTCCAGAGTAAACACAACAGTATGTCTCGCTGTACTAATAGGATACATTTGTTCTCAGCTGGAGGGATGGTTCAGAGGTCACACTGACCTGTTGTAGGGCTGGAGAGATGGCTCAGCATGGGGGCATTCTAGAGGACCCAGACTTGGATCCTAGCACCCACATGACATCGCATAACCATCTGTAAACTCCAGTTCTGGGGGATCCTTTTTCTGGCCTCTGAGGGCACTAAACAGTCAGTACACAGATATATATGCAGGCATGTATTTATGTATGTATGTATGTATCTATCTATCTATCTATCTACTATCTAATCTATCTATGTATATATATTATATATACATGCATAAAGAAAATGAAAACTATTTTTAAAAGACTGCATGTGCAACTGAGTTTGTATCCTAGAACTATGTAACAGGCTGTGTTCTGCACACATCTGTAATTCGATCTCTGAGGGAAGGCAGAGATTTAGTAACTAAGAAAACAAGAGACCCAAGTACAAGGAGAGATTCTGCCTCAAAGGGATTGGTACAGAGTGAGGGAGGAGGACACCTGAGGATACCTGACTCCTTTATGGTTAGGGTTAGGATCCTCTACGGGCCCATATGTGCGCATATGCTACACGAACACACACACACACACATAAATAAACAGACAAAGGTTTTAAAGAGCTTATGTCCCAGTAACAGTCACTGATAACGCTACTAGCACAAACTCATTGTGCCTATTGCTTATAAAGCCCTCCCTCCAGCAAATACTGTGGCACAAAAAACAAAATCAGGAAGGCTTTTACCTTTAAGGTGAGAAAAGAGGAAAAAGGAAACATTTTAAAATGTGGCCGAAAGTAATAAAATACCATGAGACACCATGGAAATTCCAAGACAGTAGTCCTTACCACAGGCTCAAGGACTTCAGGAGTCTGCAGCACTCAACAGTGTGTACAAACTAACAGTGCACAGACAGCGTCTGTATACAAACATCTGACGAGAGAGCGTGCAAGCCTCATAAAATTCCCCAAAGGGACTGGTAGATAGGCAAAAATCTGCACTACAAAAGACAATCACTGTTACAGGAGCCAAATGATGTGGGGTTCCCCTCTGTATGCTGTGAATACCATTGGTTAATAAAGGACTGCTCTGAGCCTATAGCAGAGCAGGACGGAAAGAGCTAGGTGGGGAAAACTAAAGAGAATGCTGGGAGGAAGAAGGACGGAGTAAAGAGAAGCCATGGAGCCCTGCTGGACACAGATGCCGGAACTTTACCTGGTAAGCCACAGCCTCATGGCCATACACAGATTAATAGAAATGGGTTATATTAAGATGTGAACAGCTAGCCAATAAGAAGCTAGAGCTAATGGGCCATGCAGTGATTTAAATGATACGGTTTCTGTGTGATTGTTTCAGTTCTGGGTGGCCGGGACAAACAAGCAGCCTCCTTACAACAGCCAAAGAGGGCTCTGTGAGGACAGCTCACTCAACAGAAGCAGAACCTGGACAGGAGGAGGATTCCTGGTTAGGAAGAACACAGGCAGAGGTGGAAACATTTGCTGTACTGACTCTCTTACGCTTCCCACTACGCACTTACCGTGAACCTCTTCTTTTTCTCTCTGTGTTCATCAGAGCTGGGGATGCTCACACTTGGGCAGCTCTCCTTGCAGTCCATGGTACAATCTCTCTGCATGTAATGTCTTGAAGGACACAGAAACTGAATCCGAAGTTTCAAAGTCCCCAGCAGAGGGTAAAGACGATTAACTAATCCAAAATATGAAACCTCTTGAGGTAATGTTCAAACTCCATCATGGAACCTTAAACAACAGGAAAAACCACGATTAGTAAACTAAAAAATAACATTTATGAGGCTGCAGAAATAGCTCAGCAGTCAAGAGAGTCGGCTGTTCTTAACACCAGCTTGGCTCTTCGGAGGACCAGCGTCCACGGCGCAAATATCAGGGGCTCATAACTGATAAACACCTTCAGTAATGTGGCAGGATACAAGATTAACTCAAAAAAATCAGTAGTTCTTCTATATACAAATGGTAGACTACGAGAAATCAGGGAAACAACACTCTTCACAACAGTCTCAAATAATATAAAATATCTTGGTGCAACTCTAACCAAGCAACTTCAAACTTAAATGTTCAACATCCTTAGCCATCAGGGAAATGAAAATCAAAATGACTCCAGGATTCCATCATACACTTGTTAGATTAGCTAAGATCAAAGACACAGTGACAGCTCATGCTGGTGAGGATGTGGAGCATGGGGAACACTCCTCCACCGCTTGTGAGAGTGCAAACTTGCAGAGTCACTATGGAAATCAATAGTGTGGTTCCTTAGAAAGACGGGAATCAATTTACCTCAAGATCCAGCTATCCCACTCCTGAGCCTATACCCAAAGACCGCTTCATCCTACCACAGAGACACTGCTCAATTATGTTTACCGCTGCTCTATTCGTGAATAGCCAGAGGCTGTGAACAGCCTAGATGTCCCTCAACAGAAGAACGGATAAAGAAAATGTGGTACATTCACACAATGGAGTGTCAGTTGTAAAAAAACGACATCATGAAATTTTCATACAAATGGATGGAATTAGAAAAAAAATCATCCTGCATGAGGTAACCCACAGCCAAAAAGATAAATATGGTATGTATTCGCTTATATGTGGATATTAGTCATTAAATAAATGATTACCAATCTACAATCTGTAGACCTAGAGAGGTGAGGTATAAAGAAAGGGACGGGGGGGGGGGTGACACAGGAATCTCTGAGAGGGGGACATGGAATAGATTTTATGGATGGAGTGAGGGTGGGGTGGGGCAGATGGGAACTGGAGGATCAGGTTGAGAAGGGGAGGGGAGAGAGCACTGAGGGAGGGAATTCTGGGAGGGACAGCTAGTACTGAGGGGCATTTGAGGAGTGGTATGGAAACCTAGCGCCGTGGAAACTTCTTTTTTTTTTTTTTTTTGGTTTTTCAAGACAGGGTTTCTCTGTGGTTTTGGAGCCTGTCCTGGAACTAGCTCTTGTAGACCAGGCTGGTCTCGAACTCAGAGATCCTCCTGCCTCTGCCTCCCAAGTGCTGGGATTAAAGGCGTGCGCCACCACCGCCCGGCGAAACTTCTTAAAATATATGAAGGCACTCCTAATAAAGTCTCCAAATAATGAAGGAAATAGAGTCCCAGCTGGTCATCTCTTGTCACCAATCAAAGCTTCTAGTACTGATACTAGATTATATTCAACTGAGTTGTTGGCCAGTGGGGTCACATGGAAATTCCCAAACACCTCGGGCTGTTGCCAAGACAATGGTTGCTCTTCATAAACTGACAGCAAGGACCATTGCTGAAGACAACAACCACATAACTGACCGTATGTGGCAAGTCCAAGCTGGTGCCTACACAGACCATTCACCCCAGCAGTTCTAGTGTCTGCTGTACGGTAAAATACTCTGCAGGCTACCAAGAGAGAAATGTAAACACCAAGCCAGCCACAAAACCTTTGATCTACAAGCTTCCTGCCTGCAAGAAATCCCATAGCAATGGCGGCACAAAATTTGTGTGTGGGAGTAACCAACCACTGTCTGATTTGACTTAAGGCCCAGTCTATGAGATGAAGCCCATACTCAACACTGCTTGGGTGACCAAGAACCAGAGACCAGATAGCTCAGAGACTTGGGTAAAACCAAATAGTACCGGTCAAAAACAAAACAAAACAAAAAAATATAGCAATAGAACGACTCCTAATGATTTTGCTAAATTCATAGATCCGTGCTGTGTTCAGCCATTGTCATAGGGGCTTCTTCCTGCAGCAGAGGAAAAAATCCAGACCCCCACAGCCAGACGTGCAGAGAGAGAAAGATACACAATACACAGCTCTAAATAGAATGTCTCCATCAAATCCCTCCCGTCACAGCTCAGAGAACCCTGATAAAGAGTGTGTGAACCAGAGGAGATGAGGGACACCAGGAGAACAAGGCCCTCTAAATCATCTGAACAAAGCCCATATGAACTCTCAGAGACTGAAGCAGCAAGCACAGGGCCGACAGGGGTCTGCACCAGGGCCGACAAGGGTCTGCACCAGGTCCTTGGAGCATGTATTAGAGCTTTCAGTTTAGTGTTTCTTAGGATTCCTGAGTATGGGAGTGAGTGGGTCTCTGATTCTACTGCCTTCTCTTGGGGCTCTTTTCCTTTTATTGGTTTGCCTTGTCTAACTTCAATGTGATGGGTTTTGTTTTAACTTATATTTTATTTTGTTATGTTTGGCTGTCATCTCTTACAAGCCTGTTCTCTTCTAGTGAGAGACAGAAAAGGAGTGGATTCAGATGGGAGAGGTGGGGAAGAAATGGAAGAAGTGGAGGGAAGGCATATACTCAGATAGACTGATTGATAAAAGAACCTATTTTTAGTAAAAGGGGAAAAAAGATAAAAATGGGAGGCATATTAATAAGTGATAGCCCTCCTATGGAGGGCGAGGGTGGCACAATGACATGCAAGGTATCACAGGATGCGTGCGGACAGATGACAGAGGACTAGAAATCCAAGCGGCTGATGAGGTTGTAACAAGGGCTGGGATTACTTCCAGCTGCTCTTGAAAGTGTACACAAAGTAAATGACTAGTTGAATGTGATTGCTTTAGTCTTTAATTTCTTCTAGCTGCCAGAAGATAGGACTAAAAATAAGGGCCAGAATTTAATGGTAACTGGTGAGGAGCAATTAAACAAGCAACACTGTAGTCTTAGACGCTTCCATAAGGGCTCTCGTTGGAAAGCAGACTTTGGATGGTGGATGCAAGCATTGGAGCAACATGACTGAATGCTGGCCTCCAACTCCACTCAACTGAACTACTTCTCAGCTCAATGGAGCTACCTGACCTCCTCTAGGGACATCCAGGTCTCCAGAGTCTTCCCATCTCCATGCTCCACGGGACCCTTTCAAGTTGTTCTTCAAGATGCCATTTCCCCTCACTCATGTTTGTAGTGATATTTTGTTTATGAAAACATAAACAAATAAAGCTTGCCTGAAGATCAGAGTGCATAGCTAAGCCACTAGAGGCCAGGGAGTGGTGGCACATACCTTTAATCCTAGGTCTCAGGCCACAGAGGCAGAGGCAGCTCTGTTAGTTCAAGGCCACCCTGGGCAACACAAGACAGAATCTGTCTAAAAGAGAAACAGAGCTCACACAAAGGTGATCCTAGCACTTGGGATCACAAGTCTTTAATCACAGCACTAGGGAGGTGGAGACAGGAGTGATATGGCTGGGTGGAGAGAGGGCTATACGGTGGGGGAAGACAGTTCAGGGCAGTCTGAGATTTGGTGGCGACAGATGCAGTGTGAGGATCACCCCTTTGGTCTGAACATGGATAGAAGTAAAAGAACTCTCTAGTGGCTGGCCTCTCTGCTTCACTGATCTTCAGAATTAACCCCTATACCTGACTCTGGGTTTTGATTATTAAGACCAACTAAAATTTGAGCTACACATGTTCTCACTGTTCTTGATTATCACATAACCCAATTGAGCTCACGGAGAAGTTTTAAGACAAACAGAGAACACATTGGATTCAATTTAAGATTATCATGACCCATTAAAAGACCACAAGCAGGGCTTAGTGGTTAAGAGCAGTGACTGCTCTTCCAAAGGACCCCGGTTCAAGTCCCAGCACCTACACAGCAGCTCACAGTAACTTCCAGTTCCAGGGAATCTGGCATCTTCACATAGACATACATGTAGGCAAAACCTCAATGTACATTAAAAAAAATAATAATAATAAAATAAAAAAGGCCACACAGCCATAGATAGACTGCTGATCTTCCTTCAAGGCTTTTCCCAAGAGTGATCTGTTATCACCTCAGGATCTATAGCTACTGTAGCCTGTAGAAAGGGAAATACAAAACTCTTCTAAAAGTTATTGAATACCATCTCTGAACTGACACTAAAATCTGGGGACCCAAAATGTGATTTACCAGTCAGAGTGGGGCTCCTAAAGACAGTGTAAGAGGCACTGGCCTAGAATCTTAGTGGGCCCAATGCAACCACAGATTTATCTTGGGTCTATTTCCCTCATCCTAGAATTTTATTAGAAACATATATAAGAGTCACTAACCATATCACCTATAATACATCCTTATCTTGTCAAAAAAGCTACTACAAGAGAAAGAGCCTTGGAGAAACCTCTGACAGGAATCCAGAGTTTGTCAGCAACTTTAGTTCCTGGCTTACAGGCCTTAGGCCTGACTACTCTATTCTTACTAAGAAAGTAAGAAAAGCACTTTGCCCAGCATCCCTTGTGAGCTCAGAAGTCAGTATCACTATCAAAAAGCTGATGAATCAGAAGTGTTAATCCTATCATGACCCCACTTAAACTGCCTGAGCACCTGGGCCAGAACCAAAACAAATCTTGGAGCATGGCTATGGGTCGCTCAGATCTAACCAGGTAGCACTACTAATTCCGGACGCAAGCCCAGAGGAGGTACTTTGGGATGACGACTGTTAGCGTAATCCCTGCTAGCAAGTGTATGGCTCATGACCTGGTAAATGTCCTTCGTAACAGCATCAGTAAGGACAATGAGATGCAGTTTGCTATCACATGGCAGACACAGCAGTACCTGTCATTCACGGTCATACCAGAGAGCAACATTTGCAGCGTTGTCATAATACGCTCTAGAAGAAGAGGGACCATGATCACGCAGACTCCATGGGCCACCACACTAATCCACCACATTGATGACATTATCTTAAGTGAACAAGGCACAGCAAACACTCTGGATACCTGCATAGGCCCAGAAGCTCTGGGATCCACTGTGAAGATGATTCCCTAGGGCGCCATTGCTCTGAGGCAAGATGTCCTATCTCCAGTGAGAGACAAGAGCAAAACAACCCAAACTCCGTGTCTGGATGTACTGTTTTTTCCCACTTCCTCAGAAACCCGGAAGGGCTGCCAGTTTTTAGCGATATCTGTTCTATGAGGTACTGTAATGATGAAAGCTGCCCTAGCCCCCGAGCCTCTGCCTCGTCACACTCAACAGAGCTAGAAATGACACAGCAGGCAAAAGTGGCTTCAGGTGTCTCAGACAAGCATCAAAAGAAGAGAAAAACTATTGGCCCTTAGGATCTGCCAACAGCAGATTTGGTTTGGGCTTGGTACACAGCCTGGTAAGACATCAGACATTTCTCTGTGGACATCCAAGAGACTGACAACAGGAACAGGAATGGGGCACTATTTGAGCTACCAAATTAAGCCACTATGTATGAAGAGCAGCACTCCACTTGGTATAGCAAAGGCAAACTGATTCTGGGCAAGTCTCGATGGCCCAAGGATGTGTGCAAGGACAAGCAGATTCCACTGGTAACTGTTAGGATTCAAACCCAGATGCTCTGATGTGGAAGGCTTCATCCATCAATCACACTGTCTCCATGATGTGCACATACACCCTACAGAGTCCTACAGGAACCAATGGAGAAGACTTGTTGGCTTTTTTGGTTTTTTTGTTTTTGTTTTGGTTTGAGACAGGGCTTTACTATGTTGCCCATGCGAGCCTTGAATTCCTGGGCTCTCGTGATCCTACTACCTCAGCCTCCTACGTAGTGAGGCCCACAAGAGCATGCTGTCATGCCTGTCTTTCATGAACTTACCTGGAAGTAGTCAGAAGTAAAATTAGGAAAAAGTAACATTAATTTCACTATGAATTTAATTCTCTCCCTCTTTTTTTGGATTTTCAAGACAGGGGTTTGCTGTGGGATGATCTTCTGTATGCTGTGAATATGTATTACTCCCTTTGGTCAATAATAAAAGCTGCTTGGCCTATGGCAAGGCAGGACCAGATTAGGCAGAATAGTCAAACTGTGAACTTGGATGAAGAAGGGCAGAGTCAGGGAGATGTGAGTTAGATGTTCAAGAAGCAAGATGCCAGAGGACCTGTAAAGTCATAGACATGTAGCAATACATAGATGAACAGAAATGGGTTAATTTACATGTAAGAGCTAGTTAGTAATAAACCTGAGCAATTGGCCAAACATTTATAATTAATGTAAGCCTCTGTGTGGTAATTTGGGAAGAGGATGCCAGGCATTTGGAAACAGGTGGGTGGGAGACAAGGCTCTATATAGGATCTCTCTGTGTAGCCCTGGCTGTCCTAGAACTCCTTCTGTAGACCAGGTCGGCCTCAAACTCACAAGATCCCACCTGCCTCTACCTCTCGAGTGCTGGTATTAAAGATCTGTGCCACCTCCTCCCAATTAGATGCTTTCAGTAAAGGATATTTATTTATTTTAAAATTTTTATTTAAGATTATGTACATATGGGTGAAACTACAGTAGAAAAATGATCAAATTCTAGGTTAAAATTTTGTTCATCCTAATACTGCTTAAATATATGGACATTCATTTATGCTTTTAAAGCTTTTTTCGCTACAGTCCTCATTTCCTAGTCTATTACATGCTAACGACTGGTCCTCTCTGTTTTTGTTTGAGGTAAGCCAAAAATCTTTTAAGTATAAAGATCAAAGGTTCTCCTACTTTTACCTCTAGAGAGCATAGGTTTAGGGAATGTAGCTTGGCTGGCAGACTGCTTGTCTAGCATCTGTGAAGCCCTGGGTTCAATTCCCACACCACGAAAACTGGGCAGGTGGCACATTCCTGTAATTCCAGCCCTCAAGTGGCTGCGGTAGGAAGGTCAGAAGGTCAAGGTCATTGAAGCTAGTTTGGGCTGGGGAAACCCCACCCCCACCGCCTTTTAAAGCAGTTTCTAAAGCCTATTTTTTCAGCGATTATAAATGACTGGTTCAATACTGCCTAGTAAACTATACCATATCAGGAGGCAGACACACTCATGAATCTTCACCATCCGTTCTAAAACAACAAAGCAGAGCCACAGAGACCAAGAGTCTTGTTAAGGCAACGGATTAACACTGGAACAATGGTACTCAAAGGTAGGTACTAAAAGGCTAAAAGACCCAGGAGGATACCAAAGGAAACCCACAGGTCTATAATGCAAACACAGACTGAAAGAAAATACCCGTAAAAGCTATTTAAGGAGTGCCTAAAAAGGGCTTTTAAAAACACAATTTAAAAATGGGTCAAAGACCTTAACATACAATCTCATTACAGATGATGCACCTCGAACAACAAGACTTGCCGCCAAGTTTCATGACCTTGGTGTTAATATTCTGTACTGGCTTGCCCTCAGGGTCCTGACGGATCCGTCCTCAGCTGCAGCCGCTAAGAGCACCTCCTGTGTGCATTCACTATGTGTACCCTTTTAAAAGGTGGGCCTTGCCCACCTCCCATCTTTTTTTTTGCTCTCTTTGTCTGTCTGTTCCTTTCTCTGTTTTTCTCCCCTCCCCTGTAACTCTTGTCCCCAGGGACCTGTCTCTGCCCCCTCTCTCTCTCCTCCTCCTATAAACCTCCCATGTGAGTCCTGTTGTGTGGTGTGACTTCTCTTCATAGTGTTTTTAAAATTATAACACTCAGGACTTTAGTCCTATTCTGGGACCCACATGGTCAAACTGCTACTAACTGTACTCTGACCTCCACATACACATTGTGGCGCATAACTGCTCCCCCAGTGCACACACAGACAAAGATTTAAAACAAAACATACATTTGGCAGGGCTGGAGAGATGGCTCAGTGGTTAAGAGCATTGCCTGTTCTTCCAAAGGTCCTGAGTTCAATTCCTAACAACCACATGGTGGCTCACAAACATCTGTAAAGAGGTCTGGTGCCCTCTTCCGGCCTGTAGGCATACACACAGACAGAATATTGTATACATAATAAATAAATAAATAAATAAATAAATAAATAAATAAATAAATAAATAAATATTTAAAAAAAAAAACATACATGAGCCGGGCGGTGGTGGTGCACGCCTTTAATCCCAGCACTCGGGAGGCAGAGGCAGGCGGTCTAGAAGAGCTAGTTCCAGGACAGGAACCAAAAGCTACGGAGAAACCCTGTCTCGAAAAAAAATCAAAAAAAAAAAAACAAACCCATACATATGGCAAATAAGCACCTGGAAGGATGATCTTAACAATGTGTCATCGGAAAGATGCAAATTAAAACAAGAATTCTAGGGATAAAGCTGGGATAGGATGCTTGCCTAGCACACACAGGCCCTGCATTCGTTCCCACTACAGGGGAGGGGAGGAGAGAGAGGAGAAGAGAGGTAGGAAAAAGATACGCGGCTATTAGAACGGCCAATATCCAGAAACCATGACCACCAAACACTGTGAGAGGAACAACAGGTCTCCCATTCTCTGCTGGTGGGGATGCAGGAGAGCTGAGCCACTTCGGAAAACACTCTGCTGGAGTCTTAACAGAACCAATACATGGTTTAGAGCACTTGGTGCTCTCGTACAGGACCTGAGTTGTTTCCAGCACCCATCCTCGGCCACTCATTACTGCCCAAACCTCAGTTCCAGATCTGAATCCACTTCTGGCCACGGGCGCTGCACACACATGTGCACAGACACCATATACACACAAAGTAAATATTTAATACTAACAATGAAAGCCTTACCCTGTTCCCTGGCTGGCAGCACTGAGACCATACAATGCCTGGAATTCATGTAAAAGGCAAACTGGCAGCTTTTCTCAGAAAGTCCAGGAAGCTGAAAGTCCCCAAACGGGTGGCACAGTCAAGCTGGCCAAGCACAGATAACTTTATTCCTATAATAAAAACTGGTTCCTACCCAAGTTGCTTCCACAGTCCAGCACCTATACCTTCCGGGCAGGCTAGAGTTGGCTCCATGGCCAAGAGAAAGGATATCAGTAGAGGCTCTTGTGGTATGGCCACCCAGGAGCTGAAAAGAGTAGAAAAGGGTCAAGATGGAAGCCACAAGCTAACACCTTGGGGACAGAGAGTTCTGGATGGAACAGGTGGCAGCTGTCAACAAGAGGGAGAGAACAAAAGATGCTAGGTTAATAAACTGTGAAACGTACAGACAACGGAACATTTTTTAGCGCTAAAAAGAAATGAGCTCTGAAGTCACACTGCACAGGGAGGGGCACTTTAAACACACGTCACCAAGAGAAGACAGACTAAAAGGCTCCACTCTGTGAGAGCTCATCTAACTGAAATCCGAGTCAAGGCAAAGCTACAGGACAATAGAAAGGCCAGTGGCTACAGGAGCAGCAGAGTAGCAGAGAAAGAACCGGAGTGCAGGATTTATAAAGTAGAATCTGTATGATACTAAACAAGGGAATCCAACATTATCCCACGTCCATATTCGTACAGTGCACACCAACAGAGAAACGCCAATGGGAACTACCCACTCGGGTGATTATGATGAGCCTGCCGACCAGCCAGTGGTAATGATGGGGCTGGGGGTATGGATGTGTAATGGTTACGGGCAAATGGGAAATCTGCATCCGTACCTCTTATTTTGACTAGGAAGCTAAAACGACCCAGGAAGAGTGAGAGACTTGAAAAATCTACTACAGAAGCATAAATCTGTGCTTATTTACTTCCGCCCCTGAGGAGGCCTCCGGCTCCAAACATATCTGAAATGTTTCCACAGAAACAAAGCCAGTCTTTGTCACATCTGTAAAACAGGTTGTCCAGATTTTAAAACCAAACAGGATCCTGATGAAAGATGCATAGTAACCTTCCCCGTTTCCCGGCCTCACAGGATGAATCAGTCACAGCCCTCCCGGTTTTCCTAGCTCGCACGTCCTTCCTCTCACGCCCGCTCCACCCCTCTTCGGTTTTTCCCTGTTCTGCACTCAGAGCTGTCCCAGTTTTCCCTGAATTTGTTATATTTTTCTTAGAGGCACCTTTATTCATCCTGATTTTTGATAATGAAAAGTGATCGGCTGGAACTAAGACGATGGAAAGTATGCATCTACCAGTTTGAGAAGTGTCCAGCGGAAGCCACAGGAGCCTGCCTACTCCCTGACACATTTTATTATGGACAGGTCGGAGGGGAAGGAGTGAGGCGGCACAGCGGCCACTGAGGGCCCTTTGTATTCCTCGGTAGCCTCAGAACTGCAGGAGAAGGAAGGCTCCTAAAGTTTCTGCACTTGATCCAGAACCCAGGGGAACTGTAACAGTGACAGCAGAGCTGGGGCCTGTACCTCTCAGTCTCCCAAGGTCACTGTGTCTTGGGGTCCCAGTTACAATAGGCTGCACTGTTCTTCCAAGCCTTCCTATTCAGGTGCTCTGCAGGTCCACGGGAACACACACTGAACTTCAAGGGCACACCTGTGGGACAGCAATCACGGGCCTGAAGGAAAGCTGGTCTGTGACTGTGTGGACCGGAAGATTGCAGACAGCAGGACACACACACGCACACAAACCCACACAAATTCAACAACCTCCTTGAGACTTCAACCTGATATCTCAGCTTCCATTCTAACCTGCCTCCACCCGGCTCCTCCCACAACAGCTCAGGGCTAAATCTGAGATAGGCTCAGAAGTTCTGGCTGAGAGGGCTGGCAAGATCTTCTAGTAACCAGCACCTCCTAAGTGCTTAGTCAGCCTTCTGAGTCAGCACTCTGCTCTTACTCCAGTTCTCCCTCCACTACACACACCTCCAGGCTGTGTTGTCTTAATAAAATGCTTCCTCAAACACAGATTTACCAGCGTGGTGCTTCCTGTGTGTGTGTGTACAGCAAAGTCTTGTTAGTCTGCGACACAACTCTGCTGGTCATAACACCCTTAGTACACGCATCTCAGAAACAAGGGGGGCTGGAGAAACACAGACGCTTAGGGAATAGAATAGTAGAATAAAGGAAAAATTTCTCCAAAACAAGTACTTGCTTTCAAAATTTCTCCTGAAAGTAAGCTTTACTGGCAATCACATTTGAAGATATTCCTCAAAGCACACTAACTATAACCAATTACATATTTAAATCATAGTACTTAATGAAATTATAGCACACAACTCAAGTCCTGACCTACTGACTATACCACTAGCAAAAGCAACACATAAAATTTTAACTGAAACTAAATGTCTAAATGTAAAATGTCTAAAACTAAGACCTTTACATGTAGTTTTCCTGGTAACTGTTTTCTGCATTAGTAACTGCATGCTTCATTCAGGAATGGCGAAATAAATTCATGCCTAAGTTTGCCTACGTATTCAAACTCAAGAACGAATTTAGGCTAAGGCATACCCCAAAAAATCCAGCTCAGTTTGGGATGCAACAGAAAAAGAGAGAAAAACTGAATTGTAAAAATATCTGAAGTTTAAACAAAAAAAAAGCCAGGGTCTTACTCGTGCTGGTCTTAAATTCCAGTCCTCTTATCTCAGCTTCTTGAATAAATAAATTCAAGAATCAAGTTTATTTTTGAAAGTACCACAAATAAAATAAAAACAACGATGCAATTAGAATATGTACACAGACACATTTTTTGTTTGTTTGTTTTTTGAGACAGGGTTTTAGAGCGCATAGTTTTGGAGCCTGTCCAGGAACTAGCTCTAGCAGCCCAGGCTGGCCTTGAACTCACAGAGCTCTGCCAGCCTCTGCCCCCCCCCCCCAGCACAGGGATTAAAGGCGTGTGCCACCACCACCCGGCTCACAGATAGTTTTTTACAGTACAATCACGCGGACTTTGTTAAACCAAATGCTGATATCAAGTAAAAACTATAAGCTTCGACAACCAACTCATAGCGACCACATTCCTCCAAAGACATAGAAACTCTGGGATGTATCTTCTCCACGCGTACAGGAAAAGAAATTAAGAAAGAGGCATGAACACATTTTAAGATTAAAAACGACAAAGCCAGGCACAGTGTGCCTGTAATCCCAGCTCTCAAAGAGGCTGGGGCAGGAGGGCTGAGACTTCAAGGCCACCCTAGACTACTTGGGTGGGGAGGAGACAGACAGACACACAGAGAAATTACAGTGTATGAAGTCAGAGCCAAACAGAAGGAAGAGAATGTTCCATTCCACCCAGCTCAGAAAACAAAGCAGAGAAATGGGACTGTGTGTGCCCAGAGATATAAAAACCAAATACAGTGTAGGAATAATACTCCACAAGAAATCCAAAGCTGCAGACAGCACCCTGTGCAGTCTGCCTTGTCCGGACAACTTCCTGAGTGAGGTTAACATTAAATATTTTTAAAAGTATCGGCCTGCCTGTTATGCATCAAAGTACCCTGCTCTACCGACACCCACTCCCTTAGAAACCTACACTCAGTGTTTCCATCTCTGTTTTTAACATCCTACTCAATTCCCCTGCCCTCCAAGACCGTACTCTCGAAACAAGCGGCGAGACTCCACCTTTAATGGTCTGGAGCTCTATTAGAACTTGAGTTCACACTTACTTAAAAAGCAGAGACGCGGGCCTCACGTTTCCTTTAAAGGTAACTGGAAAAATGGAAAAAGAAAACATGGAAATTCTGCGTGCATAGTTCATGTCCTGTTTAGATGCAGCAACAGATTAAAAGAAAAACACCAAAAGAATCATAAGTCAAAGAAGATTGATTAATTTCTGGGGAAACTACCACCAGAGCTCTGAGAAAGAGTAACCCAACTCCAACTGAACCCACCCAGTATCCGGGGGTGCTGTGGGGTGAGCTGGATGGGGGCGGGGCACTCTACCCAGAAAGGGCGGTCAAGACCTGCAGCACAACCAGGCCAATTTTTCTGAACTGAGGAAAGCAACCAAGTCATTAACAAAAACAACCATCACGAAGCAATCAATACTCATCTTGGGATTTTACAAAGTCCTGCCACTGGAATCTTACTTCATATTTCAAAGCCTAAGTTGGGAATCACTGTTTTTATCTATCTGTAGGACACAGAGGCTGAAAATGTGTATTTGAGATCACCAAGAGGGAGGAAAATGAATGCCCACTTGGCTTCTCACTCTGCAGAAGTGAAAGCTTCGGAAAGGAGAACTACAGGGCTGTAGGTGTATCAGAGGGGACAGAAGGAAGAGGGCTTAGCAACAAGGGGAGTGGCTTGTATGGGAAAAAAAAAAACGGCGAGAAACTTAGCTGTTTGCCTGTCTAGTGCAAGGTATGGGGGAATTAAACATGGCCTCAAAGTTTTATTCCAGGGCGACGAGGAGGAATAACTGAGAGTAGAGTAGAGTAGGGGGGAGGGGCCGGCAAAGCAAAGTGTCGGTACATTAGCTGATGTGATTATTAGTTGTGCTGGAAGTATCTGCTCAAATCTGCACAGCCAGTATCTTCTCGTGCCAAGTACTGTTTCCAGGCACTCGGGATACAGCAGGGAATGCACGTGGAAGCACCCTTAGCCACTTGGAACCTCTCCTGGCAGACAGCAGAGGAGTAATTACATAAACCGGTAAGTATATGTTCTGGGAAGTGCGGGGTGGCATGCAATTCTAAATAAGAAGAAAACATCTGAACAAATACCCGGAGGTAAGGAAATGAGCCGTGCACAGAGCCGGGAGTCAGCAACTAACGCGCCAGTCACTCAGAATGTTGAAGTGAGCAGCTACATTGCCACCTAACCTCTGCACACCCATTTCAGGGCTAGCATTCCGGGTGTCCCTTCCTGACTGTACCCTACCCAATCCAGGAAACTTCACCAGTAACAAACACAGTGATAACAAGCTGACAACGAAGTCAGTTCATTTATGTTGGTTTTACCTTCTGCACACAGAGAAACGGGCTGCCTTTTGAAAAAAAAAAAAACAAAAGCAAAGCCCTGTTAGAACATGTTTGTACAAAGTTTAAGACAATCATCTTGCTCTCAAAGCAATAATTGATGCAGCAACTTCCAGACTTGTGATTTAAATCAAAGGTGCTGAAGAATGACTATGAATCATGCAGTTAAGCTACCAAGCAAGACACCGCTGAGAGAAGAAACCCACAGCACCATAAAACTGTCGAAAATAAAAACGGTAACATCTTCCTTTGGTTTCATAACTTGTTGATCAGCAGAGCTGAGATCCAAGCTCTGCCATTTTCTGGTTCTGGGTCTTTTTTTCCTTTTGAGACAAGGTCTAGCCTTGAACTATGAAGCCCAGGCTTGCCTGGAACTTTCAGCTATCCTCCTGTCTCTGGCTGCAGAGGGCAAGGGTTACAAGCCCGCACTTGTAACCACATCCGGCTTCCACATCTCTTTCGATCCTGTTTCTCCGTGCCAAACTATTGTTCGGATGACGCCTGCTTACCTATTTTGGGTGCTCTGGTTTATGCACTCTTGCAGTAGTATAGCACAAAATAAGCATTTGCCCCGAACAGCACAAGTTTTGAATCAAGCCATGAGAAATGCTTTCCAACAAATCTACCTCGACTCTCAAGAGGTTACACTCACCCTAAAAGGTATCTATCTTCTTCCATCCTCCCTTTAGAATAGTCCTCAAAACTAAAGTTTATGAGTACAGGAGTGTAATTTAGTTCACCGGCAAGCATATGCTGGGGGTGGGTGAAGGTTCCATCCCAAGCACCACACAGAAGAAAAAGAGAAGTGTTTGTAAGGTTTAGTGAGGAACTGATTTGAAAGTGAAGAACAGACTACCTTTAGTACTTGAGAAAAGAACCTTAAATTCTCCTCAGTTCATAAACACTGCCTCAAAGGGATCTCCCAAGCAATCAGACAACAGCTCCGAGGAGAGGCGTCGATTCCCAGAAATGACAACCTTAGAGATTCATGCTCATCAGAATGCAAAGAGCGAAAATAAGCAGCGCTCGTTGCCAGGCACTAGTATTAACCCAATCTTCACAACAGTTCACGAAGATGCCAAGCTCCAGCACATCATTTTACATACCTGAAAACCACGGCGCACAGAAGCTGAGCAAACCGCTCAAGTTTTGTTGGCTAATAAGTACACCGGAGCTCAGGTATTCCAACTTAGAAGCCTGCGCGCTAATCTCCGAGTCTTGCTCCCTACCGGAACCCTGGCGTCCTCTAACAGCCCCCCACTAATCCGTTCCGGCGGGCAGCCCCTAATCAAAGTCCTGGACCAAGCACCAGCTGTGTATTTTAAGGACCATAAAAACTGTACACTACCTGACGTTTCTGAGGGCTTGAGAAGGGCGCGCCTGTGGAACCACTCGAGCCTCCTCCCTGCGGAGGAAGTGCGGTGGCCAGAGCCGCAGCTCTCCCGCAGCACCGGTGAGAGGTCTGCGTCCCGTCCCGCGAGGGCCCGCCCACTGGGCCCGCCCCACTCCCGCACGCCAGTCCCCGGGGAGGAGGGGGCAGCCGGGACACACCTGCGGCCACCCGGCCCACCCGGCTCCCACCGCGCTTGCCTAGGGAACCCAGCCCGTGCGTGCGCGTGGCGAGCTGGAAGCGACACGGCTGCGCCACGCCAGCCCGGCCGGCCTCGGCACTCGTCCCCGGGGCGCCGGGCGCCCCGCCCACATCCGCGTCCCGCCCCCGCCAGTCACCTGGCGCCTGACAAAGGTTTCCGCAGACCGCATCCCGAGAGGTCCCGAGTAAATAAAGCCTGACGCTTCCTCCCCTCCCCCCACCACCGAGTGGGGGTTGAACCTGGGCAATGAGGCAGAAAGGGAAGAGAAGAAAAGTCCTACAGGCTTAAAGTGAAGAGGGGTGGGGTGGAAAAGGCTAAGCTGTCTTCAGGGTCCAGCTAAGGTGAGATCTCAGAGTGACCACAAGGCTCACTCGGGTACCCAGTCAAGGTAGGAGTCACACGCGAATTCAGTGTTCCATGTGCAAAGAGTTTTTGCATTGGGAAGTGTATTCAGAGGAGCAATGAATAATTCCGTTACTAACCTCCATCTCAGGCCCTCTTGCTTCCTTTAAAATTATAAGGGGGCACGGTGCAATCAGTACTTATGAGGCTGAGGCAGGCTTGGCTACACAGTGAGTTCTAGGCGAAACTGGACTACATGTGCCCCTGTGGACCGATGGATGCGTGGGTGGGTGGGTGGGTGGATGGATGGATGGAATGACGGACGGACGGACAGACGGACGGGTGAGCGGGTGGGTGGTTGGGTGAGTGGACGGACAGACGGGTGGATGGATGGGTGGATGGAGAAACGGACAGACGGGTGGATGGATGGATGGATGGATGGATGGATGGATGGATGGATGGATGG
>JABTXL010000001.1:5736108-5756528 GCA_025134845.1 Neodon shergylaensis
TGGATGGATGGATGGATGGATGGATGGATGGATGGATGGATGGATGGATGGATGGACGGACGGACGGGTGGATGGATGGGTGGGTGGATGGATGGACGGACAGACAGAGGTGGAGGCAAAGCGATCAGAGTCCAGGTCACCCTCTGTTACATAGCCAGTTCAAGGACACTCTGGGCTACTTGAGACCCTGGAAAGCAAGGGGGTTGGGGGTAAAGGAAAGGAGGGACTGAGGAAGAAAGGAAGGAATTATGGGTACTGACTAAAGGTAAGACTCACCACCCCCATCTTAAATTATAACTGTTCCCCCTCTCTCGGGCACATTTAAGAGGGCAGACCTGTCGCACCGAAGCCAAGTCTGGCATAGTTAAATGAGACCTGTCTCAGATCCGCTCCTGTACTAGGCACCAACAGTTTGGACTAAAAATCAAAATGTACTCTGTGAAGTCCCACGGCACTAAAATTATTTCACCTTCTCAGACAGGATAACAAAAAATACAGAAATTTTCTGAATTGGCCAATAATCCATCGTTTAAAAACCCTTTAGTTGTTACAAAAATTAACCTTAAGTAATCTGCTGTTAGCCAGGCGGTGGTGGCGCACGCCTTTAATCCCAGCACTCGGGAGGCAGAGGCAGACGGATGGATCTCTGTGAGTTCGAGACCAGCCTGGTCTACAAGAGCTAGTTCCAGGACAGGCTCCAAAGCTACAGAAAAACCCTCTCTCGAAAAAAAAAAAAGAATCCAAAAAAAAAAAAAAAAAAGAAAAGAAAAGTAATCTGCTGTTAACCCATCAGTTACTTTTCTATTTTTGGTTTCCCTGTCTCCACCATATTAGGAAAGCAACTTCACAAATAACTAATCCCCTTTTCTAGGATTCCCCCTTTTCAGCCCTGTTCTGGCTATAAAAGCAGTCCCTTCTGCTGGGCTCTTTTATGGAGTCAGTGTGGCTCAAGTCTAAGTTGGCAAAGTAAAAGCCAATTAAGATCTGTAAGTTGCATTTATTTAACAGTACTGGGGACTGAACCTAGGGGCTCATGCAGGCAAAACAAGCGTCCTGCCACTGAACTACAGACCAAATGCTCCCTCCCCTAATTTTCTTTTCTTTTCTTGACAAAATGAATGTTCATGATATGTTACTTCTTGGTTTGTGATTAGGTCTATGGAGTAAAAGAAAGCAAGGGTCCTTGAATTGTCTTAACTACGAAAGCATCTAAGTTTGAAAATGACACGAACCGACTCATTTGATTGATTTAGCAGCTGAATAAAAGCAGAGGAAAATGGGGCTTACTGTACCAAAAAAGTAGAAACTGACACACAAAAACCTCTACTGTAAGGACTTCAGAAATGAATGCCAAGAGGCCAGCGGCCTACAGGGAAGTCACCCCCCCCCCCCCCCCGCAAAGCCCCCAATTTGCATGTCAGTAAAATGAAGGTTGCCTCCTAGATTTAAATGCCCTTCCAGAGTTCCTCCTACTAGACCCAACTCTACAAGAAGGGATAGATGGAATGGCCAATCAGTGTCCATAAAACAAGCGAGACTTAAAATCAGAACAAAACCAAACAGCTTCTGGGATCTGTGTACGGCATCACTCACTCCATTCAGGCTGTTTCCCGAATTTCCTGTGCGTGACAGTAACAATGATATTCTTGTCCAAGATCAAACCGTGGTCCTATCTTCTTCACAGGGGTCCCAAGATCCCCAACTTTCCCTGTCTGGGGTCTCTTTTGTGACCTTTCCCCATTTTCATTGCCATTTTTGTAAAAAGTACAAATTCAGAGAACTCAAGATCTTCGCTCTGACCCTAATCTACTTTCTGGCAAATCCCCAGCTTTCCTCTTGTATATCTATCAGTGGCTGATGACTGGCTCCTTGACGATACCCACAGCATGTAGCTTGTACTGCCTCTGCCTCTTAGCCCACAGGATCCTCTTCTTGGTCCTGACACAGTCACACAGCTCGCAGACCTAGGATGATAACAGCTACAGTGCTCAGCACAGTTCTCCGCGCTGCCTTCTATGGTTCTCTTTTACTCAACGTTTATCTCCAAAACTAAAGTGTAGGTTACTTAATACATGTCCCCAGACCCCAGAAAATGCAGGTAGAAATTTTGATTCTCAGTATCTCAAGAAGCCTAACAAAAATTCAGTATCCAACTAGTTTGGCTTTTCAAGTTAGCAGCAACAAGATTCTCTATTTTTCATTATTAAAATAGCATGATACTGAAACACTAAGTCATATAACACTAACCAAAATTAATAGTGGCAGTTTTATGTGCTTGATTCATATAAAATTGGGGAAATAAGAAGTTATTAAATCAGACTTGTTTTGAAGAATAAATCCTTGAGATTCATGGAGATAATAAAAAATAAAGAGCAAGAGCTAAGGATATATATTATATATGCAATATATAATATATAATAAGATTAACATACTTAAAGCAGGAGCTAAGAATATAATATAGATTCTTATTATATATTATATATCCTTAGCTCCTGATATATATATATATATATTATATATATATATAAAATCAGTGATAATATGCAAGGCCTTGGTTTCAAAGGCCAGAGCTCAAGAAAGAAAGATAGTTTGAGTTTTCTTTTATTTGTTTGTTTTGAGACAGGGTCTCTGTACATACCCCTGGCTGTCCTGAGACTCACTCTGTAAGACCAGTCTGGCCTACAACTCACAGAGATCCGCCTGTCTCTGCTTGCCAAGTGCTGGGATTAAAGGCGTGCATCACCTGGTAAAAGGAAAGGGAAAAGGAAAATACTTTTTCCGCTCTTTCTCTCCATGACTTAAACAAGTGGCAAACCCATCACAACTGCTTAAAACGCATGGGTCAGCCTAGAATTATTGCCACCATTCTTTAAGCTCTTGTTTTGCTTTGCCGTAACTCAACTTCTGATTCTCTTTATTCCCTCATGCAAGTAAGATAGTGGCGGCTTCCCCTTTCGATTTCAAATGATATTATCAAGGCTAAGATCAAAATCACATAACACGTCTCAGGGTTGGACCAGGAAGGTTTCACCATTCCCGGGATGAGCCTTCAGTTCACGGTTCCCCTTTAGGGAGCACTGTGGGCTACTGTGGTTGTCAATGCATTTCCTTAACTGCACTCTTACCCTGGTGACAACAGAAGTGGAACCAACTACCAAGCAAGACTGAAAACTGGTTTGTTTGCAACCTACCAGTGGTCCCTGTGCTCTGAAAAATGCCACTGGCACTTTATAACAAATCCTCTAGCCTCTGGAGCCTGGCCCAAATAATATATAATCACTATTAACAGCAAACTGTTAGAATGTTCTGGAGATTTATGACGTATTTATTGGGGCTGGAGAGAATTGTTAAGAGCTGACTGACTGCTCTTCCAGAGGACCTGGGTTCAATTCCTAGCACCCACATGGCAGCTAACAACTGTCTGTAACTCCAAGATCTGACACCTTCACATAGAGATACATACGGGCAAAATACCAATGTACATAAAATAAATGAATTATTAAAAAAAGAAGTATTTATTAAACAGGCAAACCCAACAGCAGTCACCTGTCCTGAGCGTGAGTATACAGGCTAGCAGGTTGCCCCTATTGCATGCGCCAACAAGAAAAAGACCGGATAATATATATAAACTAATAGCTTCCAAGATACTAATATCAGGCAATGAAGGCACACAATCCTTCAGAGAAGAAAAACAAGCAGGGTTTATTCCAACTTGACTGTGCTCTGAGACCTCACTGGCCAGCAGGGACGTTCAAGCACCCTCCTTGAGTTGAGGAAATGGAAACACAAATGGGGAGAATGTATGGAGCTCACATGACGAAGCATAAGAGCCAGTGAACATAGAGAACCCCAGTGGTCCTGGAGAACTTCCCAGTACTGGTGACACACGCATGTGGGGAGACTGGGGGCCTGGACTGAACACAGCAACCGAAAGCATCGCAGACATACTGGTCACCCAGACAGCCAGGAGCAGTGGTGGCTGTTCTTATCCGTGCAGCCAGAAACCTCCCAGCTCAGTGGGGCAGAGTACTCACAACAATCCTGTCTTAGTTCTAGGGTGGAGTTAGCCCTAATCTACATGCTGTGTGGTTCTCATTTTTAAAAAACAAATCAAAGGGATTGTAGAGATGCATAAGGGGTTAGTTAGGAGCACTGGCTGTTCTTCCAGAGGATCCAGGCTCAATTCCCAGCACCCACATGGCAGAGCTCACAATTGTCTGTGACTCCAGTTCCCGATCTGACACTTTCACACCAGTGCACATAAATTATTTCAAGAAAAAATTTAAAAATCGTAGTATGGTCTGAAGGAATAAGCTGCTTTCCATTGTTTAACTCCATATCCCAGTAAAAATTCAAGCACAATTATACAGAGATAGAAATAGCTAGCACCCAATAAAACAAAATTTACAATATCTGACATTCAATGGTCAATAATGAGTATCTGGCATCCAGTATTATAAGGCAAAAGAAACAAAACTATAACCCACGATGATGAGGAAAGCCACACTGGCACAGATGTTATAAATAATGGAATAAGACATTAAGCCAGTTTATAAGGGTAATAGAGATAAAATTTTCAGTAGAAATAAGGAAGGAATAAATTTCTAAATCTAACTTTTAGAATTCAAACAGTACAAAATAGCAGTGACTTGGATTAGCACATACTTACACAGGAGACACTTCCTAAAATAAACCACATAGATGAAAAGGAATTAAAATGTAAGAAAAAGTAATTAAAGAGTTGGGTACCATTAATAAGCAGCCTGGATACCTCTGATTAGACCCTCTGCAAAGAGATGACATAGGCAAGGGGTCAGAGATGACATCTGCAGCAACGGTGGCTGACATTCCCCACATCTGGTGACAGCCCAACTCAAATCTTACAAGTTCCATGAATACAGACACATAAAAGCTGAAAGAATTCCTAGCCAACAGACTCACACAGAAAAGTTTAAGAAATCCCTTCAGACAAAAAAAAATGAGCCCCAAACTTTTGGAAACATGCACCTATATGGAAAATAAGTTTGAAGGATGTTCAAACACTTAAAAAATATAACTGCCCTATGACCCAGCTCTTTCGTCCCTAGCATATGCAGAGAATCCCATACTCTGCCACAGAGGTATCTGCTCCTCTAGGTTTATTGCTACTCTGTTTACTATAGCAAGAGATGGAACCCACCCAGTTATCCATCAGCAGAAGAATGGATTAAGGAAAATTCGGTCCATATGTAAAATCAAATATTACTCAGCTCTAAAGAAAATTGAAATCACAAAACTGGCAGGAATATTAAGCAAGGTTATCCAATCTCAGACAGAAAAAAGCTGCGTGTTCTCCTTCAGATGAGGTTTCTATCATGTCATGTATACATGTATGTAGGTGAACAAATGTATGTGGGGGTACAGTATAACGTTCAGAAAGGATGACAAGAAAAGGCAATAAGAAAAGTCTCACTAATGAGTTCACACGGTACACGTTGTGCAAGTCCTCTGAGTGCACTTTCAGGGTCCAGCTGTACCCTGTACAAATAAGTCTTTAGATGTACAGTGTGCGCATTTGTAAGTCCTACTAAGTGCATTCTAGTCTTTAAATGAGAATTTTAGCTGTTTACATTATAAAGTATGAAAATTTTAGATGCATGTCTATTATTCTAGGACTGAAGGCGAAAGATGGATGTCCCAATGTTGCAGAGAACCTAGAGGTGACTGTCCAGGCAGCCAGCTGTCTCTGTCATTTCTAGAGTTTTGGAAGTTGTTTGCTCTGCACTTCCTGTTTACTCTGTAATGTTTTATCCTTCTCAGGTCTCTGCTGGAGATGAAGATGAGATAGTTATAGTTACCGTTTTCCTTGTTACCAAAGTAAAAAATAACTCATAAAGAGATGTAAAGCATAGAAAGTTGAGACATAAAAGCTTAAGTTGTTTATCTGAGAAAATGTTTTAAGGTCTAAAAAGATATTTTTGGGTTGTTAGTACAAGCTATGATAAAAAGTAAATTAGGTACAAAACTTTTGACTTACCAAAATAGGATAGGTAGTAATACAGTACTTTCTCTGAATTCATCTAATACGAACAGACTGGATATTGCATATGTAATTTTTATCTGAAAACTGTTCTTATTATCTTTACTGTGTTAAAACTTTTCCTTTATATTTAGACGAAAAGGAAGGAATGTTGTGGAATAATCCTTTGTGCACTGTGAAGATGTGTCACTCTGATTGGTTTAATGGCAAGCTGAACGGGCAATATCTAGGCAGGATTTCCAGGCACAGAGAACACGGGGAAGGAGAAAGGAGTCATCAGCAGACACAGAGGGAACAGACATGCAGGAAGAGAAATAAAAGCCACAAGTGAGTCCCCTGGCAGCATGTAGATGAATAGAAATTGGTCAGTTTAAGTTATGAGAGCAAGTGAGACAAGCCTGACTTATAGGCTGAGCTTTCATAATTAACACTAAGTCTCTGTCATTTGTTTGAGAGCTGGCAGTCCAAAGAAATAATCCACCTACAGAAAATGTTTTGAAAATAGTGACACTATAACATTTAGGAACACAATAAATGTCATTGAATTGAACTAGAATGGTTAATTTTATGTTATATAAATTTTGCCTTGCTTTTAAAAAGTATGTGTGGGGGCTGGAGAGATGGCTCAGTGGTTAAGAGCATTGCCTGCTCTTCCAAAGGTCCTGAGTTCAATTCCCAGCAACCACATGGTGGCTCACAACCATCTGTAATGAGGCCTGGTGCCCTCTTCTGGCCTTCAGGCATACATGCAGACAGAATATTGTATACATAATAATAATAAAAAAAAGTATGTGTGGGGGCAAAACTTGCCAGGTGTGGAACACACAGCTGTGATCCTGGCACTCAGGAGGCTGATGCAGAAAGATCATACAGTCTAGTTCTGCCTCGGCCCTAGAATGAGAACTTGTCTCAAAATGAGAGAGAGAGAGAGAGAGAGAGAGAGAGAGAGAGAGAGAGAGAGAGATTAGATAGACGAAAGAGGTATAGATAGATAGATATAAATAAGGGGCAGGATATAGCTCAGCAGTTAAGAGTACTTATAATTGCAGAGGATACAGATTTGATTTCCAATGCCCACATGGTGGCTTACAACCATCTGTAACTCTGGTTCCAGGATATATAATGCCTCCTTCTGACCTCCATAGGTAGCGCATGCATACACACACACACACACACACGGTGCACAGACACACATGCAGACAAACACTTATATACATGAAATAAAATAATCTAAAAATTGTTTTTAAAAAAATTACACACACGTTAGCCGAGGGCAAGGTTGTGTACCTATCATCCAGCTATATGGGAGGTTAAAAGGCGAAAGGATTACATGACCCCAGGGGTTATAGCATGGGCAACACTGCAAAACCTGGTCACCAAAAAAGGAAAGAAACAAAGACCTTAACAGCGTCCCGCTGAGGGCTGAGAAAGGAATCTCTCACACCAGTCTCCTCTGTCTTCTTTATTTTTACCATGTGGTAACTCTTGCATGAGCAGCAGGCTCCAAGCAAAACACAGCTTTCCTTTATGCACAATACAGTTCTCATTTCTCTGTGGATGAACACCTTCAGGAAGTTTCCTTACTCCTATCAACATTTTAACTACATTTCTTGCCTTCCCTCTTAGTGATCTGCGATGATTTGCCATCTCTTAGACAGCTGCCATCAACAGCCATATGGGCTTCATCCTACTGTTCCCTCAGGGCATAGCACAGCACGGGACTAGATACTTGTTGGAGAATATCGATTAGTATAAAATGACTTTTCCATATCAATCTTCGCACTCACTTGAATGTGTTTTCCTGGGAAAACATCTGACTCCAGCTTGCTTAAGCCACATCACAATTTCCTAATGAAACAGATATTAAATATTTCCACACAATAATGTAACTATTCGTACCTTAGCAGTAATTGCCGATAATAGTCTTAACCATAATTGTCATCATAATAATTAGGGTAGGAAGTCCTGTATATGTGTTGCTTTTATTAGTTAAGGAATAAAGCTGCTTTGGCCTACAGCAAGGCACAACAGAGTAAGGCGGGAATTCCAAGGAGACAGAGGCGGAGTCAGGGAGAAGCCATGTAGCCGCCAAAGACATCCCTGGGAGCCTGCCAGAACCTTGCCAGTAGGCCACAACCTGGTGAAGATACACAGATTAATAGAGATGGGTTAATTTACGATCTAAGAATTTGCTGGCAATGTGCCTAAGTGATTGGCCAAGCAGCAGTGTTTTAATTAATACGGTTTCTGTGAGATTATTGTGGGTTTCTGCCTACAAATGAGGGCAAACCTTCACACAGGACTTCTGTGCAGGCCGGCCAAGCACTCTGTAGATGTTGATGCATTTGATCCTCGCAATAACCGTGTGAGCCAAGTTCAATGACCAGTCCCATTCTACGGGCAAAGGAGCCCAGAAAATCAAGTACCTTGTCCAAAGGTCATCTCTTGTGGCTGGGATCCAAATCCAGGCACTGGTTCCAGATCCCAGGCTTTTAATCTGTTTGTAATAGTAGCTCAGTGAAAAGACCCAGAAAACGTTGTAAAGAAAGAATTCTGAAAATACAATTTTCTCGATGTGACTTCCTATTATCCCAGCGATTTCTAGATAAACAATACATGTACACTCCTTTAAATGTGTGCTGAAATTTTACTGTTACAGTAAAGAGCCTGAATTCTATGAACTGAGATACTTCAATTATATTCCAGCTGCATTTACTAGTGATACAGAGAAAATAAAATTTGATAAACTAGATATGCTCTTGGGAGGAAACACAAATCTTTAAATTTGACATCCAGCTGAATCTGTGCCCTAGCCCACAGAAATCAGTTCTGTTCTATTAATCTCATACGCAGAAATGTGCCGTATTCATGATGTGCTGAGTAATTTTATATGACATGGGAATTTAGGGCAGACCCCTTGGGTTTAAATTTGTCTAAAATGACTTATATCGTATGGTCAGTAGATTTTAATTCATCTTCCTTTTAAAATGCTGTATTCTCAGACTTTATTAATGGAGACAGACTTCAGGCACAGCCACCCAATGTTTATTAGTTGGCATCTGAATGCCAACAAGAAAAATTATTTTCTACTGTATTTTTTATAATTCAAAAGATTATGGCATGAATACATAAAGTTTATTTGTTTTCTAGTTGAGCTCTTGAACTCAGAACTAACATTCATTTATGTGAATTTAATTTTCAAGATTTTACATCTTACCTAATTTTAAAAATAGCAATCCAAACTTTCTTCCCCTGTAATGTTTCCCTATTCCTCCCAAATTTGAATCACAGTAAGATATAATTTAATGATACAATGATATAACAGAAGATGATACAACACCCAGAGCCATTTACATAAAGGGAAGACAAAAGGAAAGAAGAGCCAACTGTTCTTAAGCATAACTCCTGTTTTACAATGTGTTTTGAGACAGGGTCTGAGTATCTGTTCCAGGCTGGACTTGAACTCTGGATACTCTTAAGTCAGCCTCCCAAGTGCTGGGATTATAGGCTTGTATCATCATATATTAGTGTGGTAAGTCCTTCTGTCTATGTGTTGCTTTTATTAGTTAATGAATAAAGAAGTTGCTTTGGCCTGTGATATGGCAGAATAGAGCTAGGCAAGGAAAACTAAACTGAATGCTGGGAGAAAGATATGGAGTCAGTGAGTCGCCATGGAGCCGCCAGAGGGGAAAGACGCAAGCTGTCAGCTGGAATCTTGCTGGTAGGCACAGTCACATGGTGACACACAGATTAACAGAAATGATATAAGAGCTAGCTAGCAATATGCTCGAGTGATTGGCCAAGCAGTGATTTAAATAATATAGTTTCTGGTGATTATTTCGTGGTCTGGGCAGCAGGAATGAACAAGTGGCCTCCTCCTACAAACAAGCGGCATCCAACAACAATATACAGTTCCTGATTCTAAATTCCTGATTGGATTTTAATTATTATTGATATATTTTGAATTGACTTAGCTGCCATTTACTGCAAACTAGTATTTCATTTAGTAAACAATATAATAAAATTTCAATTTAACTAAGCAAATACTGATTACCTACTATGTATATAACACTCCACAGCACAGTGGGTATATGAAATGAAAAAAGAAACACTTTTGGACCTACCTTCTATTATGTCTAGAATAGGAAAATAAAGGTTATTAAATAAAGAAATCATAAAATGACTGTAGACAGAGGCTGCTTGTTCATTCCAGGCTTCCCAGAGCCGAAATAATCACACAGAAACTATATTATTTGCAATACTGTTTGGCCAATAGCTTAAGTGTATTTCTAGCTAGCTCTTATATCCTAAACTAACCCATATCCATGAATCTGTATATCACCACACGGCTGTGGCTTACCAGCATAGATTCCAGCACATCTGTCTCTGGTGGCAGCTACATGGCTTCTCCCTGACTCTGCTTTCTTTCTCCCAGCATTCAGGTTAGCTTTCCTGCCTAGCTCTACTCTGCCCTATCAAAGGCCAAAATAGCTTCTTTAGTCATTAACCAATAAAAGCAACACATATACAGAAGGACCTCCCACACTAAATGACAAGTAGGTTTATCAAAATGCTGGCCTTGGCCAGGCGGTGGTGGCGCACACCTTTAATCCCAGCACTCGGGAGGCAGAAGCAGGTGGATCTCTGTGAGTTCGAGACCAGCCTGCTCTACAGAGCTAGTTCCAGGACAGGCTCCAAAGCCACAGAGAAACCCTGTCTCGAAAAAAAAAATGCTGGCCTTTCTACATTGAGGGGAAGGGTATATAGAGGTAAAGTTCAAGCTTCATCTATTATAATGGTATGTTTTTTACATTATGTTTATTTCATGTGTATCTGTGTGTACATGGTTCCAAGAGTGACATACATGTGGTGATCAGAGGACAGCGTTGACGATTCAGTTCTCCCCTTCTGTCATGTGTGCCCTAGGGATCAAACTCAGGTTGTTAGGCTTCGCGGCAAGTGCCTTAGCCTTCCAGAGAGAGAGCTCAGCAGTTAAGAGTGCTTGGGGCTCATCCAAGGGATCTGAGTTCAGTCCCAGCACCCTCGTCCAATGGCTCACAACCACCTGGAACTCCAGTTCTTGGAGATCTAAGTGCCCTCTGCTGGCTTCTTCTGTACACATATGACACACAACAGATGCAGTCACACAAAGAGATAAATAAAAATAAATTTTAAAAATAGATAAAATACAGATAGGTGCAAAACTAAAATAAATATATAAATTTACTGTTTCAATATATAGAAGATATACTGGGAACTAATAGAATTAGTGAATGAAGGAGAGAGACAGGCTGGGTAGAATTCAACTGTAAAGCATTACTTAGCATATGCAAGGCCCTGGGCCCAATGAGAGGCATCCAAAATGGACAAAAATAAAACCCTTTCCATTTAATTAGTATATAAATTATTGTGCGTACATAGTAATCACCAATGGTTACTAACATCTTAAGAGGACAGCTGACTGAATATCTTTGCTTCTTAATTGGATGAAGCATCATTATAAATACTCTTTCCAAAATATTTGAACCTAAATCTCATTACATCTCTAGATTTGTCTTTCGTTTTATAGGAAACAGGGTCACAAGCAAAGGTAAATGACATAGGGATATGAGCAGAAATGTCAGGAAATTTGGTCAAATGACCATGTTCATTATTCAAACTGTAAGGAGAACAGAAAGGCAGTGAATGAGTCAAAGACTTAAAAAAAGTGATTTTTTTTGTGTTATCTGGTTTTATTTGGCTACTGATCAAACTAAAAACACTCATAAAATATGAGGCAGTTTAAGAAACTTGAACATGACTGGATATCTATCCAGTGACATTAAGAATAAATTATTTTTGGGCCGGGTGGTGGTGGTACACGCCTTTAATCCCCGAACTTGGAAGGCAGAGGCAGGCGAATCTCTGGGAGATCAAGGCTAGCCTGGTCTATAACAGCTAGTTCCAGGACAGGCTCCAAAGCTACAGAGAAATCCTATCTTGAAAAAAAAAATATTTTCTACATGTGGTGCTATTTCTTTAAGAGTGTAGAATATAGAGATGATGTTTAAATATGGGTGAAAAACAACACTAATGTCCAGATTAGTTTCAAAATGGCGTGTGTAAGGAGCAGGGAGTGGGGAGGATACTTAGCAGAAGCAGCTATATTTAGATCACTGTTAAAACTGCAGTAAGTTTACAGAGGCCAATTATATACTTCAGACTACCTTCTGTATGTTTGTTTCCTGCAATCAAAAGTATTCTGTATAAAACATTGTGCTCAGAGGAACGATAAGATAGGAGAGCACTGTAGTTCAGAGCACTACTGTCCCAGTTCAGTTCCCAGCACTCAGATCCTCAGGTCGGGTGACTCGCCACGACCTTCACATCCGTCTCTAGGGGAGCTGATACCTTCTTGTGGCCTCCAGGGACACATGAACTCACGTGCACATACTCACAAGCAAGCAAGCAAGCGAGAGTGGGCTCTCGAACTCGGACACACATAGACACACACACACAGACACAGACACACATGCCATTAAAAATTAAACAAACTTTTTTAAAGGTAAGTATTAGTCCTAAAGCTCAGGGGCTAAGTGTCTGCCTGATGAATATGAGGCCCTGATTTCAATCCTTAGTACTACCATCTTTAGAAAGAAAGGAAGGGAGGCAGGGAGGGAGGGAGGGAAGGAGGGAGGGAAGGGAGGGAGGAACAGAAAGTTGCTGACAGAGCAATGTTAATTATTAATTTTTTTACCTTGATCTTAATATTCTGTATGACAAAATAGGGCATACACATAAAATACCTCTGCTAAATTCTAAAGTCTACTGACTGCAGGAAAAACCCTCACATGACTGTGGGCGGGCTGAACTAACTACCCCAGCATAAAACCCTGCATGTCCCTGGAAGGATGACTGGCAGCTGATGGCATCTGCTGACTAGTATTTAGCAAATAGTTTCTGGATAATGAACAGATAAAGGCTGTCACATCAAGGAAAATAATGTGTTTGTTGGCAATGACAGATAATCCTCACGCCTTCGTGCAAAACATGGTGTTTTTGAAAATCTGTTTCTGCCACCACAGTCCTATCTGCTCCCCAAACCCCACTGAGAGATGTTTATTGATACACTCAGTGATAGTAACTCACTGGATTTTAAAATATTATTCAGTGAAATATATAAGCATTAGAAAGATCTGCATAATTCAATGAGCTAATACTTTTCAAACGACTAATGTATGGAATTATAATACCACACAGGCATCAAAATCCACTCAAAATACAAATGAGTTAATAGGTTGGAATGGTGGCCCTCAAAGGGATCTGCAGATAAGACCGCCCCAGATTATCTAAGTGAGCTCTAAATCTAGTGACAAATGTCCTTACGAGGGATAGCAAAGGAGAAGCAGAGGAACACAGAGGAAAGGCCTTGTGAATACAGAGGCCGACAAACAGCAGACACTGGAAAAAGTGAATGGACCATCCCCCAGTTGTTGGAGAGAGCTAGCTTGTACCTTGAGTCCAGACTTCCTCAGCCTGCAGAAGTGTAAGGGGACAGGGACAAGGACATGGACCTGGACTATAATGCTTTCTGTGCAACCATGAGTCCAGGTCCTCAGAACCCACGTCAGCAGTCACATGGCAGCCATAACACCAGAGCTGGGGAAGACTGAAGAAGCTGGCTGGCAGGCAGCCTAGCTGTAGCAGTGAGCTCCAGATTCAGTGAGAGACCCTTTCTCAAAAAATGGAGAGGGCAGAGGGGGCAATTGAGGCAACGGTATCTCAATGTCAACCTCTGAGCTCTGCTAGTGACCTCAACATTGAATCAAGATCTGTGCACACATGCTGCTGACTTGAATGAGAATGGCCTCCTAGTCTCATGTTTGAATGTGTGGTCCCCAGTTAGTGGAACTGGAACCACTATGTTTGGGAAGGATTAGGAGGCGTGGTGTTGTTGGAGAAGGTGTGCTGTGGGACAATGGTCTTTTATCCTGTCACTTGTATTGTTTTTAATAAAATGCCGATTGGCCAGTGGTCAGGCAGGAAGTATAGGCTGGGCAACCAGGCAAGAAGTAGAGGCGGGGGAATGAGAATTCTGGGAAGAGGGAAATTTCAGTCTGCAGTTGTGACCCAGATGCAGAGGAAGCAAGAAGTGACTGCCTTGCCGAAAAAGGTACCAAGCCACATGGCTAACACAGACAAGAATTATGGACTGGTATAAGTTATAAGAGTTAATAAGAAGCCTGAGACACTAGGCTAATCAGTTTTATAATTAATGTAGACCTCTGTGTATTTCTTTGGGACTTAACTACTGCGGGAACCAGGCAGGACAGAAACCTCAGTCAACAGAGGCGTGTCACTGGGGATGGGCTCACTCTCTTCCTACCTCCTGCCTGTGGATCAGGATGAAGCCACAGCAACATGCCTGCCCGCGTGCCTGCTGTGCTTCCCACCAGGAGATTCATGGACTAACTCTAAAACTGTAAGGAGGCTCCCAGTGAAGCGGTCTTTCCTAAGCTGCCTTGGCCATGGTGTCTGTTCACAGCAACAGCACAATAATTAAAGCAGAATATGGCAAAGTCACTGTGAGAGGAGAAGTGTCAGTTGTCTTCAGTCACCCAGGTTGGCTTCACTTGCTAATGGTCCTACTACAAAATTAACACAGTGGCCAGTGATCTACTGTGACTGAGTAAGAGAGTATTCACACAGACTAATGATTTATATTGCTGCTTTTTCTGTTTGTTTGTTTTTTTTTTTTAAACGGGGTTTTTCTGTGTAGACCTGGTTGTTGTGGGACTCATTCTGTAGAGCAGGCTGGCCTCAAACTCAGAGATCCACCTGCCTCTGCCTCCTGAGTGCTGGGATTAAAGGCATGCGCCACCACTGCCTGGTTGTTGCTTCTAATTTTAAGAAAATACTATTTAAATTAGGTAGGCATCTGGAAACAGAAGCGGGAAGTTTAAAACTAGCTTGTCTATATAGTAAGTTGCACCCGCATAACAAAACTCCGTCTCAAAAAAAGTCAAAAAATGGGGCTGAAGAGATGGCTCCGTGGTTAAGGACACTTGCTGCTTTTCCAGAGGATCTAAGTTTGGTGCCTAGCTGTAACTACATGCCCAGGGGATCTAACGTCCTCTTCTGGCTGCCTCCAGCACTCACACATACACATAAAAATAAATCTTAAAAAAATCTAAACAACAATAACAACCACAACAAAAGCCTCTCACTTACCAAGCCTTGGGAAAACAGCTTTATTAAAGGCCTTTAAAATATCTCTACTTTCCCATTTCTACATCTTTGGAGGCGTGATCATCTTTTATACCCTCCAGTCAAAACAACACACTGTGGTACTGTAAATACACAATCCAGCAGGATTCAGAAGTAACTAACAAACAGATATTAAAAGGATTGTAATGTTATCACTAACCACTAAGTTCTTTTAGTTTTGTAACAGTTGTTTTTCCATAAAATATAGTTTATATTAATAAGAAATGAGACCTTTTTCCTTTTTGTAGATTTCTTATCCCAACAATTTTAATGAAATGGCTTTTTTCAGACAATATATTTTGATCACGTTCTTCCCTCCCTCAATTCCTCTCAGCTTCTCCCCAATTTTATGTTCTTTCATTCTTTCTCTCTCTGAAACAAAAAAAGCACATTAACAACACACACACTCAAAAGAGACCCACAAAAATGGAAATTAAAATAAAGAAGCAAAAGACCAATAAGACAAAAAAGATGTTTTTTCAAATGGCCTTCGGTATTAGTTTTCCCGGCATATTCTGCCCCTTACCCTGTCCTCCCATCTCCTCCCTACTTAACTCTCCTATTGTTTCCCCTTCGACTGCCCCATAACATTATTCTACTTCCCCTTCCTTGGAAGAGCCCCTCTTTCTCTGGTCTCTAACTAGCTGCTTAATCTCTGTGGCTATTCTAATTGAAACACTCTGAAAGGCTAACTTCCACACAAAAGAGAACCCAAGCAAAGTTTGTCTCTGTGGATCTGGGTGGTCTCACTCGGGATGACTGCTTCTAGTTCCATCCATTTACCTGCACATCCCATAGTACCACGCTTTCACCATCCAGTCCCAGCTGACACGTATCTCAGATGTTTCCAACTCTGCCCGTTATGAACAGAGCAGCAGAGAACACGGGTGAGCAAGTGTCTCTGTAATAGAATATCAAACTTCTGGAACAGACAACTGAGCATGTTTTTAACTTTTTTTAAAAGATTTATTTATTTAGTTAGTTAGTTAGTTATTATGTATACAATGGTCTGCCTGCATGTGTCCCTGCAGACAGAAGTTGGCACCAGATCTTATTACCAGTGGTTGTGAGCCACCATGTGGTTGCTGGGAATTGAACTCAGGACCTCCGGAAGAACAGTCAATGCTCTTAACCACTGAGCCATCTCTCCAGCCCAGCATGTTTTTAACTTAAGTACTTTTGCTTTCTAGAAAATGTTACTATTTGTATTACATTGATTTGTTTGTGTGTTATGTGCACTCGTGTGGAGGCCAGAGGAGTCCCTGGGATTGGCCTCAAGCCATAGGTTTGGTGGCAAGCACCCTTCCTGGCTGGGCCATCTTGACTAAGTCAGGAGGATTGAAAGTTCAGACCTGCCTGAGCTAAAATTCAGTGAAATGCTGTCTGGAAAAGTGGAAGCAACACTTGCTTCGGCAGCACGTATACTAGGAAGGGACTCCAGGAGAGCATTTGCATGGCCCCTGCACAAAGACACGCAAAAATGTGTGGAGCATTCTGTTTCTCTAAGTGGAAAATGGTCCGAGGACATAGCTCAGTAGTCAGGCACTCCAACCTAGCACAGTGAGGTCCTAAGTTCAATTCCCAGTGCTATAAAAATAAGTAAATAACCTTGGGACTTGCTAGGACCTCAGAAGTGAGGGCAAGGTGGATTTGTGTTCAAAATACAAATGGAGCGCTAGAATGTTTGTTTTGAGATAGAGAGGAAAACTATGTGCCCTCTTGTTCCCCCCTCCCCCTTTCCCCCACCCCCCAGGCTGATAAAGCTGCCTCTGGAGGAAAGCCGTCTCTCCAGTTCTCTCTCGCCTTGCATCTGCCTAACCATAATCTTGACTGCCCGTGTGAGCTTGGATAAGGTCCTTTATGGCTAATGTCCTTCCATTTGAGGATAATAATGCTATAAAAGGTGACACTGAGCACAACATAAGGTCACACAGAAATGTATTAAACACAGACGGAAAGAGAAAGGGGGCTACAGATTCTAGGATCCATGGAATTCCGACTTTCATCTCTCAGGAACTACATGTTCTTGGGTGAATTTTAACTGATTGTGCTTCAGGTTTATGGGAATAGAGTAGATTGACGGTACCTATATTTGTGATGGTTGTGATAATTAAATTCTACATCTATAATATAACTAGCAACGAAGCCAAAGGAAGCGTCCAGCAAGTATCACTGTATGTTGATCACCTCGTAGTTTTCATATCCTTTTCACCTAATAAGATCATTTGATCACCTCCAAAACTGATTTCCCCATGCTTCTCCAGCTCCCCACACCCCCTCAGGAGGTGTGGTGTCGGCACCTGGCTTTAGCAGGCCCCCTTAGCTACTTTCTCTCTGCTTTCTGAAAAAGGCTCCCATGCTCTTCTAAAAAAAACACATTCAGCTCCCCTACCCAATTTCCATCTGAGCTGCTCTCCCCACCCCCAAGCCCACAGTTTGATTTCAAGCCTCACCTTCTCCCAAAGCCTTCTCCCTGACCACCTTCCACACAGAAGTTCCCAGTGGTCCCTACGTTACTTTTCCCCTACTTCAACTCAACACAATATAGATTCACCCAGGAAGAGGGAACCCAAATGAAAGAATTGCCTCAATCACACCGACCTGTGGCCATGTCTGCGAGAGACTGATCATGGATGCGGAAGGACCCAGACCACTGTGGGCGGCACCATCCCTACACGGGTGGGCCTGGGCTCTAAAGAAAACTAGAGAGCAAGGCACTATTCCTCCATGGCTCCTGCTGCCTGATTTGACTTCTCGTTCTTTCTTCCCTCAATGATAGATTGTGACCAGAAGTTTAAGAGAAAAGAAACTCTTTCCTCCCCGGATTGCTTTTGGCCAAGAGTAGTTTGTCACAGCACCAAAAGCAAACAGGACACCTACACTGCCTTGAAATAACCTTTGCCTATCAATTTCCCTTACATCCTCAGAGCCTACTGTCTCATATATACGTGCCTAATTACCTTGGCTTGTTCAGGACTGAATAGCTTCTAACATCCAAAGACCTGAGTTCCAGAAAACTTCCTGTAGTCTTAGGTGGGTGGTCACTATACTGTCTCCTCAGCAAGATTTAGTCAGTGAAGACAGTCCATCCCAGCGGACTTCTCTTCCATCTCCATCACTTACTCTCTGACCATGTCATCAGTGTCTACCCTGCTGGTACCCTGCATAGTATTCTCCTTATGGCCAAATCTACTGGACACTTGGTAGTCCTAGAACCTCACAATAATTGATACTTGATAAACAAAGGTTACTCATGGTATAAATTTTTTTGAGTAAAGTAAATCAGTGTTTAAAATAGCCACATTTGGCCTGGGATTGGCGGTGCACAACTGTGATGCCACACACGGGAGGCAGAGGCAGGTGCTGACAGCCTGGATCACAAAATCCTGTCTGAAGCCAACAAACAAATATCCTCTTTATTAAGCATATGCATGTAAATAAATTCAGTGCATCGTCTCATAAATTACTGGCATAATTCTAAATGTCATAACAGACTTATGATGTCATGAAAGTAATCACATGATGGGATCTAGGTTTAAGAGCACCTAGTCCTCTTCCAGAGCAAAGGAGTTCCCAGCACCCAAGGCAGGTTGGTGAAAGCCTGTAATTCTGTTTCCAAGGGATCCAACACCCTTGTCTGGCTTCTTGGGCACCCACACTCATGGCATTCTCTCTCTTTCTCTGTCTCTCTCTCTGTCTCTCTCTCTTTCTCTGTCTGTCTCTCTGTCTGTCTCTCTCATACACACACTTTAAAAAATAAAAAAAGATCCATATAGCAATAGAATTACATAATACTTACCATTATAGTTTAGAATACCAGTGTTCCAAATGCAAGAAACTCCTAAGAGTTCAGTCATGAAACAAATCAACTTTTGTCTGTTTTGCCGCCTGGTAACCAAAGGGTGTTCTGCAAAAGTGTATAAGAGAATTGCTTTCTGAATAACAGAGAATGAACCCGTATCTTACGCCTTTCATATCTCCACCATCTTCTTCTGTATGGACAATTAGGATGTCTACAGAGTTGCTCGAGAAATAATTTAACTGAGAATCAGAAGTCCCTGATGGCCAACATGGACATGACAAGTTTCAAATTGATGAGTCTGCTGTCTTTGTCAAAGCAACCCAGACAAGCTGATGACAATAGTACACAGGCAATTTCAAAATTAAAATTGATGAGCACGCTCCTTCTCATGTCAGAGCATATTGATCTCAGCGTCAGTGTCGATGGAGGTGAAGGCAAGTCAGAGTGCCACTGCGCTGGTCCTGGTCCCTCTCCTGCCAGAGGGTGAGCAGGAAGCAAGCCGCTGGATAAGACACAGTTGCAGTAACGGCAGGGGGGACACACTGCCCAGTGTGAGCAGGCGCATATATCGACAATCCATTACCATAAGCAGGAAAAATCCATCAAAGCTTGACACATTCATAAAATCCCCTCAGTGACACCAAAGTCCGAGTACCTTAGCAGACAAATTATTTCAGCAACTTGGAATTTCCCTCCAGCAATGCACTGTTGTTTTTGTAGGTTGTTAATTCAGAACAGACAAGGATCGGTTCTTTAGAAATCCCTCAGTACAGGCATTACTTCAGTGGTAGCAGTTTTCAGATTTACCAAAACTATTTCCAAATTAATTTTCTAAGACTCATAATGCTTTAGATCATGTAACTTTTTTACTGGTAGTTTGTTTGTTTGTTTGTTTGTTTGTTTGTTTGAATTGTTCTCTGAGACAAAGTCCCATTGTTTCGCTCTGGCAGGCCTTGAACACACAACAGTCCTGCAGTAGTCTCCCAGGTGTGGGAATTACAGGTGTGAGCCGCCATGCCTGACTTTACAGGTAGCTTTGACACAGCAGAATATAACACATCGGAAGAAAACGGCACTGTGTTTGACATTTTACATGTAACGGAGAGCCGTGACTAGTGCTGAGGCCCGTGGCAGTCATGCCTTCCCCAGGTTCTCTGAGGAAATCCTCACGCACTCTGTCAGATGTAAAAATAGAAAGGTTAGGTAACTTGTTCAAACTCATGTCGTTAGTAAGTAAACCCAGTTCAGGAATGGAGCCCAGACCTGACCAACACGGAGGCTTGTGTCCTGTCTCCAGTCTGTGTGATGTGTGACCAACACGGAGGCTTGTGTCCTGTCTCCTGTGTGCGTGCT
>JABTXL010000001.1:5756538-5814628 GCA_025134845.1 Neodon shergylaensis
GACCAACACGGAGGCTTGTGTCCTGTCTCCTGTGTGCGTGCTGTGTGACCAACACGGAGGTTCATGTCCTGTCTCCAGTCTGTGTGCTGTGTGATACACTGCAAGCTTACTTCCCGCTGGCTTTGTCTCTTGTTGAGACAGGATCTTTCTATGCAGTCTAGACTGGCCTAGAACTCCCCATCCTGCCTCAGTCTCTCTAATATTGAGATTACAAGTCTATCCTACCATGACTGTCCTATATTCACTTTTAGTAAAAGAAAAAAAAATCAAAACATTAAAAATAAGTTTCTAGGTGGCTAACATGTTAAAACGTGAAAGAGTGCTTCAGCTTTACATTAAAATAGACGAGAGGAAGAACACAAAAGTAGCCACACACAGTGCCGTTCTTCCATAACACACTGTCTTGCCGCTCCGCTCCCCTCCCCCAGTCCAGCCCGGCCTTTCTCTGGGCTCAGAGAAACAGGCATCACATCTTAATTTCAAGAGAACTCAAAGCACACAGTACCACGTTCAGTGCGCTTCAAACAGAGCCCTACCCGATATCATAGCTCCCTGCGTGTGACTTAGCCGTGGGAGACCCACAAGCACTGGCCTGTCAAAATCTAAAATAACAGGGATAAAAAAAAAACCTTGGCTTTTCTGGAACTTCCATCTGTGTGCGACTCTTTCTGTGCCCTGCGGCATACCAACGAGCACCCTACAAAGACTTTGTCTTCATGAACACATCCATGCTGGTCTCGTGTTCCCACCTTCCCTCTGGCTGGTTTGTTTGTTTTTGAGCCCTCTACTAGAGACTCGTCCACTGAAAGTTTAAGGAGGACTTCTTTGAAATATCACCACAAAGATGGTGCCACTCTTTCTTCCTCTCAGAACTTCTCTCCAGACAGAGGAAACAAAGCTGAGTGATCGTACCTTCCAGGATCAGAGCAGCTGTGGTCACACTCAAGGACCTTCTTGACACTGGCCCTGATGACATTTCCAGGGAAAAGGAAGAGGAAAGCTAGAGAGGAGACCTCTCCATTCCCGTGGACATCTACGGCTGTGTAAATGGCTGCTGGGGAGCAGAGCCTCGTCAGCAGGATGCGGCACTGAGGTTGTCTGGGCTTCCGTGACTAACACGGATGAACTCACTGACTTGCCAACTTGGACATGGGCAGGAGGATTTTGGTCTGTCATTGCCCTGTCTATCTGGGATAACTAAAAATGAACTCCCCAAAAAGTCATAGGCTAGAGAGATAGCTCATTGGCTGCTCTTTCAGAGAACCAGGTTCTATTCCCAGCATCCACATGGCAGCTCACAACCATCTGTAACTCCAGTTTGAGAAAATCTGGTGCCTATTTCTGGCCTCTGCAGGCACCAGGCATGCATGTGGTACACAGACATATATGCAGACAAAACACTCATACACTTAAAACAACCATGCAATAATAATAATAATAATAATAGTAATGTTTTAAAGTCACACAGCACATATACATGAAGACACAAGGCTATGCTATTTGAAACAGGAGTTGATGGAGGGCTGAGAAAGGTGCAGGGCAGAGGTGGAATCTTGAGTGGCTCTCCCCCCCCCTCCCCGTCTACTCTTCTGGGCTAGAGCTAGCTGGCAGAGCACTTGTAAAAGAAAACTGCTGGCCATGCTGGTGGTATACACCTTAAAACTCCAGAACTTGGGAAATGGAGGCAGGAAATCATAAATTGCAGACCAGCCTGGGCTATGTAGAAAGAGCCTGTCTCATAATCAATCAGTCAATCAAAGGCTGGGCATGTATCACATGCCTTTCATCTCTTCACCAGGGTGGCAGAGGCAGGCAGATGCCAGTGAGTTTGATGCCAGCCTGGTCTACAGCCAGTTTTCCAGGACAGCCAAGGCTACATGTGAAACTCAGTCTCAGCACACACAGCTGAACCTGTTAGAAAACTGTCCCTGTCCCCAGAGGCTGCAGCGTTCAGGCACCATCCTGGAAGCAGAGACCAGCACTCAGCAGACAGTAAAGCAGCTAGTGCCTTCTTCTCAGACTCCGAGACTACATTCCTGAATCAAGAACAGGAGACTTTTACAAATGAAATAATAAAGAAGTTCTGAGAAAAACAAGTCTTAGAAAGTATTAGAGGAGTTGAAGAAAAAACCCAGAAAATATGGATGGTAGAGGTGAGGAAGTCTTGCAGGAAACAGAACAAAAAATACCAAGAGATGAACAACAGGGGAAAAACACATTAAAGAAAAATTACAGAATCAATTCAAAACTTCTAACATGAACTATGGAAAGAAAGCTATTTCTCTAGTAAATTAATCAAATGGCAAGCATAAAATTGTCAAAAAATTTCCAAGAAAAGAACAACATGAATTCAAGCATAATGGCAAAGAAACACTCTTCATTGTAAGAGAGAAAAACTTCAGTATAAAAGTGTAGAATAGAAAGTACAAAGGGAGGGGCTGGAGAGATGTCTCAGAGGTTAAGAGCACACTGGCTGATCTTTAGTAGGTCCTGAGTTCAATTCCCAGCAACCACATGGTGGCTCACAACCATCTGTAATGAGATCTGGTGCCCTCTTCTGGCCTGCAGGCATACAAGGAGGCTGAACACTGTGTACACAATAAATAAGTAAATCTTTAAAAAAAAAAAAAAAAGAAAAGAAAAGAAAGAAAGTACAAAGGGATCGTAAAAGTTTCCACAGAGGCAGAAACTGTCCCGTGCAAAAGCTGAGACATAAAAATGGTAGGATCTTTTAGCAGCAATGCAGAAAACGATGCAGAAATGATTTTGACATCTGAGGGAAATAGTTTCTAACTAGAGTTCTCTAACTAGACAGACTATCACTCAGTGTGGAGAGGGGAGATGGGGACAGGCATGCTCAGATAAGCTACGGCTAAAAAGCCAGGGTAAGCCTCAGCAGCAGAGTGCTGGCCCAGCGTCAATGGAGCCTGGGCTTCACCTCCTGTATGAACATACAGAACAATTTACTTCCCAGGCATACATATACATACTTTCAGAGGAAGCAATCAGGCCCTGTGTCTGACCCAGAATAACAGGAGGAGCCAAAGGAGCATGGGTAAGAAGCTGAGAATTTCCAGGATGACAACAAGAGGGCCTGCAAGATGGATATCCCCAGAGAAAACTTCCCTAGGGAGAAACAGAACGGAAAGGCTTCACGGTTCTCCATTGGGTTATGTGGAGGGTGATAGGCCACATCTGGATCTGTGTTTAGAAAGACTTCCATACACGTTCAAAGACAGCCAACACCTAGAATGAATGCAGTGGTCCCTGGGTATGTATGAAGTGCACAGGCTCAGTGAAGAGTCTCTGTCCCTAAGCAGTAGTCTGAAGATTTGGGCCACATTGGTCCCCAGCCCACAGTCTTCCTCAGTTATTTGATAAGACCTAATCACATTTTATACAGTGAGATAGCCCTATGAGATAATTACCATGAAATGAGATTATATTTTTTTATACACAGCAAACTTTGATATTTTTCTAGTTTGGTCTATTTAATTCAGTCTTCTTAAAACACTGCTCAGAACTCCCAAACTGATTTCATGACTCAGTAATGGATTGCGATCTGTATTTTTAAAACCACTGCAAAAGACTGTTATAGTTTATCAAGAAGAAAACACACTAGGGTAGAGAATGGGAAGAGTTAAATGCACATGAAGACAACTGGAGACATCAGAGAAAGAATCTAATGGGGCTTCCAATAAACAACCATAGTCGACAGGCAGGGAGCAGGGGGAAGGGGGACACAGATGAATGGGACAGGTAGAGGCTCAAAAGCAGAAAGACAAAAGGGACGATGTTAAAGGCAGCGCACGGGGGGCCCAGTTCTTACAGGAGCAAGGACGGGAGATGACGGGGAAGGAGACAGACAAATACACCAAGAGTCCACTCTATCAGCAACGAGGCCCAGGGAGAGTAAGGTGCAGGCTGCCAGCAAACGTCAGCCATCAATCAACTCATGATCACTTACTTGTGAATTTTATGTGCATATAAATTATATACATTTAAATTTTAAACGTCAAACATATCATATAGCTAGGAGTAAAGCTGAATGCCTGGTGAACCAACCCAAGTTCACTTTCTTCTTTTGGACTTTGTCACTGGAACGTTCCATGAAGTAAAAGGATGAGTTGATTTGGGCAATGTGAAAGTAAGGTGTACCCTCGGAGAGGAGACACCCCTTGCTACCAACTACAGTAACTGAGACACTTCTGTGTACTGGCACCCAGCCTGGACAGGTGGCTTCACAGCCGTGAGCTTGTACTGCTCTTGAGAACCCAAGTCTGATTCCCAACACCCACCTGGCTCTGCTCACCTTGAGAACCCAAGTCTGATTCCTAGCACCCACCTGGCTCTGCTCACGCCTGCCGATAGCCCAGCTCCAGAGGAGCCAACACCTCTGGACTCCACCAGCACAGGCTTGTAATTTATAACACATTTTAAAAAATAAAAGAGAGACTTCTTCCACTTTTCTGGGGGCCCAGGCTTCTTCCACGTTAGACTGTTGCACATGCTGGTTCTTCGATCCGTATTGTACTTCCTGACAAATGACAGCAAACTAATGTCAGAGAACTTGAGAAACACCCCTGGTCCCACAGTTCAGGATACATGCTCTTGCTGGGGGCTCCTTGGGCACTTCCCAACACTTTTAACCCTGAATTACACCTGTTTCTCTGCCCTCAAAATTAGATCAAAATCAGGCTAGAGCGATGGCTCAGGGGTAAGGCCCTTGCTGCACAATCTGCTAGGAGAAACAGTGAGGTCTGGGCTCAGCTGCTGGGCCCGGATAGAGCAAGAGACCCTGTCTCAATGTAAAAGGTGGAGCTCAATCAGGAAGATACCCAATGTAAACAGGGCCTTCTCATGTAAGTGTGTGCACATACGTTTGAACACGCGTATGCAGGCATGCACGCACACACACAGATAGAAAGCTGACACTCACTGCACCATCAGTGTTAGAGGTTACATCCTGATCCTTTAGCCTATATTTGAAAAGTCAAAGTCTGTTCTAAACAAGACCCAATCTATATTCGCTGCTTACTCTACCTACGGTGTAAACTGACCTAACAGTACAGACGGACTCTGTAGAAGGGCTCATCAGAAAAGCTTAAATAGGTGAAATACAGTGATGAGTTTCAACTCGAAGAAATAAAGAGCTATTGTGAGTTAAGAAAGGTAGGCATGCAGTTAATATTGAGCTTTAAGAAGATTAGTCTCCGCTGGAATGCAGGGTAGAATGGAAAATTTTCTCCTTTTTTCTTAGCATGCATTTTAAGGTGTGAACAGATGACCACACCAATATGGATAACCAACCACAAACGCTCACTTTGCATGGGTGAAGCACTGTATTTGTTAAGAAGTATTTTTGAGGGTTTATTATGTTCTGTGTGTTGTGCTATTATAATCAAAGAACTTCAGAGACTGAAAATATAGCTCAGAGGGAGAATGTTTGATCGACATGCATGAAGCCCTAGACTCAGTACCCTGCGTGGAAAAGAAAAACCCAACTCAAACAAACAAAAATAAAGGCAGCAACAATAATAAAATCCATCAACTTCGGCTTGACTCATAACTAAAGGAACAAAAAGCCTTGGGAGCTGACCTGTTACATATGTGTCAGCATTCACACCTGTAGAGCACATGTAGAGGAAACATGTGATGCTTCAGACAGGAGCGGATCCATCGTAAGGGGCTGAACTAACTAGTCTCAGAACCAAATCGTTCCTTAATCCTCTCACTCAGCTAGTGCCTCTGAATAAACGATTTCAATGACAACCATGACTTCTAGCGATAAGTCAGTTGAATGTGTTTCTGGAGGGGTGCAAACCTGCAAACACATCGGAAGACTCCAGTGCAGAAGGCTAGAAACGCACAGTGGTTACGGTGGAGGTACCAGAGAGGGACAAGAGTCTCACTTCTAGGAGGCAGCGAAAGGAGGAAAAGCCGTTAGGGAATGTGTCCTGAGGAAGGTGGCTCTTGTTGCCCGTACAGACCGGTAAACCACTCACTAGCATAGAGTATGCAGAAGTGACTACTATGGGTTGCGCTAAGAATATGAGCCTAGGACTAGCAGATAAGCAGAATGAGAAAATCATAGTGAACCTGACATGCTAGGCTAAGAACCTTACGTTTGATAGTGAAGAAATTGGGGTTTATGTGTAGGTATGACAACAGTCACAACCTCACTGTAGGTTACCGAAATCAATACAAAGAACAAATAGGGAGCTATTGAAGTCGGATGTAGAGGACTCTCTTTCCCGGGAGCCGCTCCAAGATGCAGAAGACAGACCAGGGTTTCAAGGGATCAGAGTAGCGGGAGCGCAGATGGAATCCTGGCGTGTTACACTGGAGAGTGTGACGTTTTACTTTTAGCTTTCTGAGGAATGTCCACATCAGTGTCCACAGTGGTTCCCTCAGTTTCCGTTCTCCTCAGCAGTGAGCAGTGCTCTTCTTTCCCCACGTCCTACACAACGTTTGTGTTTTTTCTCTTGATGGCAGCCATTCTGATCAGAGGAAGATGGGACCTCAAAAGGAGTTTTATATTTTATTTTCCTATGGCTAAGGATGCTTTTCAAATATTATTGGTCATTTGTATTTTTCTTTTGAGGGCTATTCAATCCAGTAGCCCTTTCATACACTGGATGGCTTGGGGTTTAGGCATTTCATTTCTGATTTTCTTTATAGGTCCTGACAATTAATCCTCTGCTGTGTAGCTGGCAAAAATCTCCCTCCCATACTGAAGACTTTCTGTTTAATGTGGCCCTGTTATTGCTTGTTTGTTTTTTTCTTTTGTTTTGTTTTAATTTGAGACAGCACAATTTATCAGCACAATTTATCAGCACAAGATACAGGTAAAGCCATGGAGTAGCTTCAGTCACCTACTCACAGGTAATCCAGTCCAAAGAGAGTGCAACAGACACCTGGATACCTAACATTAGGGGGCGTGGTCTTGCCAGCTTTATGTCTAGCTTGGAACTCATCTCAAAGAAAACGCTGTCCTTTCCTGTGATCCAAAATTCTATCCCACAGCTTAACAGGACATAAAAAAGAAAAGGTTGTGATTTGTCTTCATTTGAAACAACTAACAGAAGAGCGAAGTTAAGGCAGGAAATACAGCAAACAGTGAATATTATTAGGTAGCCTGGTGTGACGGCCTGTGCCTGTAATCCCAACTCCTGAGAGCCAGAGACAAGAGGATGAACTCAAAGAGATGCTTGGCAACACAGTGGATACCTATCAGGCTCTGCGACAGGAGACTGTATCGCAAAGAGAACAAAACGGCATTATTAGGAAGCTGGGGATGGTGATCCCAGCACCCAGAAGACTGGAGGAGATGGACTGCTGCAAATTCAAGGCCAGCCTGGGTGCACACTGAGCACCAGACCAGCCAGGCAGATAAGCAAGATCGTGTGTTAACTCTGCTCTACAAAAATAATATTAGGAGTTTGAGGAGTTGCTCAGTGGTACAGTGGTTGCTGAAGATGAGCAAAGCCCTGAGTCTGATCTTCAGTAATACACACATACAAACACACACACACACACACACTGGGGGGAAGCGGTTGGAGGATAATTTTCAGTAAGATGTTTACCTAATTTAAAAAACTTAAAGTCCTAGCATTGTGGTACACACTTGTAATCTCAGCCCTGAGGAGGACACAGGTAGATCCCAGCACAGAATTTCAAGACATTTCCTAAATAAATACAACAAGTAATAAAAAGGCAGCAGCTACATATTTACTCACATAAAAACCAGTCAAAGTGGCACATGCTTGTAATTCCAGCATTGGGAGCGAACAGGCAGGATCTCTGGGGCTGGCTAGACACCCAGCCTCACCCAATCATCGAGACCTAGTGAGAGACCTTGCCTCAAAACACGAAAATGGATAGCTCCTGCTGGACGGTGCCCAAGGTTGATCTCTGCCTTCTACGTGTACTTGCACACATACATGCAGTCATACACGCAGGCACACGGAAGGTACATCTCCCACACATACACACAAAAATGGGTGGTTCCTGAGGAACAATATCCAAGGCTTCACCTGCGTATAAAATGGCACCCACAATACATGTGAATACACATAAAGAAAGATCCAGAATATTATTGACATTTGCTGAACACTTATCACATCATAGCATCGTGACAAGCACTTTCCAATAGTATCAATCTTACACTTAGAAACCCTGTGTACCATGACACAATACTGTGCCCATTCTATAGGTGAATAAACTTAATGAGAGAAAGGTGAGCCATCACTTAACTAAACTCTCGGCAAGTGTAAACCTCCATTCTTAATTATTGCTAACTATAATCTCTCAAAGGTGCTAGAAACAGATAGTGAACCACAAACCAGCCCGCCGTGCTTACGCGTAGCACTTCCTGCTGATGAGACTCTCCCAATCTGTGTCATCTCATGAGCGATAGATACATTTTAAAGAGAATACACTTTGGGTTTGCGTAAGATTACACCAATGTTTGGATAAAGGATTTCTTAAGTGTCCTCATCCAAAGACTCACTCCTCTTTTAAAAAATGCATTATATCGTATTTCTTTGGGGTGTGCGTATGCATATGTGTGTAGGAGCACACTCATGACAGAGAGCGAAGGTGGAGAGCAGAGCGCAACTTCTAAGAACTGGTTCTTTCGTTTCACAGTGTGGGCTTCAGGGAAGGAACTCACGGTATCTGGCTTGGTGGCAAGTGCCTTTACCCACTGAGACATCACAAGCGCCCAAAGATTCATCCTTTGGTTATAGACAGAAATATCAAAGTTGAAACCAGAGAGCTGAGATGTAGCTCAGTGGAAAAGCACACACCTATCACACGAGCCAAGGTTTCACCTCCAGCACACGTGTGCATAGTCCCCCACACTCCTGAGGAACTTCCAAAAACACAATCCGAATTTCCTGTGCTTTCCGAACGGAATGCTGAATCCGTCCAAATGAGGCGATGCGTGAACATGCCCTGTTGTAGCCTCTTGCTTTGATCATTTAATATCACACTTGCAGATGTTCTTCAGCAGATGTTCTTTAGATGTCTAAATCAACGCTTGCACTGAGCATGCACAGACTTTACATACTTGTCCTTGAGCCCCAAGTAACATAAGATCACAACTATTTCATATGTGAATGCATTAGATATTATAAATGAACCATCTAGAGGCCGCAGATATATCTCAATTTGTAGAGCGCTTGTCTAGCACACACAAGACCCTTGGTTCAATCCCTGGCATTTCCTTAAGAGAGGTGAGATAATATGCATGCAATCCCAACACTTGGAAGGTAAAGATATAAGAACCATAAATTCAAGGTGATCCTTGGCAAGACAGTTAAGTTCAGGCTAGTCTACAATACATGAGACCTGTTCAGTCATAAATAAGTAAATACAGAAAGATGTTTGTAGATTCCATGCAAATATCATGCCATTTTATATACGAGACTTGCGTTCTTCAGGGTTCTGTAGAAGTCTTGGGACTGGGACTGGAGAAATGGTTCCATGGTTAAGGGTGCTCACTGTTCATTCAAAGAACCTGAGTTTGGTTCCCAGCACCCACATCAGAGGACTCACAACCACCTGCCACTCCAGTTACCAACACCCCCTTCACATGCAGACACACACACACACACACACACACACATGAAACAAAAATAAACCATAAAACAACAGCAAAACAAGTCTTGGAACCAATTTGTACCATCTTTTTTATTAAGGATTGAAAAGCCGGCCTTTTAAGAGAGCGGTGTGCCGGTAAGTTCTTCACATCTGCGCATGCTTGTGCAATAAAGCTAGTGACTCGTGCATTACAACCTGTTTTCTGTTTTTCTCTCCCTTTAAAGCTGCACATGGGGCGGCACCTCAGTCCCAGTACTTCCCAAGTGGAGGAGGGAGAGTCAGGAGTTCAAAGTCACATTCAGCGACACAGCAAGGTTGAGGCCAGCCTGGGCTACATGTGACCCTGCTTCAAAACTTTAAGAAGGAGAGGAGGGGACAGGATGATAGTGCAGCAGTAATGCGCGTGCCTCGTCTGAGGAAGACAACAGCTGCCCAAACAACGACAGAATAAAAAGCCTGGACTGTTTAAATAACACACGCAGGACTATGACCCAGCACACTTGACGGCTGGTCCTCCATTCTGCCCAGGACACTTTTGACATGTTCAGTGTGCCTTGTTCTCTCTTTCAGATGGGATCTTTCTATGCAGCTCATACTCACTAAGAAGCTCAGCCTGCCCTCCAAACTGGCAATCCTCCTGCCTCGGACTCCCAAGTGCTAGGATTACATGCATGTGCCACCATGCCTGACTTAAAAGTGAATTTTTTCCATAGAAAACAAAGGTTTTGTTCTGACAACTTCAGTGATTTTTAAATAAAACATGCTACCTATGCGAGATTCCATCTGCTGTCATTTGAAGTCATCCACTGAAAAGCAAAGACTAGCAAACATGTTGATCCATTCTTTGGTCATAACACACATTTCGAATGGTAAAAATTCTAAAATTTATGTCATCCTTGGATTTTTCATACCACACAGACTCCCCCGCCCCAAACAAATACAGCAAAAGCAGCAGTTTCTCTGTCGGCTTTGTATGATCCGAACCACACTTTTAAACTCCCGCTTACTGTGATTCCTTCGGCGAGTTCCGCCAGTGCATCTTAGAACTTTGCAAATTTGGAAGTGACCATTCCCCTCAGTTCATATCTGGTGAATGGCTGTGTGGAACTCTGGATTTAAGTACAACTACATCACTGTTCTCCGGTTCGTGTAGAATAATTCTTGGATTCATGACCATGCCAAGCTAAATGACACTGCAAAGAAACCCTTTGTTTTCAAATAAATCACTGCCTGGCTTTTAGATAATGCTATCAAGAATCTTATTCATGCAGCACAGCCCAGTTAAAACTGCAAAAGTTGAAGGCAACAACAAAAACTTCCATCTTTTTTGGAAGAATAATCTTTCAAGTTCTCTTTTTCATAAGAATTTAATAGAACCATAGAATTTTAGAGGGGAAAACTTTTGAGCTATTTCCAGTCAAACAAGTCAGTGGCAGATCTAATCCCAGGGCGCAGGCTGTCTGAAGGCCCCAGGCGAGGCTGTAAACGGTGAGCAGCAGCAGACGGGTCTGCATTCGCCCACAGGAACCATCTCCACACCCTTCACTACGCCAAGCCTTTCCACGGCCATCATTTCTTTCATAGGTCAGTTCCTAAGTTATAATCGCATCCGCGCCTTTAGACATCCAACGTTGCCAAGGGTACTGCCGTAGGATCTAAACGGAAAGATGCAATTCAGTTACTGTAGTAACCACGCTAGTGCAGAGGATTTGTGTCTACAGCCGGCTTCTCTCTCAGACATTTTCCTTCTAGAGAGGGAAACAGATTTAGATTGCTTGGGACTGCATTTTTGAGTAACAGCCTCTTTGCCAAGACCTATAAAGATTTCCACAGCTATCTCCTTCTTCATGTTCTGTGTTCTTTCCCCCACAACACAACCCTGATTGACTCTTTTCTAGATGCTGTTTGGTACCTATACTTTCTTCTAAAATGTTATTTCATCCAAGGTAACAACATGATGTTTCCAGCTATTGATTCCACACATGCCTTCTAGACTTTTCTCTCTATATCGTGACCCTACATCCTCCATCAGGCCAAATGGCTCTCTAAATGAGTATTGTTATATGATAGAACTTATTAACTGAAAGATCATGCAAAAATGTCTTAATTTTTTATAATGTCAACACTAGCTAATTTTTAAAATAAAGACTATGTTTTATGTCATACAAGGAAAAGTCAAATTAATTTTTTTGTAAGTGCATATAACATTGAAATGTCCAGACAGTTTTGACTGAGGAAAGGAATTTACTGTACTCAATGCTGATAAGTTGTCTCTAACAGTCAGATCTCACACAAGCTTTTCTACCACTGACTATTCGAAGATATCTATTGCATAGAATTCTCATAGATGTCACCATGAACCGAGAAAGAAAATTTAACTATTTACTAACATCAGTTCGGCTCAAGATCCTATGCTTTGGAAATGAATTAATAACATATTCAGGGGAAAAGGGAAATAAAAAAAAAAAAAAACAAGAGAAAACTCAACCAAAGGTAAACAAATGGAAGGAAGTAATGAGCTACGAGAGCACAGATCAGTGAAAGAAAGGTAAAAACATCACAAACAATGGCGTTAAAAGTTGGACCTGAGCTGGGAAGTGGCACATGCCTTTAACCCAGCACTCGGAAGGCAAAGGCAGATGCAGGCGGATCTCTGAGTTCGAGGCCAACCTGTTATACGGAGTGAGTTTTAGGACAGTCGGAGCTGTAGAGCTGTACGGAGAAACTCTGTCTCCAAAAACAAAACAAACAAACAAACAAAGTTGGTCCAGTGTGCTAGGGTGGGGTTGGGAATGGGTAGGAGTGGGTGGGTGGGTGGTGTTCTTTAGTCACACTGAGCAGAAAAAAGGGAGAAGAGCTATCCCACTAAGATCAGGATTCTCAGGAAAAGGGAATGTCACTGCCAGTCTCAGAAGAGTAAAAGGAGCTTAAAGAGGAGGCCATGATCAACTGCACCCCAACCACTCAGAGAACTCGGAAACGCACAAATCAAATAGAACAAACTAGCAAACTAGCAAAACTAACATAGAGCAAGGAAAGAGACTGAGCTGGGAATCAGAAAGACTCTACGCAAAGAAAAGTCTAGATATAACTATGGTTGGATAGTCTTATTTATAGATGGACACACTGGACATAGCAAGGCCTCAAAGGCTGATGCCCATATCAGCATCCCTGCGGGTCTCCCCACCTTTCTTTACTCCTTGTTCCCCTGTGCCTATCAACAGGGTAGAAGCTAACTCCCTTCAGCAAGCACAGGCAAAACTAACCTACAGGGTGCTGGAGAGAAGGCTCAGTGGTTAAGAGCACTGGCTGCTCTTCCAGAGGTCCTGAGTTCAATTCCCAGCAACCACATGGTGGCTCACAACCATCTGTACTGAGATCTGGCGCCCTCCTCTGGTGTGTGGGCATACATGAAGGCAGAAGGTTGTATACATAATAAATAAATAAATCTTTAAAAAAAAAGTAGAATCTTTAAAAAAAAATAAATAACTAACCTACAGACAACCCAGATAACTTCTCCCGACAAGGCAGCTACATGGGTCTGAAAATGTGCTCTGTATTTTTACTTTATTGTTCTGAAATAGTTTTAACATTTAGTTTAGAAACTGGTGCCAGATTTCAAGAACCTTGACTGAAGATGCATTAAATATATGATAGTTTCTGTCTAATAGAAAAGGACTTAAAAGTCTATATTTTAAAATTGGTTGCTTGAAACCTTGAACCACCAAAATTTGAATGCTCTTTGCCAAACTAACAGAGTGTTAGTAACCAGTGTCCATTAAACTTGAAAAGAGTAACAGACACCATTGTGTTCTGAAACCACTTGGCCTTTTGGGGGCAGGGGTGGTCATTAGCTTGGCAGATGTGAGATGAGCCTCTAACAAGGAAAAATGGCAAGCATTTTCAGCCTAAACTCTCTTGTACTTTGATATAATAGCTCTATCTAAGAAGATGTGTTTGCATTTATGGGTCAGGAGGGTGCTGCTGTGGCCTGACTATGTCTCCCCAAGTTGTCGATAGGAAATTAATCCGTAAGGTAACGGTGTTGGGGTGGGGTCTTCTAGAGAGAGGTGCAGACTGAAAGGAGCCCGTCCTCTCAGATCAGATCAATGCGGTTTTAAAATGGTGTATGGAAGTGGACTGATGCTTAACTGTGCAGCCCAGATGCAGTCGGACCCTCTTCATCCTCGTCCCTCTCTGCTGCATGGTGACATAGCAAGGGGGTCTTTCAGGTCAGACACAGGCACCTGAACTTGAACTTTAGCCTCCAGAAATGGTTACAATTCCATTCTTTACGACAGGCTCAATTCAGAGACCCTGTTATGAAGGCACACAATCAGTAGCCAGGAGGAAGGAGATGCTGAGAAAATGCAGAGTTGCAAAAACTTGGAAAGACGTTAGAGTAAGTAAGTCTTTTTGCACTACTCTGCAAGTTCCAGCACCCTCATGACCCATAAACGAAAACACATCTTATTAGATAGAACTATTATACATCAAAGTACAAGAGATTTTAGACCTAAAATGGTTATCATTTTTCCTTGTTAGAGGCTCATCTCTCATATCTGCCAAGCCAATGACCACCCCTGCCCCCCAAAAGGCAAAAAGTTAGGTCTGTACTGTAATCCACGCTGTGGAAGCGGCTGCCTTTAGATACAGTTCACATGCCATTTACTTTCCCTTTCAACCCACAATCCAGAGAGCCCACTGTGGCTGGATGTGTCAGTAACCACAGCAACCCGGTAGCTGAGGAAGGAGAATCTGTCATTCAGGTCAGTTCCTGCTACATAGCAAGTCAGACGGGACCTGTTCTAACCCAACCGGAAATAAGACAACAGGAAGAAGCCCTCAGCCAGTGGCTTATTTGGAAAGCTGTACAGTCACCATCTCTCCCGAGTTCCAGAACTGTCATTCCCCAGGAAGAAACCTGAACCCGCTGTTCTTAGCACCCCCCCTCTCCACACCCATAGGTTTGCCCGCTCTGAGCATGTTATAAGAATTAAACCATAGAATATGCAGTGTTCTGTTACTGGCTTTCCTCACTCAGCACCATGTTCTCAGGGTTCATCCATGTTGAAGCATGCGGTGCTAATTTTTTTTTTTTTTTTGGTTTTTTCGAGACAGGGTTTCTCTGTGGCTTTGGAGCCTTTCCTGGAACTAGCTCTGTCGACCAGGCTGGTCTCGAACTCACAGAGATCCGCCTGCCTCTGCCTCCCGAGTGCTGGGATTAAAGGCGTGCGCCACCATCGCCCGGCTGCGGTGCTAATTTTTATTGCTGAAAAATGTTTTGCTGTGTAGATACACTGACTGTGCTTTGCTTAGTGTGCCATCCCTGAGGAGCGCCTGGGTGGTTGTCATATGTTTTGGCTGCTAGGAATAATGTCTCTGTGAATATTTATGAGTCAGTGCTCTGTGTCCATATGTGTTCACTTTCCTCCAATGTACACCTAAGAGTGGACTGGACCATATGCACCTCTTGTTTAACTTGTTTTGAGGAATACACAAACCGTTTTCCAGACTGCTTGACTTTATAGTTTTCTTGTTCATGTATAATGTCTCAGCATTCTTTTTAAAAATTTCATTTATTATTATTATTATTACTATTGTGTGTGTATGCATGCACACGCGCATGCATGCACACACTACAGTCTGCACGGTGTGCACGTGAAAGTTAGAGAACGACTCCGTGGGGTCATTCCTCTCCATTGCCCTTTATGTGTGTTCTAGGGATGGAACTCAGAATGCCAGGCTCGTGTGGCAAACCGTTCACCTGCCAGACTGTCTTGCAGGCCACAAGTGTTTGGATTTCTTCACATACCCTCAAACACTTGTTAACACAAGTTCCTGTCTTAGTGGACGTGAAGTGGCATTGTGGTTTTGATTTTCAGAGCCCTAATAACTCAAAGCTGTGCATTTTTTCATGCTCTGGTTTGGCTAGTTATAAATTTTCTTTGAAGAAGTATCTATTCAGGATCTTTGCTCATTTGGAAAATTGGGTTATTTGTCTTTCCACTGCTTTGTTTTGTGACCTTAAGTTTTTTTTTTTTTAATGTGCATGGCTGCTTTGCCTGCATGTGTGTCTGCGCAGGCATTTGCATGCCTGGTGTCTAATAGAGGCTAGAAGAGGGATCCCCTGGAACTGTAGTTACAGATGGTTGTGGCTACCATGTGGGTGCTAGGAAACAAACCCACATCCTCTGCAGCAGCAGCCGGCTCTCTTCAGCACCGACTCATCTTTCCAACTCTACTGTGGCTCTCTGATAAAATCATCTTGCTCTGCCACCAGAAACACCAATTCCTTTCTCTTTGCTCTCTGAAAGGTGGAATACAGAACCATAAGGAATAAAATGACAAAGATCCTGATGACAGAAAACACGTGGCCTAGTGCAGGCCGCGCAAAGGGGAAGAATTATGCAAATAATAAGCATAAAAGGACTTTCATTTTCCCATGGCACCACACTTACATAATCTTAAGTAGGTAAACCATATACGTGACAATAACATCAGATATCATGGGGAAAGATAAAAGCGTTTTTTTTTTTTTTTACTAATTATGCTGGTGTATTTAATAGCTATATTAGGGAACAAGTAAGTACACGGTCAGAACAGTGCAGATGTCAACTAAATGTTTCTTTAATGCCCTAACACTACCTCCACATTTGACCTCATTTGCAGCATCGGAACGGAAGGCTTCATGATGAGAACTGTAGTCGCAGCACTTGACAACACCACAGAGAAACAAAGCCCCGGTCTGAATAGGAAATGCCACCCCCCCAGTCTCATGTCTTCTGTGATGCTTAGTTCCTCCACTTGAGGACTGTGGCATCTGGAAGATATGAGGCCTGGCTGGAGGAAGCAGCTCATGATGGGTATGCCTTTGAAGGTTATATCGTCCTCCGGCTCTAGCTGCACTCTCGGCTTCCTGGCCAGCCAGTATCTGAAGAGGTCCGACACATGTTCCTTCCACACCTTCTCGGCTATGAGGGTCCAAAAATCTCTGAACCAGGAGCCAAAACAAAGGTTTCCCCTTTAACATCAGCATATGGCTCCCAGTGACACCGAAGGCAAGGTGCTAGCAAACACTATTAGTCCTTTGAAACAAGATCATAAAGGTGGTGCTTTATTAAAAGAAATAATGACTTCTAGATCTATAAAAATAAGATGCATGATGGATGGACAGACAGACGGATGGATGGATGGACGGACAGGTGGGTGGATTGATGAATGGATGGGGATGGATAGATGGGTGGATCAACAGAGGGACAGACAGACAGACATAGTAAGACTCTGACTCCCCAAAAACTTAAACTTTGGATTTATTGTCTAAAGGGAACTGTATCATATCGTGGAGTTACCTTTCCAAACCAAACACTCTATTTGACCTGACATCTATATGCCCAACATTTCTTACAGGGAAAAAAATTGCAATAACATGATTAAAAGAAAAATTTATAAATAGCTTCAAATGTCTTTGTTCATGTCAGTGCTTAAAGAGAAACAGCTTATTTAGTGGTGAGGAGGTAGGAAACTTCTGTGGATACTTTGAAAGGAATTACTGGGTATCTCTAGGCCTTCGAAGTTGAAACCACTCATTCTTCATAATGTCTGCCTTTCCCTGCGAACCAAAAGCTTTCCTTTTCCTTATTAAAGGCCCTCTCTTAAACGTCCTGCTGTAATTAGCATCTTCTTTGCTCAAGATCAAAGTGAAGAGCGAATGGAAAAAGGGAGGATGGAGAGATCTGTTTGATGCAAAGGCTAGGAAGAGGAGAAAGAAACGAGAGAGAGAGAGAGAGAGACAGAGAGAGAGAGACAGAGATAGAGAGAGAGACAGAGAGAGGACCCTGAGCAAAGAGGAAGACGCAGGAGTGGAGGGGCAGGTGTGGATCACTGTACACAAACTGACGGAATGAAAAGGAAGGGAAGAGACATCAACACAGATGCCGTCTGGAAAAACTGGGGGTGCCAGAATGCAAAGAGAAAGGTGTGTGCGTGAGCTTTTACTAGGTGCTACCATCCCCTGCCCCAAGATGGCCTAGAATAAAATAGGATCATAAGATGATGGAGGAAGGTCATTGGTTAATTAATAAAGAAACTGCTTGGCCTGATAGGTTAGAACATAGGTGGGTGGAGAAAACAGAACAGAATGCTGGGAGGAAGAGGAAGTGAGGTAAAACGCCTCAGACAGACGCCATTCCTCCTCTCTGGGGCAGACGCTATGAAGCTCCAACCCAGGATGGACGTAGGCTAGAATCTTCCTGGTAAATGCACCTCGTGGTGCTACACACATTAATAGAAATGGGCCAAGCAGTGTTTAAATGAATACAGTTTGTGTGTTGTTATTTCGGGGCATAAGCTAGCCGAGCGGGAGCCGGGTGGGACAGAAAGCAGGCCTGCCCGCAGCTCCTTCAACAATAAGAAGCACCAAGGTAACTTATTTCCACTACTGACAGACGGCAGCTCCGACAGACCAATTACCTCAATGCACTTATGCTTAGAGCATTTTAACAGCTCAAGTTCAGCTGCTGTCCTTTCTAACAACCTCGGAGCAACCACCTTTCCCTTGGCTCAGATGCATCGTTTCTGCTTCTCCTAGTGATTACAGTAAATTATCTATAAGTACGCCATCATTTCTTCCTTAATTATCACGTGCTTCAGATGTGCTGACAACACACACCTATGACCCACAAGAGAACGCGCGTTTTCTGTTGCTGTGGGTGGATTTGTCAGTCCGTCCACACATTCCCACTCATTCTCTTTATTAGCAGTAGTATAAATTTCCAGGAATGTTAGCCAGGTTTGGGGCATGGCAGCTGGCCAAGAAACACAGTGAATAACTGATTCAAAGGTGTACGGAATCTCTGACGCTCACTGGCTACATAAGCACAACTCTAACCCACAAGGCAAGCCTGTTTAAATGTTTTTAAAATGGCACTGAATGCCTGAAATGGCGGCTCACACCTGTAATCCCAGCACTCGAACATCTGAGGCAGGGGGATTCAAGCCTAATCTTGGTTTTATAGGGGTTTTCAGAACAGCCTGAGCTACAGAGTTCAACTGCCAATCAAAACAAAGCAAAAACAGCTCAGAAAACATGTATGTGCATGCATATAAAATAAAAGCCTAGGCCAGGTGTGGTGACACACGCCTTTAATCCCACCACTCAGGAAACAGAGGCGGATGGATCTCTGTGAGTTCGAGGCCAGCCTGGTCTACAGCGTTCCAGGACAGTCAGGGCTGTCACACAGAGAAACGCTGTCTTGGGAAACCAACACAGATGTATCAGTTTGGCTGTGCGCACACCACTCACTCTCTTGCTCGGCTAGCACATGGCAGGCTCCCATGTGTCTTCACGTCATCTCCTTTGAGCCTCTCCTCTTAGAAGGACCCCTGTTATATTGGATGAGGGCTCACTCAACTCCAGTATGACCTCACTCTTTGACTTGATTATGTCTGCAAAGACCCTACTTTTTTTTTTTAAATCATTCACAGCTTCTAGGATTTAGGATTTTTATGTATATTTTTGGAAGTCATAATTGAAGTTATAACAAGTCATGAGATAAGGGGAGATGGTCGCTGAGAGGTTGTGCCCCACCCCCTCATCAGCTCTGCTCTCCACCCCCACCCCACCACTGTCACCCTTCTCTCTACAGTGCTTTGTGCCTAGGCTTCCCTGTGACCGCCAGCCCTATACGATCTGGGAGAACCAGTGAACTCGGGATCTGGGGGGGGGGGAGGGTAAGGCACTAAGGGTGACCCAGGACCTCGCCCATGCTATGCAAAGCAAGCGCTCTACCACTGGGCTGAGAGTCTGCTGTTGTAAAGATCACAGCCTTCGGTGAAGACCCGATGTTTGCACGGTGATCAGTCATTCTCACCAGATGGTGAGTTCTCAATCCTCTGAGAGTTTGGATATGGAAAAAGGATTGAAAAGAGGAGGCTCGGGGAATCTGGTATGGAATAAAGAAGCAGGGGTGGGGAGAAGATGAATATCAAAGGAAATCAAACTTCCCACTATGTTCTGCCACCACTGACTGGCCCTAAAAAACTCTCTTAAGGGACTCTATATCCTACTCTAGCGACACTTGCTGAGCCACGTTCCTTGCTGCTCCATTCATAACGGCTGGGAAATGGGAATGACCTCCACGTCTTCTGAGCGGTGAATGGATAATGAAAATGTAGTGCACTCGCACAACGGAGTTCTGTTCAGCTGTGAAATAATGAAGCGAAATAGGCAGGTAAGTGGATGAAACCGGAAAACGTTGTACAGAAAGAAGCGACTCGGAGCCAGGGAGAAAAACGCTGCGTTTCTCATCTTTCTCTTTTATTGCCCAAGCAGAAAGGGAATGTGGGGTCAGAAAGAGAAGTAGCTCTGGAGGGGGGTTGGTAGGACACAGGTGCTCTGGAGGGGGAAAAGGCAAGGGCCTGAGTGTTCGTGCGTGCGTGTGTTTGTGCATGCGTGCGTGCGTGCGTGCGTGCGTGTGTGGAGTTTAAATGGAGTTACACAAGACCAGCTGACAATTCCCCTTCCCCAAAGAGCTATCTATTATCTAACATTCTAGTGCCCGCACTGAAGAGATGGCTTAGTGCTTGAGACCCATGTGCATTACTCTTGCAAAGAACCTGCTTCGACTGAGCGCTCACCCCGATGGCCCACAGCTGTGAGTAACTCCAGCTCCGAGGAGACTGATGCTTCTAGCCTCCGAAGGCGCCAGGACTGCTGTGCGCACACCACACATATACACACAATTCAAACAAACAAACAAACAAAAATCCAACTCCAGTGCCATGCAGAGGAAACTTCCCTTCAAACCGGTGTGTGTGTGGGGGGGGGGGGGACGGGATCCAAGAGACTCTGAAACCAAATAGGCTGTTGCCATTATCCTTGGTTGTGTCCCAGAACTGAAAGGTAAGTCTCAGTTATGGAAGACACCACAAACCTCAGGCACAGGACTTGGAGGAAGCAAGCTGGCAGCCACTTCGCCGAGGACTAGCTCTTAGTATCAGAAGGCGCAATGCAAGCTGCCAAGGGAGAAAAAGCCATCCCATCTGGCTGAGCATCCCACAAACTACGCCAATGACCTGCTGAGCTAGAGATCCCCAATGGTGCGGTAGTAGCTTATATTGAGGGTAACCAACAGCAGGCTAACTGGATTTATGGATCACTCGATAGATGAGAATTCGTGCCTAATACCGGAAACTTAGCCACCCACCTGTGGTGGCAGAGATCACGGTAGGATTAGAGGAACCTACTACTGCTTCCCTAAATCAGTATCGTGCCTAAATACTTACACCACAGGTAAAGGCCCTCTCACCCTTCACCAGAGGAGCTATGGAGGTTATTACACAGGTCTAAAACTGGTCAAAAGGCAGAGAATAGGCGAGCATGGAAAGCCCAGCCCCAGCTGGTACATCTACAATGTAACTTCAACACCCAAGGCTCAGGCAGCATCGTGGAAGAGGAATGAAAAGACGGTAAAAGTGAGAAGGCCTGGGTGCTAGCTGTAACACAGCGTCCTCTAGACATGAGAGGGATGCTGTAACTATAAAATCTCCAAATACGGTTGCATATACAAGACTACCTAATGGCCACACCTAATGGCACATGCTTATGTGCATCTCCCAAGGTCCCCAAGCTGGCCATTTATCTTATATCTCATATATGAGTGTACTATTCATGCACCCGTGCTGCATTACACGTGTGAATGGTGAACTGGAAACTCAGAAATTTAAAATTAACCAGCCTCTGTTTTAGATGCCCGAATAGCCCAAGCTAGCTTGGAACTCTCAAAATTCCCCGGCTTCTTCTGACTTCCAAACACTGGGATCGTAAGCATGAACTGGCATACCCGGCCCAACTTTAATCTATTTTTATTTAAAAACCAGAATAACGGCAGACATGGTGGCATGTGCCTGAAGCCTCGGCTACTCAAGAGGCTTAGGCAGGATTATCATTGTGGCCGGGAGTTGGGGGCCCCACTGAGCAACATAGTGAGACCTTCCAGTTTAGAAACAATTAAAAAGTAAAAAGCAAATAATGACAGCAATAAGTTTCTTTCCCATTTTCAATTCAGACAAGCAAACTACTCCAGTCCTAACAGCATGCCACTGAACTGGGGGAAGTAACATCCCAGAGTCTAGAGACTGGCCAAACCAGTCCCAATGGTGAATCCAAGTGTGTGTGTGTGCTGCACGTGTGTGAGTCTGTGAGAGTTTGTGCCTGTGCACGTTCACGTAGAGGCCAGAGTCAGGCTCTTTTACTCTATCACTTCTGCCTTACTGCTTGAGCCAGTCTCTTACTGACTTGGAAGCCATCCTTTTGGGCTAAGCTAGCTGATCAGTCTCTGGATCTGTCTCCACTCCCCAAAGCTGGAGTTACAGAGATGTGCACTGATGCACACTTTTATGTGGGTGGATTCAACCTCAGGACTGTAAAGCGAGTCCTCTTACCTGCCAATCTCTCCAACCCCAGAATCCCATGTTTTACAGATGAGTGTTATAAAATACATTTTAATTAGAGAACAGAATGCTTGTTATCAGCTCACTTGGCAAATATACCAGAAAACTGGAGGGGGGGGTGCGGCTTGGAGATAGCTCCATTGGTAGAGTACTCGCCATGCAAGCGTGAGAACCTGAGTTTGATGACCAGAATCCACCTTAAAAGCAGGGAATGGTGGCATGCATTTGTAGTTTCAGCCCTAGGGACAGGTGGATTCCACGAGGCTCACTGGCCAGCTGACACACCTGATGGCAAGTTCACAGTGAGAGACCTTGTCTCAAAAACAAGATGACATCTCTGGAGGAATAACACCTGAGGTTGACATCTAGCCTCATGTGCACGTACACATGCTTGGAAGGACATGTATACACATACATACATGTACCCGCACACACACAAACATACATGCAATACATATGCATATGTGGAGAGTTACCCTGACTCACACTGACTAGTTCATGCCGTGTAAGCAGAGCTCTTTTGTTAAAATCACAGAGCAAACTCACAGTGCAAATAACGACATCTCGAAAAGGAAACCTTTGCAAAGGGACAAAATCCAGGCCCTTATTCCACCCAGAATCACCCTTCCTATTATGTTTCAAGCCATTAAATCATTTTTCTACTTTTTAAATTATCTGCAAAGCCCCTCACTTTGTGGCCTAAAGAAAGAACTACCTAGCCAGGCAGTGGTGGCTCATGCCTTTAATACTAGCACTGTGAGTTCAAGGCTAGCCTGGTCTACAGAGTGAGTTCCGGGACAGCAGGGCTGTTTCACAGAGAAATATCCTGTTTCTAAAAACCAAGAGAGAGAGAGAGAGAGAGAGAGAGAACATGCAAGAGAGGAAGAATTACCTACCTACTGTAAGATGTCACTGTATTACACAGGAATCTCGCATGGAATCTCACCAACATTTCCTCTTTCACTCATATGCCTACCTCCAACCTTATAAAAGATCAGTCCCTCACTGTGCAACAACCGCCTTTATATTGTGGCCTCTTAAACTCTCCCATAAACCCCACAAGAAAGCAGCATGGGGTTTATTTTGTTTGGTTCTGAGACAGGGTCTAACTGTGGATTCCAGCCTGCCCTCAAACTGGGGATTCAAATGCTCAGGTCTTTACAGGGATGGAACATCATGCTCTGCTAGGCTTTTATTGTTGGCTTTGTTTGTTTGATTGATGCCAAAGGAGATCCTATCCAGAGCCTCCCCAACACCAGGCACTCACTCTACCAACTGAGATATACAGTTTGGTTTTAACTAGAATTGTGGCTACACAGAGGTACACTTGGGCACATCTACAAGGCCCCTGGGAAACGGATGAATTGGAGAAATGGAACAAAGGCGAGGCTTGCTACACACTGCCCTAATTCTCTCCGAAGCCCTCAGCCGTGGCCTCACACAGGTAGCCTCTTGGGCTGGCCTTCGACATACGATTCTACATGTTCTCAGCCACAGCAATGAGGTGAAAGCCGGTGTTAAGTCAAAGTCTGCTGCTGTCAACTAAACGATGGGGCCGCTCGGCAGTTCTTAGGTTTATCACTTTTCTCCAGGAAATGGCTGGGGACGGTCAGTCAAGATCACAGCTAACACTATCAGGAAAGGAACAGGTACAGAAAAGCAGAGACTGCTTCACTTGAAAGAGTGTGGGAGCCGCTTCTGTCAGGAATAACACGTTACATAACTCGACTTTCATGAATCAGCAGTTTGGTCCGTAATTTACATGAAGTTTTAAAAGAGAGAACACGTGAAGCCTGAAAAAAGTAATGGTGGCTTCCACAACAAGGCAGGTTTGAGGAGCACTGCGCTCCACCCCCACACAGCGGGTTGACAGGCAACTGACTATCTCGGCTCCATTAAGGTTTTCTCTCTACCTAACGTCCCGGGGGTGGGGGGGGATCACCTCATCCGATAGCCCTTAGGTCCTCTACCAGGTAACGGCCATACTTTCCATCTGGACCACATACTTGAGGGCCACGCTTAAAGGATATAAATAAATGAAGATTTTGGTTTTTGTTGTTGTTGTTTGTTTTGCTTTTTTAGAAGACATGAAAGTAATTAGATTTTTAAAAAACACTCTACATGTCATCCACTTCGGGAGGAAAAAGAGAGAGAGATGCCTTTGATCACTGTATTTGAACTCAATCAAACATCCAAGCAGCTTAGAGACAGGAGCCGTCAGCACAAGTACTAACCCCATCTGGCCAACCTAAACTCCCTCAAAGCCGGGAAAAAAAGGTAGGGTAATTGACAGAAGAAAAAAATCAATCACTATGCTAATGTCTTGCTAATTTTTTTTTCAAAAACTAGAGTCTGAGAGGCATCTTTGTCCCTTCTACAGAAAAGTTATTGGGTCAGACACTGTTTGAAGTAAAAGAGGCACTGGGTGAGGCCTGGAAATTTCTTCAGCACAAATCAATTCCAGCGGTATTTTGGGAGGTACGTTTTGAAAGAGCAAGCAATCTGAAGTCACTCATTCCACAGGTATTTATTACAGGCCTGCACGTGCCAGGTTCCGTCCGTCTCTACACCTCCACCATCTGAGCTCAGCCTCCCATCAGCTCTGCAAACAGTGCTGAAAGCAAATCAACAATTTCCTGCCTACAGCGTCTTTACTTGTACAAAAGGGAGTTTCTAAAACAGGGCTCCTGACCTCACAAGGTCTCTCTGAAGACCTGTGGGGATGTCTAAGGCACTCCAAAGCCAAGCAGTTGTTAGGTGTTTGGTGACTCTAATTCACAAGCACCGACAAAGCCTGGGGCACCTACCATACCAGAGGGGGAGGTCTCCATGTTTCAACACTTCACAGGCCTGTTGTTATATCAGCCTTATCAGTTCACTTAGTTACCTCCCAGGAAGTGAAAAATTACAAGGAAAAGAACCAAGAAACAGGGAGTGCAATACAAAGATTTTGTCTCTAACACCACAGTGACAAAAAAAAAAAAAATCCTATGTCAGCCTTGCTCATTCGCCAACCTAGGCCCTTGCTATCTCGGTACCAGGCCCAAAATACTCATTTCAAATGATTATTAATTCTGGCAGTGGGGTGTGTGAGTGTGTGTGTGTGTGTGTGTGTGAATCCTCTTTATTAACATTAAAGGCCACATCCACCAACTCATCTCTACTCACAATGCACTACCGAAGATTACCAAACACTGTTTATGCTAATGTGTACAAACAAAAACATTCACAGTTCATTTCAGGTTTAATCTGATGCGCCCATCTGAGCCGCGGTCATATGAATTGTCAAACAGATCTGAAACAAAGCTCCTTTTTAAAAACAAAACCAGGCTCAGCACAGTGGCGGTTTCAAGAAAGGGAACTTCTGACGCCAGAATTGTGAGCGTTGGTCAGAGGACAGCGAATGACCAGGACCACCTTTCTGAAGCTCCGTGGGATCTGGCCTGAGACCTGCTAGCAACAGGTCTAATTGCTCCAAGCTAGCATCCCACAGGAATGAGGGGTAAAACCCGTCTTTAGGAGTGGCAGCCTAGGGGGCAGAGGGCACACCCATATTCCGAAAATATGTCTGAAACTTCTCTAACGTTTCCAGTTCTTTCTATGACATTCGGGGAACTAAATCATGCACGGCCTCTTCATGGCTACAACCGCTATCATTGAATATTTTGAGTTAAGAATTTGAGGTAATATTTATAAAGCACTTAGGAAACAGCCCAGTTCATAGTAAGAGCTGTGTTTGGTAAATAAAGCAGGCACTCTCCAGGCCCGTTGGGTAAACACTCAACTTAGTGAGGAGGGAAGAATCAAAATACCTAACAGGCGGTTGGGGGGGGGGGGTTGTTTTGTTTAGTTTTCCACCCTGACAAAAGGTGCTGAGACTTGAGTATTCAGCATTTATTCTTGAATCCCAAGTGCACCCGGCATAGTCTCTTCCTGCAAATGTTCGGCATTCGGTGCAAAGAACTATCACCAACAACGACGAGAACAGAAAACCTTAGGGCGCTTTTAGGTGGCACGTGCCAGCACTTAAACCGTGAGAACCAGAAGCAGACCGGTAGAAAACAGAGTCACCCCCCCCCTTACCCCCAACGAAGGGTTCCAATCTGAGAACTTGCAAGAGTGGCGATGCGTTCAAGTCCTGTCGATCGATCAGGACGGCCACTTAACCCCGACGACGATCTCCGGGCCCCAGCCACCCCACGCGGGTCCGCGCAGGTAACCCACGTCCGCATTCAGGTGGGCTCTCCAGTCTTCCCCGCCCGCTACCCAGCTCGGGGGCCGCGCGGGTTGCCCGCGTCCACCCACGCGCTCGAGCTCCACGCCGCGGCCGCTCAACTCGCTCCGGGGGACACAAAGACCGCGCGCCCGGCCGCGGCGGATTCCCGGCCCCGACCCCGCCGCGCGGCCCCGCGCACCCGCCCCGCACCTACCCGGCGGCTGCGCGGCGTCCGGGCGGCCGGGCGCGGAGCCCAGCGCGCTGGCGGTTCCTCCTTCCCGGCGGCGCGGGCCGGGCGCCGGCGTTTCCTCCCTGCCGCGTCACGGCGGCTCCTCCCGCGGAGCGCGCGCGGGGCGGCGGGGCGGGCGGCGCGAGGGGACGACCGGGACCCGCGCGGGTGGCGCAGCGGCTCGCCTGGCCGCGCTCGTCACGCGGGGTGCAAAGTTCAGGAGGAGACACCGAGCTCCGGCGCTCAGCGGACGGGTGCGCGAGGACCGCGACGAAAGTGACCTCGGCCCACCCCGGGAGGGCGAGCGGACGAGCGAGCGCGCGAGGGCTGGGGGCTGCGGTTCGCTACCAGCCGGACGCTTGCAGAAGCCAAAGAAGCATCCGAACGACGTGGAGAGCCATTGTGCTTCCTTTAGCGTTATTTGGGCAGTTTTCTTCACTTTTCCCACGTCAGCAGATTTTTGACCTGTGTTTATAGATGGGCAAGAATGCTCACAAATTGGCCGAGAACTTAACTTTCTCTGCACCGTTTTAGAGCTATGGATTATTTTTAAATTGGCCAATAAATTCGGCTGCTGGTGCTTATCCATTTAACGACAGAAGCTGCATTTTAAAACCTAGTCTGCGAATGGGGAACTAAGAATTACACGATTCAGTGGCTGTGGAGTTAAGATTTTGAACTAGACTGCCCTCCTCGCACACCACCATTGTAATTTAGGGATGCCACATGAAAGCAGACCCGAACAATGGCGCTTCCAATTTTACAGCATTGATCTATACTTTAAATCATATGATTCCTCTAAACTTGCCACAAATCTGTAAACAAGTAAGTAGAGGAACCGAGATCAATGAGTGACTTCCCTAAATTCAAAGGGAATTTCTTATATTTCAAAATAACACTCAAAGTTTTAGCCCCATGAGTAAAGGTAAGAATAATTGTTCGTTCTGTCCACGCTACAATATGACCTTTTCCTTCTTAAGATAGGTTGTAAATCCAAATTCCTTTATACTCTGAAACGTACTAGTCCCACAGAACGTTCTGAATAGTGATTCTCAGTGGCATTCGGAAACGGACAAGCAAATACAGTAGACTGAGCACAGCAGATCGCCCGTGGTCATTTATGTGTTCCACTGTGGTCCCCTCACAAAGCAGTCCACACAACGAAGCCCAGACCTTCCCTGTGGCAAGACCAACAAGGGATCAGTGTATCAGTTAATTAAAGCCATATTCACAACACTGAGAACTTTTCTTGGACAAAAGGAAGTTTTGTGTCAATAAACCCCATGGGGAATGACATCATTCTCGCCCAGAAGATAAACACCTATCACCATATTTTGATGTTACAAAAAAAATATGGAAACCATTATAATAGCTCCAGGACAGGCCAGGCGATGATGGCTGATGGCGCACGCCTTTAATCCCAGCACTTGGGAGGCAGAGGCAGGCGGATCTCTGTGAGTTCGAGACCAGCCTGCTCTACAAAGCTAGTTCCAGGACAGGCTCCAAAACTACAGAGAAACCCTGTCTCGGAAAAAAAAAATAGTTCCAGGGTAGATTTGTCTCCCTGCTATACAGAACTAACACACAAACACACACTCCCTGAGGTGGGGGGGGGGGCAAGAGCACTCCCACCAACATTTTGTTTTGTTTTTGTTGTTTTTCCAGACAGGGTTTCTCTGTAGCTTTGAAGCCTGTACTGGAACTTGCTTTTGTAGAGCAGGCTGGCCTCGAACTCACAGAGATCCGCCTGCCTCTGCTTCCCAAGTGCTGGGATTAAAGGTGTGCACCACCACCGCCCCGCCTGCACCAACATTTTTAAGACAAGAAAGAGGAAGAATTACATTTGATTGACAGGAAGTTAGGTATAGGTCTTTGTAATCTGAAAGCTGCAATCTAAAAGCTTTTTGTTGTAAAACTAGAAGAGATAAGTATATTCACAAACTATCAAGAATTTTCACTTGAAGTTAACCTTTGTGTCCGGTGTGTGTGTGTGTGTGTGTGTGTGTGTGTGTGTGTGTGTGTGTGTGAGTGTACATGGGTACAGGCTGGAGGTCAGCAGAAGCTGTCTTCCCCAGTTGTTCTCCTTTGGCTGGTCCTGGAGCTCCCCACTGGTAGGGTGGCTAGCTGTCAGTGAGCTCCAGGAATCCTCCTGTCTCTGCCTCCCCAGCACTGGGATTGGGCATGTTCCACCATAGCTGGCCTACACAGATCCAGACTCAGGTCCTCCTGTTGGTGCAGCAACACTATACTGACTGAGCCTTGTTCCTCGCCCTTGAAATGACCTCTTTAGCTCCAGGACTTGGTGTGCACACTAGGCAGCTGGGGCACCACTGGGATCATCTCCAGCCCTTATCATAATTGTTAAAGTCATGCTTTGAGGACTGGCCCTTTAATTAATCATATCCCCTTCTGGTGATATCGATCTCATTCCCATTGTCCATTATGTTTCCGGTTTAAGTTTAAACTATAAAAAGCTGTTGAATATTTAGTTAAATATCTAGATGATAGTTCTGTATTTTTAAAAGGTTTTCTGTAAATCAAATTTTAAAATAGGCGAAGTTTTTTTTTTGTCAAACTGTAGATGTTAATATTTTCTTTAGAAACATGGCTCTGTTGATGCACAGAAAGCAAATATTTTGCTTATCTATTCTATCTGTAGAGCAGAGATTATAAAAACAAACTTTGGAATCCGGCCCCGGCTTAATGCCTATCTGTTTCACTTTGAACTCTGGGCAAATCATTTCAAACCTTTTGTTTTATTAGTGAGGGATGGCGACTGCTTTTCCATCCTGTGTACAGATGTGGTAGTGTATCGTGACACCGCCGTGAAGACTAGTAACATGTCAAAGCCTAGTATCAATGCTGGGTACAGCTGAACAAAGTCTGCGTGGAGGAAACCTAATTTTCAACATTGCACAGCTGAGAAGGGCGGCCTAATGGAGGTGATGAGGTCATAGGGATGAACCCTTATAAAAGGTGAATGATTCATCCTGTCATTATTGAGAGGGCGGATTTGTTCTGAACGTGAGTTTGAGCCTCTTACTTGGAACTTTTCCAGCTCTGCTATGGAACAGAAACAAGGTAAGGTCTTCACCGTATGCTGACACCACGCTTTGGGGTGTAGCAGCTGCAGAGCCATGAGCCCAGGTCTGTTCAGTACAGACCCTCTCTGGGGCTTGCGGTCTTCTGTTTTGTTTCATAGAAGGTCCCACTATGTACCCTTAGCTGGACTGAAACTACTGTGTAGACCACGCTGGCCTCAAACCCACAGATATCCGGTGTCTTTTATACTCGCAGAAAATAGAAACCATAAGATAGCTTGAGAATTTTGGAAAAATTAAACTGATAACAATTTGAATTGTTGATAACAATTCGAATTGTTGACCTGTATATATTTAAAAAAAAAACACTAACTACTTACTTGGATAATGAGTTTTTTAAATAATATATTTCATTGAAATATCATTTGGCTTGTCATCATTGCTGTTCAAAACAGAAAACCCTTTTGTCTAAAGTAAAATTATTATATTTTCCCACTCAGGAAAGCTTGTCTTCTAATCTGTTCTGAGTATCAAGAAGAAAAGTGATCCCTTTTTCCTTTATTCTCTGTTCCGTTTGACTACGCTATTATGGACAAGATATCTGTTAATAGTTGGCAGTAACTTACTTAAATAATCCTGTCAGCAGCTTTTGTGTTCAAAGAATTATTAGTCCTTTGAGCTCCAACCAGCCAGGTAGACTTTGAAGATAACTACTGTTTTAGTAGTTGCTTATCGGTGTGAAATAATAGCTTTTCTTAAATACTGTTCATTTAGTGACTCAGTGACTTATGTTGAGCTATGTCTAATTAATGAGTGAACCTATTTCAAAACCAAGGCCTTAATAGTCACTGCCTTGAAGAGGAAGCACGTTGTTGCTTCATCAGCCAATTCTCTGAGCAATCTGTCTGTCCACCAGATGCATCAAGGACATAAGAGATCTGAAGAAATTATAATTCTTTGTACATTGGAAGACTCAGATTGTCTAGGTTTCCCTAGATAAACCAGAACACTGGTTCTTTTGGCATTTCTCACACTTTCTACGTTTTATGACTCTCGTATAACTTTTTCTCAGTTCTCCACATTCCCATCTAGATTTTTCGTTGGAGTGTCCAGTATAAGATGTGGACTCTGTAGGTGGTTGGATGGTTCTTATGAACACGGTGAGGGTGTTCTTTCACAGTCCAGTTCACACCGATAGTGCACACCATCCCAGGTTACTGTATTTGCAATCCTGTTTCATCATTGTCGGACGTTAATACCCATGACCTTTCATCTCTCAGATTATAGTTAAAGAATTGTTTTGGTTTACCTATTGAATTTTTGTGCACCTATTTTGTAATACTATGTTTTTTTCCAGCATTTACTTCTTATTCTTCATGTCTGCTAGAGAATTTCAACACATTTCTTCATGGGTGGAAAGCAGGAAGTGCATAGTCCATGGTGCACAAAACAATCTACTACAGTTCAAAAAGGATATATGGCAATGTCTATTTTCCACTTAAAATTAAAAATGAAATGACACCTCGTTATTTAAACATACTTGGGGACACTGGCATGCTCATACTCCACAGGCCTTTGTCAGGCACGTCATGCTGGTGACTTGAGGAATTGGCCTTCCACAAACCTGAAGGATTTAATGAGGTGGCCTGATTGCTTTTTAGTTGCTGGGCTGATGACAAGATACAACTGAGGAGAGCTGCATCTGGGCTCACAGTTCAAGGAAGCCATGGCAGAGGTAGTAGAGGAAGCCATGGCAGAGGTAGTAGCTTACTCAGTGGGAAAGACCAGGGAGCAGAGAAAGGGATAGCCCTGTGCCAACTGGCTTCCTCCTTTTATTAAGTACAGAACTCTCTACCACTATAGGGCGATGCCATCACATTCCAAGTGGGTTTTCCTTCCCTCGAGAAAGTTTCTCTAGAGACTCCCTCACAGACAATCCATAGGTATCCCTCATTAATGCAATTTTTTTATAGTACAGGAACATATCGATTTGTTTAATTTTTGTAAAGGTGAGTCCTTTCTGTTGGAATGTTAATGGCTGCCTAGTGGGATTGAAAATAATCATGAAAAAAAATTATCTCCAGCAAAATACTCTCGGCATTTGTGGTTGAAAATAAAGATACTACCTGGGCATGGTATTCCCAGCAAGCACTTGAGAAGCTGAGGCAGGAGGATTGCAACTGACCTGGGATACATAACAAGACCCTGTCTTAAAGTAAAGCAAGCATTGGTACTCTGCATATATATTATGTTTGTTAGCTTGGTGTTTTTGTGTTTCTCCTAACAGTGGTAGTGGGGGTTATCTCTGACTCTTTTACCTGCTCTTGGGACCCTTTTCCTCCTCCTGGGTTATCTCACTCAGCCCTGATATGAGGGTTTGTGCCTAGTCTTATTATATCTTGTTATGCCATGTTTAGTTCATATACCCGGGACACCTGCTCTTTTCTGAAGTAAAATGGAGGAGTAGTGGATCTGGGGAAGAGGGGAGGCTGGGAGGGTTGGAGGGAGGGGAAGCTAAAGTCGAGATATAATGTATGAGAGAAGAGTTTTTGCCCTCACCAGTTGTGAATTCCTAGGAAAGTTACCAATATCATATCCAGATTGCCATCTGTAAAGTGAAGATAATAACGGTATGGATAGGTTTTAGTTGTTCTGAAGATGGAATTAATATACACAGTGGGTCTTCCATGTCTCCATTTTCCACCCCTCTGCTGAAAATATTTGAGAAAATAGATTGTGCCCATAGCAAATATGAAGACATTTTTCTTGTTGTTATGACTGAGATGGAACAAGGATCTGTGTTGTTTTAAGCATTATCAGCAATATAGAGATGATTTAAAGCATATGCTAACATATGATTATAATACGTACAAAAGTTACACCTTTAAAACATTGTGATGCTGGGAATGAACCCAGGACCTTAGTGCTGGACAACACTATTGAGTGGCAGCTCCAGTCCTGTGTTTATCTGAGCCAGGGTCTCCCTATGTAACCCAGTGTGGCATTGAGCTCAGGATCTCCTTGCTCCAGCTTCCTAAGTGCTGGAGTTACAGAACTGCACCGCCATGTCCAGCTATGCCACGTTAGTGCTGTATTAAATATCGTTTTCTATAAGGGAGTTGAGATCTGCAGATCTCGGTATCCAAGGGGGTCCTAGAGCCAAGCCAATCTTCCATGGATACAGAGAGACAGCAGTATATGGAAATCTTTGTATAATAAGCATTACATAAGCACTAGCTGTTATTACTAAAAAAGAGTACTTGACTTTCTAGATGAATTATGCATTTTTTTCTCTGACAAAAAAACCCCAAGCAATCCGTATTTCTTTACCCTTTCTGTGATAGTGCCTGTCGGCATCATGCTACCCAACAAATGATATACATGAATGCTCCCTCTCCTCCTCCTCCTCTTCCTCTCTCTCTCTCTCTCTCTCTCCCCCCCTTTCCTTTCTTTCTAACTTATTTATTTACTTTACATCCTGACTGCAGCCTCCCCTCCCTCCTCTTCTTCCCTTCCTTCCCCCACCTCCCCTCTGTTTCCACTCAATCCACCCCTCCTCCATATCCACTCAGAAAGAAAGCATCAGGCCTCCCGTTGGCATCAGCAAGCATGGCATATCAAGCTGCCATAAGACCAAGCCCTTCCCTTGTATTCAGGCTGGGCAAGGCGGTCCAGTGTAAGGAATAGGTTCCTGAGAGCCAGGCAAAGTGCCAGGGACAGCCCTGCTCCCACTGCCAGGAGTTCCACAAATAGACCAAGCTACACAACTGTCACATATATGTAAAGGGCCAGTCCCATGCAGGCTCACTGGTTGTTGGTTTAGACTCTGAGTCCCCATGAGCCAGGCTAGTCATTTCTGTGTGTTTTCCTGCAATGTTCCTGATCCCCCGACTCCTACAATTCCTCCTCCCTTAGCAGACTTCCCCAGAATACAACCCAATGTTTGTTTTGCTTTGTTTTTTATTTATTTAGTATGTATACATTATTCTGTCTACATGTATGCCTGCCGGCCAGAAGAGAACACCAGACCTCATTCCAGATGGTTGTAAACCACCATGTGGTAGCTGGGACTTGAACTCAGGACCTTTGGAAGAGCAGGCAATGCTCTTAACCGCTGAGCCATCTCTCCAGCCCCTGCAACCCAATGTTTGGCCATGAGTATCTGAATCCTCCTCCATCAGTCTGGAAGAAGGCTCTACAATGACAACTAGAGAAGTAACCAATCAGAGGGGATGGCCAGTTCAGCCTAGGCATCTACTACTGGGCAGGAGTCTTAGCTGGGCCATTCTTGTAGACTCATGGGAATTTCCCTTGCATCAGGCTTCTACCCAACCCAGAAAAGCCCTCCTTTCCAAACATCTCTCTCAACACTCTCTCCCTCCACCCCACCGCCAAGTTCCCATGCCCACCCCTACCCCCGCCAGTCCACCCAGTAGGTCTCCTCTGTTCCTCCTTCCCAGGTTGATCCATGTGTCTCCCATTGGAGCCTCCTTGTTATGGAGCCTCTTTGGATCTGTAAATTGTACCATGGTTCTCCTTTACTTTACGGCTAATATCCACGTGAGTAATACCATGCTTGTCATTACCTCACTCTATATAGTTTTTTTTTCCTAGAGCCATTCATTTGCCTTTAAATTTTCTGATTTTTTTTAATACTCCATTGTGTAAATGTACCACATTTTCTTTATACCTTCTTCGATTAAGGGGCATCTAAGTTATTTCCAGGTTCTGGTTATTACAAATAAAGCTGCTATGAACAAGTTGAGCAAGTGTATGATTAAGCAATCTTTGGGTATGTGATATCTTTGGGTCTTGAGGTAGGTTGATTTCCAACCTTCTTAAACCACCATATTGATTTCCAAAGTGACTGTACAGCACCCACCAGCCATGAAGGAGTGTTTCCCTTGCTCCATTGTTGAGAATGGGGTTTTGAAGTTTCCCACTATTAAAATGTGGGGTTCAATGTATGATTTAAGCTTTCGTAATGTTTCTTTTAAAAATGTGTGTGCCCTTGTATTTGAGGCATAGATGTTCAGAATTGAGACATCATCTTAGTGTTTTTTCCTTTTATAAATATGAAATGTCCTTCTCCATCTCTTCTGATTAATTTTGGTTTGAAGTCTATATTTTTTTTTAGGTATTAGGATAGTTACACCAGCTTGCTTCTTCAGTCCATTTGATTGGAAAATCTTTTTCTAATACTTTACTCTGAGGTAATGTCTGTCTTTGATGTTGAGGTGTCTTTTTTGTATACAGCAGAAGGATGGATCCTGTTTTTGTATCCATTCTATTGGCCTGTGTCTTTTTATTGGAGAATTGAGGCCACTGATACTGAAAAAGATTAACAACTGGTGACTGTTAATTCCTGTTATTTGTTGTTCGTGTTGTTTTTGTTGTTGTTGTTGATGGGGTGTGTATGTGTGTATCCCTCTGGTGTGGTATTATATATTGCCTATGTTTTTGTGGCGTACTTAACTTTCTTGGGTTGGAATTTTGTAGAGCTGGGTTTGTAGATAGATATTGATTTTAATTTGTCTTTGTCGTGAAATATGTCTTCTCCATCTATGATGATTGAAAGTTTTGATGGATATAGTAGTTTATACTGGTATCCATAGTCTCTTAGAGTCAGCAAGAGGTCTGTCCAGGCTCTTTTGGCTTTTAGAGTCTCCACTGAGAAGTCAGATGTAATTCTGATAGGTTTGTTACTTAGACTTTTCCCTTGTAGCTTTTGATATTCTTTCTTTATTCTGTATGTTTAGTGTCTGGATTTTATTATGTGGCAAGGGCACATTTTTTTCTGGTCCAGTTTATTTGGTGTTCTGTAAGCTTCTTGTACCTGTATAGGCATGTCCTTCTTTAGGTTGGAAAATTTTTCTTCTATGACTTTTGTTGAATATATTTTCTGGGCCTTTAAGCAGGGATTCTTCTTCTATTCCTATTATTCTTAGGGTTTTTTTTTTTTCATAGTGTCCCGGATTTCCTGGATGTTTTAGGGTGGGAACTTTTTAGTTTTAACATTTTCTTTGACTGATAAGTCTATTTCCTCTATTGTATTTTCAACACCTGACATTCTCTCTTTCATCTTTTGTACTCTATTGATGATGCTTGCATCTTTATTTCTTGTTCATTTACCCAGGTTTTCCATTTCCAGAATCCAGTTTGTGTTTTCCCTATTGCTTCTATTTTCATTTTCAGGTCTTGAACAGTTTTGTTTCCACCAACTGTTTGTTTTTCTTGACATTCTTCAAGGGATGTATTGATTTCCTTCAATTTTTTCATTGTCTTTTCCTCCATTTCTTTTTTTTAAATATTTATTTATTTATTATGTATACAGTATACAATATTCTGTCTGTGTGTATGTCTGCAGGCCAGAAGAGGGCACCAGACCTCATTCCAGATGGTTGTGAGCCACCATGTGGTTGCCGGGAATTGAACTCAGGACCTTTGGAAGAGCAGGCAATGCTCTTAACCGCTGAGCCATCTCTCCAGCCCCCTCCTCCATTTCTTTAAGAGAGTTTTCTGTTTCCTCTTTAAGGACCTCTATCATCTTTGTAGAGGTATTTTTAAGGTTGTTTTCTTTTCTTTTTTTTTTCTTTTTTTTTTTTTTTTCGAGACAGGGTTTCTCTGTGGTTTTGGAGCCTGTCCTGGCACTAGCTCTTGTAGACCAGGCTGGTCTGGAACTCACAGAGATCCGCCTGCCTCTGCCTCCCGAGTGCTGGGATTAAAGGCGTGCGCCACCACCGCCCGGCTAAGGTTGTTTTCTTGTGCTTCAGCAGTGGTGGACTATTCAGTTCTTGCTGTTGTAGGATAGCTGAGTTCTGGTGGAAACATATTGTCTTTTCCATTATTCGTTGTTCTTACACTGGCATTTAGGCATCTGGATTTGGGGTGATTGCAAGTCTAGGTGTTGACTCCTGTGTTTGTCTTGGTTGGATGGGTGTTTTGTTCCTTGGTTTCTGTTTCTTGTCTTCCGGCCTAAGTGGCCAAGGGTTCTAATCACTGATGAGTCTTCAGATTCAGTACAGTGTCTCTGCTGGGGTTTTGGGGGCTTTGGGTCCCTTGATTCGGTCAGGTCTCTGTTAAAACTAGTCTTTTTGGGTCTCTAGATCTGGCCTGGCCTCTAGTAAAGCCTGAGTCTTCTGAAGTTCCTAGAACAACCAGGCCTGCGGTGAAGCTGCTGGGGCTTGTCTTTAGATTGTATGCAGGCCTATGGTGTCTGTTCTAACTGGTGTGGACTGTGTCTAGGCCTATGGAGTCTGCTGGAGTTCTGGGGGAAGGGCCACTTGACCACTGTTGAGAGCAGTTGTGGCTGGTGTGGTCTGCGTCTCAGGAAGTCTGTTGGGGGGACAGGACCCGGCAGCAGCAGGGCCAAGGATGAGCTGGGATGACTTTGGCCTGGTGAATGGTCACAGGTGACAGAATCCAAGGAGGGGGACAGGTCCACTGGTAGGGTGGTCACTCACCTGTTTTGGCTTCTGTGGCCTGGGTGGGGGAGGAGCCAGCTGAGGAGCCTGGGACTAGCTGGATAGGGCATAGGCTTGAGGAATGGCCGCTGGGGACAGAATCCAGGTAGGGGTGTAGTTAGCTGTAGGCAGGTCACTCACCCATTCTGACTAGTGTGTTCTGTGCCTCAGTTGTGGAAGTCCGCTGGGATTGGGGGTGGGGGCCCAGCAGTAGCAGGGACAGGGAAATCTGGGATGGCATTGGCCTGGGGAAAGGTCAAGGTGAACAGAATGTATATATATGTGTATATATATATTCTGAGAAAGTTCTTTGGGGAGAACATTTTGAAACAGTTTAGAAATATTTCCAAATATTTCCATTGTAAAACTTAAATTAACATTGCTATGGGCCAACCTTTGTTTTGTTTTTGTTTTTGTTTTGAGACGGTTTCACTAGGTAGCCTAGCTTGGCCTCAAACCCCTGATCTTCCTACTCTGCCTCTTGAGTCCTGGGATCATGGGTGTGGGCTACCATGCTCTGATCAACATATAATTTCTTTGAAAAGCAATTCAATGTGTGTATAAGCCAAAGATGTATAAAAATCTATATACATTAAAAAGGGAAAGGTATGATTTTCCACTTATTTAAAGATTTTTCCAAACAATGAACGTCAGGGAGTCCCACCCCGGTCTGTTGAAGAGGTCACCTGCCAAGTTTCTGTTGGTGACAATTCCTGATCTGTAGCAGAGAGGCTGGAATTTACTAATGGAACTTCAGCCAGAGCCTTCAAAATAAAAACAGGTCGTTTAGCAGATACGACCAGGAATTTCTTCCATTTAAAACAAAACAGCTTTTTGAAATGTCTTCTCAGCAATGGCGGCTGTTAAAGTGAAGCATTACCCTGAGCCTGGAGCCTGATCTTCAATTCACAATATTCATAGTGTTACACCAACATCCCAAACAGAAGTAAACACCTGGGAATAAAACGGTGTTTTAGCAGTTCAACAGGTTTTGGCAAAAAGGCTTTTATACCATCAGTAAAATGCTGTGTGCATGTGGGTGTGTGTGCGTGTGTGCGTGCATGCATGTGCGTGCGTGTGTGCGTGTGTGTGCATGTGCGTGTGTGTGCGTGTGCATGTGCGTGCGTGTGCGTGTGCGTGCGTGTGTGTGTGTGGTGTGTGTGTGTGTGTTGCGCACATGCTCAGCAGGAGAGACGGCTCAGCCGCTCAGAGCACTGGCTGTTCTTCCAGTTATCATCTATATGACAACTCAGCCATCTGTAACTCCGGTTCCAGGTGACCCGACGCCCTCTTCTGGCCTCCATAGGCACTGCACATGCACACATGCATGCAGGCAAAACACAAAATACAAATAAGTAAACTTAAAAACAACTTAAAAATATACGATATTAGTTGGCCTCCACATCTCTACCCCTTTAGTTCCGCGTTATCTGAGAATGCAATGTCCTTTGTTCTCTCCTGCACTCAGTAGCTGCTGAGACTTGATGTAAGTTCAGAAAAGAGAAATAAAAATACAATAATCGCCTTCAAACCATACTTAACATCATGTGGGTACGTGATAAGGAACTGTACCCACAACCAACTGACATATCTGTGTGCTTCTCTGCCCCTCCCTCTGGCTCCGCTCACAGTCCTCTAAACAGCAAGAACCTGCTGTTAAATTCAAAGACTTGAATTCGAAACTGATCATCTGAACACTTGCTTAGTTCTACAGAGTCTGAATGAAGCATTGTGACTTTTTCCTCTTCCGTATATCAACAAAGTATATCACATGACGGTCATGTGAATGGAAACATTACTGTGGACAAGCATTTCCTTTGCACAGCGATGTGTAAGACCTAAAAGGTGCAAGGTATAGAACTGCACTCTGATTTCAAGGGGGGGGGGTTCTTTCCTTTCCTTTCCTTTCCTTTCCTTTCCTCTCCTCTCCTCCCCTCCCCTCCCCTCTCTTCTCCTCTCCTTCCCTCCCCTCCCTTCTCCTCCCTTCCCCTCCTCTCCCCTTCCTTTCCTTTATCTGCTGTGGATTGAACCCAGAGCCTTTCATGTGCCTGGCATGTGCTCTATCATGGAGCTACATCCTAGTCTTAAGGGAATTTTGTGTTCTTGACACAACTTGAAATAATTGGAAAAAACAAAACAAAAAAAAAAAAAGCAAGGAAAGCTTCTTAAGTTTTCTCTAGTGGCTGAGTGTGCCTGTTGCTACTCTGCAGCTCTAACTATTGTATTGTTTCCACCAAGTGCTGTCTCTTCACGCCCGGTATTGTGCTGTTTGGGGTTTTATGGCATTGTCTTTGTGGTTGTCGTCTCTTGTAGATTTTTGACTCCTTATCTGTCATGTCAGTCCGTGACAGGCAAATTCTATTTTATTCCTACTTATTTGCACTGAAAAGCAGTCATCTGGGGGGAAAAAGTGAGCAAGAATGGAAGCTAAGACCCTGAAAAGAACGTTTTGCATGTGCTCAAAGCAGAGTCCTTGGACTCCCCACACCGCCCAGGCCGGCATTGAACTCAGGACCTTGTGCATTGCAGTGGAATCCTGTATTTCTCCCTAAATAGCAATGGAAAGGGTGGTTTGGGGTATTTAAAGCAAGAGGCTGACCACATGACTTCCTGTGGTTTGTTTACTTTTAGATCGCAAATAAGCAAAGCCAAAGTTCTCAGCTTTAGAAGAATGTGTGCCTGTTTCTTTGATTTATTTTCAAATAACAGGGTCTCTCTGTGCAATTAGACTAGCCTAGAATCCATGAGCCTCTTGTTTCAACCTCCAGGGTGCGGGGATTTATAGGCCTGTACCACCATGCCTGGCCAGTTTATCCTTTTTTAAAGCAAGCAGTGACTAACAGTTCAGAAACTTTAGCTGGAATGAGCAGTATATGAGCCCCTGATAGTATCTGACGCCACATAAGCTATGGAAATCATGGTGTGCTGTTTGAATTTAGCTGCTACTTCTCACGCTATCCTTCCCACAAAATGCCCATTTTCATTACAATAACCTTTTGTTGGAAAATAAAAAGAAAAGCACAATTTGAACTAATTTTTTTTAAATATTTATTTATTTATTGTGTATACAATTTTCTGTGTGTATGCCTGAAGGCCAGAAGAGGGCGCCAGACCTCTTTACAGATGGTTGTGAGCCACCATGTGGTTGCTGGGAATCGAACTCAGGTCCTTTGGAAGAGCAGGCAATGCTCTTAACCACTGAGCCATCTCTCCAGCCCAATTTGAACTAATTTTTAAGATAGCCCAATGATTAAGGACACAGCTCTGGGCTTAAAATCTCATTGTAACACTCCCTTATCAGCTCTGGATCCACAGACCCATTTCTTTCTTTCTTTCTTTCTTTCTTTCTTTTCTTTTCTTTTTTTTTTTTTTTGGTTTCTCTGTAGCTTTGGAGTCTGTCCTGGAACTACCTCTTGTAGACCAGGCTGGCCACGAACTCACAAAGATCTGCCTGTCTCTGCCTCCCGAGTGCTGGGATTAAAGGTAGCCTCATTTCTCATGGTAAAAGTAGTTTTCACTTCATAGGGTTATTCGAGGAGTAAGTGAGACAAACACACATGAGGTAAAAATTTAAGTTATCTGTCTGAATTACACATATAATGTATATAACACACTAAGGTTGGTTGATGATTCGTGTTCTCTGCCTTCTACTTTCTGCTCCCAAGAATGTGCTACATCATATGACAAAGACCTAATGTTGCATATGGAATTACATCGTCTTCCAGCTGTCAGTAAGAAAGAGAGACTATTCCTGGTGGACCCGATGACTACCAGCTACCAGGACCCTAAAAACTGGGAAAGGGAACAAAGGGCCAGATAAAGGAGATGTTGCTGCCTAGCATGTGGGAGATTCTGTGTGCTTTGTACGATCCCCAGCTCTGCATAAGAAGTGGGGAAGCAACATACAAAAGTCAGTAGCTTTTTTTCTATTTTTAAAATATGGAACACTTCCATGAATTTTTGCTGCAGTCTTGAACAGGATCCATGCTAATCTCCTCTGTATCGTTCCAATCTTTTCGTGTATGTGCTGCCAAAGCAAGTTCATCAGTAGCTTTTCTTCATACTAACAACTAATCTGCTGAGCAGGGAAGAAATGGGGGCTGGGGAGTCCCACTCACGATAGAGCTTTTTAAAAACAGGAATAAGAGCTAGGCGGTGGTGGCGCACGCCTTTAATCCCAAGACTCAGGAGGCAAAGGCAAGTGGGTCTCTGTGAGTTCGAGGCCAGCCTGGTCTACAGAGCTAGTTCCAGGACACACCGGACTGTTACACAGAGAAACCCTGTCAAGAAGAAAAGGACCTTTCTAACTGGAAACCTTAAGAGACTGGAAAGAAAATGAAGAAGACCCCAGGAGATGAAAATAATCTCCCATGTTCATGGATTGGCAGAATTAGTGTTGTGGAAATGACCACGATACTGAAAACGATGTACTGATTCAAGCAAACTCCATCAAACTTCCCATGAGTTCTTCACAGCGCTGGGGAAGGCAATCATAAAATTCATATGGAGGTACAAAGAGCTCTGAAGAGTTGAGGTAATTCATAGTAGAAAGAGCCAAAGTGTCACAATATAAGGTTTCAAATTACATTATGGAGCCACAGAAACACAAATAACATGGTACGGGTGCAAAAACAGATCTGAAGGCCATTGAAATAGAAGACCCAGAAATAAACCACACAGATATAGCCACCTAATTTTCTGACAAAGATGTCAAAAACATACATTGGAGGAAAAACCATGATCCTAGAAAAACTGGGATTCCCAAATAGATGAACAAAACTGGATACATATCTCTTCACCCTGCACGCACAAAACAAATCAAAATGGATCAAATACTTCAATGTAAACCTAAAATTTTGGCAGTGCTAGGGGTAAAAAGACTGCAACATGGCGACATTCTAGGACACAGAGGTGGCCAGCAAGGCACGTGCCCCCAAGCTTGACCATCTGAGTTTGATTTTCTAGGACCCACACGACAGAGACAGAGAACAATTCCCCACAAGTTATTTTTAACATTTCATGTGCTGTGGCATATGTATGTGCTCGCACACACACACAAACACACAATGAATCTAAAAAATGCAACCTCTGTCCTTATGTTCTAATGTCTTTGGTATGGGAAGGTGCTCTGCAGGATACCAAAAGAGAAATGTAAACCCAACCCATCCACTGAACCTATGATCTACGATGGCGTCCCATCTGTAAAATATGCTAGGGCAATGGTGGCACAAAACTTGTAGGAGCAACCAACCAATGTCTGCTCATTCCATGAGATGAAACCCACACCTGATACTGCTTGGTTGACCAAGAACCAGAGACTAGATATCCCAGAGACCTAGGGTAAAATCAAATACTACTGTTCTAAACACACACACGCACATACACGCGCACACACACACACACACACACATATACACACACACAAAAAAAAACCAGTAAAATTACCTAGAGGGAGACCTTGGAACACACAGCTCTAAATGGGAGGTCTCCATCAAATCCCTCTCCTCCGAGCTCAGGGAATCCCAAGGAACACAGAAAAAAAATGTAAAGAATTGACAAATGGAACCAACCAGGTATGATGGCACACACCTTTAATTCCAGCACTTAGGAAGAAGCGAAGGCCGAGGATCTCTGTGAGCTTGAGGCCAGCCTGGTCTACATCGCAAGTGCCAGGACTACACTGAGAGACCCTGTCTAAGAAAACAGACAAACAAAAGAATTGACAATTAGCATGAAATTAACTTCAACACAGCAAAGGAAACAATCACCAAAATGAAGAGCCAGCCTACAGAATGAGGGAAAACATCTTTGTCAGCTTCTCACCAGACAAGGGATAATATCCAAGATAAATAAAGAACTTCAACAATTAATTGCAAAAATCCAAATCATCTAATAGACAAATGGGTCAATAATTGAAAAGTCTGTAGTCTGCTAAAGAACGGAAGAGAGAAAAAATGGACCAAAATTGTTTTCCCATCTCATCATGGGAGGGTTTGAACTTGAGGCCTCATTTAGGAAGAAATGACATAAATTTTTGAAATACTCAAAATTACACAATACCAAAAAGTAAAACATCAGATAGAATTTGTACATACTTGAGGCTAAATGTAGCAGCATATGCCAGTAATCCCAGCACGTGGGAGGCTAAGGTAAGAGGATGGCAAGTTCAAGGCCAGTCTGGGCTCCATAAAGAGACCATAACTCAAAAGAAAAAAGTCAAGCAAACTAAAACACTTGCAGATGTGTGAGGGAGGCAGTTTTGGTCTGAGAATCACAGAACTATATGAGAGAAGATAGATGAGCGTGTACGAGCAAATTGTATGGGAGGCGCCAGTGCCACCACTGTGACCCTTCTCCAGCAGGAGCTCTGTGCCCTGGATGAGGACATGGCTCACACTAGACCAAAACCAGAATGGAGGGCTGGGGGTTTGGCTCAGTGGTCGATCACTTGCCTAGCATGGGGAAAACTCCAACACAACAGAAACATAGAAACGGGGCTGTAGACTCTCCAAGAAGGACAAAGGAGCAAAGGAACAGAGGCCAAGTGGAAGATGTGACATGTTCATATGAGAGCTCTGTGGGGGGTGACACGTCCACATGAGAGCTCTGTGGGGGGTGATATGTCCACGTGCCAGCTCTGTGGGGATGGCATGTCCACGTGCGAGCTCTGTGTGGGTGACACGTCCACATGCCGGCTCTGTGGGGAATGAGGCAGAGAACTAACACAGACTGAGAGCAGCAAAATCTCAACATACACCATTGATGATGTTTTAAATTACTCTGCAGTAATTTAAGGCATTTAAAAGCACATTTTATTTTTTGATTAATTTATTTAGTAGTGTCATGCTCCCAGCAAGACTGAAGGAGGTAAAGAGCTCTCATTCTCACACACATTTGGCCCCCACACCACAGGCACAACCTCCCCCAATGTCAACGCCCATACCACCATGGGCATGTTACAGCTGATATCCCTGCATTGAAATATTATCACCTGAATCCCACATTTCATGTTCAAGATCACTGTTGGTGTTATAAAGTCTATGGCTTTGAACACATGTATAATGACATGTACCCACCGTTATAGCATTGTGTAAAATAGTTGTGCTGCCCTAAAAATCTTCCATTCCATCCCTGGTAGAAAACCTAACTAACATGACTACAAACTTGACTATTATAGATGACTATCTATTAACCTGTGTTTCTTAATTATACATTACATTTTTGAATGAGCTGTACAAACACAATACCTTAATCAAGAGCAGAAATATAACAAAATTGACCTTAAATTTGTATCAATAAACCAAGATCCATACCAATGCAAATCTCTAGGCATATCCCCCTTTAAATGTAAACAAACATTTATAAACAATCATTTAGAGAATTTGGGCATAGTTCTCTCCAAAGTGCTTCCTACTTTTTGTTGGGCAAAGTAATTTTGGGGGGTGTATATGGTAACCTTTTGGGGGTCTTGATCCATCAAACCACATTAGTCTGGAAGGATTTTACAGGTTCTCATCCTCTGTTGGAACAAAAAAGAATCTTTCTTCCAAAGCAACATATCCTTAGACCCAAATTTTGAAGACAAGATACCTTTAAAGTACATATGTTGGTTTAGCTTAGCAGCCCATACAATGAAATGTCTCTCTGTACTTAGCTCCTTCACAGTCAAAAAATTTAAAGAAAACACAATAATATACAAAATCCAGACTGTCTGTGTATTTTCCATCTTTACATGGCTTATTTTTCTTACTTTATTCTTTTTCTACATGTTTAATATTTATTCTATTATCTTTACTCCTTTAATCTATGACTGTCTATACTTTTTTATATTACATTTACTGTCTCTTTACTCTTTTTTTTTTTTTTTTGGTTTTTTCGAGACAGGGTTTCTCTGTGGCTTTGGAGCCTTTCCTGGAACTAGCTCTGTAGACCAGGCTGGTCTCGAACTCACAGAGATCCGCCTGCCTCTGCCTCCCGAGTGCTGGGATTAAAGGCGTGCGCCACCATCGCCCGGCTCTTTACTCTTTTTCTTCTCTCTCCCAAGCCTAAGTAAATTTTTTAAACACACTGTGTCTCGTTTAGAGGTCTTTTATGTCTGAATCTGTCCTATTGTATATCTGAAATCCTTTTCTGTCCAGGAACACTTTTTAAAATGCTAAGTGGCATTACTAGGACTAAGGCTGCTTTGCCTTTTGGCTCCACCCAGTCCAGCATGGCTGAAGTCCATTCATTGCCTCTGAGAGCCGTTCTCTCCACCCCAGATTCAGGGTCGGGTCACAGCAGGTCTGTGTTACCATAACGCACTCTGTTCACAAACCCTATTTAGATGCCCCATAGCTGGACCCCTCCAGTCAGAGTTCCATGCTAGAAGCACGCCATTTCAAACCTTTCAAGACCACGTGGGTTTTCTCTTTCTGCTACTGCTGAATCAGGAAGACCTTTCTTAAAGGAATCATGCCTCTGCTTGCTTCTAGCAAACAGAGCAAGAAGCTGCATTAAACTCTCTCTCTGTGTGTGTGTGTGTGTGTGTATGTGTGTGTGTATAGAATTCCTTTTCAAGCTCTCTCAGGTCTTTACGTGGATGTAAGTACCCACATTGGTGTACCAATCTGTAGTTGTAGGCTGTTCGTTTGTTTCCCCATTGCCCAGTCTCTTGAAATAATCACACAGGAGCTATATTATTCAAATCACTGCTTGGCCAATCACTTAAGCGTATTGCCAACTAGCTCTTGTATCTTTGGTTAACCCATTTTGACTATTTTATATTTTACTATGAGGCTTGTGGCCTACTGGCAAGGTTCTGGTGTATCTATCTGAGGCACCAGATCCATGGCTTCTCACTGACTCCACTTTTTTCCTCCCAGCATTCAGTTTAGTTCCCCCGCTGCCCCCCCCAGCTCTATTCTGTCCTCTTACAAGCCAAAACAGCTTCTTTATTCATTAACCAATAAAAGCAACACATATACAGAAGAACTTCCCACACCACATACCTGCTTATCCTTCCCTCTGCTCAGCTTCCAATCTTTCTTCTGTATTTGCAGATCCAAATATCATGCAATTGGATCCATAACGTATGTGGCCTTTTCAGACTGGCTACTTTCTCTTAGTTAATATATAGCCTCCCCCCAATCTTTTCGTTTGTTTTCAGTGCTGAAAAGTATTCTGTTATGTGGACACACCAGTTTATTTACCCACTTCCCTACTCTAGGACATCGTGGTGGTTGCCATGGTTTCTGCAGTTATGAATCAAGTGAGGTATTAGTTTTCTTTTGTGTCACTGTGACCAAAAAAACTGACGGAAGCCGGGGAGAAATGTCTGACTGCCGCTCAAAGATCCAGTCCCCTGGGGCAATGAAAGCCCAGGGGAGCAGTTCCACTCGTAGCGGCAGCGTGTGGTGGGGGCTGTTTGAACCATGGGACACGGGATCAGAATGACAGAAACAAAAGCTGGCTCCACCTTTGGCAGCCCTCCTAGGTGGCCTGCTTCCACATCCTACAGATTCCAGAACCTTCCCCAAATTGCAGCACAGGCTGGGGGATAAGGGTTTAAAACATGAACACGTATTTGGGAGACATTTCAGAGTCAAGCCATGATGAACTGTAGTAAATATTCTTTGCAAATTTTTGTGTAGCGAAAGCACTTTTGCCTATATAGTCTAAATATAGGCACCAATTTCTTGATTACTAAGCCCTAATAAGCCAAATTCAACAAACCAATGTATTTATCGGTCTGACTAAAAGAGTTGCTCTTGTAAAAGGTAGTGAGGACCGAGAATATGGCTCAACAGTAAAGTATTCACCATGCAGGCATTCAGCCCCCAAAGACAAACTTTCCAAAAGCCTGGTCCAACGACATTCACTTGTGATCCCAGCTCTGGGGAGAACGTGACAGGAAGATCCAGCTTACTTGGCAAGTTCCAGCCAGTAAGATACCCAACACACACACACACACACACACACACACACACACACACACACTCTTTCTCTCTTACACACATGCATGCACACACACACACCTCCTCTTCTTCCCCAGCTGTTAACACAGTGGGTCAGTGGATCAGTGAGGCAGTGGGTCAAGTTTGCTGGTATTTGCTTCCTTTGGAGCACAGGGCTCAGACACTCATGGACTGTCCTAGCAAAGGTAACATCTTCGTGCCTCTTTATCCCATCTTTAAAATGGGAATTTTAAGTTTCTATCTCGTGCCTAAATGAATATACACCCACAAACTCTTAGGATTATAAGTGGCATGTAGCGTGCTTTAGAGAGAACGAGTATGTGCGTGGATCTCTCTGTACATGCTGGTCTCATGCAGTTCTGGTGAGGCCATCCTGCTGCTCAGAGTATCAGGTCCACAATTTGATTATATTCTACTTACAAGCCCACAGGGTAGCCTGTTACTATTTCACGGATGGTAGCAGAAGGCGCTGTCATCAAACCAGGCCACGTAGTATGCCGACCCCTGGGCAATGTGGTCTGGTGAAGAAGAAAGTTTATTCTCAGGACCCGAATCCTCGAGGATAGGGTAGGGACATTAATGAGACAAGCCCAGCCACTAGAGGCTTGGCGCTCAGATACTGGCAGAGAAGTAGGTCTGTGGATGTGCAAGCAAGCTGCCTGGCTCCTCAGGGTACTCACGTTCAGAACAGGTGATGTTGGCACAACTCAAGGGTGCAGTCAGCGGTTTCCTGGCATCAGATGGCAGGAATTAGACGCTTAGGCAAGCCCAAATAAAGTGGTTTTGACAAAAACAGCTTTCTAGTCCCTGAGAAATAACCAAGGCCACTGCTATCATTATAACAAAAACATCAAAGGTATTGCCTACTGTGGAATTAGTGGGATACTAGACATACTGCCCAGCTATGTGACCTCCAAAATTAACAATTTTTTTTACTCATCTGAAAGCAATGAAGCTACAGGGTTCACTTTCCTTTCAATTCAACAGGAGTTGTCTGAGTCAAGAAAGAAATTTCGCACAGTAAAACAACAAGACAGGAGCGTTGGTATGTTGGTGTCCTTTCCTGTTGCCCCCAGGACTTGGGGGGAGATACAGCATGAACCAACGGGGGTTTGCATCGCAGTTTGGGATTACTAAACTTGGGGAACACATTGCTTTCACACAAACAAGAGAGCAGGGAGTTTAGCTGTTCTTCGTCATAGAGGAAGCTGTCACCGCAACCCTCAAGATTGCTCGCTCTGTCCAGGGAAGTGTGCTCTTTTTAATGCAGTGCTCCCCCTTCCCCCCCTTTCTCTGTCTGTCTCTCCCTCTCCCCAACCCCTCACGCTGCCTAAGAGAGAGGCGGATAGTGAAATACGTCCAGAGTGTGGGCACTTGTGAGAAACTGGCCTTACCAGCCTCGAGTGAGTGGGGGGTGCGTGGAAACTGACGTGGTTGAGAACACTATGCCGGGTTTAAAACTTGGGGGTGATTGGGGGTGAATGTACACACATGTAAACCCTTCTGTCTATAATACAAATCAAGGTAGGGAAGAATTGTTTTTCAGTGCCAAATTCCTACACTGCACTCATTGAGACAAATTATCCGACTGTATGATCTTCTTCGTACTCGTTAGCCGCCGATTTGTCCAAGCTCTTTGGGAGGTTTTGAAATATTTTTCCTGGGTTTATCAGTTCTCCAGGGATTTGAACGCCTGAGCCACACTATTAAACGGGAAAGAGTGCCCCCCAGAGGCCAGAGTGCCTTACAACTCTCCAGCTTGCTAGAATAGAGAATTCCTTTCTTACTGTGCTGTAAACACAACGTTTGGGTATGAATTCCCAAAAAGATTAAAATAACATATGTCATCAAAGATGAATAAATAAATATCTGGCGGGAAAAATTAAGACATATTTTAACTTAAAGTCCTTGAAAAACTGATGTGTAATGATTAGAGAATTAGAAATACATATTATTCTGATTTAATTATTATACATTATATAGTGTACTGAATTACCATAATGCATTTCATACATTAAGTACAAAAAGTACAATAGTATATCTCAATAAAAATAAAATAAATGAACACATATGGATGCTTTCTTCTTTTTTCCCCAAACAGAGTCAGTTGAGGGAGGTGGGATGCATACACCCATGTGTTCAGAACTCTAGAGGCTGAAGTCGGACAGGGCGAGTATGAGGCTAGCCTGAACTACAGCACAACAACAACAAAAGGTTGGTTTGGAATGTGACATCTTTCCTTTCGTTGCTGTGTGTCTGCAAATAAATTTATAAATATGTCTGCTTGCATGTCTAAGTTTCCCTGAGTTATTGTTTTGTTTCTTATTGAATTAGGGTCTTAGTATGTAGTCCAGGCTGGCCCTGAATTCCCTATTTTCCTGCCTCAGCTTCTTGAATGCTGAAATTATAAATGTGTACCGACATGTCTGGCTATCTCATTGGCATGTAAAAGGGAATGGAATGAGATTCTGCATACAAGGTCCTCACTGTTCGCTAACTTGGCACTTTAGAGCGCTATGATGATTTACCTTCCCTATAGCAACCACGTCGTCAAAGACACAAGGGCGTTCTGTGTAAACACAAACACAACATGCTTTTACATGGGCTGTAATAGTATTTTAGATGAGAAGTTACTGTAGATACAATTAGAATAAGTAGAGAAAAGAAAGACTTAGTTGCAAGAGAACCCAAGAACACTCGTGAAGATATGGGGAAAACAGCATCCCTAAAAACTTTCCTCCTTTCTTCAGAAGAGTTCTCTATTATGACTGTTTGTTTATTTTTTGGTGGTGGTGAAGGAGGAGGATGGTATCTTGGTAATGTTTTCTATTGCTATGATAAACAACAGGGCCAAAAACAACTTGGGGAGGAGAGGGTTTATTTAAGCAGTGACCTGGACCCCCACACTTGAACCACTGATCAGGAAAACGCTCCCACAGACTTGTCCACAGGCGTCTGGGGGAGGCACATTCGCAGCTGAGGTTCTTCCTAGGTAACTCCGGCTTGTAGTAAGCTGTCAAAATCTAACCAGGACCGGAGCAAGAGTGTTTTGTTTTTGTTTTTTTGGGTTTGTTTTTTTGTTTGTTTGTTTGTTTGTTTGTTTGCCAGGATCTCACTGGTATTCAAGGCTGGCTTTGAGATCCTCCTGCCTCCCTTGAGATGTGTTCAGAGAATGACAAGATGCCAGGGGTAAGGGCACTTGCTGCCAAGTCTAATGACCTGAGTTCAATTCCCAGAACCGATGATGAGAGGAAAACACTGACTTATGCAAGTGATGCCTGATCTCCACTCACGTACCATGACACACTTGTGCCACACACACAGTAAATAAATGTAGTGCACCACGCCTGTCTGCGCTCTATGAGCTACCATACAGTTTGTGAATCGGGCAAGGGGCTGGAGATTGAAACACACAAAGACACACAAACTGAGACACGGGCCATCCTTGAAACAGGAATGCCCCCTTTATTGTCTACCAGAGCCACTTATATAGAGATCCTTAACTGATAGCCACGCCCCCAGCCAAACGCACCAGAAACCACTCCCCTGCCATCAGGAACTCCTGAGAACAAGTTGTTTACAAGAAATTCAGGATCTGGGGGTTCACGGCTCCCAACAAATAAATGTAAAAGATTTTTTTTAATTAGTAAAATAAATGTTCAAATCCATTAAAAAAGTTAATTACTAGACAGGGCATGGTGGTATATGCCTTTAAACCCAGTACTCAGGAGACAAACAGAAACAAACAAAACCCAAACAAACAAAAAGTTGGTTATTCTAGTTTATCTGGAGGATCCACGTTTTAAAAAAATCTATAAAGCTGTGAAAAATAACTTGTGAGTTAAACATAGTGGCCCAGCATTTGGGAGGCAGAGACAGGCCTCTGTGAATCCCAGACCAGCCTGTCTGCATAGTGAGTTCCAGGCTAGCCAGGGCTCATAATGAGACCTTGTCTCAAAATAACCAACAATTAAGATACTTGCTACAAAATAGGGCTTGGCAGCCCGGCGATGGTGGCGCACGCCTTTAATCCCAGCACTCGGGAGGCAGAGGCAGGCAGATCTCTGTGAGTTCGAGACCAGCCTGGTCTACAGAGCTAGTTCCAGGACAGGCTCCAAAGCCACAGGGAAACCCTGTCTCAAAAAAAAAAAAAAAAAAAGAAAGAAATAGGGCTTGGCATATAGGAGACTAAAAAGTAGGGAACGGGGCAGAGTCCAGAAAATACTCCAAGGCTGGGGAACATAGAAGATCTCAGACATTTTCAGAGTGATATCTCAGGTTAGTGGAGATGATAAACATCTCAGAAATAACTGGCTATCTTCAAATTACTGGTGGTTTAAAGATCTAAATGTCTCCTGTTACCTAAAAAGAAAAAAAATTCGAAATAATTTATAAATTGCATAGAAGCAAATATATATATATATATATATATATATATATATATATATATATATATATAATTTTTGAGACAGGGTTTCTCCGTAGCTTTTGGTTCCTGTCCTGGAATTAGCTCTTGTAGACCAGGCTGGCCTCGAACTCACAGAGATCCGCCTGCCTGAGCCTCCCGAGTGCTGGGATTAAATTTTTAATGGACGTTGGGTAGGGAAGAACTTTCTGAGCCTGACGGGAGGCCTTGAAGGAAATGACAGATTTGCCCGGAAACACAGAGATGTGCCCCCTTGTGCTCAAACCTGCCCTGCTCTACCCACTTCCTTCTCCCTTGGGAGTCCCAGAGGGCAGTGGTGTGCAAACATGGCAGCGTGTAAGGACTAGAGCTTGGGCTGGTTGCTGGTGGCGCACACCTTTAACCCTAGCACTCGGGAGGCAGAGGCAGAAGCACTCGAATCTCTGTGAGTTCAAGGCCAGCCTGGTCTAAAGGGCAAGTTCCAGGACAGTCAGGACAGTACAGAGAAACTTGTCTCAAAAGAAAAAAAAATCAAAAAACAAAAACAAAACAAAACTAGCGTTTGGAAGGGAGGGGAGGGAGACTTGATGGGCTCTGCTCTGCTTTGATCTTGGGCATCCCTTCATGCCCAGAGAAGAAAAGAGGATTTCACACTCAGAGGTTTGATACATATGCTTGTGAAATATGGTCCTAAGTCCTAGTATTTTTAACTTTAAAACTAATTAAATGGAGTAAAATTTCCTTCATACCCTCTCCTAACCACTAATATAATTTGCATATTGCAAGACAGAGCATAAGGAAGGAAAAGAGGACCAGGGTGTGGGGGACACACCTGGAATCCCAGCACTTGGGGGCAGAGGCAGGGGGATGCTGACAGCTTCAGACCGTCTTGCTTTACATAATGGATATCTAGATCAGTCAAAGCTCCGTAACAAAACCCTGTCTCAAACACCAAAGCAGGGGCTGGAGAGATCAATGGTTAACAGCGCTGGCTCTTCCAGAGGACCCAGGTTCATTCCCAGAGTACTTGTCAGCACAAGGCTCTATGGGAACAGTCAGTGAGCACATACACACACACACACAATAAAAATAAATCTTAGGGGCTGGAAAGATGGCTCAGTGGGTAAGAGCACTGGTTGCTCTTCCAGAGGACCTAGGTTCAATTCCCAGCACCCACATGGGAGTTCACAACTGTCTCTAAGACCTGACACCCTCACACAGACAAACATGCAGGCAAAACACCAGGGCGCATAAAATAAAAATAAATAAATTATAATAAATAAATCTTAGATACTAATAGAGTTTAAAATGAGTCAGGTGTGGAGACACATGCCTGTGTTCCCAAGACTTGGGAGGTAGAAGCAGAAATATCAGGATTCAAGACCATCCTTGGATATACAGCAAGTTCAAGGCCACCATGTCTCAAACAAAACAGTGACATACAAAGAAAATATTCGCAGTTGTGTGTTAACAAAGGATTATTATTTATAGTATAAAGAGAATTTCTTAAAACAAGAGAAAATAACCAAGGGGGGAGGGAACGAAAGTATGAATAGGCAATTGTCTTAGTCACTGTTCTGCTGCTGTGAAGAGACACCGTGACCAAGGCAGCTTATTAAAAAAAAGCATTTAATTGGGGATTTGCTTCAGTTTTAGAGGGAAAGTCTATGACCATCATGGTGGGGATCACAATAGCAGGCAGGAATGGCACTGGAGCAGAGAGCTTAGACCGTGATCTGAAGGCAGCAGGCAGAGAAAGATTGAGACTGGACCTGGTGTGGGCTTTTGAAACCTCACAGCCCACCCCCAGTGACACACCTCCTCCAATGAATCCACACACCTCCTAATCCTTCCTAGACAGTCCACCAACTGGGACACCAAATATTTAAATCTCTGAAACTGTGGGGATATTCCCATTCAAACAACCACAGTAATTCACTAAGAATACAAATGGCCAGTACACAGATAAGCCTATGTTCTACATCAGTGCTGACCAGAGAAGTAGGAACTGGGGAAGACAGCCTCCTTGACCCCCCACCAGTGGTATGCTGGTGGGAATGCAATCTTGTGCAACCACTTTGGAAATCAGTGTGGCGGTTTCTCGGGAAACTGGGAGGCAACCTACATCAGGGTCCAGCAATTCCACTCTTGGGAATATACCCAAGAGATGCCCAATCATATTACAAAAGCATTTGTTCAACTATGTTCATAGCAGCACTGTTTGTAATAGCCAGAACCTGGAAACAACCTAGGTGCCCCTCAATGGAAAAATGGATAAAGAAAGTGTGGAATATATACACATTAGAGTTCTACTCAGCGGTAAAAAAACAATGATATCTTGAATTCTGCATGCAAATGGATGGAAATAGAAAACACTATCCTGAGTGAGGCAACTCAGACCCAAAAAGATGAATATGGTATGTACTCACTCATTAGTGGATTCTAGTCATAAACAAAGGACATTGAGCCTATGGTTCACGATCCTAGAGAAGCTAAATAATAAAGTGAAGCCAAAGAAAAACATATATAGATCCTCCTGGAAATTGGAAGCAGACAAGATCGTCAGGCAAAAGTTACAATTTTTTTTTTTTTTGGTTTTTCGAGACAGGGTTTCTCTGTGGTTTTGGAGCCTGTCCTGGAACTAGCTCTTGTAGACCAGGCTGGTCTCGAACTCAGAGATCCGCCTGCCTCTGCCTCCCGAGTGCTGGGATTAAAGGCGTGTGCCACCACCGCCCGGCTAGTTACAATTTTTTTTTAAAGATTTTTTTTTTATTGTGTATAGTGTTCTGCCTGCATGTACGCTTCCAGGCCAGAAGAGGGCACCAGATCTCATTACAGATGACTGTGAGCCACCGCGTGGTTGCTAGGAATTGAACTCAGGACCTCTGGAAGAGCAGCCAGTGCTCTTAACCGCTGAGCGATCTCTTCAGCCTCTGATACTACAATCTTAATTTTAGACTTTTGAAGACAATTCCAAAGGAATTAAAATCAATTTGGGCAATGACAACATTAGTGGACTAACCACGAAATCCCTTTAGATAGTCACCAAGAAGACATTTTTTAAGAATTAACAAAGAGGGCTGGAGAGATGGCTCAGTGGTTAAGAGCATTGCCTGCTCTTCCAAAGGTCCTGAGTTCAATTCCCAGCAACCACATGGTGGCTCACAACCATCTGTAAAGAGGTCTGGCGCCCTCTTCTGGCCTTCAGGCATACAGACAGAATATTGTATACATAATAAATAAATAAATAAATAAATAAATAAATAAATAAATATTTAAAAAAAAGAATTAACAAAGAGAATATTAATTCAGAAAGTCACTTTTCCTTCAGGACTGGGAGTAGCTCGGTGGTAGAGCACTTGCTTCATATACATCATCCTCCCTACAGAAGAAAAAAATCTTTAAAAAGTTTAAACTTTTTAAAAATTTAGTGTGTACATACATGTACACAACACAGAACACATGTGAAATCCAGAACATTCAGTTGTCTCTCCTACTACATGGGCTCCAAAAATAGAGCTTAGGTCCTCAAATTTGGTGGCAAGTACCTTTATTGGCTGAGCCTATGACATAGTTTTATATTTAGAGAAAGAGTTGCAGAGGCTGGGCGGTGGTGGCGCACGCCTTTAATCCCAGCACTCGGGAGGCAGAGGCAGGCGGATCTCTGTGAGTTCGAGACCAGCCTGGTCTACAAGAGCTAGTTCCAGGACAGGCTCCAAAACCACAGAGAAACCCTGTCTCGAAAAACCAAAAAAAAAAAAAAAAGTTGCAGAATAGTAAGAACAGTTTCCACATACTTTTTATAGCTGTTCATTTTCCGCTGCCACACTCAAGTGGGTCTTCCCATTTCAGTTCATATAATCTAGATGCTACCCTGAGAGGTCAGAGGAGGGCATCAGATTCTCTGGAGCAGGAGTTATGGGTGGTTATGAACTGCCCAACACGGTACTGGGAACTAAAATCCGGTCCTCTGGAGGACTGGCAACACTCTTAACCATCTCTCCAGCCCTACCCAGCCCCACTTCAAGACTTTTATATATCTTGCAAGTTATGTAATTATGTCATTGGGGTTCTTATAATTTGGTGGACCTGTTTCCTAATATTTGCTCAAATTTTTTCATTGCTGATCCAGTATTGAGTATTCTTTACTTAAGGCTATACGACTGATTTATTTCATTTACTAGGCATTGTGATTCCAGGCCAGTTGCCTAATCTTTTCAAACTTTTATGTCCTCTTCTATAAAGAGGGCTACCGTGAGGACCTGATTCTATGCAGCAGCAGAACAACTGGTCCAGCTCCTGACACAGTTGACATCTAAGGAATCGTAGCAATTGTCCTTCCTTACAGGACCCTGCGAGCTCCATCCCCCACCCACTCCATTATCGAAGATGATTTATGAGTTAAATATAGCAAATACCACGAACTCCGCGAGAGCAGAGAGGATAATGTGTCACCTTTGCGTCATGAATATCCGACGCCTGCGATTTTCTCAGTAAGAGGTTGGTGAGTGGAGGAACAGACGTTCATTTTAGACCCATATTCTACGGTAACTGTCGAGTGAAGGCACATCAGCCAACCTAATTAAATAAACATTAATCAATTTCTTTTTTTTTTTATACAGTTATTTCTTGGAATTGATGCCTTTGGTGACACCTGGTTTTAGCTCCAGAAGTCTTTCACCCGACAGCTTTGAAACTGCTCTGAACTCCACTGGAAGCAGATCCGGGTTCAGAGTGTTTCTCATTAGGATGTTCCCTGTAGATCCTGGGATCTGTCTCTTCATGTTTATTTGTTTGTTTGTTTGTTTGTTTATTTATTATGTATATAATATTCTTTCTGTTTGTATGCCTGCAGGCCAGAAGAGGGCACCAGACCCCATTACAGATGGTTGTGAGCCACCATGTGGTTGCTGGGAATTGAACTCAGGACCTTTGGAAGAGCAGGCAATGCTCTTAACCTCTGAGCCATCTCTCCAGCCCCCCATTAATCAATTTCTTATGGTATTAAAAAGCTCTGCTCCAAGCCCAAGAAATTAAATAAATGTGACCTCTGCTCTCAAGACAACTTCGGCGGGGTTGGCAAAGATGGTAGCGAAGTAGCTTCTTCCATAGTGGCCCTGGCTAGTTTTTACGTAAACTTTGCACAAGGTAAGATCATCCGGGAAGAGGAAATCTGAAAAGAGAAAATGCCGTCATCAAACTGACCCGGAGGCGAGCCTACAGGGCATTTTCTTGATTTCTCTCCCGCAGCATGGCTCCCTGCCCAGGGATGTGTGAGGGCGTAGCTGTGGTGTGCTATATGGGTGGGTGAGCAATGCCACTTCTAGGCAGGTGATCCGGGACTGCATCAGAAAGCAGGCTAGGCAGCAATGAGGAGCTAGCCAGTGAGCAGCGCTTCTCCCTGGCCTTCGGTCATTTGCCTCCGGTGTTCTGCCCTTGCTTCCTGCTGTGGCTTCCTTCATTGGACTGTGACCTGGGATATATGAAACAAACAAACCTTTCCCCCTGTGAGCTGCTTTTGTTCAGTGTTTTTATCACAGCAATAGGAAGCAAACAGACACCTACTGACTGGCCTTTCGATCCCTGCGTCCCACATGATAGGAGAGATTGATGCTTTAGGGGGTCCTTTGATTGCCACATCCATGCCAGAAATAAACACATGCAAATACATGCTTAAAAGGAGAGTTTAATTGGAGGTATATATTTGCAGAATATGATAACTCTAAAGAGCTCAGGTAGTGGTAGTGACTACCAGTTGGATGAGGGAAGGTCATACAGTGTCTATCAAATTCATCCTGACATGACACAGGAACTCAGCAGGGAGAAATGAGTAACAGACTGATGGAGGATTCAAGGAACCCAACTTCCAAACTATCTTACCTCAAAATATCAAATGTGGTATAACTATAAAATACTGCCAGGTTTGTCTTTGTTAAGGTTTTCATTGCTGTGAAGAGACACCATGACCACGGCAACTCTTTTTTTTTTAATGTTTTTAATTGCATTTCTTTAATTTATCTTACATACCAAGCACAATTTTCTTTCACTTCTTGCCTTCTGTTCCCTCCCCCGACCTCCTTTCTGCTCCACCATCTACTCCTCAGGAATGGTAAGGTCTCCTATGGCATATCAAATTGAGGCAGGACCACGCCTCTCCCCACTGCATCAAGGTTGAACAAGGCATTTCACCATAGGGAATGGGCTCCAAAAAGTCAGCTCATGCACCAGGGACAGATCCTGGTCCCACTGCTGGGGCCCCACAAATGGACCAAGCTACACAGCTATTTGTGTAAATGGAGACTGCTTTCATTTCCTGGTCAACAAGACCCAAATAATCACACAGAAACTATGTTAATAGCAATACTATTTAGTCAATGGCTCAGGCATATTCCTAGCTAGCTTTACATCTTAAATTAACCCATTTCTATTATATTTTACCACAAGGCTTGTGGTTTGCTACCTCACACCTTGCTTCTTAGGCAGCTGGCTACATGGCATCTGCCTGACTCTGCCTTCTTTCTCCAAATGTTCAGTTTAGTTTTCCTACCCAGATATATTCTGCCCTGCCATAGGCCAAAGTGGCTTCTTTATTAACTAATGATAATAAAACATATTCATAGCATACAGGGGGGAAATCCCATATCAAAGTCCCAAACTTTATATTTTGCGCTTCTTCTCTCTCTCTCTCTCTCTCTCTCTCTCTCTCTCTCTCTCTCTCTCT
>JABTXL010000001.1:5817127-5827728 GCA_025134845.1 Neodon shergylaensis
GTGGACACATAACATCTCCCAGCTCAGCCTGTCTGGGCGCTGGGTCCAAATCCTCAGGGCACCCAGGTGGGCGGGAGTTCCTTTGTTTCAATAGCCTGCCTGCACCAAGCAAGGTAGGCGCTTTGTTTACGAGCTACCCAACCAGCACGGAGACCTGATCTCAGCGACAGGAGAGCCAGCACTGGGCACGGAGAACTGATCTTGGCACCAGGAGAGCCAGCATTGGGGAGAGCCATCATTGGGCACGGAGATCTGATCTCGGTACCAGGAGAGCTATCACTGGGGAGAGCCATCACTGGGGAGGTACATTAGTAGGCAAGAAGACCTGATCCTGTTAAAGAAGATCCATAGGGGAGCATTCGGAGGAAGAGATGGGCAGGCGCCAATGCAAGAATTCACCCAACAATCTGAAAAGCAACATGAAACCACCAGAAACCAGTGACCTCACAACAGGAGGACATGAACACCTTAATCAAGAAGAAGTAGAAAAAATTGACTTTATGAAAGTGATTGACACCCTTAAACAGCATGAAAAGAACACCCTTATAGAAATGGATGAGAAATATAACAGAAGGTTTGAAGAATTGAATAAATCAGTGAATGACACCCTAGAAAACCAAGGAAAAACAATCAAACAGATAATGGAAACAGTTCAAGACATGAAAACTGAAATGGAGGCAAAGAAGAAAACACAGACAGAGGTTCGGCTGGACATGGAAAATTTAAGTAAACAAACAGAGACTACAGAAACAAGCATAACCAACAGAATACAAGAGATAGAAGAAAGAATATCAGATTCTGAAGATACCATAGAGAAAATAAACACACTGATCAAAGAAAACAGCAAGTCCAACAAACATTCATCACAAAATATTCAGGAAATCTGGGACACAATAAAAAGACCAAACCTAAGAATAATAGGTGTAGAAGAAGGGGAAGAAGTGCAGCTCAACGGTCCAGAAAATATATTTAATAAAATTATAGAAGAAAACTTTCCCAACCTAAGGAAAGATATACCTATGAAGGTTCAAGAAGCATACAGAACACCAAATAGGCTGGATCAAAAAAAAACATCCCCTCGCCATATAATAATCAAAACACAAAGCATACAGAATAAAGAAAGAATATTAAGAGCTGCAAAGGAAAAAGGCCAAGTTACTTATAAAGGTAAACCTATCAGACTTACACCTGACTTCTCCATGGAAACCATGAAAGCCAGAAGGTCCTGGATAGATGTATTGCAGAAACTAAGCCCAGACTACTATACCCAGACAAGCTTTCGTTCACTATAAATGGAGAAAATAAAACTTTCCAGGATAAAAACAAATTTAAACAATACGTAGCCACAAATCCAGCCTTACAGAAAGTAATAGAAAGAAAAGCACTAACCAAGGAGTCCAGCAATGACCACAATAACTCAGACATCTAGAGGCCTTTCACCAACACAACTCAAGGAAGGGAAACACACAAACGCTACGACTAAAAAAGTGACTGGAGTTAACAACCACTGGTCATTAATATCACTTAATATCAATGGACTCAACTCACCTATAAAAAGGCACAGGCTAAAAGATTGGATAAGAAAACAGGATCCAACATTCTGCTGTTTACAAGAAACACACCTCAACCACAAAGACAGGCACCTACTCAGAGTAAAGGGCTGGGAAAAGGCTTATCAAGCAAATGGACCTAAGAAACAAGCAGGTGTGGCCATACTAATCTCTAACAAAGTTGACTTCAAACTTAAATCAATCAAAAGAGATGGAGAGGGGCATTTTATACTCATAACAGGGACAGTTCATCAGGATGAAGTCTCAATTCTGAATATCTATGCCCCTAATATAAAAGCACCCACGTACATAAAAGAGACATTGCTAAAACTCAAGGTAGCCATCAAACCGCACACACTAATAGTAGGAGACTTCAACACTCCTCTCTCACCAATGGACAGGTCAATCAGACAGAAACCTAACAGAGAAACAAGAGAATTAATGGAGGTAATGAAGCAAATGGACTTAACAGACATCTATAGAACATTCCACCCAAATAGGAAAGAATATACCTTCTTCTCTGCAGCTCATGGAACCTTCTCGAAAATTGACCACATAGTCGGTAACAAAGCAAACATCCACAATTACAAAAAAATATTAGTAACCACCTGTGTCTTATCAGATCACCATGGATTAAAGTTAGAATTCAACAACAAGGCTACTCCCAGAAAGCCTACAAATTCATGGAAACTGAACAGTCAACTACTGAACCACACCTGGATTAAGGAAGAAATAAAGAAAGAAATTAAAGTCTTCCTGGAATTCAATGAAAATAAAGAAACAACATATTCAAACTTATGGGACACAATGAAAGCAGTCCTAAGAGGAGAGTTCATAGCACTAAGTGCCCACTTAAAGAAAACAGAGAAAGCACACATTGGAGACTTAACAGCCCACCTGAAAGCTCTAGAAAAAAAAGAAGCAAACTCACCTAGGAGGAGTAGAAGACTGGAAATAATCAAACTGAGGGCTGAAATCAACAAAATAGAAATGCAGAAAACAATCCAAAGAATCAATGAAACAAAAAGCTGGTTCCTGGAGAAAATCAACAAGATTGATAAACCTCTATCCAAAGTAATTAAACGGCAGAGAGAGAATATGCAAATTAATAAGATCAGAAATGAAAAGGGGGACATAACCACAGACACAGAGGAAATTCAGAGAATCATTAGATCTTACTACAAAAGCCTGTATGCCACAAAACAGGAAAATGTAAAAGAAATGGACACTTTTTTTAGATAAATACCATTTACCAAAGTTAAACCAGGACCAGGTGAACAATCTAAATAGACTTGTTAGTCGCGAAGAATTAGAATTTGTTATCAAAAACCTCCCTACCAAAAAGAGCCCAGGACCAGATGGCTTCAAGGAGGAATTCTACCAGAACTTCCAAGAAGACCTAATACCTATACTCCTTAATGTATTTCACAATATAGAAACAGAAGAGTCATTACCAAATTCCTTTTATGAAGCTACAGTTACTCTGATACCAAAACCACACAAAGACTCTACCAGGAAAGAGAATTACAGGCCAATCTCACTCATGAACATTGACGCAAAAATCCTCAACAAAATACTGGCAAACCGAATCCAAGAACACATTAGAAAAATTATCCATTATGATCAAGTAGGCTTTATCCCAGAGATGCAGGGCTGGTTCAACATACGAAAATCTATCAATGCAATTCATCATATAAATAAACTGAAAGAAAAAAACCATATGATCATTTCATTAGATGCTGAAAAAGCATTTGACAAAATTCAACATCCCTTTATGATAAAAGTCTTGGAGAGATTAGGGACACAAGGGTCATACCTAAATATAATAAAAGCTATATACAGCAAGCCGACAGCTAACATCAAATTAAACGGAGAGAAACTCAAAGCCATCCCACTAAACTCAGGAACACGACAAGGCTGTCCACTCTCACCATATCTCTTCAATATAGTGCTTGAAGTTCTAACCAAAGCAATAAGACAAAATAAGGGGATCAAGGGGATTCGAATTGGAAAAGAAGAAGTTAAACTTTCGTTATTTGCAGATGATATGATAGTGTACATAAGCGACCCCCAAAACTCCACCAAAGAACTCCTACAGCTGATAAACACCTTTAGTAATGTGGCAGGATACAAGATCAACTCCAAAAAATCAGTCGCCCTCTTATACACAAAGGATATGGAAGCAGAGAGGGAAATCAGAGAAACTTCACCTTTCATGATAGCCACAAACAGCATAAAATATCTTGGGGTAACTCTAACCAAGGAAGTAAAAGACCTATTTGACAAGAACTTTAAGGCATTGAAGAAAGAAATTGAAGAGAATACCAGAAAATGGAAGGACGTCCCTTGCTCTTGGATTGGGAGGATCAACATAGTAAAAATGGCAATTCTACCAAAGGCAATTTATAGATTCAATGCAATCCCCATCAAGATCCCAGCAAAATTCTTCACAGATCTTGAAAGGACAATAATCAACTTTATATGGAAAAACAAAAAACCCAGGATAGCCAAAATAATCCTATACAATAAAGGATCTTCTGGAGGCATTACCATCCCCGACTTCAAACTCTATTACAGAGCTACAGTAATGAAAACAGTGTGGTACTGGCATAAAAACAGAGAAGTCGATCAATGGAATCGCATAGAAGACCCAAATTTTAACCCACAAACCTATGATCACCTCATTTTTGATAAAGGAGCTAAAAGTATACAATGGAGGAAAGAAAGCATCTTCAACAAATGGTGCTGGCACAACTGGATATCAACCTGTAGAAGAATGAAAATAGACCCATATCTATCACCTTGCACAAAACTCAAGTCCAAATGGATCAAGGACCTCAATATTAGTCTGAACACACTGAACCTGATAGAAGAGAAAGTGGGAAGCACCCTACAACAAATGGGCACAGGAGATCGCTTTCTATGTATAACCCCAGCAGCACAGACATTAAGGGCAGCATTGAATAAATGGGACCTACTAAAACTGAGAAGCTTCTGTAAAGCAAAGGACACTGTCACTAAGACAAAAAGGCAACCTACTGACTGGGAGAAGATCTTCACCAACCCTGCAACAGACAAAGGTCTGATCTCCAAAATTTATAGAGAACTCAAGAAACTAGACTTCAAAATGCTAATTAACCCAATTAAAAAATGGGGCACTGAACTGAACAGAGAATTCTCAACAGAAGAAGTTCAAATGGCCAAACGACACTTAAGGTCATGCTCAACCTCCTTAGCGATTAGGGAGATGCAAATCAAAACAACTTTGAGATATCATCTTACACCTGTCAGAATGGCTAAAATCAAAAACACCAATGATAGCCTTTGCTGGAGAGGCTGTGGAGGAAGGGGTACCCTCATCCATTGCTGGTGGGAATGCAATCTTGTGCAACCACTTTGGAAATCAGTGTTTCGGTTTCTCAGGAAATTCGGGATCAACCTACCCGTGGACCCAGCAATACCACTCTTGGGAGTATACCCAAGAGATGCCCTATCACATGACAAAAGCATTTGTTCAACTATGTTCATAGCAGTATTATTTGTAATAGCCAGAACCTGGAAACAACCTAGATGCCCTTCAATGGAAGAATGGATGAAGAAAGTGTGGAATATATACACATTAGAGTACTACTCAGCGGTAAAAAACAATGACTTCTCGAATTTTGCATGCAAATGGATGGAAATAGAAAACACTATCCTGAGTGAGGTAACCCAGACCCAAAAAGATGAACATGGGATGTACTCACTCATAATTGGTTTCTAACCATAAATAACGGTCACAGAGTATATAGTGGTGAACCTAAAGAAGCTAAATAAGAAGGTGAACCCAAGGAAAAACATATAATTATCCTCTTGGCTATGGGAAGTAGACAAAATTGCCGGGGAGAAAATTTGGGATCTTGGGGGTGGGGTGGGATGGGAGTATCGGGGGATGGGGAGAGAAAAGTGAGAAGGGGAGGATGAGGGAAACTTGGGGAAACAGGATGATTGGGATAAAGGAAGGTTGGATAGGGGAGCACGGAAGCACAATTCTTAGTTAAGGGAGCCACCTTAGGGTTGGCAAGAGACTTGAACCTAGAGTGGCTCCCAGGAGCCCAAGGCGAGGTCCCCAGTTAGTTCCTTGGGCAGCTGAGGATAGGGAACCTGAAATGACCCTATCCTACAGCAATGCTGACGAATATCTTGCATATCACCATAGAACCTTCATCTGGTGATGGATGGAGATAGTCACAGAGACCCACACTGGAGCACCGGACTGAGCTCCCAAGTTCCCAATGAGGAGCGGAAGGAGGGAGAACATGAGCAAGGAAGTCAGGACCACGAGGGGTGCACCCAACCACTGAGACAGTGTGGCTGATCTATTGGGAGCTCACCAAGGCCAGCTGGACTGTGACGGAAGAAGCATGGGATAAAACAGGACTCTCTGAACATGGCGAACAATGGGGGCTGATGAGAAGCCAAGGACAATGGCCCGGGGTTTTGATCCTACTTCAAGTTTGGGCTTTGTGGGAGCCTAGCCAGTTTGGATGTTCACCTTCCTAGACATGGACGGAAGGAGGAGGGCCTTGGACTTTCCACAGGGCAGGGAACCCTGACTGCTCTTTGGACTGGAGAGGGAGGGGAAGAGGAGTGGGGGGAGGGGGAGAAAGGTGGGACGAGGGGGAGGGAAATGGGAGGCGGGGAGGAGGCGGAAACGTTTTTTCTTTTTCTCAATAAAAAAAAAAGAAAACATCATATTGAGTGAGGTAACCCAAAACCATAAATACAAATATCATATGTACTCATTCATAAGTGGCTTTTAGACATAAAGCAAAGAAAAACTAGCCTACAGTTCATAATCCCAGAGAACCTAGACAACAAAGATGACCCTACGAGAGACATACATAAATCTAATAATCTACATGGGAAGTAGAAATCCTGTGTAAACTGGGAGCACGGATTGTGGGAGAGGATATATAAAAGGGGAGGGGAGAAAGAAAAAGTTCATATTTTATGAAAATTTAAAAAAATATGTGCTTATTTGTTTATGGGTGTGTGCATGAAAGCTGCAGGTGTCCCGCCGGGCGGTGGTGGCGCACGCCTTTAATCCCAGCACTAGGGAGGCAGAGGCAGGCGGATCTCTGTGAGTTCGAGACCAGCCTGGTCTACAAGAGCTAGTTCCAGGACAGGAACCAAAAAGCTACGGAGAAACCCTGTCTCGAAAAACCAAAAAAAAAAAAGAAAGAAAGAAAGAAAAAAGAAAGCTGCAGGTGTCCCCTACAAGGACCAGGAGAGGGCACTGGGTCCCCTGCAGCTGGAATCAAAGGTGGAGTGGGCTGCCAGATGTGGGTGCTGGGAACCAAACCAGGTCCTCTGAAAGAACAATACGTGTTTTCACTACTGAGCTGTCTCTGAAGCCCCAGACAATGTTCATGTTTTAGAGATGGGTGATTAATACATCACAGGACAAAGTGATCTTTTGAATGTGCTTTGAAGTATTTCAGCAAAGGAAAAGGAGGAGTCCTCACACTGAATACTCTGAATCAAAGCAATGGGAGTTCTTATGTTTCAAAATTTTCAAAAAAAAAAATTTTTTTTCAGAAAAGTATTTTCTTTTGAGTGTTCTTGCTACAGAGCCCAGGCTGGCTTCTTCCCTCAGGTCTCCAGGTCCCCAGGTCCTGGGATAACAGACAGGCCTCAGCGCACCTGATTTGCAAATGCTCTCTCTCTTGCTTCTGTGACTTTTCTGACAATCAGGAAACACAATCTAAAGTTACTCAGATTATTCATTTCCTCAAGTTGCCCCGAACTGCCTGCCTGTTTCTACCCAGAGAAGACCACTCTCGGTCTACTAGCTACAGTTATGTTTAAAGACACAAACCCTACCATCTTACTCTCCACTTAAAATCCTTCAAAGGATTCCAGGTTCTGAACTATAGCCAGAAGTTTCTGTGGGAGCTGACTGTCCCTGCTACCTCCCTGCCCTTGCCTGGCCTTGCTGGTTTCTTTCAGATCTACAGGGGCCAAGGTCTGCTTAGGTCCACGACCTTCCCTGCTCTGGTCAGGGTGTTCTCAGAACACTCTCCTCCGCTCAGGGCTGTCTCCCTTCTACAATCCAGCTCTATTCACTGGTAATTTTCACAGCTTGTCCTTTTGTTTCTATCTGTTTTCTCCACTTCGGAAATCTCCGTGTGTATTTTATTTGCTGCAAGATAGCCAACAATACTCCATTTTATCGGCTCGCTAAGCAGCATGTCTTTCTAGGCATCCAATCCTGTGTCACAGGATTAAGCTTGAAGTGTGGCTTTGTAGGGAGTAGGGAGTTTGGGGAATGCTATCGAAAAGGTTGGCTCAAGTGTTAGAAGAAACGGGGCTGAAGAAAAAGAAGAGGCATTTGGAAGAAGCATCAAAGGGCAGCAGTGGTAATTACTCCTCAGTGGGTTATTGCTAACAGGCCGTCAGGTGACCTCAGTGGTTCTCTGTGGACACGAATGCGTTAATCTTCTGGTCTGTGATGTACATCTGCTCAGTTTCCAACCTGCAGCTTAGCTCTTCACAGTGCAGGGAAGAAAGCACAGTCCCTTACCACTGGGCCGAGTCAGGGGACGGGAGGCAGATGAGGAGTGTGGGGCTCTCACACACTTCTGGGGAGTCATAGTCAGAGGAGACAAGCAAAAGCGGGCCAGTGCACTACATGGGGAGAGCCGAACACCATGTTCTAAACCCAGAAAAAGCAAACACACAGAAATCCAGAAAGATGGCTAACAAATTGGAGCCTAGCTATAAACCTGTGTGGAATCACACAATCATATTCATTTTCAAAACTCAATACTACATACATAACATTTATGCAGAAGGCACTGATAGAACCCATTTAAAGAATTAAAAAGTACATATTCACTCCCAGATCATACGGGAATACATTTAGAAAAGTGCCAAACACTGGCTCACACGTCAAGGCTCGGTCTACAGCAAAATTCAATACTGGTAAAGCTAAGGACAGGGAGGTAAAGGGATGAAAGCACAGAAGGTAGTAGGTTCTGTGACAAAGGAAAAGAAATACAGCATGAGAGAAGAGATGAGTGATGGAGAGAGATGGAGGGAGGAAGGGTGGGCGAAAGAAAGGGGGAGAAAGGAATCAGAACTTCCTACAAAAGGAGCTGTCGGGTCGGGTATTATAAAAAGGTCAGCGTTGTGCTGTGCATTGTGATATATGTGTGTGTGTATGTCTGTATGTATGTATGTATGTGTGTGTATGTATGTCTATATGTATGTGTGTATGTCTGTCTGCATGCATGTATGTGTGTATATGTATGTATGTGTGTGTATGTATGTATGTCTATATTTATGTGTGTATGTATGTATATGTGTGTATGTATGTATGTATGTCTATATGTATGTATGTGTGTATATGTATGTATGTGTGTGTATGTATGTATGTATGTGTATGTATGTATGTCTATACCCTCAGCACTTTGAGAACAAGGCAAGAGGATTGCCAATTCAAGGCCAGCCTGAGCTACTCGGCGGAACTCTGTCTCAAAACAAACACCACAAGGTCAATGGTCACAACAGATAAACACTGAAGTGCTAACTGTCCGAAATGAAGACGAGAGACACAGGACGGAAGCAAAGCATGGCCCAGGATTTTCTGTAGCCATGGAACGCGTTATTAGGACAATTGGGGAGCTCTGAAGGGAATGTAGTTAAGATAAGTCTTCTATTATCATTGGTTTCCTGGACTTTAAAAACTGGTCTATGGTTCTAGAGAGAATGTCCTTGCTTTAGGAAATAAGGAGCGGGATACTAGGGGGTAAGGATCCATCAGAAAAGGTCAGCGTATGTGGTACAGGGACAAAGACAAAACAAACAGGGGGACACTAACTCCAGGGAACCCACAATGGGCATAAGGAGAGTTTTCATCATATTCTTCTAATTTTTCTTTAAAAACTTCAGTGTGTGTGCGCGCACATGCGTGTGTGTGTGTGTGTGTGTATCTGCCACAGCACACAGCACACCTGTGGAGGTTGGAGAACAACTGTCCGGAGCCTCCTTTGTCCTCCGCCTTGCTCCTAGGCAGTATCTCTGCTGCAGCGATGTACTCTGTGTCTAGGCTGGCAGACCCATGAGCTTTCTCTGGCCTCTGCCTCCCGACACGTGTAGGAGTGGTGGGATTACAGATGTGTAACCTGGCCATCCTCTTTTCACAAAGATTTTGGGGACTGAACTCAAGTTGTCAGGCTTCTACAGAAAGAGCCTTTCCTTACTTACTGAACCACTTCCCTGACTCCGCTTTCAATTTTTCTAGAAGTTTGAAATAAAGTAAAAAAAAAAAAAATTTAATGTACATGGGTCTATGTGTGTTAAAAATTTTTAAATTCATGTAGTCAAGATCTCAATTTCGGATAAATAAGTGTCCCATTATCCCCTTTATATTTTAAATATTTCATAATTTAAAAGAAAAAATTAAATCTAGCCACTTATCCTTAAAAGGACTCCCTGGGTCAGAAGAGCTGAGTTGTTTTTTCCACACAAGGTCACCTGTAGACGGGGGACGAAGTGCCCTCAGGCCTGCATTCCTCCCTAAGGCTGTAAGCACGCGCAGGGCCGGACGGAGAGGCTGGAAGAGACCTGTCGAGCCTGCCCAGCTCTGCGGCTCTGGCTTATTATCTGTAAACAGCGGGGGCTTTTTTCTAGTTATATGAAGAACACAGAGATAATAAACACATAAAGAAACCTTCTAAAACGCATTTACTCGTTATTCAGTTCCTGTACACGTACGCCAGTGCAGTCAAGATGTACGCGTCTCACTGTAAGCAAAGCACCACGCTAACACAGGAAGGTTCTACACGTAAACAAAAGGGGTCCTAGCGATGACTCGGCAGGTGAGGACACTCGCCCTGCAAGCCCTCCCACCTGTGTCTGATCTGCAGAACCCGCCCTGGCTAGGGAACCCACTCTGGAAAGTTATCTATCCTCTGGCTTCCACATGTGCACTGTGGTACGAACATGCCTATACATCACACACACACACACACACACACACACACACACACACACACACACACACAC
>JABTXL010000001.1:5827738-5839910 GCA_025134845.1 Neodon shergylaensis
CACACACACACACACACACACACACACACACACACACACACACACACGCACTCATGATAAACAATCAAATAAACCCACAACCCAACAATGAAAAGGGCCTGCAATGAGTTTGTCAGTGGTTTTATGCTCGCTCTGTCTTTTGCGGCCTTATTTCGCTTTCGTTTCTGGAGAGGTTTCGTTTATGCAGTTTTATTAGGGTGAGGGATCCTAAGGGAGGCCCCGTGGCCGTCAGCTTGTTCCATATCACACACCCCGTGAGTGATAAGGCCGGAATGCACCTTCTCTGTCTGAATCCACATCACTGATGATGAGGACAGCTGCATTTCAGACCAAAGCCCCTGGGGATGAGTCTTGCTGGACAGTTAAGGAGGTGAAAAGCCACCCTCTAGAAATGCTCCAAACCTCTCAAACTTAGAGCAGAAACTTCAAAACCCCTGGGGAAGGTCTTCTCCATGAGTTAGTTACCTGTGGGATTCTGGGATCTGAAGGCCAGCGTACCTGGTCTTTACAGTCTCTCTGAATCTTCCCGCAGAGGATGGCTAAAAAGCCCTGTGACCAGTTTTGTGCTCCCCCAATCCAAATGAGACAAACTGATAGTTGGGAATAATTTTAGTGTATACATAAGAAGACAGAAACATCTGCAAAAAAAAACCTCTGAAGCAGTTGGGGTGACTGCCTGGGCACACATTTTCCTGCATCATAAATACCATAAGGTGGATCAAGAGAGCATGTGACTTTATAGGCCTGCATCTAAGCACCTCTGTCCAGACTTTTTTTATTGTTAGCTTTTGGTACAGGGTCCAAACTATGTAGCCTAGTTTGGCCTTGAACTCAGGCCAGAATTATAGTTATGTGCTACCATGCTCAGCTGTTTCCTGTCTGGTTGGTATTTTCCTGTCTCCTGGTCAGGTGACCTTTAGTATTTGATCTGATCTAGAAACTAACCTATTGAGTCACTCTTCTCCTCAATATGTAACCTCCCTGGTTGTAGTTTTCTTGGCCGTATAAAAGGGAAATAATAAACCAGGTGGTGGTGGCAGCATACCTTTAATCCCAATACTAAGGGAGGCAGAGGCACGCAGATCTCTGTGAGTTCAAGGCCAGCCTGGTCTGCAGGGCGAGTTCACAGCCAGAGATACACAGAGAAACCCTGTCTTGAAAAATCAAAAAAAAGGGGGGGGGATAATAAAAGTCTATCACTCCAGCAGCAATGGGGACCCTGTCTTGAAAAACTAAACCAAATCAAACAAAAATCAAAAACCTTAAATCAAACCAATTCAAACAAAACATCAACATACACAAATACAAATAACAAACAAATAAACAAAGCCCTAACTCTTTGAAGATCGTGATGATCAATGGGGAAACCATGAAGGTCCGTGATGCACAGTGATTTCCTTCTCCCCCTCTGCACACACATCTAACAACAACAACAACGGCCACGTGAGGGTGGAGCCTCCCCACATTGCAGACTCTGCTCTAAGCACACTGTTAGGACCTCACTAACGTGCACTGCAGCCCTCACAGTGAACACCTTCATTTTATAAGTGAGGATAATGAGACACAGGCAGGACAAACGAGTTTGCCCAAGTTCAGTCGGGCACGAAATGACAGAGCCAGGGCTCACTCCAGACAGCTGGTTCAGACCCAGCCCTTTCTAACCACCGCAGGTGGCACTGGCTCTGCTGTCACTGCCAGCCAGCCCTCCACGCTTGCTCTGCACGCCCTTCTGCTGTCTCCCGAATCAAGAAAACACCTGTGAAGGCAGAGTTACCTGGGGAAGGAACTGCCGGTTACAGTCATCCTTATATTTAATTCTTTGTTGTTCTTTGCGTAATATTTTAAAAATTTTAACTGAACTATTGAAATTAACACTCCAAGAGAATTTATTAAATCTACATTATATGCGTACAAACAGACATCTAGGATATTCGTTCAACCTCTATACCTTTGTGGCTATCACCTGCTAATACTTATAAACATAACCAATTTTTTCAGTAATGTCATTTATGAATAACTTGCTGTAACTAAAATGATATAATAAATACACATACATAAAGCAAAGAGAGAAACTGGTGAATGAGTCATAAATCATATGCTTTTAAGTATGAAGTTTTTTAAATACCTACCAGTCACAAAAATGTATTATAAATTGCTCTTCTGTGCCAAAGAGGATAAAGATGATTGCTCTTTTATTCTCAAGATGGAACTGCCAATTTAAGCATCCTTTCTATAAAACAATACAAAATATAAGCTTTTAAATTCTCTAGGAAACTTTACCCTAAAATTCTGCTTTCTTAAAGGTGTCTTTTGAAGAACTGAAACTGTAGGGAAAAAAAGATATAAATCACTGCGCAGTTACAAGAGCAGTTTTGGTGGCAACAAATTCTTTGCACAGTGTTTACAAAAGGAAAACAAAACTAGGCTGGCAGTGGGGCACGCCTTTAATCCCAGCACTCAGAAGGCAGAGGCAGGCAGATCTTTGTGAATTTGAGGTCAGCATGATCTACAGAGTGAGTTCCAGGACAGCCAAGGCTACACTGAGAAACCCTGTCTCTAAAAGCCAGGGGGGAAATGCAACTATGGAACAAAGAGTTTATTTTGACTTAGGGTGTCGGGAGATAAAAGTTCATCATGATAAGGGGCAGCGTGGCTGTACACGGACAGAGTGGTAGGAGTGGGAAAACGGAGAGATCAGAGCAGAGGGGGAGAGAGAGAGAGAGAGAGAGAGAGAGAGAGAGAGAGAGCGCAAATTGGAAGTGTCATGAGGTAGCCTAAGCCTTCAAAGCTTTCCCCCAATGACCTACCTGCTCAGTAAGGCTGCACCACTAACTAGGGACCCAGTCAGTGTTTCCCCAAACCAGTGTGTGTGTGTGTGTGGGGGGGCATTTCTCATTCAAACTCCCACACTCATTTAGTCTGATTTGACTACAGAATTTCCTTCAGCATGATGCCAACTAACCTCCAGACGATTCATGGTGCACACCCTAAAAAAATACTAGAGTAGGAAAGTGCAGTTCTTTTCAAAAATTATAATTTTACTGACTGAGGCTCCATTTGGAGCCTCTGACATAAGCTATTGAGACTTAGTGCTGATGTTGTAAATTAAGACAAACACAGATTCTCTACTAACTTGCTGCTTGCCAAAATAACACATAATAAAATTGCAGATTGCCTGGGAATTAACTTCTGATATATCATTATTATGATATATTCACATATTGAAATAATATAAAAGGATTAAGTGTATTTATGCTTATACCTTTGTTTTTATCCATTAAAATATTTTTATGCAAGTATAGATACAAAAATGTGTGAAGTACATTTTGCTGTATGATTTTAGATAAAGACAAAAGAAGAAGCCAGGCGATGGTGGCGCATGCCTTCAATCCCAGCACTTGGGAGGCAGAGGCAGGCGGATCTCTGTGAGTTTGAGACCAGCCTGGTCTACAAGAGCTAGTTCCAGGACAGGCTCCAAAACCACAGAGAAATCCTGTCTCGAAAAACCAAAAAAAAAAAAAAAAAAAAAAAGAAGAAGAAGAACAAATTCTACCATTTAAGGGACAGCATTCAGTGTTCACTGAGCTGCCCTCCCAGTACTATTCTATGTCTCTGTGTCTCATTCATATCTGTTCCTCCTACCTAACGTTTCTAATCCACATGCCCTACCTTGGAATGTAAGGATCCAAACCCATCATGTCTGGACCGCGGCAGAAGTCACCCCGAATGTGGCTTATGACAGATTGTGCTGTGGGCAAAGGCACTCAATGACAGGGCTGAGTTTCATGCCTGAGATCTCCATGGTGGAAGACAAGAGCAGACTCCATAAGTTATTTTCTGATTCCCATGTATGTTGCACACATGCATGCATAAATAAATGTAATAGAAGTTGTTCCAAAGCTGTATCTTTCTGTTAAATTTGTAATGCTGAAAATTGAACCTAGGGCCCCATGAATGCTAGAAGCAAACTGTTCAACTGAGTTGTGACCCCAGCCTTCTTTTTACTTTTTGTTTTGAGACAGGTACATGTGCCTAGGCTGGTCTGGAATTATTCATTCTATAGCCCAGACAGACCCTTGAGTTTTCCATTCTCCTGTCTCTGCCTCATAGCTGCAATTACAGGACTGTGCCCCAGGCACAGGTGAGGCTGCTGGTTTGTTGTTTTCTTTTGCTAAGACTGTCTCACTGTGTAGTAACAGGCTGTCATTCTTGACGCTCTAGCCCAGACTGACCTCACCACCACCATGTGGGTGCTGGGATCGCAGATGCAACACATGGCTGAAGAGGAATCTTTCCTTTCCAAGACAGGCTCTCACTGTGTAGTCACAACTGACTTGGCATTCACAAAAACTGGTGTAGAGCTCTCGAGATCTGTCTGCCTCTGCCTCCCAAGTGCTAGGATTAATGGCATATGCTGTTTTGTCAAACTTGAAGTTGAATTATATGTATGTAACAGTAATTAATGAAAAAAAGAAGCCATGATTTTTTACATTATTTTTAATTAAAATAATAATCAGATAACTTCAAGAAAACAAGTGAGCAGAAATAAATGTAGAGAAAAAAATATCCTAATATCAGAGAAAATAATTATATATTTATTTAACACCAAGAACAGTATTATACACACACACATACATACACACACACACACACACACATATATACATATATCATACAGTTTAAAAGATGCATCAATGGAGACCATGAATTTGAAAGAGAGCAAGGCTGGGCATATGTGAGGGTTTGGAAGGAGTAATGTAATTATATTATAATCTAAAAAAAATAGAAATAATTTTTTAAAACCCTACATATTATGTGGGCTGGGGTTATATCTCAGTTGGTAGAGCCCTTGCCTATCATGCATGAAGTCCTAGGTTCAACCCTTAGCACTGCGTAACCTAGGTGTACGGTGTGCACCTACATCTCAGCATTTGGAGTTCAAAGTCATCCTCCACTATGGAGTTTGGGTCTACCTGGGCTATTGAGTCCCTGTCTCAAAAAATAAAAGTATATACTATATACGCACAGAAAACCTTAGTGCTGGTGATCTCTAACTGCTAAGAGACAACTTTACCTTTCTTTTAGACATGTTTTCTAAACATTCCACGACAAGCCATTCCCTCAATACTTAAAAAGAAGCCAAAAAGACAAATATAATAACAAGATGCTTTCTAAAAAAAAGTGTTCTTACAAGTTGCGAACCAGTAATTCTCAAACTGTGATTTTCCTATCACCAGCCAGGACCTTTTTCTAGGATTAAATCCTTCGATTCCACTTCCTAGCCTGGCAAATCACTGGGATTCCCTACCCCCCAACCCCTTACAACCTTTTTAGTCTCCAACCCTTGTATCGGTCGTGAACGTCAGACCCTCCACCACACAATTCTTTTTTTACTCCTGTTTTCACCAAGCAAACTCCTTTCTGCCCAAGGGGAAAATGCGGCGGGACGCCAAACACAGCATCCTAGGAAATGTGGTCTGACTCTTCCGCCTGGGCCAGAGGAGGAAAAAATAAACTACAAAAGAGACCCAGTAAAAAATACAACTACCGACAAGCCCCGCGAGTCATCCTTTTCCTTTCTGTCCCCGCCTTCCGATGCGTGCCTCTTCCTCCTCCCCTCGTGCGCCCTGTCGCTTTGCATCATGGTACCTGAAGTTCCTTCTGGACGGAAGCGCCTGGCACTCCTTCGCGAGAGAGGAGCCGGAAGACTCTCGTTCCCAGAGGGCGGAGCGGAAGCGACGCCTGCGCAGTCTCAGTGAGGGCGTGTATGTCTGTGTCTGAGGGAGAGAGCGAGAGTGAGTGAGTGTGAGTGCGGGGTGGGGTGGTGGCCGTTACGTTCGGGGCAACGGCTAAGGCAGTGGAGAAGTGAGAAGAGAAACAACGTCCGGCGCTTCCGCCTTCGCCTAGGAGGAGGAGGAGGAACTGGTAGGGAAGGGAAAGCTATTTGCCCTGGGCCTGGACTAGACCGCGTCGGGCCGGCGGAGGGCTGGCTATGTGCTTTTGAGGGTCGCTTGGGACGCCGAGCGAGAGCCGAGAGCGATGTCTCAGCCGCCGCCGCCGCCTCCGCTGCCGCCGCCGCCTCCTCCCCCCGAGGCTCCGCAGACTTCGTCGTCGCTGGCGGCGGCGGCTACTCCGGGGGGCCTTTCGAAACGAAGGGACCGGAGGATCCTTTCCGGGAGCTGCCCGGACCCCAAGTGCCAGGCGCGGCTCTTCTTCCCGGCCTCGGGCTCCGTCAGCATCGAGTGTACCGAGTGCGGGCAGCGGCACGAGCAGCACCAGCTGCTGGGAGTGGAGGAGGTGACCGACCCGGACGTGGTGCTGCACAATCTGCTGCGGAACGCACTGCTCGGGGTGACGGGGGCGCCCAAGAAGAACACGGAACTGGTAAAGGTGATGGGCCTCTCCAACTACCACTGCAAATTACTGTCGCCCATATTGGCACGCTATGGGATGGACAAACAAACAGGCCGGGCCAAGCTTCTCCGGGATATGAACCAGGGCGAACTGTTCGATTGCGCCTTACTGGGTGACCGTGCCTTCCTCATCGAGCCCGAGCACGTCAACACCGTGGGCTACGGCAAGGACCGCTCCGGGAGCCTCCTGTATCTACACGACACCCTCGAGGACATCAAACGGGCCAATAAAAGCCAGGAGTGCCTCATCCCCGTGCATGTGGACGGGGACGGACACTGCCTGGTGCACGCGGTGTCCCGGGCCCTCGTGGGCCGGGAGCTCTTCTGGCATGCCCTGAGGGAGAATCTCAAACAGCACTTTCAGCAGCACCTGGCCCGCTATCAGGCCCTGTTTCATGACTTTATTGATGCGGCCGAGTGGGAGGACATCATCAACGAGTGTGACCCTCTGTTTGTGCCACCCGAAGGTGTCCCCTTAGGCCTGAGGAACATCCACATATTTGGCCTTGCTAACGTGTTACATCGCCCCATCATCCTCTTGGACTCGCTCAGTGGCATGAGAAGCTCTGGCGACTACTCAGCCACCTTTCTACCTGGGCTCATCCCGGCAGAGAAATGCACTGGGAGAGATGGTCATCTGAACAAGCCAATCTGTATCGCGTGGAGTAGCTCTGGTCGAAACCATTATATTCCCTTGGTAGGCATAAAAGGGGCGGCCTTGCCCAAACTGCCCATGAATTTGCTGCCTAAAGCGTGGGGTGTGCCTCAGGATCTTATTAAGAAGTACATCAAACTTGAGGAGGATGGTGGTTGTGTTATCGGAGGAGACAGAAGTTTGCAGGATAAGTACTTACTTCGGCTGGTTGCTGCTATGGAAGAGGTCTTTATGGACAAGCATGGCATCCATCCTAGTTTGGTTGCTGATGTACATCAGTATTTCTACAGAAGGACTGGGGTGATAGGAGTTCAGCCTGAGGAAGTTACAGCAGCTGCTAAAAAAGCAGTGATGGATAATCGCCTTCACAAGTGTTTGCTCTGTGGTGCCCTTTCTGAACTTCATGTTCCTCCTGAGTGGTTGGCTCCAGGAGGGAAACTGTACAACCTGGCAAAAAGTACTCACGGACAGCTGAGGCCTGACAAAAATTACAGCTTTCCCTTAAACAATTTGATTTGTTCATATGACCCAGTGAAAGATGTTCTGATACCAGACTATGGATTGAGTAATCTAACAGCTTGTAATTGGTGCCATGGCTCATCTGTGCGAAGAGTCAGAGGAGATGGCTCTATTGTGTATTTGGATGGAGACAGAACTAATTCCAGGTCTACTGGTGGCAAATGTGGTTGTGGATTCAAACACTTCTGGGAAGGTAAAGAGTATGACAACCTCCCAGAGGCTTTTCCCATCACTTTGGAGTGGGGAGGAAGAGTGGTCAGAGAAACCGTTTATTGGTTCCAGTACGAAAGTGATCCAGCTTTGAATAGTAATGTTTATGATGTTGCAATGAAGCTTGTTACCAAGCACTTTCCAGGTGAATTTGGAAGTGAGATCCTAGTTCAGAAAGTTGTCCACACCATATTGCATCAGACTGCAAAAAAAAATCCTGACGATTACACTCCTGTAAATATAGACGGTGCTCATGCTCAGAGAGTTGGAGATGTGCAAGGACAAGAATTGGAGTCTCAGCTACCAACTAAGATTATTCTTACTGGACAGAAAGCAAAAACTTTGCACAAGGAAGAGTTAAACATGAGTAAAACTGAAAGAACTGTTCAACAGAACATCACAGAACAAGCTTCTGCAATGCAGAAACGGAAAACAGATAAATTAAAACAAGAGCAAAAGGGGCAGCCCAGAACTGTTTCCCCAAGCACTGTTCGTGATGGCCCATCATCTGCACCTGCCACCCCCACCAAGGCTCCCTACTCACCTACAACTTCTAAGGAGAAGAAGATTCGAATAACAACCAATGATGGACGACAGTCCATGGTTACCCTTAAGTCTTCAACAACCTTTTTTGAACTTCAGGAAAGTATAGCCAGAGAGTTCAACATTCCTCCGTATTTACAGTGTATTCGATATGGCTTTCCCCCTAAAGAGTTACTGCCACCCCAGGCAGGCATGGAAAAGGAGCCAGTTCCCTTACAGCACGGTGACAGAATTACAATAGAGATCTTAAAAGGCAAAGCCGAAGGCGGTCAGCCGGCTGCAGCACACTCAGCCCACACCGTGAAACAAGAAGAGATTGCTGCTACTGGCAGACTGTCGTCCAAGGAACTTCAGGAGCAAGCTGACAAAGAAATGTATTCCTTGTGTCTTTTAGCAACGTTGATGGGTAAGAGCAATTGAGGTCTGGTGGTATATCATAGTTGTGAGTATAAAATACTGAGGTTTTCTTTTGTGGGGAGAAAAAACAGTGGTTACCATAAATACTTGATTCTATACTTTAGGAGAAAATTATTTTCTTTAATGTTTGGTATTATAAATATGATTATTGAGTGATTATTAGAAAAGCATAACTACAAAATGAAAGTAGTTCCTCAACTGTCAGCAGATTATTTATTTAGATATACCAATATTTAAATAACATTTATTTCAAAAATTGTTTAAAAAAACAAATGTATCTAAAGACCTTTCTTTTTCTCCCAGTCTGAGCTCTTGGGCCTTTCTATTTTGATCCTTTTTCATTTATTTTTAATTTCATTTTCCTGCCTGTCATGTGATTTCAGGACTTCCTGTCTGATGAATTGCAGTTTCTGGTGTTTATAGTCCGCACTCCCACCCAATAGCCTATCGCCTCCATTTCCTTCGTCATGTTTTTCGTATGTGTACACAGGTTTTGTGTTTAATTTCATGGTTCAGTGACTGCCATAATTGCAGTGAATAGCTCATAAGAAATGAACAAAGATGGCAATGGGGTTAAAATTTCTTTTTAATAATTTAGCATAAATTGAAGGAAAATATATTATCAACTAAATATATAATTTCATCCTTTAGATGACTTGGGATACTGCTTCATGGTACATGTTTTTTTTTTTTCATTATTGCTTAACCTTTGTCTTTTAAGTTGGTGTTAGCATGCTTTACACAAGTTTTGAAGTATGAAGTAAAATTTGAATGTTAGATGTTAGAAAGGCCTTCATTTTTGCTGAAACTAGAAGAACTCTAGATAGAAAGGTGCTGGCTTTTGATTCTGTTTTCTCAGACTACTGATAAGTATTGAGTTGGGCCTTGGCCTTCGATAATGAAGATTTGCTATTACTGGTTTATTAAGTTGGGAGCCTATTAGTTAATGGGAGATCTAAAAACTATACAAATTTTCAAGTTGATATTGTTGATATTAGTTTGGCAGGTGTAAAAACTGAATTGGAGAAACTGACCTAGGTATTTCCATATTTCTGAGATGCCGTGGTCTCTTAGAGACTGCATGGAATGGAGGAGTGGCTGTATGTATGGAATCAGAAGATACAATTTGACTCTTTTCCCTATTAATTACTAACTTAGTGATTTCGCGAAAATTATTAACTCCCCAACACTTCAGTTGCTTCTGTAGAAAATATCTCTTGTAGTTGGGTAAAATATTCTTAGAACTCTGAAAAAAAATAAATAGCATCTTTACAAAATGTATAAAATTAGGTATAAAATGTTATAAAATAACATTTTAAAACTGCCAATTTCTCATGTTAAAAACAGGATAGTAATGTCTTTTTCTTTCTTTCGGTTTTTCGAGATAGGGTTTCTCTGTGTATAGTCTTGGCTGTCCTGGAACTCACTCTGAACTCAGAGATCCACCTGCCTCCGCCTCCCAGTGCTGAAATTAAAGGTGTGCAGCACTGCTGTCCGACTGGCAATATATTTTATATTGAAAGTTATTAAAAATACCAGTTTATAATTTCTTTTAAAAACTTGATTTACGCTTCCTGCGTCCAATTTTCTGAGAACTGGTTTAGAGTGTAATGAGTTTCCCAAGATACCACCTTCTCTTCTGATCCTGTCCCTCTTCTAATATTTATGTTGGTGTCCACAATACATCTAATTTTTTTAGACTTTGTTTATTATGTATACAGTTTTCTACCTACATGTATGCCTGCAGGCCAGAAGAGGGCGCCAGATTACAAATGGTTGTGAGCCATCGTGTGGGTACTGGGAATTGAACTCAGGACCTTTGGAAGAACAGTCAGTGTTCTTAACCACTGAGCCATCTCTCCAGCCCCTGCATCTGATTTTTTTTATATGTATGTATCTATTGCCAACACAGGATTTAAGTATAAAGGTATATTTTACTAATTTGAGAAAATTGTGCTTTAAGCACTAACACTAGCCTGGCATGGGGGTGCACACCTCAAATCCTACCACTCCAAGTGTTTGGGAACTTAAGGCGTGAAGATTTGTCTTGAGCCTTGACTGCATAGCAGCACTGTCTGCAGTGATGACAACAGCAACAACAAAAGATCAGAACCCCAAACAAGCAAAGTACTATGACAGTGACAACCCCTGTCCAAATATTAGTCACCTCTCTCTGATTGTTTTAATTATGTAGAGAAGATAATGCTTTAAAAGTAATGTGTTTGTAAAAATATTAGTTTTGGAAGACCATACATAAAATACAGAATATTCAGCAACTTGATGTTTAGATTGGCGATGCTAGAAAACAACAGGAGTTATTTAGATAATTGCAAAAACAAAAAATTGGAAAACTACAGAAATTAGCTGCCTTTATATTTGTTTAGAAAATAGCTTCTCAAGCTTTACAATGTTTATTTATCTTGTCACTAATAGTTTTGAATATGTCCTCTAAAGGTTTGAGAGACTTGTTTACTATTCTAATTTATTTTTATATTCTATTTATTTTCCTTATAGCACCTATTACAAACTTAATGATATTATTTGTCTGTTTATTTGTACCTCCCTACACTGGATTTTAAGTCTATAGAGAGAGTATAACCTGTTTTAATGAATGTTATCACTGACACATTGTATGATACCAAGCAGATGCTTGCTGAGTGAATGAACACTAGCTCATCGAAATGAATGTATGCTGTGAGCCTGAGACTATGTCAGAGGTACAAAGATGAATGGGATACAGTTCCTTCCTTCTATTAAGAAGGAAGGGTTTATTTGGGTTTATGGTTTCAGAGAGATAAGAGTTCGTTATCATCATGACAGGGAAGCATGGCAACCTGCAGACGTGGTATCTGAAGCAATAAGCTGAGATCTCACTCCTCCCCCTGCCCCCTACCCACCACCTTCGAGACTGGGTTTCTCTGTAACAGCCTTGGCTGTCCTGAAACTTGCTTCTGTTCACCAGGCTAGACTTGAACTCACAGAGATCTGCCTGCCTCTGCCTCCCAAGTGCTGGGATTAAAAGTGTGCACCACCACTGCTCCCTGGCTAAGATCATATCTTAAGATGGCAGCAGGAAGCAGAGAGTTATTGGGAATGGCTGGAGGAGACATTAAACTTCCAAACCCTCGCCTAGTGAAGTACTTTCTCCAGCAAGACCACACTTTTAAACCTCAGAACAGTACCACCAACTGGGAACAATCAATTGCTAGAGACTGTGGGGACATTTCTTATTCATATCATCACAACTTGCCAGAAGGGTGTCTGCTGAGGGAATTGCCTGCATTTATAGCTTTCATTAAAACATGACCAGCCTTATTTTCTATCAATATAAAAATGATAAACCCCGGGCTTTGTGGGAGCCTAGCCACCTTGGATGTTCACCTTCCTAGACATGGACGGAGGGGGGAGGGCCTTG
>JABTXL010000001.1:5840010-5872011 GCA_025134845.1 Neodon shergylaensis
TTTTTTTTGTTTTCTCTTTTTCTCAATAAAAAAAAATGATAAACCCCAAAGATAGCCAATGTAGCATTTAAAAAACTCTTATTTGAGATTATGCACATATATACACAAATATCTCTAAATATCTGTATAGAGATATTTGGAGATTCGTGAAATGTGCTGACTTTTAATAGCTAGGAACATGTGTTTTTCTTTTTTTTTGAGGGTGGTTTTGTTTGTTTTTTAACTCATAGCTTCAGTTGGTTCCATTTATCATGGTGGGGAGGATGTGATGAAGCAATATTTATATCATGGAGGTCATGAGACAGAAAAGCACTGTTCTGAGTTTTTTTTGTTTTTGTGGTGCTAGGATTGAACCTGGGACCTTACCTTTTTTTGTTTTTAAGATCAATATTCATTAAATAGATTTTATATGTATATCAACAAAATAATACATAGTCTACTCAGTATGGGCATTCATGAAACTAGTCACAGTTGCTTTGAATCATATGATGGTAGTATAAAATACAACAGTATTTTTTCTGTAATATTTCACATATATTTTTAATCCATTTTATTCAGACCACTGGAGTTTATTGAACTTAGTTTTTAACAGACTGCCGTCTTCGTATAATGTTTAAATCAACCCAATTATGACTTTGTACAATATGTTACTACAATTCCTTGTAGACCAAGTATTTGTATTTTGTTTTATGGTAGCTGTGGTGGATATGGTCTACCATAAGAAATGGCTGATTTCTTTTTTCTTAGTATTAAATTTTATTTTCTGATTATCATAGCTTTATCAGGAGGTAAAGATAGGGGCTAGGTGAAAAACAAGATTTGTCTGTAGTTTACTTAAAATGTGATTTTATGTCAGTTTATTACCAGCTTTTGAGAAAATAGAGAAGTTTGTTGGGATTTATGATACTGCTTTTCTTCCTGAAAGGACTGTGTCTTTTTACTATATAGTTTTAAAATATAGGGCCTACTTGGATCAGTCCACAGCACCCAAAAGCCTTATAACACTTTGTAATTTCTTTTTTATGTATTGGTGAATGTGGTACCGATAGTTGAATATAGGGCCTTATGTATGCTTAGGAAGCATGATATAAGCCCGTCCTAATACCTCAGGAGTTTCCAAAGTCACATGAGAACTCAGATTTTTTTTTAGGTGACATTGGATTGCTTTATTATTATCTCTCTTTATATTTTTCTTCAAATCCTGGTTAAAAGTTTGAAATCTAGATCATGCTTATTCTTATTGTTATTCCTTATATGCCATTGGATGGTTCTTATTTATATGTGGTACATTTGTAGTAAGAATAGTCATAATATGATGTTGATGCATATAGATAGGTCTTTACATATACAAGACAGGAGATGACTTATGTAATTATGCTTTGAAGATTTAAGTTAATCACTTTCTGTGACTTAGCCATTTGATATATTTTACTTTTATTTTCTTTCAAAGAATTCTGATATCTATAAAATAAGATGTGGTAGTTCTTAACATTGTACTTCCCAGAAAAAAAAATACTAATTACATTCATACAGACTCCTGTGTGTGCACATTCTTGTACATGATTGGGTTTGTGGTCCATGGATATGCATTATAAATGCATCCTTTAACACTTAATGGTGACACTAAAATTAGATTTACTTAAGGGACTGAGAATTAAGTAGAATCAGAGATATGTTTCTTAGAAATAGTTTTTTTTTAAATATTTACTTATTATTTATCATGTATACAATATTCTTTCTGTGTGTATGCTTGCAGGCCAGAAGAGGGCACCACCAGACCTTATTACAGATGGTTGTGAGCCACCATGTGGTTGCTGGGAATTGAACTCAGGACCTTTGGAAGAGCAGGCAATGCTCTTAACCACTGAGCCATCTCTCCAGCCCTAGAAATAGTTTTGACTGGACTGGCAAGATGGCTCAGCAGGTAAAGGCACTTGCTGCCAAGCCTGAAGACTTGAGTTTGATCCTGAGCAACCGATAAAAGGAGAGAACTGAATCCTGAAGATAGTTCTCTGTGGGATTTGAGCCTTGCCCTCCAAATAAATACATGTAATTAAACAACAACAACAAAAGCATAACCTTTAGAGACTGTTTTGAGTATTGATAAAAGGAAATGTTTAATGTAGGAGGAGCAGAAAGCTGGTAAATGAATGCCTTTAACAGTCTTTCTAATAGAAACTTCATTTTAGTTCAAACTTAGTTACTCAAAAGTTGTTTATTTAAGATCTAGGAATATAGTTCAGTTGATAAAATGCTTGTCTGGCATGCGTGAAGCCCCAGCTGTGCGTAAAACTAGCTATGCTGATACATGCCTGGTTTGTAATCTCATTACTGAGTGGGTGGAGGTAAGAGGATCACCCACCTGGGTGACATGAGACCTAGTCTCTAAGACAGATAAATAGCACTATTCATTTCACTATTTAGTTCACTAAATTTTAAATTTTTATTACATTTATTTATTTATTTTGTTTTCTTATTTTTTTTTTTTTTAATTTTCGAGACAGGGTTTCTCCGTATTTTTTGTTCCTGTCCTGGAACTAGCTCTTGTAGACCAGGCTGGCCTTGAACTCACAGAGATCCGCCTGCCTCTGCCTCCCAAGTGCTGGGATTAAAGGCGTGCGCCACCACCGCCCGGCCATTTATTTATTTTGTGCATGTGCTGCTGGGTACACATGGGGAAACAGGACACCCTGTGCGAGTTGATTCTCTCCTTCCATGTGGGTCCCAGGGATCAAACTCAGGTTGGCAGGCTTGTCAGCAAATATATTTATCTATTAAGCCACCCTGCCGATTCAAGTTCAGAGTTTTAAGTATTTGAGTCTTTAAAATATATTTCATATGGGAGGTGGGTAGGTGGGTAGGTAGAACATTTGTTGTCTATGAGTCTAGTGCTGTGGTGGGTGGAGCCCCAAGGATCATTTACACTCTAGCTTCAGTGACAGAACCTATCTGAAGGGAACAAGGTAGAGAGTGGTAGAGCAGGACACTTGCTGTCCTCCTCTGACACTTGTGTGTCTGCACACATACACAACCCGGACATGCGTTCCATATGTGTGTGTGTGTGTATACACACATAATTATACACACACACACACACAATTTCATATAGATGTTAAGAGTTTTTAGTTTGTTTTCAAGTTGGAAAGTAGAAACTTCAAATTGACTTTTACTTAATATATTTTAACTGATATAACAACAATGCATTTGTGTGGTAAGGTATGATAGTTCAGTACTATCTGTTCACTGTGTAATGATCAAATCAGGGATATTGGCTTATTTATCACCTCAGGCACATAATTTCCTGGGTTGGAAACATTAAAATACTTGTCTGTTAGCTATTTTGAAATATACAGTTAGTTGTTTTCAACCATAACTAACATACTATGCTGTAGAATATTGGGTTATTCCTTTTAAAACCTGGCGTTGTAGTGCACACCTACAATTACTGCACACTTGAGGTGAGGTAGGAGTATTACTGTCAGTTTGAGGCCAGACTAGGCTATATTTCTAAGTTAAACTGGGTCAAAAAACCTTTTTTAAAAAGTTATTCTTGTACTGCAATATTATAACACCTACTAGCTATTTTATCTGAATCTCCCCCTTCTCAGCTTTTCTCCAAATTGCCATCAGAAATATTTGTAGTTAGAAAATTGGAACAATGACTTTTCGAAAACATATTCATTTGTGCACCTATGTCCCTGTGGAGGTCAAAGGACGATTTGTGGGAGTCAGTTCTCTCCTACCTTGTGGGTCCCAGGCACAAATGCAGGTTCTCAGACTTGGAAGTGTTCTAGCCTCTTAACACTATTATGCCAGCCTATGACAGCCTTTTAAACTTTCATCTCAACTCTGTCTTAGTCTTAGAAAAATATATATTCTTGGGACTTGAGAGATGGTTATGGTTAAGAGCACTGGCTTCTCTTCCGGAGGTCCTAGTTCAGTTCCCAGCACCCAATCCCATGGTAGCTCACAGCCATCTGTAATGGCATCTGATGCCCTCCTCTGTCATGCAGGCATACATGCAAATAGAGTACTAATATACATAAGTAAATAAATCTGAAGAAGAAAAGAAATGTATCTTTTTTATTATTTATTTATTTTTAGAAATATATATTCTTTAAACAGATCTTTTTAACATAAATTTAAAAAATTAAAAATCACTTCTCAAATAGAAAAAAAAGCATTACAGTGAGAAGAAAATCATCCGGAATACTACTGCTATATGTGTCTTCTGTTTAAAGAGGAGAACTGAAGCCTGGAGGAGGGGCTCCAGAAGAAGACCGCAGAAAGAGGTGGTTTATGGTGCTGCATGCACTCTGCCATCTTCACACGCCATACATCAACTAGGAATATTTTACTGTTGTACCATGAAAAACAGCTAACTCTAAAGCTAGTTAGGAGACTGTGACAGAAAAATGTGTTGATATAATGGAGACTTCACCATGAAACGCCTCTTAAGAGTGTGTCCTAATGAGATGGAGCCACTTTTTTTTCACAGAGTTTGACTTATTAGAGTATTGGATATAGGTAGTGCTGCTGGTAGTTACAGATCTGCTGCTCCCAGAGGATGCTTATTCTACTTCAGTCCTCCCCCCTCCCCGAGTTGTTTTTAGGCATTGTTCCCTTTTAAGGGAAAACCTCTTTTCCTTTTTTCTTAATGTTGTGTATTAGTGTTTTGCTTGCATATATGTTTGCACCATTTGTGTGCCTGGTACCCACAAAAGCCAGAAGAAGGTGTCAGATCTCCTGGAACTAGAGACAGCTGATTGTAAGCTGCCAGTTAGGTGTTGAGAATCAAACCCAGGTCCTCTAGAAGAGGAGCCAGTGCTCTTTACTGCCGTGCCATCTCTCCAGCTGGAGGGCGGAGGAGGGAAAAACTTTGTGATACCCATTCATTGTGTTTGTTCAACCAGTATTAAGAATGCAGTTGTTCAGCCCTGTGCCAGGTCCTGGCAATAGAAAGTCTGATATGCCACTGACCTTTCCCTGAGTCTGAAAAAGAAAGAGAAAAAGTAAACTAAATTAGCAAGCTATGACAGTGACCTTGATATGTTGACATCAGAGTATTACCCAGTCACTCAGATTGTATAGAGAAGTGGCACTTAAATAGAATTTTATACTTTTTTGTGCTTATTTAATTTTGTATTTGTGTGCACACATGCACATGCTCTACAGCACATATGTGGAGGCCAGAGGACTGCTTGAGAGAACTGGTTCTCCTCCCACCGTGTGGGTGCAGGGACTGAAGTCAGGTTGTCAGGCTTCAGTAAGTGTGCCTTTACAGATAAGCTACTATTGGATTTTAAATTGCCTTTTAAGGAATATGTAACAATTATTGGCCTTTAGGAAACTGGAACAATTTGTGTTGCTTCATTAAAATCAAGGAAGAGGGAACTGAGTTGATGGTGAATGCCTATAGTTCCAGCATTCAGGAGCTGGAAGAAGACAAAGGATGATTAGGAGTTCTAAGCTAGTCTCAGCTACATGGTGAGACCCTGTCTCAAAATAACAAAACAGTCAAGGTAAGGCATGATATGAGGTTGGTAGAGAAGGACCAGTTCTTACTGTAGTATAGAAAAGGAGGTCTTGGACTTTGACCTGTATTCTTTTCTCTTTTTTTCTTCCTCTATTTTTTCTTTTTTCTTTTTTAGACATTGTCCTATAGCTCACACTGGCCTTGGGATTCCTTGCATATCTGAGGATTACCTTTGGACTAGCTTCTCTTCAGTGTGTGAGATTTAGCACTGCATGAACAAGGGAGTTGGGGAGGACAAGACTCAAGGGAAAACCAGTTGAGAAGGGGACAGTGGTCTAGGCAGGAGACAGACAATAGTGATATAGATGGAGATGATGCTGTGCAGAGCTGTATGAGGCTGTGGGGGAATTGTACAAATATCCTGGTCTCTAATCCCCTTTCTTGATTCTTTTACCAATAAAGATAACTCATTGGAGGTACACTTATAGTAAAGGAAACAATTTGTCTGTTTTTTTTTAAAGATTTATTTATTATGTATACAATGTTCCTCCTGCATGTACACCTCCATGCCAGAAGAGGGCACCAGATAACAAAGGGTTATGAGCCATCATGTGGTTGCTGGGAATTGAACTCAGGACCTCTGAAAGATCAGTCAGTGTGCTTAACCCCTGAGCCATCTCTCCAGCCCAATTTGTCTGTTTTCTATAGCCAGTTGATGCCATACCTATGCAGGACTGTGAATAGGGCCATCATGTTTGTCTTAACATGGTTTGAGTCTAATGGATGTTTAATTTTAAGGATATGTATAAACTTTGGATTGGTATGGAGGATTCAGCCACATATTAACTGTGTGATCTTGGGGTAGTCATGTAAGTATTGTTCTGAGCTTGTTTGCTTGTAAGTGAGGTAGAAAAAGCCTGGTTGTGATAGTAAAAGAAGCTGTGAAAGTGCATTCTCAGCTCAGAGAGAGGTGGATAATAGAGGCTTGGCTGGTGTTTAGACTTTGTTTAATTGAGGAGTGATGGCAGTATGTCTCTTACTGGGGAAAAATTAGTTCTGGGGAATAGAGAGTGGAAAAAACCTTACTCTTGATACATAAAATTATACACATATAAACAGTATAGCATAGCATACATCTGTGCTATTCAGATGCCATGGGGAATGGGCTGACTAGGAAAATAATGTCTGAATAACCTTTTACGGAGATGATGAAAACAAATGCTTGGTCTGCTTAAATAAGACATAGTCTGGAATATGAACTGCTAAGAAATGTAACATTTTTCTCAATATAGGTGCTCACTTTGGCAACTGTTCAGATTCTTCCCCCCGAAACAAAACAAAACAAAAGACCCCACAAGTAAACCATCCTCAAACTTTGCAAACCCATACTTGTTGACATTTTCCAAATAAATTAATATCCTTGAGTAGTTTAGAAAACTGCGACCATTTAGGATAAGAATGACCATAATTAAGTGAAATATGATGAAGTTTGGTAAGCTTACCAGTGTAGCTTCTACTAGGAGTTATCAGTATTTTTGTGCTTGGGGGATTTGATATTTTAAATAAAAATTTTCTATATGTCTTCACTTAAGTAATTTTGGTAATAGTATTATATTCTTAGTAAATAAAGTATTTGTGTAACTGAATGTTCAGGTTAACTGAAGGTTCAAATGACAAAACAAGGCTTTTAAAAGTTTATGTTTAAGCTGGTTTACTGAAAATAACTTTAGCTGTTAGACAACTTCATTTCCTTCTTTATGGTGTGGGAAAGGATGGTAGACATGTGATTAATTAGTATCATCAGTGAGTTCATTGCAAAACTCAGTTTCCGCAGTACAGTTTTCTAGTAGGAAAGACAAAAATTAACCCATTATTGCTATTGTTATTAAAGTGAACTAAGTTCCTTGATAATGATACCATGTGTTCCTTAACAGGTAGAAAATAAAGGTATAAAGAAGCAGCATATAGGCATAGCCATACTTCTGTTTTTCTATTCTTTGATGCTTTCGATTGTGAAAATCTTTTCCCCCATGCCTCTCCCCTTTTTTTGCTAGGAATTGAACTCTGAGCCTTGGACATGCTGAGTATGTGTTTCACCACACAGAAGTTGTTCTGTTGTTCTCTGTTTTTTATTTGAAACCTTGATGTATATTGTGAAATAGTAGTTTGTTTATGAATGCTTTATAGTTTTTTGAAGATTGTTAGGGGTATATTTAATATTTTTTCCTTAAATTTATGTTTTCTAATTCAACATTAGAATAACAAAAGGCAATTACTTTTGTTCAATCTGCCTACTTATTTTTTTCTCTTGCCATTTCTTTTTCATTTTATTCACTTTTCACACACACACACAATACACACACACTGTACAATTTTATATTTTAGTTAAAAATGAGTATCTTTTTATAATCTTTTCTGTTCCTGCCCAGAGTTTACAGGCAAGTCTCCCTTGAGATACTCTGAGACTTCAGATATATTTTGTTTAATATTCTTAGTATTGGTGCAGTTTTAAAGATACTTTTGTTAGCTTCTTTGTTTAAAAATTGAAGGAACTTACTAAAAATTTCGATTGTTATCATGTCTTGAAAAGTGACATGTGTCTAGGCTGTTCTGTGACAGCACTTGGCAATAGCTCCCACCATCACATCGTCCACTTGGTGTGCCATTGCATCATATCTGTGTTGTACTCATTCTGGATCTTGGCCTTGCAATCTCTGTTCAAGGCTAATCTGTGTTAATACAGTCTTGGGTGGCACTCTGTTGTCTGTACTTATACTCTGTCTGTTTTTGTCTTTCAGGAGAAGACGTATGGTCTTATGCAAAGGGTCTTCCTCACATGTTCCAGCAGGGTGGTGTATTCTACAATATTATGAAGAAAACTATGGGTATAGTTAAATTGTGATTTTATCTTTGGATAATGATTCTATTTAAAGTATATAAAATTAAGAATATTCAAATGGGAGCCCAGAGAGATGCCTCAGTGGGTAAAGGCATATGCTGCCAAGCCTGACAGCCTTAGTTCCAATCCCTGGGACCCACATGATGGGAGAAAAGAGCCAACTCCATAGTTGTCCTCTGAGTTCCACATTTGTACCATGGCACATGTGTGCACACATGCACACACATACATATACACAAAATAATATTTTATAAGAACAATCAAATGATATTTTATTAAAAATACTAACACCTGGGTATAGTATTAAAAATAGTGACAGTTGGGCATAGTACCACAGGTCTTTAGTCCAAGTTGGGTGTTGATAATTGGGGAACTGCTCGAGCCCAGGAATTCCCAGCCAGCCTGCACAACATTATGAGACACCAACTTTTTATTTTTAAAGATTTATTTTAAATTATGTGTGTATACGTATGTGTGTGTGCATATGAGTGCAGCTCTCTCAGACACCAAAGGAAGGTGTTAGGATCCCCTTGAGCTGTAGTGACGGGCTTTATTACTATTGTGTATATGGCTTGTGAGCGTGCGTGCATGCGTGAGGGGGGGGGAGGGAGGGAGGGAGGGAGGGAGTACGTGAGTGTGGGTGTCACATGGCACAGCTTGTTTGTTTGTGGTCAGAGGATAACTTTCAGGAGTCAATTCTGTCTGTCCACGCTGGGCTCCAGACATCACACTCAGGTGGTCAGTCTTGTTTGGTAAGCACTTTTCATTTGCTGGGCCATCTTGTCAGCCCAGACACAGGTTTATCGAGACATGTTATATACAGAGTAAAATTCACATTTCATGGGGATACAGGTACAAATTAAGTATTATAGACCCAGAATATGTGGAACCAGAAGCATTTGGGGTTTGGGAGAACTTAGGAACACTTTACATATACACAATGAGCTATTTTGTTAATAGAGCTCAAGTAAAAAATTTATTTATGTGACATACCTGCCTTAAACACATTGTCTGAAGATTATTTTATATAATGTCCTTAAGTCATTTTGTGCTTTGAAGTCAGTTTCACAGTGTGGAATCTTATACTTGTTGCATTATTTTGTGCTGAAAAAAATGCTGAAAGTGCATTTAGGTTTTGGCACACTATGGATTTTGGATTGTTGGATTAGAAGTGCTCAGAACCCGTGTATTCACTTTATACACTGTATATGGATTTTGAGAAACATGCAGTCATGACTCCAGAGCTAGTTCCAGGACAGACTCCAAAGCTACATAGAGAAACCCTGTCTCGAAAAACAAAACGAAATACAAGAATATTTTCTGTCACTCCAGATTTTTAACCAACCCCCATTTTCTAGTCTTCACACACTGGCAACCATTGATTTGTTTTCTGAGTTTATTTACTTTCCCTTTTCATAGTGCTGCACTAGGGTGACTTTTTGTCTAACATAGGTGTTAGTGAACTCTCCGGAGGGACATGTATCACTGTGAAGTTTATTGACATGTAGCCGTACTCATGCCTACACACTACTTGTTCCTTTTGCAGTACAGTACTAGGGTTGAATAGTAACAGAAGCCTTACGGTCCACTGTAATCAAAATATTTATCACACTGTCCTTTAGCGAGAAAAGCCTTTTTCTGTTTTGTTTTTAATTATATAAGGGATTTTTATTTTTGCATATGAAGGTCAAATGTCCATGATCTACGATCTGGTAATAGCCATCTTGTTAGCAAAGCCCTGAAGCAGTGTGGGGCATAGCATAGCAAGAAACTGGCAGTGCATGTTTCCCATTTCTGTTTTAGTGTATATTGGCAGATATTAGTAGCTGATTTCGTTTGCATTACTACTGAATAATGTTTCATTAATTGGATATCACATTAAATAAATTAATAATTGGGTCTGGAGAGATGACTCAGCAGTTGATTAAGAGTACCTTTTTGCTCTTGCCAGAGGTTCCATGTTCAGTTTCCAGGACCCACTTTGGGCAGCTCACAAGCCTCTAATGTCCTTTTTTGGCCTCCACAAACAGTCTTATACATGGAGTGTAAAGTCACAGACACATACACAGAAATTGAAAAAAAGACCTCAACCAAAAGACATTGAACTGTTTTAGTTTTTAACTACTCTGAATCTAGTCCCTATAAACTTATCATTTATATACAAGTTTTTATTTTATTTATTATTATTTATTTTATCCTATTTTATTTTTTGAGATGAGGTTTCTCTGTGTAGCCCTGGCTTTCCTGAACTCACTCTGCAGACCAGGCTGGCCTTGAACTCAGAGATCCACCTGCCTCTGCCTCTTCCAGTGCTGGTATTAAAGGTATGCTCCTGGCTCCATGCAAATTTTTTCTCTTTGGTAAATACTTAATGGAATATAAAGTCATATGGTAAGTCTGTATTTGTCTTTATAAGACACTTCCATTACTGGGGAAATGACTCTGTTGGTGTAAAGTGCTTCTACGTAAGTTTGTGGCTCTGAGTCCAGATCCCCAGTACTCATGTAAAAATCAGGGCATGGTGCCATGTGCCTGTAGCTTTAGTAGAGACAGAAGTATTTCTGCAGCTGGCTGGTCAGCCAGTCTTGCCAAGTCAGCAAGCTGTGGAAGCAGTGGAAAGAATCCTGTCTGGAAAAAATAAGGTGAGAATGAGAGGGAGATAGCAACATTGATCTCTGGCTTCTACACGAACACACATATGTGCACACATGCCCACATGAACATGTACACATACTGCTCGACTCTCTCTCTCTCTCTCTCTCTCACACTCTCTCTCACTGTCTCTCTCACACACACTCACTCAGTCACTCACTCACAGAAACTTCTACATCATTTTCCAAAGTGATTAGACATTTTTCATTTCTATTAGCACTGTGTGAAAATTCCACTTGTTTTAGATCTGTGTTGGCATTTGGTAGTGTCACTTTGTGTGTGTATGTGCAGGTACACTTTTTGTTTGGGCATGTATTCACACGTGTATGCATGTGGAGGCCAGAGGGCAGCTACTTCAAATGTTGTTCTTAAAGAGCTGCTCACTTTGATTTTTGAGACCATGACTTTCACTGTCCTAGGGTTCATCAAATAGGCTAGGCTGGCTGACCTGTGAGTTCCAACGATCCTCCTGTCTTTGCTGCCCTTATGCTGGGATTATATAAGTATACTACCATTCCTGTCTCTTACACGGGTTCTGAGGGCTTAGACTTGGGTTTTAATGCTTGATGGTAAGCACTACCAGTTTTTTTTTAGTTGAAAATTTTATTATTTTAAATTAGGTGCATGTGTATGGGTCTGTGCGTGTGAGTGCAGGTGCTGTAGGAGGTCAGAATCCTCCAGTCCTCTTAATTAGATGAATAGGCACCTAAAAAGGGTCTTGGGAACCAAACTCAGGTCCCCTGCAAGAGTCCTCATGGTTGACCACTGAGCCAGCTCTCCAGCTCCAGTTGTTTTTGGTTTTGTTTGTTTGTTTAAGACAGAGTCTCATTGTATAACTCTACCTGATTTGGAACTTGCTATGTAGACTATGTTGGCCTGAAACTTAAGAGATCTCCTGTCTCTGCCTCTCTTACACTGAGATGAAACTGCACCACTTGACCTAGTTCTTGTTCTTAAAAAAACAAACAAAAAATTTTAATACATGGATAGCACTAACCATAGTGATTTATTAAATTGCATTTCTACAATAAAATGATGTTGATTACCTTTTGACGTATTTTCTTTTTCCCACTCAATGTTAAATAAGTTTTATATTTTACTATTAAGTTTTATGTGTGTTTTAGGCACATGTCATTGATCAGATGACTGTTTAGCAAATATTTTCTTATAGTCTGTAATTCATCTTTTCATTCTCTTGATATCTTTTGAAGATCTTTGATATCTTTTGAAGTTTTTCAATTTAGATAAAGTCCAGTTTAGTAATTTTTCCTTTTATGTTCATGCTTTTTATGCCCAATTCAAGCTCATTAATATTGTATTCTTTGTCTTATAGATTTAGGTTTTTATATTTATTTTCAAATATATTTTGGGTATTACAAAATGTTGTAAGTAAGCCAGATGGTGGTGATGCACACTTGTAATCCCAGTACTCAGGAGGCAGAGGCAGGTGGATCTTTCTGAGTTCAAGACAGCCAGGACTGTTACACAGAGAACCATGTCTCAAAAAAAAAAAAAAGTGTTGTAAGTATAACAAGAAGCTAATTTTTGGGGCTGGAGAGATGGCTCAGAGGTTAAGAGCATTGCCTGCTCTTCCAAGGGTCCTGAGTTCAATTCCCAGCAACCACATGGTGGCTCACAACCATCTGCAGTGAGGTCTGGTGTCCTCTTCTGGCCTGTAGGGATACATACACACAGACAGAATATTGTATACATAATAAATAAATATTTAAAAAAAAAAGAAGCTAATTTTTGATAGGTTACAAAAGTATAAATCAAGGTTTATTTTTAGTTGTGGATGTTGCTCTTTTATTATTAAAAAACAGACATTTTATCCATTAGATTATTTTGATACCGTTTCACTAATTAATGAGTTATACTTGAAAGGATAAATTATATCATATGCAAACTATACCTAAGTAAGTTTGCTCTTAAAGTCACTTGAAGCCAAGTGAGCTATTGTCAGCAGCTGCTCAAGTTGAGACACTCAGGAGATTACAAGTTCTAGGCCTAGCTAGGAAACCTAGCAAGACCTTGTCTTAGAATTAAAAGGGTGGAGAATGTAACTTAGTGGTAGAATAGTTGCCTAGTATAAGACCCTGGGTTCAACTCTTAGTATTGCCAAATTACCCAAAACCAAACAAAAACTCAAGCAAATTTGCTGTATTCTAGAGTTTTTTTTTTCCCTTCTGTGTTTTGTCTCTCCTTTTCTTAGTGCCATGACTTGAGTATTGTATTTTATAGCGATCCTTAAAAATAAATCAATGTAAATATTCCCTGTTTCCCCTGAAAAAAAAATTTAGGTGGGGGGGGGGGAATTCTGGTTCCTTCCTTATGAATCCATACAAACTTTAGGATCAGGTTGTTGATTTCAACAACAACAACAAAATCTGCCGGGATTATTTTGTTTAAATGTGATCTCATTCACTATATAGACAATTTAGAAACACTCAATGGCTTAACAGTACTCTTTTCCAATTTATGAAACTTGTTTCTCCATTTACTTTCATTCCAATTTTGTAGTTTTAGCATGCAGACCTTAGTTATTTTATTCTTGGATTTAAAAAAATCCTGTTATAAGAGATGCTTCTTAAAATTTCTGTTATTGTTTATTGCTAGTAACTAGAAATAAAGTTGGTTTTCGTTAATACTGTACCCTGTGACCTTGCTAAGCTCATATATTCTTCTAGCTTTTTTTCCCCAGAATTATGTAGGTCAACATGTCTTTTGTAAATAAAAGATATCGCTTCCTTTTTTCTCTATTAATTAATTTATTATTTTACATCTCAGGTACAGTTTCCCCTCCTTATTCTTCTCCTATTCTTTCCCCCCAGTTCCCCTCAGCCACTCCTCTGTTTCTGTTCAGAAAGGGGCAGGCTTCCCATGGGCGCCTGTCAAGTTGCGGTAAGGCTAAGTGTATCCCCTGAATTAAGGCTGGGCAGTGCAGTCCAGTATGAGGATACAGTCCCAAGAACCAGCCAAGGGTTGCTCCTGCTTTCATTGGTAGGAGTCCCACAATAGACCAAGCTACACACTGTCACACGTATGTAGAGTCCCATTTAGGCTCTCTGGTTGTTGCTTCAGACTCTGAGCTCCTATGAGCCAGGTTAGTTGTTTCTGTGGTTTTTTGTGATGATCTTTCACCTGTAAGTCTTTTATTGCTTCTTCTTGCTTTATTGAAGTGGCTAAGATTTTTAGTTCAGTGTTGAATAGAAATGACAAAGAACATAATGCCTTCTTGAAGGGAAGCATTCAGTTGTTTTCATGGCTGTGTCTTATGTCCCTTCCATTCACCTTTGTGTGTGTGTGTGTGTGTGTGTGTGTGGTTTTGGTTTTTCAAGACAAGGTTTCACTGTGTAGCCCTTGCTGTCCTGGAACTCACTCTGTAGGTCAGGCTGGCCTCAAATTTACAGAGATCCACCTGCTTCTGCCTTCCAAGTGCTGGGGTTAAAGGTGTGCACCACCACTGCCTGACTATTTTCCTTCTTTTTGCTGACTGCTCTGGCTAATGGTTGGCTTATCAGTTTTATTGGTCGTTTTCAAAGAAACAACTATTGGATTCATAGGTTTTCTCTTCCCTTATGCTTGCTTTGTATACGAGATATGAAAGAGGATTTAAAGCTAATTCTTTTTATAGTTCTAATTCCCTTGTGGGTTTTTTGTTGTTATTTAGTGGTGGATAGGTGCGTAAAATATAATCAATAGTGAAAGTGATAAATTTAATGTGAAGTGTCACAGCTTCCGTTTTGAATGCCAGTTCTATACGTTCATTAAAAAATTTTGTTTTTATTTACAGGTTTTTATTAATAGTTTGTTTTTAAAGTTTTTCCTTCTAGTTTTCTAAGTAGAAGCTTGACTATAAAATTTCTTTGTTTTACAAATATTATTTAAAATTTTATTTATGTATGTGTGTCCATGTGTGGACATGCATGTGTCATTGTGCATGTCTGACAAAGGACAACTTTGGGAGTTCATGCCCTCCTTCCACAGTGGAATCTAGGAATCAAACTCAGGTCATCAGACCTGTCTTGCAAGTGCTTTTAAATTTTGAGCTTTTTTGAACCCTGAAATAATTTTTAAAATGTAAGGTATAGCATTGAGACTTGGATAAGAATAATGTATTCTACAAATGGTGTTGAGACAGCAGGATGTGCACGTGTAGTCCACGTGAATGAAAGCGGGCAGTGGTGAAGCAGAGTCTGCAGGCGTTCCCTCAGGCTAGCCTTACCATGCTTCCTCCACCTCCTGGGTACTGGGATTAAAGGCAGGAACACTATGTTAAAAAGAGAGAGAGAGAGAAAGAAAGCCACTTAGACCATATCTCCGACTTGAATATTTTCTTTCTTTGATTTGTATGGTTTGGCAAGGCCTGAGGATATGCATAGTGGCAGCTCTCAGCTCCTGAGCTATATAGCTCTGGCAACTTCAATTTTTTTCTCAGTTGACTATGCCAGAAGCATATCAAGAGAAATTTCTACCTGGATTTTTATTAATTGACATTTGCCTACTATTGAAATTACTATTTGTTTGAAATTATAATTTAAATTTTAGTAAAAAAATTCTATTTTCTTACATTGTGGTTGGTTTTGTTGTTGTTTTGTAATTCAGGTGTTTCTTTAAATTTCCTTTCATAACTTTGCTGTAAGATAATGATTTCATGTATATATTCCCCATTTCTGGGAGAACTACTTTAAGTTCTTACTAATATTCTTTTTTGTAGTAGAATAAGTTATTTTCTAGCAAATCATTTTTGGAAAGCAGTTCATCTATTCATTGCTATCAGAAACTCACTATTTTGGCCATAAACGTCTTTGCTATGCTTTTACTAGTATTTATTGTAACTAAGATCTTAATATGTTAAATATCTTTCCTTTTTTTTTTTTTAGGCATGGCTGATGGCAAACATTGTACTTTTCCACATCTACCTGGCAAAACCTTTGTTTATAATGCTTCTGAAGATAGACTGGAGTTGTGTGTCGATACTGCAGGACATTTCCCCATTGGTCCTGATGTTGAAGATTTAGTTAAAGAGGCTGTAAGTCAGGTTCGAGCAGAGGCTACTACAAGAAGTAGGGAATCAAGCCCCTCACATGGGTTATTAAAACTAGGTAGTGGTGGAGTAGTGAAAAAGAAATCTGAGCAACTTCACAATGTAACCGCCTTTCAGGGGAAGGGGCATTCTCTAGGAACTGCATCTAGTAACCCGCACATTGATCCCAGAGCTAGGGAAACTCTGGCTGCAAGAAAGCATAATACAGGGACAGATTTTAGTAGTAGTTCCATTAAAACAGAGCCTCCTGTGTTCACAGCTGCTCCTAGTAACAGTGAGCTTATTCGAATAGCTCCTGGAGTAGTAACAATGAGAGACGGCAGGCAGCTTGATCCTGATGTGGTTGAGGCCCAGCGAAAAAAATTGCAAGAAATGGTTTCTTCTATTCAGGCTTCAATGGACAAGCACTTGCGGGATCAAAGCACAGAGCAGACACCATCTGATCTTTCTCAAAGAAAAGTAGAAGCTGTGAGTTCTTCTGTGAGGCCTGGGAGTCTTCAGACTAGCTTGCCTGAACCTTTTTCTTTAACTGGTGGCACTGAGAATTCGAATACTGAAACAACTGATAGTCGTGTGGCAGATTCACTGGGAGCAGCATTTGCCACAAGGTCAAAAGCGCAAAAAGAAAATTCTATGGAGGAACCGGAAGAGATGGATAGTCAAGATGCTGAGACGTCTAACACAACTGAGCCAATGGATCACTCTTGATTTAATTAGAGGCTAATAAAGGCAGAATGTTTATTGTGAATATGTAATATTTGTTGGCTGGGCCACATAACTTGAGTAGTCATTAAAAATCTTGTACGTATATAATTCAAAGATTATATCTTGTTATTCAGTGCATGATAGCAAGTGTGTGATCGGCAATAGCTTTTACTATACTGCTGCCCAGGCTGGCTCTGAATTCTTGTAAATTAGTTTAGATCTATTGAAAGTTTCTTCGATATATGTGCTTCATTGGAAGTTCTTTGTCATTTTAATTCCATGAAAGTCTTAATTTTCAGACATGAAAATTCTCTTGCTAAATGTTTGGTTTCTACAAAGACCAGAATTGAAGAAGAAATGAGAGTTTGTACATGCTGTCGTCAAGGTAGCCATCCTACATGTCATGAAAATGTCGATTTCAAGTTTACCTGAACTAAATGTATCTTAAAATACATAAAACAGTTTATTAGAGTACTTAAAAGTTATAACACTTTAGAGACAGCTATTGTTGGCAAAAATATCTTGATAGTAGAGTGTAATGATACAACATTTTCCTGATTTGAGCTAAGTTGGGAAGAACGATCTATCCTAGAATGATAAAGTCGGTGTGATTCAGTTAGTTGGTCTGAGCCAATGTGGCCAGTTGTGTGCTCTTGTTGATAATATGTTGCCATTATTTTTTTAATCTTGGCCTTGTCAAGTTCCACCTATTATTTTTTTAAATCTTGCATAAAAGAGAATTACAATTTGTTTTAGAAAATTTAAAAATAATGGCAGAAGTAGTTAATTTCTAACTATGTCAGAGTCACAGAGAATTTTATCTTTATGAGTGGGTTACATTGTTCTACAGTTTTGACACAGTGGTGTTTAAGCCTGTATATGCTAAATGTCTCTGAGCCCCTTTGAACCAAAACTGTTTCCTTTTCTTCTTAGATTTTCTATAAGTTTTTTTTTTTTGTTGGCTTCACTTGAGTTTGGATGCATAGTTTACTCAAACATACCATGAGCAACTGAGCATTTGCTTAAACATTGCATTCATGAGCTCTTTAGTGCCAGTTTCCTCGAAGCAGCTTTCATGCTATTCTTTAGAAGCAGAGTGTATACTCCTGAGATTGGAACTGCACTGTTGTATTCTGTTCTACAGGTCTGTATTTGTAAATGTATTCCAGTCCATCATCTTCCTTTGTTTACTGAAATTAAGTTGAATTTGAATGAATGAAAGACAAATGTGTGTTAATATAATCTCTTAGAGCATTCAAAGCCTGGCTGTCTCTGTTTGCACATGTAACAGATGCAGAACTGTTTGTAATTCTACAAAACTATATGTCAGAAAATATATTATCAGGTGTTTAAAAATCTCTACATGTTCATTTGAAAGGGACGTAAGTTGTACTTTAACTTTTTCTAGATAAGGGAGGTTTGGTATTTTTTTTTTCTGTGACAGTATCTTTAAATCCAACTACTAATTACCCCACATGTTGAAAAAGGAAGGAATGGAGAATCTAGACATTTTACAAATATAGCTAAGGTTAAGATAATGTATAGCACACCACACCACATACACACACACCCTCTGGATTAGTATCATATCACATGCTTTGCAGTATTTTATCTCCATTCATCTGTTTATCTCCATTCGTCTGTTTCTAAATTTACTTTCATACATCTTTATATCAAAGTATCAGGAAAATTTAGAACTTTTGTATTGTTTGCTAGTTTTGCATGAAGTGAAAGAGAGCTACCAAATTCTTAACAGTTAGCTGTGCTTTAAATCGCCCCCCTTCCCTCACCACTATCATTATTTTGGCTTATTAAGCCACTGACATATTCTTTAAAATTCTTTTTCTGACATAAGTACATGAAAACTGTTAAATAAACAAAATGTACTGCTTCAAATAAATTCTATAATCACTCTACTCCAACAGATGCTCTTCTCTGGCTTGGTATGTTTAGTTAACAACTGGCAGGATCTCAGAACATTAGAGTATCAGAAACAAAATTTGTATTTTCATGGCATGGTCTCACTAGATGGCTCTGGCTGGCCTGGAGCTCACTATGAAGACCAGGCTGACCTTAAACTCACAGAGATCTGCCTACCTCTGCCTTCCAAGTGCTGGGCATACACTACCATGCCGGGCTAGAAACAGATTTTCTCTCCCTATTGAATACTTGAATTTAGTGTAAATTATGCACATGTGAACGTTAGAAGATGGCCTAATCTCTGACAATACTTCACTGTCTCTAGTGACAGTAGTGGGATTTAGCATTAGAAACTTAATTGGGTATAAATAACAGTTTGGGTTCTCCCTTGATAAAAAGTAAACAAAAAACACGCTTGAGAATTCATCAGAATTCTTGAACATATTTTAAGTCATTTGAAATTTGAATGGGATAACTAGTCGTTTGGGGTAAGTTTTTGAGGGTTTGTTTTAAACACCATCCTTGTATCTAAGTGTAGATGACTGTTACTATTGTGATACCACTGTACTGCATCAGCAGAGCACAGAAGCTTGTAATCTCAAGTGTTTTTAGCTCTAGATTATTATAACTGTAATTCAAACCAATTCAGCTATATTTTCAGTGTTTTGCTGAACACACTAAGGTGATACTGTAAATATTTTTCTTCAGTGATCCATTCTGTAATCATACAGAGTTTGAGTTGATGACCCAAAGTCCAGCCAGTTAGAGGTGGTGTATGTCCAGAGAGCTGGTAACGAACGATGGTTCGAAGGAAGGAAATAAGACACTGCCAAGTATTATGACCAATATACAGTTAGCCCCAAGGGAATGGTTACTCAGGAACTAAAGAGCAAGCTTAGATAGCCCATTCTTCTCTCATCCCTTAAACTATGTTTCAGGTATTTATTGGAAATTATTAGGAAAGAGGCCTGAGAAATTTAGCAAATGATAATATTCAAAATTTGCTTTATACCTTCTGTGACTTTTAATTTCACTTTGATGATTAAGTTTTACTACTTGAGATTGCATTCTGAATACACCTGTGAGACTGGTCACAGGTCATACAGGTCTACTTGTTTTGTTTTGTTTTGAGAGGGTTTTTCTCTGTAGCCCTGGAACTCAACTTTGTAGACCAGGCTGGCCTCAAACTCAGAGATCTGCCTGCCTCTGCCTCTGCCTCCCAAGTGCTGGGATTCAAGGCGTGTGCCATCACTGCCTGGCTACAGGTTTTTTAGTTTTGGTTTTTCGATACAGGGTTTCTTTATGTAGCCCTGGCTGTCCTGAAACTTGCTCTTACAGGTTTTTATTGCCTTTATTTTAAGGATCATTTTCATTGGGTATTAACAGTGGCTTACATAGATAGATAGGGTCTCTTACCTCAGGGAAGATCGTTTACGAGCAACTCCTGTTATTGACCAGTTTTGGAGAATTACTTTGACACATCTCATGTTAACTACCGAATGCAAAAAAGTATTGTTTAATGTAGTTACCGGCTGTCTGCTACGGAACATTTCTCTAGATATTTAGGACCTTATTAACAAGTAACATTTAGATATGAAATAAACTTCTGTCATTAGTAATACTGATCTTGTCACTATAGTGATGGTATAATTTTTTTTTATTTTAGAACATTAATAAAGTTTTGTCCTCATCTTTCAACAATCAGTTGGCCCAAACTTAAAATACTGAAGTGCAAATCTTGTGCTTTTTTTCCCCCCTGGATCTAAAAACAAGGTCTCCATCTTAAGATTCTTATAAAATCAGAGCCCTTGCAAAATTGGTTTAAATTCCACTCATTTTAACGTAGATTTAAAGTTACCTTTTATAACAAATAGATGTGTATTCTAGGTTGGCTAGATGTTCTACTTTCCAAGACTATATCGTTTAACAAAATTGTGCAACACAGACTTTTCACAAATTTGATTATTTTTTTCAAACAAGAACAGATCATGAAAATAGGCCATAGTAGTAAAATGTATATTTAAAGAATAAGATAACAAAGGGGAGATAGATCACTAATATCACAGAGTTAATTGCAAGTTCTGCCATTCTTTGAGATGCCAAGTGTTTCAATTCATATTTAATGATGCTCAAATCGTGGAAATTTTAACATTTGTTCCAAAATAGCAGAAACTGTTAAAAAAATTGTGAATTATTGGATAAAATGCCATTACTTGTATATCTGACATTTAAAGTTTTTAATTATGGAGTTGACATGTTTTTTGTAGTATAATACAATGACTATTCTCTTGTAAAAGAAAAGGAAAAACTAGTAAAGAAAGTTTTAGTTGATGTTATTTGCTTGTATCAATTACTAGTATTTTAAGATTTAAGCTATTGCATACTTTCCTTTAGAGTGCAGAAACCCCTCTGGAGCCTTCATGCCTGCTGTAGAGCAATAAAGGACTGAAAAGCCTATCAGTATTTCAGGCTGGCTTGACTTTAAGCACTAATGCTAAAAACTGGAGAGTCTCCTTTTTGGAGGGAAATGCTACTTAGACTAAAACCAAGCATATATAGTGTAAGTATTTGGGCAGAAAACTAGCAGGTCCTTTAACTTGGCAGTGAAGTATTGCAGTTGCTATGTCGTCCATAGGCACTAGCTGTTAGACACTGCTCTGATTTCACATTTGTGTGTATTACAGTTGAGAATGGATAACTGCTAACAACATAACAGTATAGTGTTCTTGGCACACCTCACTGTACAGTATTTAAAGTTTTGTATTAATAATAAAACTAAGTTAATATATTACTGATTTTCCCTCAACTTCACATTGGTTTTTAAAAGTAATGTTGTCTAGTTTCCTGGAATTATACTTTAATACCATAATGCATCAACAAATAGTTCATTCAGTTTTATAAAAATGATTCTTAGCGTAATAAAGTTGTTTTTAAGATGTCCATATATGAATTACACAGGAACTGTAATTTCTTTCCTTAATGCAGATTTTAATATTAGATTAAATTGATCCAATCATAAAAAAGAACAAGCAAAGTTTCTTTAGAAAGTTAGGCCATGTAATGCTTAATATTTCAAAACAAGTTGTGTTCTAATAGAAAATTTGTATTTTTGAAAAAGTACTAGTTATGGTGAGAAAATGAAAGAAAATACAGAAAATAGCACCAAATTCCTTATTTTCATTGTTTACCTGTCAATTGTCCACTTATCTTAAATTTTAGCATATTTACTTAGTATTTATTGTATCGTAGTAGACCGTTTATCTCTGTTTAGAATGCCCTCGATGCCATACTCAGGTGCAAGTCTAGCATACTACCTGCTGTGTAACCTTTCGGTTTCTTCTCGGGAAGAAGGGCGTTACCCCTAGAGTTGTGAGGATGGATGAATTACTACCTGAGCGTTAAAACTGCCTGGCAAGTGTACATTGAGATACTTGCTGTGACAGACATGTTCAAAGTGATAGAGTTCACCTGCCACTGAAGTGCAGTGCAGCCCTCTGTGAGGTGTAGGGTATGTGTGTTGCTTATTAAATCTAGAATTTGTTGCATTTGTAGTATGTTACTAATGAGTAAAAACTGGATGTTTTTACATCCTTATATTTCTATGGGGCTTTAAGATCTCGTTAACTACCGAGAGTCTGGAGAATTGACATCACGTGCTGTGACCTGGATGCGCTTTTAAAGGCCCGTTTCCGCTGTAACCTTGAGGGTTTACAGCTGTACCTCTGTGTTCTGACCATGGGTGCACTTGCTGAGAGTAGTGCTGATGCAGCAGGCTCTGTGAACTAATAATTACCTTTGCTTTATGCTGAGACTGCAGTCACAAACTTGGCCTGGAGGTCTTCTGTGTGCATGCCATTGGTCACATACCATCAAGATAGAGCTATCAAAAGCTTGAGCAAATAAAGTAAGGTAAACATTCCTCTTAAGATAGTTCATTACTGGTTTTGTTTTTATTGACTGTCATTCCCCCAGTAAATACAATCTGACTGAATAACCAATTGTTTCTAATAATTAAAAATGTACAGAGACAAATTGAAGTAAGTCAATTGATTTTCTAAACTACGGTACATGGGGAGTGAAAAACAAGTTCTTCCATCCAATTCATGCTCTGTGGAAGGAAACCAGCTTTTCATTCACTTATGCTTTTGTGTGTGTGTGTGTGCACGTGTGCATGTGTGTGCATGTATGTGTCTGTGTGATTATTCCTGTCCTGGTTTATGAATAGAGATGAAGATGAGATGTGGTCTGCCTGTAAAATTACTAATTTTTACATTTGATTTGTGGAATCAGGATATTGTATAGTCGTAACCATCCATTCAAAACAAATATTGTCAACAGCCACACTTTCCTAGGAACTGGTGAAGCAGTTCTGAAAGACAAATCCCATGTGTTCTTTTGTAAATGGGCAGTCAAGTAAAGACCACCCTTAAGTCATTACAGTGTAAGTCACTATAGCTATGAAGTGGTTCCTTTCCCTGGATTCAGACGGTAGTTTAAACACTTATCACACGATGACTGTCAAGCTTACACAGATTAGGTGGAACTGTGTCTCTGGACATGACGTGGTTGGTACTGTCTTGAAATAACCCTCACAAGTCTGGCTCCCTCATAGAAATTGGTTGGGTCTCGGGCTTTGCTGCAGCCCCAGACAGTGTGATGGAGGACACAATGCCTCCCTTCGCTGAGGCTATGCGAGCAGTTGGTATAGTGGCTTATGCTCCTGTAATCAACCTCTCACCCATGTTCCCGTATAAACCCATTGACTCTCTTTGCCAAGTAGACGCGGGTGGAATCCTTTCTTAGGTCTGTTGTTGGTGCTGTTTGAAGTGAATAGTTTTCCCTCCCTATATCTCCCTAGGAAAAGTCACAAAACACCAATGTCTTGTAGTTGAGTGGTATCTGGAATAAACCCAAATGTTTAGGACTACACCGTCTGTGCTGTTAAACTCAATGCTACACTCATAATTTAGCAAAAGAGTAAGATATGGTTGTTCTAAGTCTTTTGAATATTATTTAAATCTAACTTAATTTTCTGTTCACCAATTTAGTTTGAACTCATTTCAAAGTACAGAACTTGGCTTTTATTTCATGCTAGTTTGCTTTCTGAAGCCCAATTTTCTACTCGAGCTCCTCTTTTGGGTTGACTTTTTCTTACCTCCAAATGTGGGGTTCTACGGAAAAAGGTTTCATACTTTCCCCAGTGACTAATCTGGGGAAATTTGAGAATCAGTAGTGAGATAAAAGTCTAATACCCCCAATTCAAAAGTGCTAGACTACTGATTTGCTGGATAGGTTTCTCGCTTTGGCAGGAGGGCTGTCCATGGGTCATGTTTCTCGAGGTGTAGTTTGTGTACTATATGCTCTTCCAGAATTTCTGTAGAATCATGTGTCAGGTACTTTGTAAAACATAGTAATAGGTCTGGGGATGTAGCTTAGGTTGGTAGAGTTCTTATCTGGTATGCACAGAGCACTGGGTTTCATCCCTTAACACCACGTAAACTAGACGTGTGCGCACCTGTCATCCAAGTGCTTGGGAGATGGAGTTAAGAGGAGAAGAAGTGCAAGCCCCTCAGATGCATGAGACTGGGACAGTGGTTCTCAACCTTCCTAATCCTTTGACCATTTAATGCAGTTCCTCATGTTGCAGTGACCCCTAACCATAAAATTATTTTTTATTGATATTTCATAACTAATTTTGTTACTGTTATGAATTGTAAATATATTTGGAGATACAAGTTTGCCAGAAGGGTCATGACCCACAGGTTGAGATCTGGAGAAAAAAGCAACCATACGGAATAATAAGCTTGTCTGAGCAGTGCGCCCTCTCTGCTTTCATTATGCTCACATTTTAGTGAGGAGAAAACATTAAAACAAGTGGACATAGAGGAGAGCTGGGCGCTGTGGTACCCTATTGGAAGAACTAAGCTGACGTGCTAACGATTAGAGAACGCTTCCTGATCCCCTAGCTGAGACAGAATTATTGGGTCCTTAAAAATCAACTATCAATTTTGAACACGTCGAAAAAATTATTTACAAGGCCAGTCCGACAAGCAAAATGAAGAACTGGGTGGAGTTAAGATGGGTACTATTCTTGAAGAATAACTGAGTTTGCCTCCCAGCCCCCACACTGGGTGGCTCACTACTGTCTTCTGCCTTCCTCAGGCACTAAACTTGTATACCCTCCCCCATAATTAAAATCTTTTTTTAAAATTAAGTGAGATGCTTATGTTCACCACACTGTAGTGTAGACCCTAATATTTTCTATATGGATGTGGTGATCATGGGGAAAGAGGAGAATTTTGTAAGGCTTGTCAGAATACAGTCTCTAGGGTCCAGCACGATGACTCAGTGGGATTGGTGCTTACGGCCAAGCCTGATTTAATTCAATCCCAGGAGACCAACATGGCAGGCAAGAATGGACTTCCACTTGTCTTCTGAACTTGGCACATGAACCATGCATGTGTGGGCCTACACACACACACACACACACACACACACACACGAATAAGTAAGTAAATGAGTATTAAGATGGTTGCTAGGGAAAGAGAAAACTAACATAATGAGAAGTTGTACTGAGTGTATGAAAACTCAGATATATGAGCTTTGGAATCAAAAGGTAACTCTGTTACTAAATATTTCAATGTATTTATACACATGCAGGCACACACAGAGAGAATGTAAATGACATAAAGCAAAGGTCAAATTAGGGCTTGGAACCCAATCCTCAGTTTTGTTGTCTTTTAAAGATGGAGTTTCATGTAGCTCAGGCTGAATACTCAATGACCATGAACTCCTGATCCTCCTACCTCCACCATCTGTGTAGTGGGGTTACAGGCACGTGCCTATAATGTCGTGCTGGAGGCATGTTAGGTGGTTGTTCTGCCAGCCAAGCTACATCCCTAGTCCAGAAATCTGCCTCTTGATTTCTTTCATCATTAGAGAGAAGGATCATAGAGATTCCTTATAGCCCTGTACCAATGGCTCTCGCTTTTCTTGTTTCTCTTAAAGTGATTAGTAACCAAATGTCTGACTTAAGTTTCATTTAGGAAATTACTTTTCAATTTAAGATTATCATATGATATTTCTTATAATGTTATTGGGCTCTTTGGTAGATGTTACATTTGTATTACATATTTTAGTTCAGTGAGATGATAGAAAAACCAAATTGTAAACTGAGCATAGTGGTACACGCCTCTCATCTAGCAAAAGGGAAGCTATGTAGGAAGATTGGGAGTTCAAAGTCAGCCTGGACTATATAATAAGACTCTATATTAAAATATAAGTAAATAAAGAAAAGGGGCCTCAGGAGATGGCTTAGTGGTAAGAGCTTGCTCTGCTAGCAATAGGATCTAGGCTTGAGTTCCCACCACCATGTAAAAAGCTGAGTATGGCTATGTCTCCCTGTACCCTGGCAATAGCATGCACACAAAACAATACATAAATGACATGCTCACATGATTATTTTAATACTACTTGTAAAGTATGTTTTAGATTAACTGCAAGTGGGAATTGATTATATTAACAAATAAGCTTTTCCTAGCCTATATAAATGCATTGCTCTCTTCTGTCAGTCATCTTGAATTGATCTCTATTAGCAATCTCATCTCCTGTCACTCTGTCATAGGACAGTATAGGTTAGTCACCCGTATATTTGAGAATCTGGTTTACAGTGCTCCCAAATGTGAGCTCTGTAGGCTGAAAACTACACACCTGACTTTATGTGATTGCCACAGTAAACCACGCAAAGTTAAATTCAGGTCACATATGTAAGAAACAAATCTCATTTTTAGCTTGAGTTTTATCCCTGAGATATTAAGTATATGTAAATATTCCTAAATCTGAAACATTTCTTCCCAGGTATTTCTGATAAATCATACACAACCCACAGTGTTATTGTATGACCCACATATTTAAAGCATTCGGGTAAATTTTTTAAATTAACATGTTTAGGCAAATGTACAGTTACTTTTCCAGTCAATTTTAGAGAATTCTCATCAACTCCAAAGAGATCTGTACTCATTAGTGCCCCGTTTCTTCTGAGGACCTTCTCCTTAGGCAGTTAACTTGCTTTTTGTTCCTCCATTAGCTTTTTAAAGTAGGTAGGGCAGAAGATAAGCAGACTGATGTTTTGAAAGATCCCCTGGTACCTCAGCTTGTGGAAGGTATATTGGATTGGACCTGACTGGGAGATCAGTTAAAAGCCTGGGTGAGAAAGGGCAGCTTGGACAGATGCACAAGTAGTTGGGGTGGAGAGGTGAGATAGGTCCTTGTCTGAGAGGCTGGCTGGCCATGCTGCTAATTTAGCACTGGACACAAGTGAGTTCTGCTGTGGGCATGGCAACTCTGTATGTTAGTGTTTCCAGAAGGAGAAATACAGAGTTATGGGTTTGGAACTAAAAGAAAATGACTGTTAACCACAGGATATAAGTGAAATCATGAGTGTGGGTGGGACTGTCTAAAAAAGTATAGATTAAGAAGAGCTAAAATAAAAGGACAGACTTTACAAAGGAGCCTGAGGAATGCAAACTATAGACAGGATATCACAGAAATCAAAGATAAGTATAAATAGAGTATAAATTTCTAATAAAGTATAAATTAAATTGAATGCTATACAAACTCTAAGTAAAACAAAGAGTAATTCATTTTCTCCAAACGTCCAAAGACATAGGATCTGGGCCATAGTTGCAACAGTATGGTAGTGTTGCCAAGGTCAGTGTGCTAGAGGGTGGAGGTTGATGGGGATGGAGGTCAAGATACTCTGCAGGAATTTGACTGAAAAGGAGAAAGGGAGAGGGCAGCAAAGACAAGGTTGGCTAAGATGCAGTTCATAGGCCACTTAGAACTTCTTAAAGCACTTTATTTCTTGCCTTGGTTTAGAAATGCTTGGTATGTCCCTCAAGGATTCATTCATTGAGGCTTGGTCCTTAGAGCAGCTGCGCTGGAAGACGAAGCTTCATAGAAGTCTGTTGATCGTTGTGCCATCTCTTCAGAAACTTCCAGGACTCTTGTCTTCTGGATTTCTGTTTTTGATGTGACATTCTCCTATACTTATGCTTGGCATTTTGACCCTCCACAGTTAGGCTGACACTGCGGGCCAAACCGACGCTGCGCTCCTCCAGCTTGATCTTGGATTCTGAACTTCCAGAACTTTGAGCTAAATAAACCTATTTCATCACAGTAACAGAAGAGGGGGCTAATGCAATGTTTTATTGACAATGTAGAGAAGAAACAGAGAGTCTCTTGCTGACCATAGAACTCATCAATTGGTCTTCACTGGCTGGATAACAAGCAGGGATCATCCTGTGTCCACTTCTCCAGCATGGGGATTACAGGTCTGCACTGCCATGCTTGGCATTTCACTTGAGTGCTGGAATCCAAACTCAGGTCCTGAGGCTTACACAGGAAACAGTTCACTTCCAATGCATTACCTACACACACACACACACACAACCCTACTTATTTTCTGACTCTGTCTGACTCTGTGTATGTGTGTGGCTACACCATGACCCATGCATGTGTGGATGTCAGAGAACAACTTGTGGGAGTTGATTCTTTTCTCTACCACGTGGGTACCAGGATCAAACTTAGGTCATCAAGCTGGGAAGCACCTTAGCTGGTGAGTTATCTAGCTTGTCAGTTCCAATATGTTTCTAGACATGTAAAAACCAGTTCATGTGTGAAAGAGGTTAGGGTCTTGGCCTGAAGAATTAAAATAGGGTTTTCACTTATGCTAATGGTTGAAAATTACATGGAGAATAGAATGCTTCTTCCTTGTGTAGTATCGCCTTAAACTATACAAGAGTCACATATTCCTACTCCCGGTACTACTAAAGGCCAGTAATTACCTTCATTAGTCATGATTTCTCCTAAAATTTCTAGAATTAATATTCCCTGTGGAAGTGCCTAGATATGCCATCCGTAGAGAAGACAAAGGCTGAGAAGACAAGAACTATTATTGTCTATAAAATAGAAGGTGACAAGCGTCAGGATAGGAGTAGTGCTGCACTACACACGTACGCTCATGTGTTGGTGGATGAAATTTTTCCTGTGAGTGAAATGATAGAAACCTTGCTTTAAAGAGAGGGTGTGGTATAGGTTGGCAAGTTATTTCAGATTTTGGATGTTGAGATTCTCTCTCCTAGTCTGGAGTTTCTGGCCTCCACCTTCAAATACTGGGTAGTAGAATTACTCGTTGCAATAAGGGCCAGCATATGAACACTGTGAAAGAAACTTTTTGAAGAGAAAGCATGATTTTTATTACCCCAGGCCAGAATGTTGAAAATTTCAGAGGATGTGAATTCATTTCCTATTGGTGCAATAGCCAGTTACTACAAACGTGTGACTCAAAACAAATTTCTTATCCTAAGGCTCTGAAGGTCAGGAGTGAGAAAGGCATCTCATTGAGCTAAAAGCAAGATAAGAGTAGGGCTGCATTCCTTTCTTAAGTTCTGGGAGAGAATCTGTTTTCTTGTTTTTCTGGTCCCTAGAAGTCATCAAAAGAACAAACAATCCAATAAAAAATGGAGTAGAGACCTAAACAGAGATCTCTCAACAGAGGGATATAAAATGGCTGAAAGATACCTAAGAAAATGCTCAACATCCTTAGCCATCAGAGAATTGCAAATCAAAATAACTCTGAGATTCCATCTTACACCTGTAAGAATGGCCAAGATCAAAAGCACTGATGACAACTTATGCTGGAGAGGTTGTGGGGTAAAGGGAACACTTCTGCATTGCTGGTGGGAGTTCAAATTGGTACAGCCTTTTTGGATATCAGTATGGTTATTTCTCAGAAATTTAGGAAACAACCTTCCTCAAGACCCAGTAATACCACTTTTGGGTATATACCCAAAGGATGCTCAACCATACCACAAGGAAATGTGTTCAACTATGTTCATAACAGCATTGTTTATCATAGCCAGAACCTGGAAATAACCTAAGTGACCCTTGGCTGAAGAATTGATAAGGAAAATGTGGTACATTTGCACAATGGAGTACTACACAGTGGAAAAAAAATAATGACATCTTGAAATTTGCAGGCAAATGGATGGATCTAGAAAACATCATATTGAGTGAGGTAACCCAGACCCAGAAAGACAAATATCATATGTACTCACTCATAAGTGGCTTTTAGACATAAAGCAAAGCAAACCAGCCTATAATTCACAATCCCAGAGAACCTAGACAACAATGAGGACCATAAGAGTGACATATATGGATCTAATCTCCATGGGAAGTTGAAAAAGACAAAATTTCCTGAGTAAATTGGGAGCATAGGGACCATGGGAGAGGGTTGAAGGGGAGGGGAGAGGAAGGGAGGAGAGCAGAGAAAAATGTAGAGCTTAATAAAATCAATAGAAAAAAATTTTCATAATAAAAATGTCTGCCAGGTGCTGTGGGATAATGCTCTTCTACTCTGTAAAGATTTGTCACTTGTATTGCTTTAATAAAATACCGATTGGCCAGTAACCAGGCAGGAAGTATAGGTGGGGTGACCAGAACAGGAGAATTCTGGGAAGAGGAAAGGCTGAGTCTGTAGTTGTCACCCAGACATAGAAGAAGCAAGATGAGAAGGCCTCACTGATAAAAGGTACCAAGCTGTGTGGTAACATAAACAATAATTATGGGCTAATATAAGTTATAAGAGTTAATAAGAAGTCGGAGCTAATTAGTCAATCAGTTTGTGATTAATGTAGACCTCTGTGTGTTTCTTTGGGATTGGATGGCTGTGGGACTGGGCAGGACAGAAATCTCTGTCAACAAATGTCAAAATTTAAGTCATATGATATGTTACTTTGGTGAAGAGGTTTTGCTTTTGTTTCCACAGGAAATGAGAGGCTGTGGATTTATTCTGGGTTAAGAAAAAAAAAATAAGGTTTGATCAAGGAAGACCCCCTGAGAAATCTCCGATAAGAGCAGATGGCCCAGATGTCTGAGTTTTATATCCAGAACAGTTTCAAGACTGCTGGCTGAGATGATCAAGTCTCACAGAATACTCCAGTCAGGACTTGATCATAATTCTAAATTTTCTTTAGGTCCCCATAACATTATCAGTGCCCCCAATCAGCAGAAAGTAGCCTAGAAAACTACGCCCATATTCCCAAAAAATGGATTATGGATGTTTGTCTTTGTGTATAGTGTTGGTTACAAGTTGCTATGAATAATGGTCAGGACAAAAAGCTAAACAAAGGAGGTTAGATTCAGAGATTTTGTTTTGAATAAAAAGGGGGAGGAAGTGCTGTGGGACAATGGCCTTGTACCCTGTAAAGATTTGTTGCTTGTACTGCTTTAATAAAATGTTAATGGGCCAGTAGCCAGGCAGGAAGTATAGGTGGAGCAACCAAAACAGGGGAATTCTGGGAAGAGGAAACAGTCAGTGAGCAGTCAGAGGAAGCAAGATGAAAATGAATCACTGATAAAAGGTACCAAGCCACGTGGCTAACACAGTAACACAGACAAGAATTATGGGCTAATGTAAGTTAATTAACATAGACCTCTGTGTGTTTCTTTGGGATTGAACGGCTATGGGACTGGGTGGGACAGAAATCTCTGTCAACAGCCAGGCATGGGAACACATGACTGCAATCCCAGCACTTGGAAGGCTGAGACAATAGGAGGCTAGCCCAAGCTATGAAGACTCTGTCTGAAAAGCCAGCACAACAACAGTAAGAACAACAAATCCCAGAGAACATGACCAACAAAATAAATTTATCATGGAATGTGAGTATAAAGATAGCTTAAAGAAATTTTCATTGGGAAAGTTTGACATAAGTGTTAGCTGTCTGTCTAAACCGTTCTCAGCTGAGGAGAAAGTAAGAAAGCTATCCCTTCTTGTTTATGTTTGTTTTGTTTTTGAGATAGTCTCACTCTGTAGCTCAGGCTGGTTTGTAATTCATTATGTAGTTTAAGCTGGCCTTGAACTCATAGCAATCCTCTGGCTCAGCTGGGATCATAAGCATGTGCCACCATGCTTGGCTTATTTTCCATTTTTTGATACACACACCACACACACACACACATTTTTTTCTTGCCTGTACTGCAGTGTCAGTGGGGGCCAGAAGAGGGCATCAGATCTCCTGGAACAGGAGTTACCATTCACTGTGAGCTACTAAGTGGACTAGGAATTGAAACCAGGTTCCCTGGAAGAGGAGCAAGCGATCTTAACCACTGGGCCATCTTTCCAACCCCAGTTTGTAAAAATTATAAATGCTTTCCAAAGCACTTAACCCACCTGCGTTCCTACAAGCAAAGCAGGTGGTTCTGTTTTGACAATTTTGTCCTCTCTCTCTCTCTCTCTCTCTC
>JABTXL010000001.1:5873805-5958899 GCA_025134845.1 Neodon shergylaensis
GAAGGGAAAGAATTTAACTTCCTCCCTCCTTCTCCCCATACCCCACCTTTTATTTGCTCAACTTGACAAAGTCAACTGCCTGGCGCCTCAAGGGAAGGCGCTGGGCAGGGTCATACTTCCAATTTTCTATACACGTGCTCCCTGATCCTGACTTACGTAAATTCTGGAGATATGAACTCGGGTCCTCAAACGAGCAAGGCAAGTGCTTTACCCACTGAGCCATCTCCCCAACTCTAAACGTTTTACTTTTAAAGAAAACCCTCAAATTAGTTTGATACATTTGAGCTAGTTTATACAAATGGCTGTGAACTATTTTAATTTCATACATCTAGTTTTATAAGATTTAAATAATTTCGCATCTTTTTAGGTTTCTTAAAAATAAACTTTATAATAACATGCAAAGGTAATACTATCTTTTGGAGAACTTTCCTCTATATAAAACGAAGGGAAAGAATTTAACTTCAAAATCTGAAAACACTTGCCTCCAAGTTCTACAAAGGTAGTCTGTACAAAACTAAACACAGCAGTTTTGCTTCCTGTTAGAATATAAATAGAATAATGTATGACCCAAGAGTAAATAAGAAGGCACTGATTCCCAATAACATTGGAAGACTAAAGAACTCCACAATTTAGCCCGGAAGAAGCCGAGATAGGAAAATCATGAACGAGCCTGGGCTCCTCGGTGAGTTTGAGGTCAGCCTGGGGTATTTACATAACACCGCTTACCTAAAAAACATTAATTTCTAAATAAATCTCTCTCATTAGACCTTACTAAGTTACCCAGAAGATAAAAATAATATTTAAAAGTGCGTTTCCTTCCCAGAATCTATACCTTGAGAAAAAGGAAGTTGTTTTTTTTGTAAGCCAGTGTATCTACCTGATGGCATCGAACTGGAAGCTCATCTTGATTTGTATTTGCACCTGTACCTCTAATTTGCAAAAGACGGTGCGTACAGTTTCAAAATAGCAAAAATGTCAGTTTGTTACAATATTAACCTGTGGGTCAGCACTCTATGCAGCAGAGCATGGTGCCTTGCAAATTTGGGCTCTTCACCGTGTCCAGTCGTTACTGTAGTTAATAATCTCCTTGTATGCCTCTTTAGCCGTGTTATTCCTAATTGCTAGAGAAGCTGAAACCGCAAGAAGCTCCTTTCCTTATGCAGGATTCTCAGGTTACTGCAGCTTTCGGGGCAGTTCCCGGCTCGGGGCTCCTCCACCCCTCCACCGCGCATAGCATCCCGTCCCCTTTGCAGATGGAAAAGGTGGTTAAGCTTCTTGAGCACCGACCATTTCCCATTCCACTCCAATCTCCAGATAACAATGCCTTCCCCTTGTCTCACTTTTATTCATTTTTGGGGGAAACAAGTGATGCTATCACAGGGTCTTGGGCACTGTCCTCGTCATTTCTGAGCAAAACTAGTTCACACATGCTTAAAAAATAACGGTCGCGCCAATTTTCTGGCTAGAAGGTTAAGTGGAAGACCGCGCCCCCTAAGTGGCGAGGCTCACGGCGCGCGAACCACAGCCCGCGAGGTCCTCCGCCGCCCAGGACCCCCGGTGTCCCCGCCCCAGGGGTACGCTCCGCACCGCTCCGGAGGTGGCGGTGGCGGGATCGGTCCCCGGGCGGCTTCCGGCCCACGCCCCGCAGTGCAGAAACTCGCCTTCCCGGCAACCTCCGCGCGGGGGCGCCCCCACGGCCGTGCGGCCCAAGACAGCGTTGCGGGCCCTGTCAGCCGCCCGGGCCGCGAACCGGGCCTCGCGCCTCCCTCGGGCTCCGCGGCGCTCGCTCCCCCGACTCCCGCGATTTCCAGTCCCGGCTTCCAGCGCCGCCGGCCCCGCCCTCCGCCGCGCGCGCGCGCGCTCCCCGCCCCGCCCCCGCCCCGCCCCCGCCCTCGCGCAGCCGCCCCAGCCAATGAGGATCGGGGCCGCGTGCGCAGATTCAAACGGCGGCTCTTGAGGGAGGCTAGGCGCGAGATTCGGCGGTGCGGACAAAACCCTGCAGGAGGCTGCGAGTGCTGCAGAGCTGCTCGCTGCGGGGAGAGGGCGGGGGTCGGCGCCCGTGACGGAGCCGCGCCGGGCCGGCAGCGCCGAGGCGGAGGCGGAGGCGGAGGCGGCGGGAGGGGCGGGCGGAGGGCGGGAGCACGCCTCCTGACATGGTGAGGGCATCCCTGGCCGGGCCGGGCCGCGGCTAGGAGCAGCGGGTCTTTGGTCCGCCCCTCGGTCCCCGACCTGACCGGGCCTGCCTTCCTCTGCCGGCCACCTGAGGGAAGGAGCGGGGGAAGCGGCGGGAGGGTCTCGGAGAGGGAGCATTCGCCGAGGCTGGAGGAGGCTGACCCGCGTCCCCGCCCAGCCCGCGCCTATGCGGTACTTGAAGGATGGCGAAGAGGTCGCGCAGGTGGGTGACATGCCCTCGGCCCGGGCCTAGCGGCCCTGTGTGGGCCCCGGCTCTCTCCCCGTCCTTTCCCGCCGGTCCCCACGCAGGCCCTCTCAGGCCTGGACATGTTCCTTTCCGCTGCCCCACACCCACTTCGGCCGCGCTGGCCGGAGCGCATCCATCACGACAGGGGAGTCAGGGCCACTGTGTGTGGGGGACCCTAACAAGTGCTCAAGTTGTTCCTTTGTCCGGGTTCTCCCACATCTCCCAACCACTTACACGAGAGGTTTCTTGCCAGGTAAGTTTGTGCACGTTCAGGGGTTACGCCACCCCAGAAGTAGTCGTGTTTGCCTAGGTGACTAGAATCTGGCTTACCGAGCCAATCACAACAGCATCTCCATGACAAACCTGGGTGGGCAACGTTCTGGGACATCCTCTTGAGAAAGGGACCTGCTAAATCTTCTGTCATCCGCACACTGGGGTTCTGAGCTTTCTCTCAGTAGCCTCTGAGAAGATTTTTACGTTGTTACCATCAGCTAAACTTGACCGCAAAACAATGTGTTGAAGTTACTTTGTATTCCGGATGTTCATGTTTGTTTCTGACTGTATCTGGGTTGTAACAAGTAGGACACAATTTTCTTGTGTTGCTGAAAGATGTGCTAGAATATCTTCATGAGCCTTTTATTTTATACCATTGTAATAGCTACTCCTAAATTGTGTGGAATAATCAGATGACAAAAATCTATAGTGTCTCGATTTTCAGTATTAAGGAAACCTTAATAATGAAAACCTTAGTACTGGGAGTTACTACAGAGTTAGATTTAAAATGGCTACACACAAAATACTTTGCTTTATTCATTTAAGCGTCTGCCGAGTGTAAGATAGTTCTGCAGTTATCAACATAAATTTAAGTAAGACATAATTGCCTTCTATGTATTAGCTGCAGAATAGGTTGGTCATTGCAGTGGAACAGATGTGCATACACCCCCAGGCCTTGCCACTGTTATCATCCTGGGTTAGATAGTTTAAGATTTTAGCAGCGTCTTTACTCAATAGAAGACGGTAGCCCTTTTCCCCCAGTGTGAGCAACCAACAATGTCTACGGATGGTGCCGCTTATCTTTTGGGGGCTAGAAGCAGGAGCATGCAGGTAAGAACTGCTGGTCTACAACTTCAAGGACAGAGCATTCCCATCTTCAGAAAACATGCGGATTTAAAAATAGTTAAGATTGCTGGGGTAATGCTTTAGGCCTTTTGAATTTTGAAGTCTGTTTTTAAATGATGTAAAGGGAAAAGTGAATGTATAAGTCAATAAGAGAACCTTGTATATACCTGCTGTGTGCCTTTATCTACTTAGAACCATTGTTAATGTTACATGAAACAGTATCTTGGCTAATTCTGTCATTAAAAGTTACTGTTAAACACTGATATATGAATGTCACATTCTTCTCAGATTTTTTTGTGTTTTCATGTCACAGTTGATCTTGCTTCCTAGTAGTAGGCTAAGGAGAAATGATTTAGCAATTACTTCTTGTAGATTATTTTATTACCAGCACTGGGAGTTTGACCTCTAAACATTAATTGTACTGTTGACTTTTATTTCTTGCCAGTTAATTGAAGTTTAATTGAAACGCTATAGAATGGTGTAAAGAGTTGTGTCTGGAGTAATTGTGCTGCAGTAGAACTGCACTTCTCCGGGGATATGGATAGAGGATGTGGTGAGAAATCACCATCGCTGGTGTGCTTCTTTGGGTTCTCTTCAGAGAGTCCCATGGGCTGTGAAATTTCTTGTACTAGAGGATAATAGAATGTGAAATATTTGAGGGTGAATATTATTCATTGGGTCCTCTTCTTTTGACTAAGAATCTTAGTGTAGATGAGTTCAATTTAGAACAGAAACAGGGTCATTCAGTACTTTGGGATCTCCAAATACAAACTTTTATTAATGTGAATGGAAAACTTTATAAGGATATAGGCATAAATTCTAATAGTAGACTCTTTCTATGTGATCTGAAAAATAAGGACAGCTAAGAGCAGAAAGTGTTACCCTAAATATGAAATAACTGAAAGATATTGGTTCTTTTTATTTTTTAATAGGTGCAGAGTCTGTCACTGAGATTTGCATATAGGAAAAGGTCATATAGTATTGTGACTTAAAATAGTTTTAGAACCTGGTGGCAGTTTTAATGATGTAATTTAGAGATAATTCTTTTATTGGGATATCTGTTAACAACATGCATTTGATTTTTAAGCATTTATGTAAAATAAGTGTAGTTTTATTTTAGTACTTAAAATTTTTATCTTTTCTTTTCATGTGTATACGCACATTCATGCATGCATACATACCTGCTAAGGTGCGCAAGGTGAAAGGGCAGTTATCTGGAATTAGTTCACTGCTTGTGCTATGTGTGTCCTGGGGATCACACTCAGGTTGATAGGCTTGACAGCAAACACTTGTCGCGCCATCTTTACTGTCCCAGTTTAGTTTTTAAAGGCTAATTAAACACTCAAAAATAATTATACTTAAAGTAATTCTGATGCTACAAAGCCTACTTACTAGGTACAGGTTAAGATATTTATACTTAAGATGACCAATGATTAAATTAAAATGATAAGATGAAAACTAGATTCTACACAGAAAGTTTTTTTTTCTTAGTAGTATGCATGCATTTGTGTGTGTGTATGTATGTATGTATGTATGTAGCAACTTCACTGCTGTTTCCAGAAACGAGTGGAAGTGAATGTATGTAAAACTATGAGAAAGGATTTTTTTTAGTTAGCTTTGTCTTTAATTAGCAGTATTATTTTGGGAAAGCAGATATAGTCCATTTCAGTTTTTATTTGTTAATATAAGGTGTTTGGACTTTTTAGTCTGTAAGGTAGCTTATATAGCTTTAATGTGTATGTTATTTTGAGAACTTTTGTTACCATTCTTTTTTGTTTAAAAATATACTTCTCTAAATGATTTATAAATATTGTCCATTGTCTTTGTTTATTGATAGTTATATAGAACTCTTTTCAGTATGTATTTCAGTGTTTGTAATATTAATGTCCAGATTATCTGAAGTCAAACTTTGTCTTATTCTAATACTAGTTTGCAGTCTAGAGATGGAAGCCCATCGTCATCATGCAGTACATCATATTTACCACTGGGTGGCCTGATTTCACTTTATTATATCAGCTTGGTAAAGTCTCATAATTTGAGTGCAGCTGAACTGAAAATAATTAAATATACAGTTGCCTGACCTCAAAAAGTATAATAAAGATGTTTTTTGAGACAGGGTCTCTCTATGTAGTACTAGGTAGCCTCAAATTCACCATCTCACTATGTAACCTGGGCTAGACTTGAATTCATTAAAATCATCCAGACTCAGCATCCCAAGTATTGAAATTAGAGATATGAGCCATTACAGGATATGAGCCATTATGACCAGCCTTGTATTTTTTACTGTGACAACTATTTGAGATTTGAGGAAATTTGAATTAAAAATGTGATCAAGTTGAAGCAGTTTTACTAGAACAAATTCTTTAATTTCTCTAATTATTTTTTCAGTAAAAATAAATTATATTTTTCCTTTGTTTAACTCATATCTATTAGATTGTTATTCTGTACTTCTCCCAAACATTTTATCTTAAAAGCCAAGTGTAATTTTTTTGTGTTGATTCATAAGTAAAGTCATGACTGTTGTATCCTATTAGCTTATACCCCAGTATAAAATTACCTTTAACCATTTTCCTAGCCTAACATGTTACAGGTATTTTTATGCTTCTTTTTACTGTTTCATAATCATCTTTTTCACTTTATTTAACCATAAAACAGTTTCTAGTCAGTTGTGGGAGTGCATATCTATAATATTAGCTCTTGGGAGACAGGAAGGAGAGTCATTAGTTCAAGGCCAGCCGAGATTACAAAGTGAATTCAAGGCTACCTTGAGATAGTCAGATGTGTCAAAACCAAAAAGAAAATAACAGCTAAGTATTAAACACTTTATAAAAAGAATTTTTCTTGACTTAAATAAGAACAGTAACAGTGATTGTGGAAAACAAATCTTAGATTGGTGAGCCTTTTGGTTTATAACTAGTATAATATTTTATCTACTTCTTTTGTCTTCTAGGTTAATCATGCTATAGTAGAAATAATTCATTTATTTAACTACATAGTAGAAAGCTCAATTTTACTGGATCATTACATATCACTAACACTGATTTCTGCAGTATAAAAATGCCCCCAAATGCTGTAAAATGTTGAAAAATGATTAGCTCTGTCTGTAGTCTCTAACTACTGCTGTTGTAGCATCTTTTCATTGTTAATGGGGAAAGTGGAACTTTGACAAGGTTACATATGAAGATTAATTCTTTTCCTTTAAAATTATTTTTTATACTTGTGTATGTATATGTTTGTATGTATGCATGTGTGGGTCCGCTTGCGCTGCAATCAGAGAATAGTCCTCAGGAGCCCTTCCACCATATGGAAGTCTCTTCTTCCACTGTGTGGGTCTTGGAGATCAAGCTTAGGTTGTCAGACCTACACAGCTGTCCCTGAATCATCTTGCTGGCTCCATCACTCCCCCTTTCTCTTATTAAATTATAAGCAGAGTTAGGCATTTTTTTTTGTTACAGTTAGTGAAATTGATATATTTCTAGGCTTCTTTGCTACATTACTAGAAATTGTATTATGCTTTCAACAATCAAATGTACATAGAAATAACTTGGGGCTAGGGATGTTGCTTCATGGTATGATGCTTGTTTGGCATAGATGAAGGTTCTGGGTTTAACACTTATCTCTGAAAACAAAATCAACAAAAAAAGCCCATGTACAAAAAGTTTATGCTAAAATTAGGAGATGGATTAGTCAAATGCTAGGAAAGTCCCAGTGGTAGAGATGATTCTAAGAATCCTACTTTAATGTTCCCTTGTCTTTACCCTCACCCACTCAGCCCAGCTTCCTGAATGCTGAGTAGATATATAACTCACTGTCTGAAACTGATGACCATGTTAAGTGTAAAACAGAATACAACCTTGTGAAGAAATAGAATTTCTCACAGAGTGTGCAGGTAAAAATAAATAACAGAGCTTTAAAGTGAACAAGGTTTTAGAAAAATTACTCCGTAGTGACTAGTGTTTTTGACCAAAGTAATACTTGTGTAACTCATATCCCTGAAATATTTTGATAAGAACCTTCAGGTGGATTTGTACAGATAAGATGTGATACAGGTATTTTTGTGACCATTAAAGATCTATACAGGCACATTTCTAAATTAAATTTTGTTTTGGCATAGAGAAAACCTAGTTAAAAATAGTTTTGAATATGTTGTGATGGAAGCTCTTAAGACCAAAGAGGAATGAGGACGAAGAGAACTTATGAGAAGCATGCCTGACAGTTTTTTGGGGTGTCAGGAAGTGGTATTGTTGTTAAGGCATTTCCAAGAAAGGTTAGGCTAGATTAAGATACTCTCAGTCAACCCCTTGTGTGCTGAATTTCCTTTAAAAGTTTGTTTTAGCAGGTTCTACTTCTTAAAATTCTACCACTCAGAGGTACATTTGGATTTGAACAAAAAAGAATGTCTTCCCCCTCTTTCTAGAGCAGTGGTTCTCAATCTTCCTAATGCTGCAAAATTATTTGGTGCTACTTCATACTGTAATATTGCTACTGTCATGACCCTCATGTTGAGAACCACTGATGTAGAGCTCGCTCCCCTCTTGTATATACTTTGAGATCATACTGGTATTAAGCAAGGCAGTCATTTTAGATGGACTGAAATGGAATACTGCAAATTTTGTAGTATAAAACAGTTAGAGGAGGAGGAAGACTAAGGAAATCATTCATTGATCTTACAAATATTTGAATGGCAGTGTTGAGCTTGGTTTGGGAGGTGAACATGGTAACTAACCTTGGTCTTTACACTGTTGAGCTTACTGTTTGGTTGGGAAGATTGGCAAATGTGATTTAGCATTAAGTTAAGAAAGAGCAGATACTCTGTAAACTACGGTGTGGAGCATTGTCCAGCCAAGGAGCTTACTTAGAAACTTGAAATCCTTGGACCTTGAAGCATTTCCATGTTATTGTGTGCTCCTGGTTAATCCCATGATGTTTCTGATAGTAGATCTTGGCTACTAGTAGTAGGTATTTTTTTTAACTAAACCTGTATATTGGTTTGAGGCATAGTTCCACAACAATATTAAGGATTAGTAGATTATTGTTACAATAGAGGCATCACAGCTAACAGACTAGAAGAGTTTGGTGTTTTGTCTGCCCCAGTATGAAAATTTCTGGTCAAATGGATTTGACAAATGAGAGGAAATTGAGGGTTCCTACAAAGGGTGTGTTATACGTGCATAAAATGTAGAGCTTGACTTTTAATTTTTGTAAGATCGAATTTGTATACCATATTTAGATATTAAAAGTCATTTATATATTGCATTAAATATACTGAAATCTTCAGACTTGATATTTGAAATCAGAATGAATTTTTAGGAGTTAAATCTAGTAAGAAAAAATAATTTTAAATACCATTAGATGATCAATTTACATAATACTGAACCATCTTTTCTTAAAGGTAAGTGATATGATAGTCATCTTACAGTCCTGAGAAGTTAGTATGTTTAGGGTTGTAAACTTATAACTTGAACCTTGTTCTCATTTCTAAAGGCACTTGAGGTTTGCCTTTTTAACTTCCAGTTTCTTACTATACTTTTCCCATTTTCCCAATGTGTTATATAACTAAAGTGGTTGGATAGTAAACTGTAGAACTCAACCGTGCCTTATTTGGTGAGACTTTGGGAAAACGTTACTTTTCTAAATCCAAGTTTTTTTGTTTTGTTTATTTGTTCTTTTTAAACCTCTGAACATGGCAATGCTGGTAATACTCCTCTCTTATAGTTGTGAAGTTTGCTTTCTTTTGATGATTTATTTAAATTCTTTTTAGACAGGATCTCACTATGTAGCTACACTTGCTCTGGAACTCCCTATTTAGACCAGGCCAGCCTCAAACAGAGGCTTCCATCTGCTTCTGCCTCCAGAGTGCTGGGATTAAAGACATGTACATCATGCTTGGCAAGGTTTCTTAAAAAAATATTTTGTGTGTGTGTATATGAGTGCTTGCCTGTGTGTGTGTGTGTGTGTGTGTGTGCGCGCGCGCACACATAAGCACTTTGTGTATTCTTGGTGCCTGGGGAGACCAGAAAAGGGTGTTGGGTCCCCTAGAATAGGTGGTTGTGGGTTCTAGGAACCAAATCCAGGCCCTTTGTAGGATCTGCAAGTATGCTTAACCCCTAAAGGATCTCTGCAGCCCCTGTTGTGAAATTTTTAGAGGGAAATTTAATAGACTGCTATAATCTTTGGTACTTGAAAAGTTTTACATAAATGCTAGTGAGTGTCATTTTCAGATGCTCATTACTTCTCAGCCCTCTAACTACTCAGTACCATATACTCAGATTATCGTAGAGCCTTGCCTCCTTTAGGGGTTCATTCTTGAAAATTCCCTTTTCCTTATTTCACTCCATATCAACCCAAGCTCTGATTTTTTCACTATATCAGTTTTCATGGGTCATCTCATGTCCTCAACTATTATTTTTAATTTTATTCTCTCTCTGTATGTGTGTTTATGTCTCTGTGTGTATACATGCACACATTTTCATGTGCTATAGAGGCCAGAACACAATCTTGGGTGTTTTCCTCAATATACTCCAATGTATTTTTTGTGATAGTGTCTCTCACTGAACCTGTAAGTTGCTGATTTGCCTTTGCTCACCCATCCTCAAAGCTCTCCTTCTTTTCCTCAAATAGTTATTCTCTTGCTTTCGTGCTACATTTATTCCAGTACCCTCTATTGTTCCCATCTTTTCCTTTAGGACTTAATTTTTTTTGTTTTGTTTTTTTTTTTTGTTTTGTTTTGTTTTTCGAGACAGGGTTTCTCTGTGGCTTTGGAGCCTGTCCTGGAACTAGCTCTGTAGACCAGGCTGGTCTCAAACTCACAGAGATCCGCCTGCCTCTGCCTCCCGAGTGCTGGGATTAAAGGCGTGCGCCATCATCGCCCGGCAGGACTTAATTTTCTAAACTTTGTTTAATCTTGAAACTATATTGTTTATTCTGAGTAGCTTCTTTAGTCACACCTGCATATATAGACTTAGAGCTTGAATTAAATAATTTAAATAAAAATTTTGAGCTTATATATTATATTCTTTTGTAGTGAGGATGAGGATGACGACCTTCAGTATGCTGATCATGATTATGAAGTACCTCAACAAAAAGGACTGAAAAAGCTCTGGAACAGAGTCAAATGGACAAGAGATGAGGTAGTTACCTGGCAAAATTTACTAGTCTCATATTTATCAAGTAATACTATTATAGTTATGAGCAACATTATAATAAAAACAATGTGAGAACAAATTATCAACTCACTTATACATTCTTTTTTTAAAAAATAAATTTATGACATTGTGAGGCAGTGGTGGTACAGCTTTTAATCCCAGGGGAGGCAGATGCAGGAGATCTCTGAGTTCAAAGCCAGCCTGGTCTACAGAGCGAGTTCCAGGACAGCCAGAGCTGTTAACAGAGAGAGAAAGCCTGTCTCAAATAACAAAACAACAACAACAAAAGCAAAAAAAAAAAAAAAACCAATAAAAAAACCCAAACCAAAAAACAAACCAATGACAAAAACATCTGGTTCTTTCGGATTTACTGAAACAGTATAGTAAATGGAGGAATTTGTGTGATAATGACTTTAATTCTTCTCAAAATGAGTACCAGACATGACTTGAGAGAGTGAGAATACCTCTACATGCCAGGGGAGGGGAAAAATTTTAATTTTTATGCCTCTCTTAATAGGATGACAAGTTAAAGAAGCTGGTTGAACAACATGGAACTGATGACTGGACTCTAATCGCTAGTCATCTTCAAGTAAGTGAGATGTGAGGTGTATTTCTATAATATCAGGTCTTAAGCAAGGTATTAGTTTCATATTCTTCTTTTCAGAAATGTATTTGTATTCAAACATCTGGTTAATTTTTTTCTGGTGTGTTTGTAGTTGTTTGCTAATGGCTTAGAAAGTAATTTTCTAGAACAGGTTGAATACCTCAATCCAAATATCTGAAATCTGAAGTGCTTCAAAATTCACAGCTTTCTTGGGTACTGACATAGAGCCAGAGTAGGTTTTACACTTGACTTAATGTCATATGTTACAGTAAAAATGCCAGGTGTACTAACATGTATAAAATTATTAGATTATGTGTATAAGGTAGATATGAAGCATAAATAAGTTTTATCTATGGACTTCTGTCCTATCTCCAAGATATATCATTATATATGTAAATGTTTCACATTTTAAAAAAACCTGAAATCTGAAATAGTTCAAGTCTCAAGAATTTTGGATAAAGGATACTCAATCTGTACAGCATTTATCCAGGGGCCTAAAAAGACCACTGCACAGCTGAATTAGCTTTTTATGGAGTATGTCTTACTATGTTATAAAGGATAGTATAGAGGTACATACTTTAATTTCAAATGTATTATTTTTAATTTGCAATCTAAACCTGTGTGATTAATTAAAGATACAGAATTGGGATTTTAGGCATGTAAAATAAATGTTACATAAAATAATAAAATAAATATATGTAAAAGTTTGTTATTGAATATAGTATTGATTCATATTTTGTTTATATGGGTATACTTAAATTTGGGCTAATTTGCTTCCTGGGAGACATTTATTCAATAATAAAAATGTCCAAATTCTTTCAGAATCGTTCTGATTTTCAGTGCCAACATCGATGGCAGAAGGTTTTAAATCCAGAATTGATAAAGGGTCCTTGGACTAAAGAAGAAGATCAGAGGGTAACATGTTCATGTTCATATTCTGAAAAAAAATTTAAGTGTTTATTTTTTTGTATGTTTGGGCACATGTATGTGCATGCATGCTCATGCCACAGCTCATATGTGAAGGTAAAAGAATAATTTGTGGAAGCTAGTTCTCTCCTACCCAGCGTTTGGGTCTCAGGGGTCAAACTCAGGTCATTGGGCTTAAAGACAAGTGCCATTGAGCCATTCACTTGCCCATGTTCATATTCTTGGTGTTCACTGTGTATGTAGAATATATAAGTAGATTATTTATTAGATTTATTTTTACTTATTGTTTGTTTATTTTTTAAGACAGGGTTTCTCTGTGTAGCTGGCTGTTCTAGAACTCACTCTGTAGACCAGGCTCTGCCTCCTGAGTGCTGGCATTAAAAATCTGTACTACCACTGCCCAGCTAGATTTATTTACTTATTAACTTATTATAACACATGAAGTATGATTATGTATGTACATACATATAGAGGCCCAAGGACTACCTTGGGTGGTGGTGTTCCTCAAGACAGTGTCATCCAGCGTTTTTTATGAATTAGGGTCTCTCGTTGGCCTTAAACTTGACAAGTAGGAATAGGTTGGTGGACCTGTGAGCATCATGGATCTGCCTTTCTGCCACCCTGTTCTGAGATTGCAAATGCATGCCACTTTTTTTTTAATGTATTTCTGGGGATGGAACTCAGGTCTTCATGATTGCAAGGAAACCATTTTAATAACTGAACTATCTTTCCAGTTCATACTTTAAGTTACTTGGTACTGTTCTTTGGAGGCTGTGCTGTATCTAAGAATTGAATGTTGAATGTCTTGAAATATAACTCCCACCCCCCCAGGCAAAAATGAGTGAAACCACATGTAATAAATACAGTCTTTTTTGAGGGCTTTATTTATTAAAGGAATAATGCTTTATTTAAAGTTTGGTTTAGCCCAACCTACAGTCCACAACCCCAGACGACCTATACAACAAAGAGGGTCCCTTAAGAGAGAAATACATGAATCTACATAGGAAGGAGAAAAAGACAACATCTCCTGAGTAAACTGGGAGCATGAGGATCATGGGAGAGGGTAGAAGGGGAGGGGGAGCAAGGGAGGGGAGTGGAGAAAAATGTATAGCTCAGTAAAATCAATTTAAAAAGTGACTTAAAAAAAACTGAACTGAAGCAAAAAAGAAATACTGTCACTATGAATAGGTCTAGAAATAAATAGTATGTGCCCAAAAATATTCCTCAGACATTAATAAAGTGTACAAATCTTAAGGATTTTCATTTTCAAAAAAAAGTTTGATTTAGCAAGATTTAAGGCATAGTTTCCTGTCAAAATTTAATTAGCATTAAAAATGGATTTTAATTTTCTTTTCACATTTAGTAACTTAATATGTAAGGAAATCATTCTTAATTTTTCCTCTTGACCGTAAATGAACCCAGGATTAGAATAGAAACATCTGCCTTCCACTAGGAATTGCTCTTTAATTCAAGCCCCTTAAAGCTTGCTTATTACTAGTGTACTTGGGGAATTAGAGAATTATTAGTACCCATAAGGGCAAACAAAAAGAAAGTTACTTCATTAGTCTCAGGACTGGCTGATTTTTCTTAATGACCAAGGATAAGTTTTGAAATGTGTGATCTGGGGCTGGTGAGACGGCTCAGCTGGTAAACTCGTGGTTCTCTGTGCAAGCCTGACAACCCCTGCTCAGCCCCTGAGAGCACTGCCTCCCGAGAGTTGTCCTCTGACTTCTACACAGTCACCGTGGTTTGTGTATGCCTACACTCATACTTGTGAGCCATAAGCACGCAAATACTAATAAATAAAGATGAGTAACTAGAATACAGTGTGGGATCTTCAAAGACATTTAATAGCTGGACTTAGTGGCATTGGCTATAATTCTAGTTACTCAATAGGTCTAGGTAGGGCATTGCAAGTTTAAGGCCTGCCTGGGCAACTTAATGAGACCCAGTCTCAAAATAGAAAGTAAGAAAAGGGCTGGGAATATAGTTCAGTGATGGAGAACTTGTTAAATATACCTAATATCGTGAAAACAACCACAAAAACAATAACCAAAGCTGCATGTTTAATCTTTAAACCTTATTTTCAAAATATGACAAGTAGAAACATATCATGAAAATATAGATATGTGTTAAATTATCCACCAATATAGAATGATTATGATGTGATACTTGACAACGGATCAAAATAGCAGTGAAGTAGGTCAGGTTGAGGAGATAAACTGTTATTTTAATTTTAGGTAAATTAAAAACAAATTTGAAATGTAGGAGAAAATGTGCAAACTCTATTTTTTCAGTTTGATAAGGAGGAAATGAAAAACCAGTAATTATAGATCTTTTCTGCTTCCTAGTGGACTTATATGACTTTTAGTTGAAGCTTATTTTCTCTTGTTTTTTTTTTAAGATGTAAAAATAGAAAAGACAAATCTCAAAATTTTGTAGTTATTTTGAATTAATTTTGTAAGAAAATGGTTTAACTTATGAAATTTTTGATTCTTTGGGAATTGATTTTTGATCTTGCTGTATGCTGAAGGATTAGCTGGTAATAAATTTACTTTTTGTGAATTTTATTTATAGCTGATATTTAATGTATTTATGTTAAATAGAATTCTTAATTTGGAGTTTTTTCCTTTTTGTTGTTGTTGCTGAGGTGCTTAGATCAGAATCAGGCCTTTGTGCACACTCAGCAAATGTTCTGTGACTGTCCCAGCCTTGACATGCTTGAGTTACAGTTTGAAATTCTCTCGTGGTAATGGTTTTTCAACCTTTGTTTTTGCATCTTAGGTTATTGAGTTAGTCCAGAAATATGGACCAAAAAGGTGGTCTTTAATTGCAAAACATTTAAAAGGAAGAATAGGTAAGCAGTGCAGAGAAAGATGGCACAATCACTTGAATCCTGAAGTGAAGAAATCATCTTGGACAGAGGAAGAAGACAGGATCATATATGAAGCACATAAGCGGCTGGGAAACCGTTGGGCAGAAATTGCTAAATTACTTCCTGGAAGGTGCTTATATAGACGAATGTACATTGTTTTTCTGTGCCTCAGCGTGTTCTTTACTACCTTACTGTTGAGTACCCCTTTCCTTTATTTATAATTCAAATTTAGACTGTATAATATAAGCATTCATTTGGGACTCTTTGTAATAAATTCTGTGGTAAGGAATATGATTGGTTTGTGCAATAAAATGTTCAGACCTTTAAGTTATGTAAACAACATCTACTCCACAAGTCCTATTTTTGTATTACTGCCAGTCAGGCAGAGCCTTTGTACGAGTTGGTGAAGTGAAATCTAACTTAGAGATCTATTTCACATTAGGTACTGTGCACCAGACTGGGGATTGCAAATACACTGATTGAAGAAACTTATTGTGAAAGTATGTTAAGGAAATTCAGTTCTTAATTATGGTATACTTTGAGCTGTGAAAATAGTACTTCAGCCCATGTAACTGAAGTAGAGCATTTTCCTCAAAGGCAGTGCTAATATACTCTTCATTCTACTGCTCAGATACTTTCTGGCAGTCGCCAGCAAGTACAGCAGACCAGCTACCTAGGCAGCCTCATATCTTACTCAGCCTATACGTCCTCATGCTGTATAGCTGTAATCACTGTGTAGTACTTCATAGTAACTAATATGCTTTCATATGTATTCCTTCATAATCTTTGTATACTTTGGAATTATATGAACAGGAACATTAATGTCTTTGTTTCATTCATCATTCCTAACCCTGGCCTGTGAACTTCTGATACAATCAGTGTTTTATGCACCATTTTCTTTGTTTAGGCCCTGCCTTGGGGCTTTAGCAGCTTAGGTTCCTGTGTCTGTCCTATGCAGGGTGGGATTCACGCTACAAGCAGTACTAGGCTCACCTTTATAAAAAGAACCTTGGATAAAAAGAGCTGATGAGCCATAAATTCATAAGTTCTATAAATACAATATTCTAAGAAATGGTAAAGAATACTTGCAATCTGTAATTTGTATTTTTCTTTCCTTTTTTTATTTTTATTAACGGAGTTGAGGATTGTTCCCAGGACCTCATTTATGATAGGCTGCTAGACAAGCACTTTATCCCTTAGTTTAGTTTAGTTTTGTTTTTTCCTTTTCATTTTCCTGGTGTGAGGCTTTTGTACTTAGTATGCCTTTTACCCAGAAGGCTCTTTTTTCTGTTTTTATTTGAGCAGGTTCTTACTGTGTTGTCCAGGCTAGTCTTGAGGTCCCATCCTGCTACCTCAGCCTCCCAAGTGCTGAAGCTGCAGGCTGATGGCCTCGTGCCGGATGTTTTTATGTTCTTGTACTGCCAGTTCAGTCTCGACTTGAAGATCTCAGCTTCACTGTCATCTCACCAGAGGTCTTTCCTGTGCCCTAACCAAAATTACCCCATTACTCACTTACCATCCTATTTTAGTTATCCACACTGCAATGATGATTTTCCTATTTATTTCTTTGTCTTCCCTGTTGCCATGCTTTCAGTAAGAATTTAAGCTCTGTGACAGCAGGGACCTTCTAAATACTTATTTCAATAGATGTAAAAGTGTGTTTTATGGATTTTGTGTATGCTAGACAGTGCTAAAATTTTTGGATTCCCTTTAAAAATGTTATACTTTCATTTCTTAGGACTGATAATTCTATCAAAAATCATTGGAATTCTACTATGCGAAGAAAAGTGGAGCAGGAGGGCTACTTACAGGATGGAATAAAATCAGAACGATCGTCATCAAAACTTCAACACAAACCTTGTGCGACTATGGACCATTTGCAAACCCAGAATCAGTTTTACATACCTGTTCAGGCACATACTTTTAATATCTTTATTATTTAAAAACAGTTTCTTTAGTTGCTATATGGGAAAGGTTCTTGGTATTTTAGGACAAGTAAAATTTGTATTGGGCAGTGACACAGACTTTTAAATTTCCAACTGAAAAAGTAAGCCATAAGTTTGGCAAATATTTCAGTATAAATTTCATTTAAAATTTCCTTTTATATGTGATTTTCACATTAAGAAATGTAGCATATAGCAGTACTCTTTAATTCTTTGTAGTTATGGTCCAGTGGACATAAAGATGTGCTTTCACATCTACTGTAGTTTCTGTGTAATTGTGGTATTGCCTGACTCACAGTTTAAAGGAGGAGGAGTAAGACATCATTTAAACATTCCTTTGGGGAACAGTAAATAGTTGATCTTTAATCTTGTTCTACTTTGCTCTTTACTTGGGTGATTTCAGCCTTTCAGGTTCTCTAGAGGTTACTCAAGTTCAAACTGATGAGCTCTGTCTTGTCCCTTATAGCATACATTTACCCACCTGTAAGAAATTTGTTTAGGAGTCTTCCTAAGACTGGCTTTATCTTTTCCTGGCTGTCTGTGTCTTATGTGTTTATGATGAGCAATTCTTAGTTCTGTTCACATAAAATATTAAGACTCTCAGGACTAAGTAGCACCTAATGAAAGATAAAACGGGGCATAGTGTTAAAAAGTCTGCTTCCTGAGCCTCGGGTTTTATTTCATTTTACTTTTTATGAGCATCACTAAGTTTTGTTAGACATACTTTTAAAAGAGCCACTTAACGTAGTGACATCTTCATTTACAAATAGGAAATTATACTGAAACCTGACCTTAGGATTTTAATATTTTGTTTTTTTAACATATTTTCTTCAGAGTTCTAGATTTCAATAGCATAAACTATAAGGTTTTGCTTCTGTCTTAGAAAAATTACCAAAGTTTTTTGACTTGCAGAAAGATAATTTTATAAATTAGTTGTTGCTAAGGAAGTATTTGACAATCTCAACCAAAATATGTTGGAATGATAAGGAGTTTTTTAGTATTTTAAGAATTGTTTCCTATTTAATAATTTAGAAAGCATTATACATTTAAAATTTAAACTATTAAGATAATTTTAATTTTTCTTGAGAAGTGTGACATGAAGAAAAATACATTGGTTTAAAATACTGTGGCATATTTTCATTGGAAAGTTTGAGAAAAATAAATTTCTTATTTATTGGAGTTACCAAGTTGAGCGATACATGACTCTAATTGAGTATTGTCAAAGTTAAGTTCTGGGTTAGAACAATGATTTTGCATTAGATAATGATTTAGGTAGATCCTTACAGAATATATACCGATTATATTTATTTGTATTTGATTGCCAGATTTTTTTTTTTTTACAAACATCTCATATATTTTACTGGTGCTCACCGAATTCTAATACAATTATACAATTTTGTTTTTTTTTTTAATTTAGAGATTGACATTAGGTGGTGATAGGAGTAGGAACATGATTTATTCTCTCCTGTAGTCAACCCTCAAAAGCTGACTTTCAAAAATATGCGGTAGGGAGGTAATGTTGGTAATGAACTGATTGATACAACTAAGCTTAGAAGCTAGGTGTGGTGATAGACACCTGTAATTTCAGTTCTGGGGAGGCTGAGGCAGGAGGATCAGAAGTTTGAGACTAGCCTCAGGTACATAGTTAACTCCAAGCTGTTTGGGCTGCATAACAAAATCCTGTCTCACAAAACCAAAAGACAAAAACACAATCTAAAATATAGATTTTTTTCCCTACACTTATTTATCAGTATATTCTAGGGATAGGCAAAATAATTATTAAGTAAGTAAAAACTATTGTTTTGAGTTTTCAAAGTTATTAGACAACATCCAATTTCCAAATTTTTATTAGTTTTTTTTTGGGGGGGGTTTGTTTCAAGACAGAATCTCACCATCAAGCCCTCTTACATAAGTTTGTCTGCCTCTGCCTCCTGAGTGCTGGCATTAAAGACATGTGCTGCCCTGCTTAGTGTTCTATTTCTTAATGTTGACATTTTTATCACAGGCTGTCTTGGCATAAGATTTCTAAAAAAATGTATAACCTATAATAGCAGTGCTTTGCTTACTCTTTAGATCCCTGGTTATCAGTATGTATCACCTGATGGCAATTGTGTTGAACATGTTCAGACATCTGCCTTTATTCAGGTAAGTTTTATTTATAGCAAAAATACAAAGGAAGACAGTTATCATCCATTGCTTACCTGTAATCCCAGTTTTTAAGATGAGGCAGGAAGAGTGCCACAGCTCAAGACAAGCAGAGCTACGTAGCAAGTGTCAGGTCAGTCAGGGCTACAGAATAAAACCTGTCTCAAAAAGTGAAAACAACAAAGATCAAACAAATGAAAACAAAAATAGAGGAAGCCTAGTGATATGTGCAGATCTGTGATCCCAGCACTTGGGAAGTTAGGGGCAGGAAGATGTGAGTTTGAGACAAGATTCTGTGCCCATCCCTCACGAAAGAAAGAAAGAGAGAGAGAGAGAGAGAGAAAGAGAGAGAGAAAGAAAGAAAGAGAAAAGAAAGAAAGCAAGAAATAGAAAGAAGAAAGCTTTTGACATAATTAGAGAAGTTTAGTACTCATTTCCTTACCTATTAAACTAGGATAAAGAACATTGTTGGATTTTTTGTTTTGTTTTTTACTTTGAGTATTATAAAACTAAAGGAAAATGTATAAATGGATTTGAAAAATATAAAACCATAAAAGTATGAGGTGATTAGCAGCACCATTGTGGTAATTTGTTCAGTCTTGTAGCTTAAATCTTTCAAACAGCTGCTGAAGGTATAAATATGTTACAAGGTAGTTATCTAAAATGTTCCAAATGTACATTTTTGATATGCAATTAATGTAATATGCTTTTTAGTTTGTTTAGTGTTTTGCTGTTGGTCACATAGCCCAGACTGGCCTTGAACTTGACAAGTACTCAAGAATGCCCTTGAATTTGAAGTCCTCACATCTGCTCCTTTCTAGTGTTGGCCACCGTGCACGGTTTTAGGTGTTGCTGGAGACATAGGGTGTTACAATGTAGCCCATGTTAGCTTTAAACATGAAACCCTCCTTTCTTTCTGTTTCTAGAGTTGGGGAATCACAGGTGTGTACTACCGTGCCTGAAATAATGTCTTTTTTTTTTGTACATTTAAGTTTTCCCATTTTTTTTTACTAAGTTGAAAATATTTGCCAAGTACCTTTTTAGATTCCAGATACATTGATTTAGTAACATGAAAACATTAGTAGCATTTGGGTTTAGTAGCATTAAGCTTTATTATAGGTTACATCGAAGAAAATAAGAAGGAAAACATTATTTTAAAGCAATCGTGATGGTGCCTGTTTTTCTCTTTTATTTAACTTATTTTAGCAACCCTTTGTTGATGAAGATCCTGATAAGGAAAAAAAAATAAAGGAACTTGAGTTGCTTCTTATGTCAGCTGAGAATGAAGTTAGAAGAAAGAGGCTTCCATCTGTAAGAAATGAATTTATATGCTTGTATTTGATTATTAGTCCTTCATATGAATTCTTTTATGCTTTTTCTTAGTTGTAGAATGTTTTCAATGTGACTTCATATTTATTTAGTTATTTGTTTGTTTGTTTACTGTCTTTTTGAGAAAGTCTGAGTAACAGTCCTGGTTGACCTGGAATTCACTTTTGTAGACCAGGCTGGCCCTGAACTCACTGAGATCCACCTGCCTCTGCCTCCCAAGTGCTGGGATTAAAGGCATGTGCCACCACTGCCCAGCCAGCTGTTAAAGGCTAGACTCACAACCAAAAATATAGGTGACTTTACATTTTAATATTAACACTTTTTTTCTCATTTTAATTTGCAATTTTGAGGTTGCTTGATTTTGATTTACATCTCTTCCAGCCTGTTTTACAGTGTTCTGTATTAGGATACTCAAATAGAAGGTTCTTAAATAATAGTTGTTAAAGACTTAAAATAAAATCTTTGATTTGTGTTTTTTTTTCTGTATTAAGCTTTTAAAGACTTGACATTCCATGTAATGATGGGTTAAAGTGAAAAAGTGTATAAAATGAGAAATGCAATAGGTAGAGAGATTTAAAAGCTCTAAAATTACTTTTATTTTCTTTGAAAAAAATCTGTTTTAGTCTATTTAGGATATGAATTCAATAAATTGGAAAAAGTGATAATAACAAGGTGGGCGGCAGTGGCACATAGTTTAATTCCAGCACTCAGGAGTCAGAGACAGGCCGATCTCAGTGAGGTGAGGCAAGATTGGTTTACAGAGTGAGTTCCAGAGGACAGCCAGAGATACACAGAGAAACCTGTCTCAAAAAACAAAACAAAACAACTTAATTATAACAACACAGCAGGGAACATTTAGATTTTATATTCTCTAACTCTTTTATGAGAAAAAGTTTGATATGGTTGTCTTTGATTTGGTTCGTCAGAATAAGCAGGAGTATTAAATTAAGATAAGATCTAGTAGAATTAAACAGGCAGTGCTAGATGGATTAGAGAAAAAAGATGTACACTTATACTTAGGTGAGAATTTTGAACATTTAAAGTGATATCTGGAGTATTTTTTATATTTTGAGAAGAGTTTTCTTAAACTGGGCATACAGCTCAGTGGTAGAGCATTTGCCTGATATGCATCAGATCTTGGGTTCAGTCTTAGCACTGAATAAAGTTGCTTTTCCTCTCCATGATTTCAGACTGAATGAGAGGGCAAACGTTGAGTTACTGGGAACTCAGCATCACTCTGATAGAATAAATTGACATGTCCAATTAGTGTCATGAAACAAATGATATTATTTTACATTATTTAAGGGGGAATTAAAAATAACATGTTAATTATTATAGGTGAGGTTTTTACTGTAGGAAAGGCAGTTTTTGTTTTGAAACTATAAACTATCAGTAAATAGGAAGACTAGACATATGCTTATTTTAATGTTAATTTTAGTTTTGTTAAAGAAGAGACAAATAGTTATATATAGAGAGTCCTTATTTGTAGATGATTATGTCATGTTTAAGCCATTCTAAAAATTTTTGGAATGAGATGTAGCACAGTGGTAGGAACCTTGTCCTATGCTTGAGGCCTTGGACTTTGTCCCCAGTGCTTCAAAACTAAAGCTAAACAAAACAATTATGAAAACATTCAAGTACTTTTAGATTTAAAATTTTTAATTTTTCTATTTTATTTTTTGTTTATGGGTGTTTTGCATGTATGTATATCTATGTACTACATACGTAAGGCCTGAGGAGGCCAGAATAAGGTGTCAGATCCCCTAGAACTGGGGTTACAAATGGTTTTGACCTGCCATGTGGGTGCTAAGAATCAAACCCAGGTCCTTTGGAAGAGCAGCCAGTGCTCTTAACTGCTGAGCTTCACTCCAGTCCAATTCCCCCTTCCCCGCTCCAGACAGGGTTTCTCTATGGAACAGCCCTAGCTGTGCTGGAATGAGTTCTGTAGACCAGGCTGGCCTCAAACTCAGAGAGATCCACCTACCTCTGCTTCCCGAGTGTTGGGATTAAAGGCATGTGCCACCACCCCCTGACCTAATTTTTGGTTTTTTAAAAAATAGTATGTTGGAGGCATGGAGGGAGGGTGTGGGGGGATTGAGACGGGAACAGTGGGTGGAAATGATCAAGATATATTATATACATGTATGATGTTATCAAAGAATAAATATTTTTAAACTAATAACAGTACCTTAGCTCAGGATGCAGCATACCTGTCTCATTTAATAAGAAAAAATATATTAGATAAAGTAATTCACATTTTATATTAAAAGGGAGAAAATTACTGACTTCTTTTTAAAACTTCATACACTTCATAAGACTTCATACACATTTGGGTTTTTTTAACATTTGTGTGATTATAGTGACTACTATTTTACTGAATTCCATTATGCTCCGCTCAGCTGAGTAAATTGTAGAGGTCAGAAGTGAGTGTGAGAGCCTCTGGAAATGGAGATATAGATGTGGCTTCTGTGAACGGAACCAGAGTTTTCTCTGTGTTCCAGCAGTTGCTCCCAAATAATAAGTGCTCAGACACTTATTAGTAAATATAAATGCTCAACCAATAGCTTAGGCTTGTCTCCTCCAGCCAGCTCTTACAACTTAAATTAACCCATTTCTATTAATCTATGTGCTGCCCTGAGGCTAGTTTAGCTCATCTATGAACTTCCCATATTGCTTCTTCTGCATCTGGCTCGAGACTCCTCAGACTCTGCCCTTCTTCCCAGCATTCTCTCTGCTCAGAAAATCCTGCCTAGCTCTTGGCCAATCAGCTTTATATTAACAATGAAAGCAACACATTTTCACAGTATACAGAAGGATTATTCCACAGCATTTCCCCTTTTTATCTAAATGAAAAAGGAAGGTTTTTACTTTAACATAGTAAAATGATAAACAACAAAAACAGTTATCAAGTAAGAATTTTAGTTACAATATCCAGTCCTTTTGTATTTGGAAAATTTAGAGAAAATAGTCTGTTATTAATCTTTATGAGTCTAAAGTTTCAAACCTAATTTATTTACCCTTTTATCATAACTAAGGAAAACTTTAAGTCTGATTATTTAGTCCTTAGCGCCATCAAAAACCCCAGAAAGGTGTCATGTTGCCTAACAACAGGGACATCTCTCTGTCTGGACAGTCATCCAAAGTTCTTGTGTGCATTGGGACATCCAACTTTGGCCTACAGGCCTAGTATATCTGACAGACACTTTTGGGAAGCAAGGAATTTTGAAGAATTGTCATGCCGTGTATTGGCAAAGTTTGGCAGTCACTTTTTTTGTGTCCTGCTTGTTCAGTTTTGACAGTATACTGTCAGCAATTGAGAAAAGGGCAGTTTCTTTGCCCAAATGGCTAGCTTTTGCCATAAAGTAAACTCCATATGGAGGTTCATTGATGCCCATCATCCTTTTTTGAAGTAGACTGATAGTATTAGGAGCAGCCATGTCTCACTGTCATGAAAAGCCTTAGGTTAGTAAACATATTAAATTGCCTGGGTTGTTTCTAAAGAAAGAAAGAAAACTTGTATAAGCCTGATATCAGAGTGCTTAATCTGCAATGAGAACAAAGATAAGGAATAAAATATAGTAAGATGAAATAAATCACTTAGTTTTAAAAGAACATAAGAAAATTATGTACATTAGATTCACAGTCAGAATATGTTCTTGGAAGAAGTCGTATTTGAGGTCAGTCTTGAACAGAAGTATTTTTTATTTTCTGCGCATTGGTGTTTTGCCCACATTTATGTCTGTGTGAAAGTTTTGGAACCCTTGGAACTGGAGTTACACATGCTTTTGAGCTGCCATGTGGGTGCTGAGAATTGAATCCAGGTCCTCTGAAAGAGTAATCACTGTTCTTAACTACTGAGCTATCTCTCCAGCCCTGAATTCAGTCTTGAAATGCAGGATGATTATATTGTATATATATATATTAGCAAGATAGATGTATTAGGACAATATTTTAGCAGATGAAAGTGTATTATTATCTATCAGTCACATGGCATACCTCTTAATATTTAAAGTGTCTTTTAAATCAAGGCAACACTTTGTGTAAATGGTGGGTTAGGGAATGTTCTAGATAAAGAGAACAATAGTATGTACAAAGGCTCTCCAGAGTAAAAAAAAAATCACTCATCAGCGAGTTAAAAGTACTAAAGTTTGGTATTCTCATAGAGTGAGGGTTGTGAGTGGAATTGTGGAATGAAGTTTAAAAAGAAAATAGACTACATTTTAGTTCTTTGTTACATATAAGTGCTATTTTATTGGCAGTGGCTTTTTTTTTTTTTGGTTTTTCGAGATAGGGTTTCTCTGTAGCTTTGAAGCCTTTCCTGGAACTAGCTCTTGTAGACCAGGCTGGCCTCGAACTCACAAAGATCCGCCTGTCTCTGCCTCCCGAGTGCTGGGATTAAAGGCGTGCGCCACCACCGCCCGGCTTGGCAGTGGCTTTATAGTTAAAATTTATTTAGAAAAAAAAAAATCTAGTCAAGGAATGAAATTTAGTGGAAACAAAGTATATACTAATATTGAAGAAAGGCTATACTGGGTACTATATCTTTTTATTTAAAATAATATGAAGCATGTATTGAAATTTTTTATTTAAAATTTAAATTCATACCTATATTGAGAATGGCTAATAATATTCAATTTTCTTTTGTACTTTTAGCAACCTGGAAGCTTTTCTAGCTGGTCTGGTAGTTTCCTTATGGATGATAGCATGTCGAACACACTGAATAACCTTGAGGAACACACTGCCGAGTTTTATAGCATGGATGAAAATCAGACTGTTTCTGCTCAGCAAAACTCACCCACAAAGTTTCTAGCTGTAGAAGCAAATGCTGTGCTGTCTTCTCTGCAGACCATCCCTGAATTTGCAGAGACTCTAGAACTTATTGAATCTGTAAGTTTGAAATTATGAAATTAATAACATAATCTCATGCTTAGAAGCTTAGTTTAATATTTAAATAGACATTTACCTACTTAAATGCTAAGCATTGCCTAATTTTGATCTCTTTTGTAGAGGTTTCTGACCAAAAAAAATTAAAGGTTTAAGTCCTCCTCAAATATGTGTCTTAAAAAGATGTTTTAGAATTAAAAATTTAATTCATTATTAGATGAGTTATTTAAATACATTAGAATGTTTTAAACTAGAGGAACTATATAAAGAAGAAATTTTAAATCTATATATTCAGATTTGATCGTTTGATGTATAGAAACACACATAATTCATGTTATATTTTTATCTTCTATTATATTATGATTCTGTCTTTGGTTTCTTAACATACATATAATTTTGAACAGGGTCTCACTGTGTATCCCTGGCTGACCTGGAACTCCATATATAAACCAGGCTGGCTTTGAACTTACAGAGGTCTGTCTGCCTCTGCCTCCTGAGTGTTGAGCTTAAAGACATGTGCCACCCACCATGCCTGGATCTTAAATATATTTTTAAGCTTGAATTTTGAGGCTTTATAGTATTCCAGCATATGAGAGTTTGACAGTAAGACAGTTTATTTACTGAATGCATTGCTGCATGTTTAGAGAACATCTAGATTTTCCATATCATCAAGAAAAAGTAATATTTATAAAGGCTTTATTGTCAAATCATGACAATTGTATACTTGGCTAAATTGAATTTCTAAGTCAAAGTATATGTTCCATACATATTACTAAATAGTTATATAGTTTATAGTATTTTCCTGTTTAATAGAATGATTTTATGATGAATTAATTCCTTTTAATAATAGCCTAAAATAATTTTTTCTTTTTATGTAATATATTCTGACAGAAAATTTCAGCTACTGAGTTAGATGAAACATTATCTTGTAATATTCTTAATTGTTATTATAAAAAATTGTAATGTTTTCTTCTAAAGTGTTCTGTTTAATTAAACAAAGATGTTTAGACAAAGTTTGTTTTTACTGGTAAAAATGAGTAAATAACTTGTTAGAAATTATCATCCTAACATTTCTCAATGCTGTGGTGCCCGTGTGAGATGCTGAACCACTCCACATGCCCTGACTGAAGGCCACAGCTTTCCAGATTTCCTTGTTTGTAGCAAATGCTTTTTATACAGTTATGGCCATTAGTGGTCACGCCCTCTACACAGTGTGGTGGTTTCCAAGGTCAGATCCCGCAGGCTTTTATCTTTGTGTTGTTGAGGCTTGCTGTTGCAGGGAGTCTTGTTCATAGCGGTAGAAGCCATGGAGACAGAGATGGAAAGAAATGAGCATTTAACTTTCCATCATCACCTTGGTCAGATGGATTTGCTCCCACCCTTTCGGGGAAACTGAAAATCTCCATCAGGAAACAGTTAAGAACTTCTGAGTAGCCTAGGTGAAGAATTTCCACCATCCAGGAGAGTGTCACCTCCCACCCCACTCTCTATCTGCCTTCCTTTACTGCCACAAAGGCAGCGACCCTTAGTCACTTACACGTGGATGCATTTCTGAGGTAGGGCCTTCCATGTCCATTTTTCTGCCTTACAAGATAAAAGGGAACAGTTTGTGGCCATTTTCTATTTAAACAGAGTGGATTTAGATAGAAGATAAACAATGTGCCTGGTGAATGGAAGCATTTATTTAAGTGCCTGGAGCAATTCTACACCATCCACATTAATACTTCTTTTACCTCTTAAGTAGGGACTGTCATAGAGATGATATGACAGAAAGGTTTATTTAATTTGTCTTTACACTTGAATCACTCATTTGAAATGATTTAAAAAATCTTTCTATATTTTTTAATTAATAAAATGCACTAATGTAAAATGTAATGTCAAATATTCAGGCCATGTAATTTTCTAACATGGAAATACAATTGAACACCAACAAATTAGGAGATTTCTTATTTTTATTTAAAATTCTGTTTACAATCTGAAGACAGTGAAAAGGGAAATGGGTTATTTAGAGTTTTTCTTTAGATGGTTTGGATTTATTAGCAATGCTGCATAAACAAATAAATTAATACAAAAAAGTAATTATTATCCTGTTTTCAGATCATATTTAATTAACTAGGTTACAGCTTAATGAGTTAAGAATTCATTTTTTTGTAGGATCCTGTAGCATGGAGTGATGTTACCAGTTTTGATCTTTCTGATGCTGCTGCTTCTCCTGTCAAGTCTACTCCAGTTAAACTAATGCGAATTCAACATAATGAAGGAGCCATGGAATGTCAATTTAATGTCAGTCTTGTACTTGAAGGGAAAAAGAACAGTTGTAATGGTGGAGACAGTGAAGCCATTTCTCTAGCATCCCCAAATGTGGTCAAGTTTAGCACTCCACCAACCATCCTCAGAAAGAAGAAAAGAATACGAGTGGGTCAGTCTCTAGGCAATGAGCTTGGTGATGGCTCATTCAATGAAGGCAGTAATACAGCATTAAAACACACACCAGTGAAAACACTACCATTTTCTCCTTCACAGGTACTAATGTTGTTTCACTTACGTTTGCAAATTTTTTAGTAATGTTCCCAGAAGCAGATGTACACATTACGATTATTTTTGTTAATGTAAAAATTTTGTTATATTCCAGGAGCCTGTCACTTTTCTTACAGCATATCAGTTAATCTTTCTAAAGACATTGGATGCCAAAGGGAATACAGTTTTGAAGTTCAGCAGCTGCTGTTTGCTGGAAGTGTTTTGATTATCTTAATATTTTTTTTTCTGTTGCTTTGATAAAATATCCTGACAAAAGCCATTTAAAGAAGGAAGGGTAGAGTTTGTTTTAGCCTGCAGTTCACAGTGACAATGTAGTGGAAGTTACAGTGGCAGGGATTTGAGAGAGCTGGTCACATTAACATCCACAGCCAGAAGAGAGCCAGGAATGCATGCTGCTGCTCCTTAGTTCCATTCCTGCTACCTGGAGATGGCCCCTTCACTTTTAGGCTGGGGTTCCCCACCTCATTTAACCCAATTAAGTTAGTCCCTCACAGGTATGCAGAGGCCCATTTCCCAGGTGATTTTAGATTTTGTCAGGTTGACAGCTAATTATCACACAAATGATAGAAAGTTTTATGAGATAAGTAGGGACCTTGAAGGTCAAATAAATATGGGGAGATCTGAAATATTGTTGGAGGTATGTTTTAAGTTAGGAACACAGCTACTGCGATCTGAAAATGCTTGAGATAATATAGTTTACGTGTACTACAATGTGAAGAGTGTATTCTCTCTCCAGCTCTCAAAGTTCAAAATTATTCCAAGGTAGATGAGGGTTTCCATTTCCAGAGCTTTACACATTAGTGATTTTTACTGAAGTGATTCTATGCTAGGAAGCCAGTGGGAGGTGCTTATATCCCATGCCATTTGGCTTTTATCCTTTGAAAGAGTTTGATTGCTAATCCTAAGTGAGATGACAGAGCAAGAGTAGACTGTAGTTGTAGGTGGCACTTTTGAAGTAGTTTTCACTTCTTCATATTGCCGCTTCTAGTCTGCTAGTGACAAAAGAAAATTAGGGTTTTTTTTTTTTTTGTTTTCGAGACAGGGTTTCTCTGTGGCTTTGGAGCCTGTCCTGGAACTAGCTCTGTAGACCAGGCTGGTCTCGAACTCACAGAGATCCGCCTGCCTCTGCCTCCTGAGTGCTGGGATTAAAGGCGTGCGCCACCATCGCCCGGCGTAAATTAGGTTTTTATAATAGTATTTAAGTTAAGTCTCAGTACATTGTGTAATTTAGAGGGTGTACTCTTGTTTTGTCTGCTTGAAGTATATGTGCTTCTAGGCAGGCGGGTTTGCCAGACAGTTAGCTTTCAATAAGCTAACAGTGTTCCTTCCCAAGACTTGTTCTTCCTGAGTAGTTGTAACAACAGTCTGAGTTCAAGACACTCAAAGAAAAGCACACTTACCATTATTTATAAATGACAGTTCACAGCTAACTTTCTCAGTTACACTCTTGTACCAGACTGAAGATGTGCTGCAACAAATTGTTCTAAATTTTCTGTGCTGTTATAATCCTGACCATTTGTAAGACAAGTGTTTCTACAACAAATGTTTTTCATGTACTATCCTGTTCAGAGTGTTTCAGGTGCTGGGAGGCAGCAGTGAACAAAATAGAAATTTCTTGTCATTATGGAGCTTAATTTCCATGAAGTAGAAAATATATGTAGTATTACTGAAAATCTTTTCCTAAAACAATAGAAAAGTCTTACCAGTTTGATTTTTGTATAGGAATTTTGATGTTCTAATATATTGTCTGTGAATTCTGTTCTCCTTTAAGTTTTTTAACACATGTCCTGGAAATGAACAACTTAATATAGAAAACCCTTCGTTTACATCAACCCCAATTTGTGGGCAAAAAGTTCTGATTACAACTCCTCTTCAGAAGGAAGCAACTCCCAAAGACCAAAAAGAAAATGTAGGGTAAGTCTGCATTAAATAAGATTATGTTAGGGAGAGCAGGAAGCATAAAGTCAAGGGTATGTTAGCATTTTATTCAATGATTATGGCACATCGCATAATCTCTATGTCTATAGATTTAGAAGTTGGTTGTTATTCTTTTTAAAGTCACAACCTCTTATTCTGTTCCTGTAGAATACTGAAAACTGGATAAATATAGCATAAAATTTTTATTTCAAGCAAAATATTCTTAGTACTTTTCCTAAGTCATTCTTCCTTTTAAAAAAATACTAATTAGAGAATGAACAACTTTAGACAACCATATATTAAATATCTCTATAATACTTTAGAAAAACGTGTGTATATAAAAATGTAGTTTATGATTTTTCAGGGCTTTGCCTTCCTTAACATATATGAACTTATATCATGAGAGTAATAAAAATATCTGAATGATTGACTAGGTTTAGAACACCTACTATTAGAAGATCTATATTGGGTACCACACCAAGAACTCCTACTCCATTTAAGAATGCACTTGCTGCTCAGGAAAAAAAGTATGGACCTCTTAAAATTGTGGTATGTATACTCTTGATTCTCAAGCATTTCCTAGTTTTAATTAAAGAAAAAGTGGTGTATATCATCTTGAAGTTTTTGGCGTTAAAAAGTGTTTATTGAAACTGAAATAAAATTTTATCTCTTAATTTATGAATGTAATTTTGGGTTAATATTACTTGACCTGTAAATAACCGTTTGTTTGATTCATTTTAAGTTTGTGTGTTCTCATGTTAACTAGAAGAAAACAGTTTCAGTGGCATGCTTTTTTTTTCCTTAATGTTAAAGCATGTATTTAGTAGTTTCATTGCAATAGAATTAATATTTTGATATATCTAATCACTTAATGCTGCTGAGGAAACTAACAGGTTAGAGAACCTTCTTAAAGTTCAGTTTCTCTTCTATGTACAAGTTATTAAGCACACCCAAGTTTTTTTATTGTGAAACTAAAAAAGACAATACAAATAAAGGGCTTGTCTCTAGTTTCATTATAGTGAGTACTTAGTTACTGCTATTAGTCTTGTAGCTGTGGTAGCAATAGTTCATGAGTTAATACATCTGTGAAGTGTTCTAGTTATTTGTGTTCTCATAAATATTGTTATCTTTAAAATACCTCAGAAAAGGCCAGAATATTCTAGACATATGTAGATATTTTATGTTTATTAGAAATAAAGCTGTTACTTAAATTTTATTTCTTCAATGATAGTTTAAATTTTGTTCTATTTTTAGTAATTTTAGGAAGTAGGTTCATTAAAATTAATATTCATTAATATTTTAAGCAATTATTACTATGAGCTGATTAATTAGTTAATTTGTATATCTATAGAAAGTAGAAGATAATTTTGTTAATATTATAAAAGTCTAAAAGTTAAAGCAAAAACCAAGTGTTTATTATTATTATTGTGGGTGTACACATGCTATGATACTCTTGAAGAGGTTAGAGGACAGCTTTTGGGAATGAATTCTCTCCTACCATGGACTCCGGGGATGGAACTTGGGTTGTCAGGCTTGTTGTCTTACCAGGCCAAAAGGCAGAATTTTATATACAAAGAGAGAAAAAAAAAAGGAATTTCTGGCAATTGCCTTTTAAAACCTTTAAAAAAAATAATTTAGTCCCAGCCACTTGCCTTCTTGGAAGAAGACATTCGAGAAGTTTTAAAAGAAGAAACTGGAACAGACATATTCCTCAAAGAAGAAGATGAACCTGGTTACAAAAGCTGCAAGCAAGAGGTAATCTTGAGGATTGTTTATATCTTCATTTCCATAGTTAGTTAGATGAGGTCTCTGTGTAACTTCAGCTGCCCTCAAACTTGCAAATCTGCCTGCCTGCCCTTGCTGAGAGCTGTGACTGGGTGTGTTACTCCGTGCAGCTCTTCTAGAAGTACTGCTTATGAAAGGCTCCGTCATGTACAAGAGACTTGGATATAAAGTTACCTTGTAAATTATTTTTCTTAGCATTCTGCATCTGTGAAGAAAGTCAGAAAATCATTAGCCTTAGAAAGCTGGGACAAAGAAGAACCAGGCTCTCAGCTACTAACTGAAGACATTTCAGATATACAGGTTTGTAAAGAATTCATACATGTTTTTAAATGTCTGTCTTAAATCATGGTGGTTCTCATTTCATATTCATTGCTTGACCAGATCATTTTAAGGAGAATCACAGAAAATTTAGGATTGTTTTGCCTAATTCAGAGAGAACCTATTATCTATGAAGAATATATTATTTTTTAAACTTGTTTTATTTTAAGAGAAGTTAGTCTTTTGTATGATGTCAAAAAAACAGTGGTTCACAAACCTTTAAATCTGAATTATCAAAATATTACTATAGCACTATAAGTTTATTTTGTGTAATTACCAAGATATTATTCTAATGCTAGACATTATTTTGTGTAATTACAAAGATATTACTAGATATTTCATCAGAGCCAAATGCTTCCTAAGCGGAAAATTAACAGGGCTTCCATTATCTCTTACTCAGTAGTCTCTTGTCTCTACTTTTGAATTAGTTATTTTCCTCTTTCTTTTTTCTCTTAGTCAGAAAATATACTTGCAACATCTTTATTAATGATACCATTATTGGAAATACATGACAATAGGTGCAACTTGACTCCTGAAAAACAAGATATAAATTCAGCCAACAAAACATATACACTTACTAAAAAGAAACCAAACCCTAACCCTTCTAAAGTTGTCAAATTGGAAAAGAATCTTCAGGTATGGATTTATAAGTTTCTTTAGTGATTTTGTTGCTGTTTAGTCAATGATCACTTTTAACTTACTGATTACAAATTATACTTTTTCTTTTAAAGTTTAAATTGACAAGTACAATAAAAATTATTATTTTGTCACTGAAAGCAAATTTGGGTTTAACCGAGACTCATTCATCAGTGCACATACCATCTCTACAATTAGAATTTTAACCAGAGATTTTTAGGGTTTTGTTGCTGCTGCTGTTGTTTTGAGACAGGATCTTAGCTCGTTATGTAGCTGACCTTGAAATCATAGTCCTGCAGCTTCACCTTCTTAAATTCTGGGATACAGATTTGTGCCATCATGTCTGGCCCTTTCATGATTTCTTTGTGTGTGTGTGTGTGTGTGTGTGTGTGTGTGTGTGTGTAATGATATTTAAATCCACTTCTGGTATTTTTTACCTGTAAAATAAAAGTGAATAGCCACATTCGTTGTCCCAAATTGATAAGTAGGTGGAAGCATTTTCAGCATAATTTTTTGTTGATATGATTGTGCCCAGTAAACTCTGGATCAGAAGCTATAAAACAAGAAATTCCCCCCCCCCCATTCCTCTGTGGCCAGTAAATGGTTTGCAAATGAAGGCTGGTGAAATTCTTATCTGTTGTCTTAGGAGTTTACCCAAAGAATATGAATTGTTGGAGAGGAAGATTTCTTCTTTATGCCTCACTGACTGCAGAATAGTTTCCCTGACATTGAGGCATTCCTTGAGAATATCTTTGGCAATCAGACAACCACCTGTCTGTCTTGGGCCATGGCTTTCAGAGAGTGACATAATGCATTCCCTTAACTGACTTAAAATGCTTTTAATTCCCAGTATTCAGTTAATATAGAGCTTTATATATACATATATTATATATATAATATAGGAAGTTCATCATGTAATAACTCTTACATATCATATAGAATTCTTTATTCTTTGATAAGGGAGAAAACAGGGTGCGCCTGTGGTTCACTTTTTGACATTACATCTTCCCTCTAAGTCTTTTCCTTTTTCTTGGTACTGGGGACAAAACCCGAGTGAGTCTCCTACAGGCTAGATAAATACTCTACTAATGATCTACATCTCCAGCTCCTCTCTTTAAAACTTTTGGAAAATTTGGGGACAAAAGAGATCTATATTTTTTCCTGTTATGATTCATTTGATTTCTGGGGAGCTGTGAGGAACAAAACTGTGCTATTATACTATTCACCACAGGCCAGTGAGCAATATACACAGTCATAATAATTACACAAAATTGTCATAAATATTTTAGTATGTGTTAAAAATATAGCATCTCATTTTAAAAGATATAATATTGTTATCAAAATATTTTATAGCAATTACTTATAAAATTCCTAGTCAAACAATTAATTTTTAAAAGTCTAGTTATGAAGATTGGCAATATGGCTCAGTGGATAAAGGTGCTTGTTACTAACCCTTATGACCTAAGTTTGGTTCTGCAGTCCACGTGGTAGTGAGAGGACTGACTCCTGAACTTTGTCCTTTGACTTCCACGTATGTATGTGGCGTGTTACATGCACACACACACTTATACACATGCATGCACTCTAATTATGAAGTGGTTTGGGTAGTTAATTTTACTAATTTTTACATCACTTTTGCTATTTCCTTCATAGTCAAATTGTGAATGGGAAACAGTGGTATATGGGAAGACAGAAGACCAACTTATCATGACTGAACAAGCAAGAAGATATCTGAGTACTTACACAGCCGCCAGCAGCACTTCAAGAGCTCTCATACTTTAATTGCTACTAAAGCTGATACAATGCCCACCCCCTACTGTATTTTGTGCCAAATTAGGTTGCAAATGGAACTTGTCTCAATTAATTTTTTAAAGGTTTTAATACATCCCTACAGTGGTTCGCATTTTTTTCTATATTGGACAGACAATAATAAGCCACTTAAAGTAAGGGGTAGGTAAATTCATTATTTACTTTTTAAGAAATGAGAGTTTTAAAATTTGTTTTTAAAGAACACAATGGGAGAATAAAGATGTTCATCGGTATTCCAAAGGAAATTTTCACATAATTTCTTTACAGGATATATGTCAGTACTTTCTCAAGGTTATAGTCTGTTATAAACAAGTTAAGTATGTGTGATCTCTGAAAGTCTATATTTAGGACCCGAGGGCTTTATGAAGTACTTTTGCACGTTTGCTGATTTATTTAGACTACCATTTATAAAGAAACACAATGAGAAGGAGTCGCAAGGAAGCTAGAAAGTTGCACTACTAATTTTTGGTATTTTTCAGAAACAATGAAATTAACTACAGTGTTAAGCGTATTTATTTGAGCATAGTAATAAAAAAGCATTGAAAGTGAGCTTTTTCTTACTAGTAAAGAGTCAGTATTTCTTAAGTCTCAGAAGAGCTGAGAATTCTATTGAATGTATTGTACAGTATGTAGGAGCAGGAAAACTGTGTAAATTAAAAAGATGTCTGTTTTTATAATTTATTTTCATTTTTAAAGCTTAAATGTAGATATTTATATATATACAGGGTGTCTAGAAGCCATTGTTGTTTCTTGTCATTACAGCTAACGTAGTAAAGAATAACTTTGACTTTCAAGTATGAATTAGTTGTTATAGCTGCAAAGAATACAATATCTATACTGTATGTCACATCTACCTAAATATTGCACTATATCCTTTAAATCATGTTGGTTATAAAGTAGTTCTAAAATGTACTAAATAATAATTTAATATTTTCTTTTTAAATTATATTGGAGGTCATAAATTAATCTGGTGATTCGTGTATGTGTTTGAAATTTTCATTTTGTTTAAAAAACAATATGGTACCTTGCTCCCTAAAACAGTCTGCACTTAGAAAGTTTATTCTATTTACTCAATGTTTCAGAATTAGAAAATATTTTCTTTTATTTATACAAATATTTTGTCCTTTTATAAATGTTTTGTGTTTCCAGGTTACAACAGTTGCTTCAGTTGCCTGTTTAGGTGTTTGCACTTATTTTATTTCTTTTTGAAAGAATGTCTTTGCTTATGTGGTAGAGATTTTATGTAATTTTTGAGACATATAATGGTGTGCTGTCAACCTAAACACTGACAAGCAAATAGAATTGTACACTGTAGTTTGAATTATTTATAATTGACACACTCTCTCCCTCTCCACTCCTGAAGTAAGCTGCTATAGAAAGTAGCAGAACCGGCTGCTATGAGAGATGGAAAGAGCCACCACCACTTGCACTGTGTGAAAAGATAAGCAAATGATGGCAAGTTCTCAAGTTAACTTAATGGATTCAACTATTACCAAGCAGATTCTTACAAAGACCAAAACACTACTATGCCTCAAAACCAAACCAAACAAAACAGCTTAAGATTTTAAGAAATTCTATTTATCTGTTAATAGAAATGGGACTACTGAATATTTTAATGCCTAGTTCTTCAACAGTAGACCTAAAAAGGTTTTAAGCTTTAAATCCAATTGCTAGTTTTTGCATACTATATGTTAGTGAGAAGTAAAGAATATGTGTGGTGGTACTAAGATTATGCCTTCTTGATAACTAATAGGTAAAACAATTTGAATCTTCTTAGCATGTTAAATATGTTTTTTTTCTAATTAATGAACTTCTCACAGAAATGTTGCTTTGTAAAACCAATGATTGTGGAAAAAATCATACTGTATCATTTCAGTTACTTTGGGGTAATAATAGTACATAATTCCTTTTAAAAATGTAGTTTTTAGCTGTATCGGATACAATAGTCTCCAATTGCCAAAGTAAAATATCTCAGATATGCTACATATTTTAAAACATAATTTTTCTTGAGCATTAAGTTAACACAAATGTTAATATATTGTATATAAGCCTGGGCTTATGGAACGTAGTATATATTTGGGTTGGTGTTGGTTGAATCCTCAAGTTAACTGCTTTGTTGCTTTTTTGTTGTTGTTGTTGCAAGATTTGTAATCATAAACATGCCAGGCATCTTAAGTCATCTTTTTTACTGTTCATTTGGATTCTTCAGTTTTCTGAAGATCCCATGCATACAGGTAGTAGCCATTACATGCATGGAAACTGACTACACACATACCATACTGCATTTTATAGTAAGGTTTTCACATTAATACAGCAATTACACTGACTAAATTGAGTTTTAATATATGAGAAAACTTTGCATTGTTAGAGAATCTTGCAGACAATGTTGAAACCTATTAACATCCAAATAAAGCATCTGTGTACAAACTGACGTGGTGTTACTCATTCACTTTGCTGCTGTGTAATGGATTTGATTGAATCCTTAAGACCCGAGTCCATCATTGAGTTCTTACCCTTTGTACTCTTAGAACTCCCTTTGCAGGTGATTTCCCCTGTTAACAACACTTCAAGTTCCTTTTACATTCTTTCGTGTAACTTTTATTGACACTGGAAATAGAATGTTCGAAACAGATTTCTCTTTCCCCACCTGGACCTGCCCACCCTTTGTCAGGTTTCTGAGCGGAATTGCCTTTCTTTTGTTCATCCACTGCCTCCATATTGAAGTCCACCATAAAGACTCTGTATGTAGGCCACTTTATCTATTTGAATTATTGCACATTGCTCTGAGCTCATTCTATAAGAATAATAACAGACTGGCCTGGCATTAGAGTGTCACCTGGGAAAGGTATTGGCAATATTGCATAATCTTAGTGAGTTCATCGCCATTACTTAGTTTTCTAGGCCTAGCAATCTGTTGGAATTAACTCACTGAAAATGAGTTTACCTCTCAGTAAAAGACTTACATAACTTTTTAAGATTGATATGTGAAACCAGAATTCTATTAGTTTGTACAAAACATAAAGCTCCAGAGGACTAGGTACATTCTCACCACAGATGTAAACAGAAGGAAATGATAACCATATGCAGATACAATCATATCTCTGGGGTTGCCTAAATAATGGTGATTCTTATTCACTTTCTAGTTGGCTAGTTCCCTCACTTCATTTTCAACCCTATTGTGACTTGGCTCTACATTTTTTTTTTTTGCGCTACTTTTTTCATTCTGTGTTTGCAATGTTACCCTCTTTGTCAGCTGTGAAACGCCTGTGAAGCATTGCCTGAGTGCTCCATAAAATGCTAGCACTGTCCTTCATGTATCTAAAGAGTAGGAGTTGCTGTTTACGGCTCTTTTATTTCTGAGTCTATCAGTGGGGCTTAGAAAATCTTGGTACATGTTGAGTCTTAATAATTAGTTTTTACCAGGAAATACTAGCTATACGCCCATAACAGGTTTATAAATAGCTTTAATTTCTTAGTTATTTACATAAGACAAGTTTTGCCTTACATCTAAGAAACTTTTGAGAATCTTTTAGCCCATTTTTTTTATAACTATGTAATTTACTGCTTGCTTTATCAGTTATAGAGTGATAAGACTGTTAGGTGGTCAGGTCTTTAATATCTAAAAAAGATGATAGTATTTGAAGAGATACTTATTCTCTGAGAAATGAAAATGTATTAGGTAGTGGAGGATAAGTTGAATCAAGAGAGATACTTTGGGATATTAACTTTCTACTGTTAGATTTTTGAAATGAGTACAGATATGTTCAAGGAGAACACATGAGATAGACAAGAAAGTACACTTGGAAAAGAAATTAAGTGGCCAGTGTGATAGAAGACTTTGAAAACTTCGTGTCTTGGTGCAAGTACTTTTAAAGCTATTGGATGTAGCACAAATAATAAAAACCCAGAGACAGATATTGGGGTTGAAACTGAAGATCAGAAAAGCAAAACAGCCAAACCACTAGAAACGTCTTACCTCTACCAAGGCTGGGCAACTGCAGCCTGAGCCCTGAGCCTCTGTCTTTCCTCCTGTCTTATATTCCCCTTTAGTCCTGGGATTAAAGGTGTGTGACACTACTGCCTGGCCTCTAGTGGCTTAGTTTTACCCTCTGATCTTCAGACAAGCTTTATTTACTAAAAAATAAAATACCACTATAATTGGATTTGAGAGAAACTTAGTTCCATCATGTATATACTGCACTTCTTTTTGAAATTCCTAGAACCAGTGCTTATTCAAGCGCCAAGTACAGAACGTGTTTGAATCACATGCGTTCCAGGGATAGAACTGAGGCAAGCATCTTTTACCTACTGAGCCAACCTGTCAACTCTATTCAGATTTAACTACTATAATTTTGCCAGCCATAGCTCAAAGGTTTAAGTATTCTGGCAATTTCTTAAGTCCTAATACAGTTAGTATTCAGCTTAACTGAGTACTTCCCATGCTCCCCTGCTAGGTTCTGGGGATACTCTGAGAAGAGCATGTGTGGTAGTCATAATGGTGTTTCATTAAGGTCATCAGTAACAGAGAAGCTGATTGTCTAGATGAAAGGGAAACTATGTAACAGAAATACTTCTCCTTTGGCCAAAACAGTGAGCTGGATCCAGCAGCCAAGTTTGCTATTACATGTGAGTGAAATGTTAGGATTCAGTCCAGAGAGTGAACCCCCAGCCCTGCCCACCAAAGAGAAGTAGGGGTATATGGTTTCTAGGAGGCTTGAGCAGACTATAATTTGGAGTTAGTGTAGCAGCTGCAGCCACATGCCAGTTACTATGCTAAATCCTTATGTACTTAATTTAATTTTAATCCTTACAGCACTCCTTTGAGATAAATACTCTTATAATCCACTTCTGTGGATTTGGAGTAGGCTTATGCTAAGAGACTTGTCCAAACACAACGCTGAAGCTGGGCTTTAGTTGTCCATGATTTAGACTGATTCTTTTAAAATTCAGCATAGGGTGCAAAAGATTACATGGTATGTGATTCCATTTATATAACTGTCTAAAGCCAGGCAAAGCTAATGTATGCTGTTAGAATTGGGATGGTGGTCACTCTGTGTGCGTGGGTGTGTAGGAAACTACAATGCTCTTTCTTGCTCTAAATGCTGATTTCATGGATATGCTCACAGCTTGTAAAAATACAAGCTGCAGTATTAATAGAGAAACTAATGAACTTACTGTACATTATATTTCAGTAAGTTGTGAAAATTAATCCTGAATTGGATAAGAAGGAAATAAAAATGTTCTAGCACAGCAAGATGGTACTATTCTACCTACATGCAACAAAGCCAGCACTCAGAACTTAATGCCATTACTCCCCCATAGATGATAGGCTCACTTCTCCTACTAAACTAATTTTAAGTTTCTGCATGGAATAAATGACTTTTTCCTGTGTAATTACATGTCATATTTTTATGAGTAAGAGCTTATTCTGTTCCACTACATGAACTTTTGGGAGACTCTCATCCCTTATAAATTCTCTGCCGTTCCTGCAGATGCCCATCTGTTAACTTTTCCCAGCCTTTCACCTCAGCTTGAAGTGTATGCTTTCCTTCCCAACCCCACAGAAATGTCCATACTCACTAAATCTCTGCTCCCCAAGTAGTCATCTACCTAACATGGAATACTACATGTACACTAATACTTATACTTTGTCAGCTGCATTTCTTTATAACACCATGGGTTAATATCTTGTTGATTCGGAGTTGACATTCTCTGCCATTCTCTGCCAATATCGTGTGATTCGTTCATCTGATTAACCCTTAGTCTTTGTTCCTAAGGTCTCCGTTCACTTAGGGTTGAGTGGAAAGCAGGCCTCTCACCAGCTGTTGCAGACTTCTGCTTTTATCTAAGCCTTAATAAGGGAGAAGATATCTAAAGTTTACACCTTAATAATCTATTTTATTTAAATCAATAGCATGGGACTGCTTCAAAAGTTATAAGCTGAGTATTTTTCTTTTCCTAAGTCTTTGAAATCCAATGTTTATCACACTTCAAGCTAGGACCAATATCCAGAATTTACAAATAATTGTAGAAATTAAGTACTGAGGAAATGAAACAGCCAATCAACAGATGGGCAAGTGAACTAAGTAGACAGTTAAAAAATAAAAAGAAAGTAACACAAATGGCCAGTAATTATTTTAAGGGGTGTTCAGTATCCCTCGCTATCAGGGAAACGCCAATTAAAACTACTTTGAGGTAGCACCTCACCCGACAGATTGACTACTGTGAACAAGCTGACAAAAACTGTGGAGGATGCGCTGAGAAAGGGACCCTTATTCACCATTGATGGGGTGCAACTGTGGAAATCAGTTTGGAGATTTATCAAAAATTTAAGTAGAACTACCTTATGACCTGCTATTTCACCCTTGGTCATATACCCAGAGAACTCCATAGCCTACCATAGAGATATTTTTGTGCCCCCATGTTTGTTGCTGCTTTATTTACAATAGCAAAGAAATGGAATAAAGCTAGATGTCTATCAAAAGAGGAACAGATAATAAAAAATTCGTATATTAAAAAATGGAATGCTACTTAGCTCCAAATGGAAAAAAATTTCAGGAACAACAGATGATTTTAGAATGTGTGATATTAAGTGAGGTCAAACAGTTCCAGAAAGAAGCCTGCGTGTTCTCTCATGTGCAGAATCTAACCAGTGTGTGTGTGTTTAAGCAAATGTACATGTGGGTACAGTATAACATGAAGAAAAAAAGGCTAAAGATAAGGACTTAATGCAGGTAAGATGAGTTATAGGACAGAATATAAAGTTAACTGTTTTTCTAGTTCTAGTTATGTCATAGATTTTGTTTTGTTTTTGTTTTGGGTGATGGATAAGTTCTTAAAATACTGCAAGTGAAATTTATAGTTCCAACACTTCTGTTCCAAATGCCTATTCTAATTATAGAAATTCATAGAGTTGTGTAGACTTTGGTTCTGGTTACTTTTAATATATGATGTTCTTATTTAGTTGTAATTTTTTATAATGAAGTTTTTAAACTTTAAAAAATGTCTATTGAGCACATGAGGAATTCAGATCAGCCACATTTAGTGGACTTCAAGGCCGCATGTGATAAATGACTACTATATAGTGGTCAATACATTTACAGACATTCATGGAAGAGACAGCTGTAATTCAGAACAGATATTGCCTACTTTAGGTCACAATAGATAATTTAGTAAGTTACAGTGTCTTCTCCCCCTTCCTGAATCTTTTGAGTTTAATCTGAATTCTTCTCTTTCTTGCCTGTAACTTGTGCAAGTTACTGGCTAAGGTGTTTCCATTATGAAAGTAGAGAAATAGCACATTTTCAACCCCCTTCTTCTCCCGGTAGATTGTAAGGTCCCTGAAGCCAGCAGTTTGTCTTGCTCACCAGGACTTACCTAGTTTAGCAGACAGCCAAAACTGGCAGTGATGAGCAGATCTAAACGGCACTGCTGGTGAGCAGACAGGTACAAACCCGAGTGCTAAGCAGGAAATTATTGGTGTTTCATATGAGGTTGTGACCAAAGAAAAGATCCGTTTTTCTTGGGGGAAAATTATGTCTGAAGTGATGAATCTCAAACTGATTGGCTTGAGGTGCATGGTTAAATAGATTGGGGAATACCAGGTAAAGACATGGAAACAAAAGGATCAGTTCCATCTTTAAAGACCCTAAGGCAAGCCGGTGTAGTGGTGCATGCCTTTAATCCCAGCACTTGGGAGACAGGCAGGCAGACCTACCGAGTGAATTCCAGGACATTCAGGACTACACAGAGAAACCCTGTCTTCAAAAACCAAAAAATAAAAACCCCCAAGGTTAGGGGTGTGAGTGGAGGGACTGATGGAAGAGGGGATGGTATAAAGAGATTCATAAAGTAGGCCTACCCTGGTAAGCCGTGTATGCTATGCGAAGCAGAGTAGATCAAAATTAGCATATAGGCAATGCATAACGGGTGCTTAAGCCATCCAAAAACAGAATTGACAGGGAAAAGCTTCGTCGCAGTGGGTCTCCGTGGAGGCCTCTGCAAACTCTCTGGGGATCTCTGAAACTCAATGACTCTTCCAGTTGCAGCTGTAAAGTAGAGGTGAAAAGACCAGGTCTTGGTTGCATGTTAGCTGTTTAGGAATGAGATTTGCTCTTGGGCAAGGACACATACCGGGAGATGCAATTCCTTAAAATGTCTGTGCATTCATTAAAAAGAAGACAGAATCAGAGGCAGGAGAATCTCTGAGTTCAAGGCCAGCCTGGTCTACAGAGTAGGTTTTAGAACAGCCAGGACTACACAGAGAAACCCTGTCTCAGGGTGGAGGGTGGGGGGGAGGGGAACAATCATCCACTTCAAGGAAAGGAGGAAGTATTGCTGTGGGAGACATTGTCAGTGATCTCAGAATAAAGACCGTGGAGTGCTGAGCTCTAAATGGGACATTTATGTCATCTCCTCCCAGGTTCAGAGAACATTACAGAAGAGGGGTGAAATGAACGTGAGAACTAGAGGCTAGAAGCACGTGAAACACATGAAACATGGTCCTTTAGATTTTTTTTTGAATTTTTGAAATTTTTTTATTAATTTATTTGTTTATTAAAGATTTCTGCCTCCTCCCCGCCACTGCCTCCCATTTCCCTCCCCCTCCCCCAAACAAGTCCCCCTCCCTCATCAGCCCAAGGTCCTTTAGATTTAACATGGAGGTTGTACCCAAGAACTCACAAGCTGCTGTGGACTCCTGTACAAAGGCCCACTGATGTTCTACTATGGGTGGGGAGGGATCTTGGCACTCCCACTCTCTCTGGGTGTGAAGGACAGGTAGTCATATTCGTCAATAGTGTAGCCACTGCCAAGTTGCCCTTGCTTAAATAAATAACCCCCACCCATGCTCATGAAAACAACCTATCAAGGTCCTTTGTGGTCCAGCCCCAAGGCCCTCTTCAGGGTTCAGACTGGATGCTACAGCAAGCGAAAGGAACTTTTTTTTAGGGTATCAGAGGGCAAATGAATGAACTCTCACTCTGTGCTTTTCCGAATCCGTCTCTCTATTGTTCTGCCTCTATTCTAATACTCCTGTCCTACTTCTGATTCCTCCCAGCTTCTTCTCTTCCATCCTAAAAACTCTTCTTCTTACAGGAGCCTTGAAGTGTTAAAAAATTGTAAGAGCCACCTCTCATTGCTCAAAGCACATTCGTAGGGTAAGTGATAAGCGATAAGCAGCTGCGCCATTGCCATGGCAGCACAAGATCCCAAGGTTTCAGGAGTAAGACCATGCATGACTAGATGTGTGTGTGTGTGGGGGGGGGTCACAGTGCTCAGTGACAAACTTTGAGACATAGGTCTATTGTCAGCGGACTGACAAGGAAAGACTCGGCATGCTTTTCTTAGGTGCTTTGTACAGCAGCCTAGGTTGGACATCTGCGACTCTAACCTTGTGCACAGCTGTAAAAATTTAAACTTATGATCTATTTACAAAAAGGTTTTAGTCTAGTTTGAACTTTCTCTGAGGTTAAAGTGAGTTAATTGTGTGCAGTTAGTCTGAGCAAAAGGAACAAAGCAGGCTTTTAAGAGTCTGCAGTCTTCATGGGACAAATAGGTCTAGTTATGAAACATGTCCTAGTATATATTCTATATGTCAAAATCATGTAGTTTAATGAAAAGTCATCTTCCTGACCACCTACAGATATATGTGCCCATAAGATTGAGATATAATCATGAGACTGCGTATACACATCACATGAGATTATGCACTAGAATACAGGTATTGGGGAGATATCAATGCTCCTGCAGGCCTTGTCCAGACAGGATTAACCTCCATCAGAGTCACTTCTCTAGTGGGTTGACATCTGAATCATCAATTGCCATAGGCTGTATATTTCCACGGCCTCTGACACTAACCCTAAGTAAACTCATTGGGGATTTAGATAAAACGCTGCAGTTCCCTGAGGGGTGGCAGTGGGCAGCGGGCCACAGGGGTGGCTGGGTTCCGAGGCCTCTGTGGGTCCCAGGTGGGTAGGAAGCAGTAGATGAGAGACCTTGTGGGTTGTTAGGGCAGCCAGTCCCACAAGGAGCCAGTGAGAGACAGAGACAGATAGGCACGCCATGCAGAGAGGGTTTGGGTATAGTTTATTCAGTAAAAGGGAAGGGAAGGAAAGGGAAGGGAAGGAAAGGGAAGGAAAGAGAAGGGAAGGGAAGTGAAGGGAAACGGAGAGAGGAAGAGAAAGGGAGAGAGAGAAACAGAGAGAAGGGGGAAAAGAAGAAAAGGCCTCACCCACCTCTTCCAAAGAGAGACAGGGCAAAGAGAGAGAGTGTTGTTCTTTTTTAAAAAATGCTGCAAGATCCCCGCGGCAGTAGGCAGCAGAAATGCTGTAGGTCCCAAATGGTGGTGGCGGGCCATGTGGCAGCAGACAGCGGGCCCTGGGAGCAGCCAGTCCCAGGCAGAGATGGCTGCTGGTCTCAGAGCAGTGGTGGCAGGCCATGTGGCAGCAGGCAGTGGGCCCCAGGCAGAGACGGCTGCTGGTCCCTGAGCAATGGCTGGTCCCAGGCAGGGAGACACATGGCAGGCGAGCAGAAGACAGAAACATGGATAGACACGACATGCAGGGTGAGGTTGAATGTTTATTCAGGGGGTTATGGAGGAGGAAGGGTGAAGGGGGGGGAGGGAGAGAGAGAGGGAGAGAGAGAGAGAGAGAGAGAGAGAGAGAGAGGAGAGGAGAAAGAGACGGAGAAGGGGGGAAGTAGAGAAGTGGGGAGAGAGGCAGAAGCGAAGCTGCCTCTCCGAGAGGAAGATGGAAAAGAGAGCGAGCTCAGGCCAGAAGCTGAAGATCAGCCTGCCTCAGCGGATGGGGGAGGGAGTGGGCGTGGCTTGTCTCTTAAAGGGACCAAAACCATAACAGAGAGTGCACAGGCTGGAAGTGGAAAAAAGATCCACTTGCCCCAAGGAAAGGGGGAGTGAGTGGGACTTGTCTCTTAAAGGGACAGGACAGACCATTACAGGGCCACATTATCAAAAAAAAAAAAAAAAAAAAAAAGAAGAAGAAGAAAAGGAAGGAAGATTTGGGAAGAAGGGGATTGATGGGAGGGGAAGGGAATAAGGACGAAGTGCAGAAGAGATATGATTAAGGAAACACAACACGAAGGGCTTGTTTCAGGTTGGTGAGCATGAGTCCAGGCCCTCTACCAGGTTCCTAGCGATGCCCTGGTGCTAATACAGGTCCTTTCCCTTTCAGCACAGCCACAGGCAGGAGAAGCACGTGTCTGCCCTGCCCTTGGCCACGTCCTATAGGACAAGGATGATCTTGGTAGCAGCAGAGGAAGCAGACACAATGCTCACTTGCTAAAAGGACAGCACAAAGGACGGAGAAGCAAATAGTGTGGAATATTACCAAGAGGCATGGCTCATGGGTGAGGCAGGATAGTTCTGTACCATGGGACACTCTGCTTTTTCTCAATTCCCATCAGCCCTTAACTACCTACCTTTGTACTAATGTTGCTTCCACTGTGTGTGTGTGTGTGTGTGTGTGTGTGTGTGTGTGTGTAGAGGAATCTGCTTCCCTTCTAGGACTCCTGCTGGAAGAATGCAATCAGGCCAGAGGCCACAGCTGCAGCAGGCACAGCTGCATACCTGGGTATGCTCTTCCAAAGTCTGTCATATCTCATTCTGATTCCTTTGGATGTAGTCGTAGGAGTAGCATAGCTAGTTGAGCCATAAGATATTTCAAGTCTTAGTGATTTTTTTTAAGATTCTTTTTCTGGTTTCTACAGTGGCCACACTAATTCACACCCTTCCAGCAGTGTGTAAAGACTCCTTCTCCCAACACTTCTCTCAGGGTCTGTGGCACCATATTTTTGTCTTCTTGATGATGACCATTCTAATGGGACACGACAAAACTGTAATGTCGTTTGAAATTCGTTTCTTTGATGACTAAAGATTTTGAACATTTTTCATACATTTATTAGCCTCTTGTATTTCTTCTTATGAGAATTGGCTGCTTAGTCTATTTCTTAATCTATTGGTGAATTACTAGGCCATTGGATGTTAAAATTTAACAAAATCTAGGTACTAATTCTTTATTGGAGAAGTAGCGAGGCAGAATGTTCTCCCATTTGTAGGCTGTCTCTCCACTCTGTAAATTGTTACCTTTGCTGACCAGATGTATTTATTTATTTATTTGCCTTCCTGTAGATCGAGCCCGACACTCAGAGCATGTCAAGCAGTGCCTGGTCACTGACTATGCACTTCAGAAGCTGTTCAGTTTGATAGAACCTAGGGTGTCAGTTTGGGTCAAGCATCTCAAGAGGTAAAACCTAAGGTTTACCATCACATCAGAGGTAATAAATCAAGAAGATGTCTTTTCTACTTTCACAAATCTTAAATTTAAATTAATTTTAAATTTAAAGACTCACAAATACTAAATTTAAAGTTTAAGACAAGGTCTTTCTGCCTTATAGAGTGGGTAACTGAGAGACATAAACTATAAATATTACCTGTTTATATATATTCAACTGCCTCATTTCCAAGAATTTAAAACATATATATTACTCACCTCCTCTTTCTCCCTCTTCATCTATCTATCTATCTATCTATCTATCCATCCATCTATCTATCTATCCATCATCTATCTATCTATCATCTATCTATCTATCTATCTATCTATCTATCTATCTATCTATCTATCATCTATCCATCTATCTATCTACTATCTATCATCTATCTATCATCTATCTATCTATCTATCTATCATCTATCTATCTATCTATCTATCATCATCATCTATCATCTATCTATCTATCTATCTATCTATCTATCTATCTATCATCTATCTATCATCTATCTATCATCTATCTATCATCTATCTATCTATCTATCTATCTATCTATCTATCTATCTATCATCTATCTATCTATCTATCTATCTATCTATCTATCTATCTATCTATTTTTGAGGCAAAGTCTCCTGGAGCCTAGGTTGGACTCCTAAGACCTTGAACTTCTTCTAATCCACCTCCTTCCTCCTTCCAAGTACTGAGATTATAGGCATGTGCCCCCAAAGCGAGTTCATGATGTGTTGGGGATCAAACCCAGAGCTTTGTGCATGCTGAGTAAGCCCTCTGCCATCTGAGCTATATTCCTAACCCTGCTTTGTTTAATATGAGAGAGAGGGAGAGGGAGAGGGAGAGGGAGATGGAGAGGGAGAGAGAGAGAGAGAGAGAGAGATCAGCACAGAGAATCATGGGGGTGATAGGCAAATCCACCAGCCTGGCTTCCTCTGTTACCCCAGGCTGTATGTAGCTGTTTCCTGCCCTGTCACCCCAGAGCTGTTTGGGTTAATATTTTCTATCCACCTTATAGTTCCTCCCTTCCATTCCTCCTGTGATTATTACAGAAAGGATGCTAATGCTGGGCTGCGGCGGAGGTAACTGTAATCTCAGTGGCTTTTAGTGGACTGTAGAGTAATACCTGCCACTGGCCACTGCCAAGGTTTTGTTTTGTTTTTTTTTATTTACCTTAGAAAATAAAAACAAACAAACAAACAAAAACACCTTCCATAGTTTTCCTACGTTTTTAGAGCAGTCACCAGAGGGAAGTATGTTTCTGGTGAGGAACAGGAACTTTTGTGGGTTGAGCCCAGAGGCTAGCATCCCAGCAGCGGGAGGGAGAAAGTGCACGGCCCAAACTGGATTTCTGTGTAGCTACTGTAAAAGCAGCTCAGAGCCTCTCCGATGACTTCAGGCCACCAGAGAGACCAGCCCTGGGCAGTGTGCACCTCCAATGGGGCGTGAAACACTGTCTCCAGGCTTTTGTTCAATATGCAGACCAGCATGGGCAGGAAACTCACTGGAGATGGCTCTGAATTAGACCGCAAAGTTATGAAAGGCCCGTCTGCTCACAGGCCGGAGCCGTTGAATCTCTAGATGCGTACAATGCTCAAGGGGGGAATCAGATCTTATTAGGTATTGTTTTCAGAAGCAATAATCAAGGGGAAGGCCCAGATAAGGCATTGCTTTATTGAATTCCAATTCTGGCCATTCATCGCTAGTGAAGCATGGGTGAAGATGCACAATACCCACTATTCTAAAAAAAAATCCACTCAAAGAGATAGAAGAAAGGAAGGTAGAGATTGTTTGCCAAAAGCTGACAATAATATATCTGAAAGGAACTGGTCTCTCCAAGGAGCGGAACACACTACTGGGTGTAAAAGAGGCCGAATTCACCACCTGGCCTCTGGGGCAGGAGACCGCTAACTGGCTAACTGGTCTCCGTGGAGTTCCCAGCTTTCCAGCACAGCCTTAGCCTTCTGCTTTGCATCCGCGTAACTGTAACTTCCCAGTCCTTTTGAGGAATGAACCAACTGAAGACTGGAACTGATCCCACCTGCTCAAAACCATATTGCTGGAAGTGGATTTATTATTAACTGTTGCTAAAATGTCAGTGTCATCACTTGCACTGGTCCCTGAGTGTGCTGGGAGTCTCAGGGTGCGGAAGAGAATCAGACTGCAATCACCCAGAGGGTCCAGCTAAGCACCACTGCTGCCTTCACGGCCTGCTGTGGTCTCCAGACCCGCTGCCCACTGCTGCTCAGGGACCTGCAGCATTTTACTTAAACCATTACAGACTTGAACTTAGGATTTCATTCTTGTGCAGCAAGTGCTTTTACCCTCTGAGCCATCTTCCTAACCTGTTTTTGAAATTATAAAGTGAAATTCAAAACTTTGGGTACCACTCAAGCTTCTTCAATAAGAGACTTTATCCGTATAACTTTTTGCTAGAGGGTCTTAGAACGATCTCTTTTATTTCTTTCTGGGTACATTCTTGTATTGCTATATTGTTCTTGAATGGCATGTCATGAAACATGCCGAGTTTAGCCTTATTTTCATTCTTTCCTTGGCACCGTGATATGAAAAAATAAACTCATATCCTTATCTTAGTCAATTTCACAATATTAAATATATAAGGACACGATGATGCTCGATTTCAGTTTAAATTACTAGCACTGCAGTCTGTAGGAGCCAGCCACGATAAGCTAAATATGAACAGATCACCCAAAGGAAGTTCTTTACTGGAGGCCTGAGTCTCAGCAGTTTACCCTGAAGCAATACCTGGTTGCCGGAAGGACCACAGACTGAGATTACCTAGCACTACCCAAGAACAGACCATCCAAAGGAAATGCCTAACGTTCCAACCTCTGTGGATAGGATCACCTGCCAGCACACACTCATCAGGATACCCCTAGATAAATGTCAGCCAATCAGGGATCCTGAACCTCAGAAACCCCTCACCCCCACCTTTACTACTATAAAAACCCAACTCTAACTGAGCTTGGGGCTCTCATTTATTCTGATACGTTGGACATGAGGAGAGAATGAATTTGTACACATGCATAAAATAAAGGCTTTTTGCTTTTATATACGGGACTCGGTCTCCTTGTTGGCTTTTGGGGGACTTCGCAGATTTGGGCACAACACAGTCAGGATGGTGTTGCATTAAGTCCACTGGTGAAAGAAAAGGAGGCCAGTGTTTTAAAACCTGGGGTTTTCCTACAGAACACAGCCATGGTGGAGGTCAAAGGAACACAGGACCTATTGCATTCCCAGCAGCTGCACAGATTTTCTTCTTATAATCCAGAGAAAATGGCTTTAAATGACAAGGCGGGATGTCTAAGTGAAAAACCACAAGACTAGTGGCGGGGATGTAAAGGTGCTGTTAGTTAGGAGGAGCCCTGGGGCAGCATGGCTGTGGGCCGTCAATTAAATCATCAGATGTCAGCTATCAACTTTCCCCTGCTTGTAAGGAGAGAGCCAGCTCCTTGTTTATGATTATGTTCCCTCCTTCATTAAAACATAAGGGGAACGTGTTCAGGAAAGTGCTTTCCAAGGGCACCGCTCTCAAGAACACGGCTATTGCGTAATTCCCATTTATTTTCCTGAGAGTTGAAATTGTTTCCTGAAGCTGATGTAAGTTATTCAACAATAAAGTGCTGAGAAAAAAGAGAAACGGAGTTAGGACATTTGTGCTTAGGGATGGAGTGAGAGGTATTAGGCACTTCGTTGCATAAAAGAAACTGATGATGGGCCTGACTTTGATTACAGGAACACAGTTGAAACAAACCCTGTGGTGTTGTGCGACAACTGTAAATTTACTGAAAACTGTTGAACACTTGAAGTTAATGAACTGTATGGAATGTAAATTATACATCTGTGGAGGCCCAAAAGCATGAGCCTGTTTCCACGGTGACCAAAGGTCGGAGAGTTGGAACTTTCCTCTAGTTCCTCCGAGGTTTTGTGCTTCTACCTCAAACAAAGGTCCCACCTAGAGGTTGGTCAGAGAGTTCTGCTTTTCCCAAAGTTATTGTCAACAGGTGTGGCTAATAGCCAGCCCTTGTGCTCCAGGAATAGAGAAGTAGATCTGTTCCAACCTCAAACAAGAGTCTAAGGATCCAACTAAGTTCCAGTTCCTTTATGGAGATGACTTGGGATTCCACCCAGGGAGTGGTTTGCCTACAGAATGTTTTGGTTTAGGCCATGAGCAGGACTTGTTTTGTTCTAGCAACAGACTGTTTAGCTACGAACGTAGCCCTCGACTTTCAATTGGTATGTTCATTTCCTTGTATCATGTTAATGCAGTTTTTTGTCTTACTCCTACCTTTTGGGGTCAGGGTATTTTAAATAGTTGGAAATTAAACGTGGGCGAGTTTTCAGTACTCACTGGAATTTCCTCCTGATACTATCCTATATGTTTCTTTGTTTTATTATGTTGTTTGTGTTGTTCTTTTTTTAAAAAATGCTGCAAGATCCCCACGGCAGTAGGCAGCAGAAATGCTGTAGGTCCCAAATGGTGGTAGAGGGCCATGTGGTGGCAGGCAGCGGCTCTGGGAGCAGCCAGTCCCAGGCAGAAATGGCTGCTGGTCTCAGAGCAGTGGTGGCCTAAGCGGTGGTGGTGGGCCATGTGGCAGCAGACAGCAGGCCCTGGGAGCAGCCAGTCCCAGGCAGGGAGACACAGGGCAGGCGGGCAGAAGACAGAAACATGGATAGACACGACATGCAGGGTGAGGTTGAATGTTTATTCAGGGGGTTATGGAGGAGGAAGGGTGAAGGGGGGGACAGAGAGAGAGGGAGAGAGAAAGAGAGAGAGAGAGAGAGAGAGAGAGAGAGAGAGAGAGAGAGAGAGAAGAGGAGAAAGAGACAGAGAAGGGGGGAAGTAGAGAAGTGGGGAGAGAGGCAGAAGCGAAGCTGCCTCTCCGAGAGGAAGATGGAAAAGAGAGCTCAGGCCAGAAGCTGAAGATCAGCCTGCCTCAGCGGATGGGGGAGGGAGTGGGCGTGGCTTGTCTCTTAAAGGGACCAAAACCATAACAGTTTGTTTCTTCATATTTTTTACTATATTTCTAAATCCCCATGCCTCTACCCTGGCGAGAGGTATTTTTTTGTCGAGGCTGGTCCCAGACATATTTCAATAAAGTTATTAAAATAATTATTTGTGTAGCTGGTTCAGTAGCCTAGTAGCAGTGCTCTTGCCCAACATCGAAAAGAACCTGGGTTTATGCCCTGGCTTAAATCCTCAGCAGCAAATGCCCCTCCTCCTCTTGCTCTTTCTCTTTTTCCCTCCTCCTCTTTCTTCTCCTCTCAGTGCTGTTTGGTATATATATTGTAGCAGAAGAAAATAAAAGAAAAAAAAAAGGATACACAATTCATAGCCAGCCATGGTGGCTCGCATCACCAATTCCAGCTATTGTGGCTCAGAGGCAGGAGGACTGCTGTGAATTCAAGGCCAGACTGGGTTGCATCTTGAGTTCCAGGTCAGTCTGGGCTACAGAGAACCTGATTCAAACCAAAAACAAGAACACATAGCTCAACTCCCACTTGTGTAAATTTCGCAGAGCTGTGGAGAGATAGCCAAAATCAAGAGCAGCAAGGACTGTTCTGAATGTTTGGAGCAATAGAACTACCCCAGCCTCTTTCAGTACTCAGTGCACTGACAATCCCGTCTAGGTGCTGAGGTACTCATGGGGCCCTGTTTTCATGGGAGAATGACTCAGAAGGTCCTGGTTAACTCGAGAATAAGTATAACAGAAGTGAACACGTAATGTATCATCTAAAATGGGTACAGTTTGGAGTTCAAAATAATAGTGGCTCTATTAATAATGATGCTGGAACAACAAATGTAAACAGATCATCTGCACAATCTCTCTAATTCCAAATGGTGTCTAGCAATAAAGCAAATGTCTGCTTACAACTCTTGGCTGTTTTATAAGCAGGATTCGGAGCCAGAAGGTGCAGCTCCACGGCAGGGCACTGGCCTGGCACCCACGAGGCCTCAAGTTCTGATCCTGGCACTACAAAACCCCAGACTGTGTGACTTCTTCAGTTTCAAAAAGAGATGCCTCCCACCCCTTTTCAGCCCTTCTTCATGCAACACAGATTTATTGAACTCCACACTAAGAAGCCAAGGGAGTGCCTGGCAGGGGTGGTGCATACTTTAATCCCGGCACTCAGGAGACAGGAGCAGGCAGGTCTCTATGAGTTTGAGGCCAGCCTGGTGTACAGAGTTAGTTCCAGGACAGCTAGGGTTGTTACACAAAGAAACCTTGTCTCAAAAACTAAAAGCAAAACAAACAAAAACAAAACAAAACGAAAAAAAAAACTTTAAAAAAAAAATCAAAGGGATAACACTATAGACCGTGAGCATTGTTGGGGCCTGAAGGAACTCTGGATCTCATTTCAGAAACAGATGTCCTTGTATGGTTACAGTTCCCGTCCTCAGTAGCAGTCCTTGCCCAGCCTTCCGTGTGGTGTCATCCCCCCCCCAACACACTAAGTCTTGAAGTCAGAACAAGTTTCAGGTAGGGTTGGGGAAGCTCCTCCCAAGGAGGTGAAGGGCAGGCATCAGGACCCAGAACTCTGCCTGGAGAATCATGCCGGAGGGGGAGGGGGGCAGCCTTGCTCCTGCCAGTACGTGCTAGTTTGGAGGAGGTCCCATAGGGTACCAAGAGGAAAACTCCCAGAGGCGCCCACTGACTTGTGAAATGCGTGATGCCCACAGAACCAAGCAGTCCCTTGTGTGGCTGTACAATCCTACCCACCTGGAATTCCCTCTCCGGACTCGGCATGGTTCGCAAGTCTTTTACTCTTCCAATCCCCATTGTAGACATGCAACAGTCAGAGACACCTCATATTCCTATCCCCGACTTACCCACCAAATCCCCTGGGCCATGCCCATCTTCGCTCTGCTTTCTCTCCCTGGCAAGGGTGGACTTCCTGGTTCACGCTACCTGTGACCCAGACCACTCCCCACCCAGCCTGCTCACCTTAGCGTCCCTGCTCTCCAGCATCCGCCCCTCCCCGCTCTTCACCGGGCCATTTTCACTAATCCCCAACTGCTGCTTCTAGGCTGCTCCTCACGACCAAGCTCCGGGCTCTCAGGAGACAGGAGATTCGCGCACCATTACTGGCTTTGATGGCCTCTCTCTCTCCATCTTTGACTGCCTCCCTGTAGGGGTTCCCAGAGCCTTTACCCACCTGGCCTCTGCGATCCCTGTGTTCTGCTTTCTCTCCCCCTGGTCACTCTTGTTTGGTTTCATCTTGTCTCTTTCTCCTTCCACGTCTAATTTGAAAACCCTGGAGGCCCCAGGCTGCTTCCTGGGCTCCCTTCTCACTTCCACACAGAAAAGAGACTCAGTGACATGTTTGTTAACAAGCGAATCATCTGTTTCCACAGGTGATGCCAAATGGCTTTATGTGACATCTACACGAAAGCTCAGTAGCCCCTAGAGTTTATTTCTTAAATTTTTTCCTTTTTTTGTTATACAAACAAAACAAACTTAATTATAGAAATATATAAATGTCATAAAATACAGATAACCAAAGTCAGAGAGAGCAAACCAGACCCAAGTTCACTACCTAGAAATAATCACTGTGATCATCTTGATTTTATACTTTTTGTACATTCACACACACATATATACCTATATATACACACTTATATATGTGTGTGTGTGTATATAGACACACACACACATATATATATTTTCTTCTATTTTGTAGTGATGTGCCCTATGCATCTCCTTTGAGATGTGTATGTGTGTGTGTTAGTAGTAGTAGCAAAACTTTGGAAACACAATAAAAAGTTAGAATAAAGGAGCCAAGTGTGGTAGTTGCTGCCTGAAATCCAAGCTCAAGGAAGCGTTTTGATCATGTAGACTCTATATTACAGTGACAATTGCTCTGTGATTTATATGACCTGAATGATATCCCCTCATTCCCTTGTCTCACACTCGTTCTTCCCACCCCTTTCCGTTTTAGGGATGAAATGAAGGGCAGGGCTCAGAACCAGGTGGGTGCTCTATCAGTGAGATGGGGCCCTAATCCAACCCAACCCTTCCTTATTCATTCATTCATTCGTTTGTTTAAGTTTTTGGTTTCTGAAGCAGATTCTCCTCTGTAGGCCAGACCATCCTGGAACTCACTACGCAGCCCAAGATATCCTCAAAGGCTTCCTTGAGCTTGGATTTCAGGCAGCAACTACCACACTTGGCTCCTTTATTCTAACTTTTTATTGTGCTTCCAAAGTTTTGCTACTACTACTAACACACACACACACACACACACAGAGCAGTGCTGCACACACTTGGCAGAGGCCCACACATTGGAGTGCCAATGCTAGAGAGGGTCCTAGGTCTCCTGCATTGCCCTACAAACGACCAGTAGAACAAATGACGTCCCTTGCTCAGGCTTGAGGCTAACCAGCTGTCTTCCTTGCGGCCGAGGTGCGGGGCGGGACCCAAGGTCTTTGTCTGTTGGCCCAGGGCTTCCAGCGGGCGCACGCCTGCCAGAAGGGTGTCGCGTCCGCCTGGCGCGGGGCGGCTGTGGCCCGTGTTGCACAAATGCGCAGCCCGCCCGGTGCAGCCGCCTCCAGCCTTTGTGATTGCCAGACACCAGATGGAGCGGAATTAAGGATGGCACCCGTGGGTCAGATGGCAGGTGTCCCTGCGGACCCGCTGCTGCTGCTACAGGCATTTTGGCGGGAAAAGAAAATTAAAAATGAATAAAGAAGTAAAAGAACTATTTTCTCTGTGACAGGCCCTTTGGACTAATGTCTTTTTGACTTTGTGTATGCTTGCGGGGAGGAGTTGTGGCTCAGGACCGGCCCCTTCCCTTCTGAGATAAAGGCCATTTGCTTGTGCGATCTGGGCCAACAAATGCGGGGGGAGTTTCCATCTGGCCTTTGAGGGCAGAGACCAGGGCGATGTTTGCACTCCAGTGAGCACCGGCTGGTCCCACCGGCCGTTGTTAAGACGCTGAATGCAGCAAGGGTTTCAGGGATGATGGATTACGGATTCACGCTGAGTCCCGGGCTGCCCCACAAACTCCGTGGGTGTGTGCATGTGTAGACAGGACTCTGCCTAGAAGGGAGAGACATTGAGATCTGCATGTTTTTCCCAACAACATCTGGACCAGAGTTTTGGGCCAGAACAAGACTTGGCAGGAAGCGAGATACGGACATCTCCAGTGCTAACTTCTGGTATGGCTGGAGAGGTGGATAGGGACCAGTAGAATGCTGCTGTCTGTAGCCGTGTATTCTGGCTGCTGTCTCTGGCCATGTACTCTGACTCTGGTAAATATGATTTACGTGGGCCTGGAGCTGACCACGGTTTAGACAGAATGAGCAATGTACCATTTGGATTTGAACAGGAACACCTCCTTGGGGCAGAAGAAACTCCTTTTCTTTTATGAACTCCATCTCACCGATTTGTCCTCATCAGGTGTGCATTTCCTCTAGAAGGCCCATTACATATGCAAAGATGATCTGGTCACTATAGCATGCCTCATCTTCCCCCTCTGCTTCTTTCCTCTCCTCTTCCTCCATGCTGGTAATGTGTTTATTGTTACTGGAGAGTAACACCCAGTTCAAGGGATACAGGTTTTGGTACTCGGCGCCAAATCACTCCTGGTGCGTGAGATCAGGGAGAGAGCTGCAGTGGCTATGAGAGAGAGGACTAGGAAACCAGATGAGTGTCCAACAGTGAGTTCCTACTTTGAAGCTAGCTCAGAGAGACTGCCTACCAGGGGACCTGAAAAACTACTTCTGGTGTATTTGTCCCCAGTGAGCCTGTTTGGCTCCTGCTTGGCTCCTGCTTGGCTCCTGCTTGGCTCCTGCTTGGCTCCTGCGTGCCCTATTGACTGTGCTTCTGAGACACTATCCCAGAAAACACACTCAGTTGTCTATGGGTGTTTGGGCGACATCACTGGTCTTTTAAAATGGTAAAATCTGGGCATGGTGGCTCCCAGCACTTGGAAGACTCAGGTACGGGGGTTGCTGTGATCTTGAGGCAACCCAGGACCTCAGAGTAAGACTGCCTCAAATACAGACAAACTGACGAGTAAAATCGGTGTGGGATGAGACGCAACAATGTCACAGAGGTGCATTGGGAGTTTGGGGACCTGTCTTCTGCGCACACTGGATCCCCCATTCATTGCTGCATCATTGCTACACGCTTTGACCGTGGATCGGTCCTTAGTCTGTTGGCGCTTGCTCCTCCTCTTCGTTCCCATCCTCCATTTGAGGTAGTCTGTCTCTTTATTGGCAATCAGAAAGGGGTCACCCCCAACACAGGGTCGGGCTCAAGCTGGAACAAGACCTATAAAGCTCACGGTAGCATGGAATAAAGAGATGACCATGATGATGGTGCTCATGGTCTTCTCAGGACTTCCCGGAAGACTGGCCACTCTCCTCCGTCCTCCCTTCCTGGAACTGGCAGCCATTTTTCTAATCCCTCAGAGTACTGATACCCTCAGGTTATCTCTCCCTCTCATGTTTACTTCTCCAGCTCTGAAAGACTCAGCAGTAGCCACTCTCCATGGGTGAAATAAGGCTGCTCTGACTGGCATATTCTTTTTATGCAGAAAGCATACTATATTAGATTACCAAGACTTGGTGAAAAAAAAAAGTAAAACAACCTACATTCATGTTATATTGAGATGATCACATTTTGTATACATTGAGATAAATTAAATCAAACTTTCTCTTTCTTTTTAAAGAGTATGGTTTCTGAACAATTAAACTTATGTATGTGAAATAGATCCTGCTACAAAAATTAAAAAAACAAACAAACTGCCTGTTTAATGTCCAGCCCTCCTTTTCCCCCACAGAAAGCTGGATAGGGACAGTGGCAGGGTCAGCTGGGGGAGGGTGAGAGGACAGTGACAGAATACTCTTCACTGTCTTTGCCTTGTCCCGGAGAAGTCCAGTGTTTTCTGGGGGCCAAAGAGAGACTCTGAGCTCAGGTGAGCCCAAACTATTCTGAAATGGAAGCTTTGGCTCCGCGCCCGCTCTTCTCAACACAGGTTATTGGAGAAGGCCCAGATCAAAAGGCAGACTGGTGTGTGCTGTTCTTGTTTTGAGTGATGAAGCAGTTAGGCGCTCACTGCAGAGTCTAAGGTGACCTCAGCTTTCCCGTCATCCCGTCTTAGCGGCCAGGGCACTGCGGTTACGGGGTACACATACCACTGTTCCTGACTCTGCCAACGACGTCTAATTTGAATGATTCGATAATTGAATCTAATTATCATCTTACTTAACCGGCATCTTGTCTTTCCTTTATTAATTGACTTCAAAGCACAAAGAGGCTGACGCCTTGCAGGGCATTTGGCAGGGGGAGCTCTGAGGCCGTGTGGAGAAGAAGGTGCTCTTCTTTCTCTTTCTGGGCAGAGATAAGCTTTATGTCCATCACCAGGAACGACTTACCTCCCACACACAGTAATTCTCCACAGGAATTATGAGCAGTGAGGGCTATCTCCTTCCCTCCACTGGGAAGCGACTGAACGTGTCTCACTTTGGCCCAATCCAGGAGGTGACATCACGCTAGTCTCTGTACTTTGCTCTAGGCCCACTGGAATCAGGGGCTGTTTCTTTATTTAAAACTCTAAGTAGTTGATGATCTCATTTAATTTCTGTTTCTAGGGGTGAGAATAGGCACCCTGAGCGCTCCTTGAGAGTTAGGAAGGGGCCAGGGTGCCCAGATTGCAGCACGGGTTGTCCTAAGTGCCATGCGCTCTGCCGCCCTGTGCAAATCCACTTCCAGCTGGCCATCTGTCCACAGTGCGGCCAGAGTTGGCCACTCCTAGAAATGACCCCAGCCTTACAGGTATGGCTGGCAAAGAAACTCCCACTTTCAAGGGTGGGAGGATGTCAGACATTCTCCTCCAGTTTCATATCCAATGTATATTTTCACAAAGGCAATATTGCAAGCTTGGCCTACTGCAGTCAATAGGTCATTTGTGTTCTGTGTTAAGCGAGCCAGCAGAAGAACTCACTGGACAGTTCTATCCAGACGCCAAGTTTGGTGACTGATTTTGTACAGCGAGCACATCACCTCCTGAGTCGTCTTTCCAGTTCCACAACCAGATCCCTTCAGCTCATCAGAGAAATCATTCACCTTCCCGCTCCTCAATTGGCCTGGTCATATCTGATGGGGATGGCAGATGTCATACAGCCAGCACAGCTGTTTGACAAAGATCCAGCAAACTGAGACCCATGGTGGCCACCACGCCACCTTTGCTTTTCATCTCCACCTGTTGCATACTTGGGAGACTTTTAATATTTGTACTATTTGGGAATATTGGATTGGTGGAAATTTTCTTATGAATCCTTTAGGTCTTCTCCCAGGAATGCTATTTCTAAGCTTCCCCAATACCGTCCTGGGCATGCTATTCCCTCCACTTAAGGAGAGATCCTTATCTCTTTGCAGGTCTTCCTTACACCTTAGAGATTGTGACACATATAAAGAAGCCAGAGGTCTCTTTATGAGGCTGTGAGGCATTTGTGCAACATCTGTTCCTGTACTTACTCAGGAACAAGATAACCAAAACAAAGTAAATTTTAAAAGGTCAACAAGATTCGGTGGGCTAGAGGAGCTGGTCACAATCCAGATTGCAAGCCTCTTCCCACTGTGCACTCAGGCAATTACGTGGTATATATAGCAACAAAGTTAGACTAGCTGAAGCTACCTCTGCCCTACACAGAGACTTCTACTGACGGGCAAAGGGTGATGTAGAAAGATGATAAAAGTATTCTATAAAGATATAAAACACAGACAATGTATTATGCCAGAATTTGAATAATAACTGCAGAGGCTGCAATCTGAGGATATTTCGTGGGCACTCTGACCATTAAGAGTTAATAATACCCTGCCTGGGACATGGCAGTATGCCCAGGAGGGCTTGAAGATTGTTTGGGTCAAATGTCCTTGTAGTCACAGAAGCTACTAGCCTGAGAATAGCTTGTCATATGCCTCTAGGTTCTTAAAAATTGAGTTATGGGGTTGAAGAGTAAAAGTGATAACTCTGGTTATCACTGATGTTGAAATGAGGGAAAATAATTAAAAATGATAGCTCCGTTCTGTCATAGTTTATCAATGACGACTAAAAGATGAGCAAAAGGAAGTGAAACACATGTCCAAAAACAAAAATGATATGACCTATGTTTTTGAACAACATGGATGTATCCCTACTTATCAAATTCTGTATAAATAAAGAAGCACTCTGGCTGCCAGTCAGTCGGGCTGCAAGATTCTCTCCACCACCACGGCCTGGCTCCCTCCCTCCCTCGCCAGTCCTTACATCCTCTGCTGGGACCTGTCCACCGCCTGGGATGGCGGCTCCCAGCACTCAAAGTTTTGGTACAAATGCCCTTTTAAGTTAAATTGTTTTTGTGGTGCTGTGCATAGAACTCAGGGCTTCAAACATGCTAGGTAAGTTCTCTACTCCTGAGTTATAGCCCCAGCCCCACACACCATAAAAAATATCCTCTGAAGACTGGACAGGTGGCTCAGGGGTAAAGAGTGCTTGTAGCTCTTGCAGAGGACCCGCATTCAAGTCCCAACACCCATATCAGGCAGCTCTAGGGGATTCAGCACCTTTTCCGGGTTCCACATGTACCTGGACATAGCACACACACACTCACAAGCATGCATACTTAAAAGTGAAAATAAAAATAGGTTGTTTTAAAAAATGCCCTAGACCAGCGGTTCTCACCCTGTAAGTGACATACACTCTTCCGGGGATCGCATATCAGATATTTACATTACGATTCATGAAAGTATCAAAATTGCAGTTATGATGGATGTAGCAACAAAAATAATCTTATGGTTGGGGGTCACCACAACATGAGACACCGTAGTAAAGGGTCGCCGTGTTAGGAAGGTTGAGAACTTCTGCTCTAGACTCTGCCGCTTCCAACATTCAACATCCAGTCAAGGCTTAACCATTCTGCTTCCTTCCTGAAGCCTGCCAGGGTCTCTGAGCTAGGACTCTGGTATCTGAGCATCTTCCTCCTTCGCTTTTTATTGCCCTTTTGCTGTTGCTCCCTGTCTCTCGGTCCTTACGACGATCTCTGCATGCCCTCGATGTTGTCATTAGGTGCCTGGAGGATTAGCTCATGCGACGGGTTTAGCTGCTCTCTAGTTATTGCTCGGTGGACGTGTGCACCGGAGTTGACACCCGACTCCGTATTCCGGTGCTGACATGGCCAGGCAGCAGGGCAGCTGCCCGACAGGTGAGACAGAAATCTGAGCCCCATGCCTCCTGACCACCTCAAAGCACCAGGAGTCGTTTCCCAACACCAAGTCTGCTGGTGAGCTGCCAACCCGATCTGCTTCCCAGCGAGGGTCAATTTTTCTCTTCTCTTTTCATCTTTGCACCACACACCTGCATCCATCTTAGGGGAGGAATATGTGAATTAGAAATACAAGCTGCAATGGAGGGAAAGAATTAATAATTTTGAAAGATTATGTGGTGGTTAGACTAGACCAGTCTTACCATAAGAGCCATTTGGTTTTGATCACTTTCTGCCTATTTATTTTTTTAAGGACTACATTGAAAATGAACTTTAGTATTTCACAAGCTTGATCCCAGCACCCCTCCAGCTTGAGTGTGAAACACACCACCAGAGGCGTCTTAGGAAAACGCAGATCCCAGTTCGGTAGCTCTGGGCAGACACTGTAATTCTGTATTTCTAACAAGCTCTGGTTCCCCGGACTGTAACTCAAGAAGCAAAGACTTTAGGCAGTTTTTGAACTGTGTGCGGTTACTATATTTTCCAAGTTATTTTTCTCATTTTAAGTTTCCATAATACCTTGTCTGTGCTGTTGTGAAGACCTGTGTTACTGATTTCATATTGTTGGAGCTATGCCACACTCTAGAAACACTCTTGAAATGAAAGCCATTTCTTCCTGTTTTCTCTGTGTTCTTATAACCTTTAGGCTGCTAAAACACAAGAGGTCTTGACAAATGCCTGTCCTCGGAGTGAAGTAACAGGCAAAACAAAATTACAAGATACTCCACCAGAGAAGCCCTGCCTAGCAGGAACTGACCTCCTGTCTAGGAGGTAGCCATTTTTAAAAAATAATTCAACTTTATTTTATGTGCACTGGTGTGAAGGTATAAGATCCCCTGGAACTAGAGTTACTAACAGTTGTGAGCTGCCATGTGGGTGCTGGGAATTGAACCCCAGGTCCTCTGGAAGAGCAGCCACTGCTCTTAACCAATGAGTCATTATTCCAGCATGGAGGGTGTAATTTTTATGAGCAATTGATTGTACCAAATATTAATTTGGATGCTGTGAGTTTCTAGTCACACTTTTGGAATGTGTCACCAGATATAATATGCCATTTAGTATCTGGTGGCCCCTCTACAAAGGGTTCTCAGCTCCTGCCAGTTTCTTACTGTAATCTTTATAATTACTCAAGGAAAATGGAGGACCCATGAAATACCCAGATTCAGTTTCACTTTCCTGTTTCTTCATTCTTGGTCCTTTCTGGTTACTTTTCAACATCTTGACACCACCTATCGCGTTGCTCATGATAGATGCCACCTGCTGGTAGTCATTTAGAGTTCTCTCTCTAGGGGGATATGCTCAGTGCACTCCGCCCTTCATGTGGGCTTCCCAGGACTCCCCACTGCCAATCACAGTGAAGCACGAGGCTTCGCTCAGCCCTCTCAGCCTTACTGGCAGTGTTCCACTGAATACTCTTCTCGCTTTTCCAGAGAAAACTGACTTATTTTAGCCAACCAATGCTCTCATTCTATTAGATGCACCATTCCCCTGAGCGCGTTCTCAGGCCCCATTGGTTTCATGTCACTCTTTGTTTTGTCTAAAACTCTTTCTGTTGTGTTACCAAGCAACCTCTTTCTTCTGGCACTTCACCATCCCCGCTTCCTCCTCCACGGCCCAGCCCCAGCACCTCCTGTGTCCCTGCTTGCATCACACCACACTGTCACCAAAGCCTCATCTCTGTCCCCTCTGCCTTTTCCCTGTGTCCTCAGCACCCAGTGGGTGTTCAGGGCACAGAGGATGAAGTCATCAGGGAGGTACTCCAGCTGACAACTCTATTCTTGTCATTATTTTCTCCTCTTCTTCTGACAACCCAGAAAGAATTCACATCCATTTGACACCCATTGTCGTCAACTTCCTGCTGACTTCCCTAGCTTTTTGTGGTATTCTAGCTTCTTTCTTTTTTCCTTCCTTCCTTCCTTCCTTCCTTCCTTCCTTCCTTCCTTCCTTCCTTCCTTCCTTCCTTCCTTCCTTTTCAAGGCAGGGTTTCTCTGTAGCTTTGGAGCCTGTCCTGGAACTAGCTCTTGTAGACTGGGCTGGCCTTGAACTCAGAGAGATCCGCCTACCTCTGCCTCCCAAGTGCTGGGATTAAAGACTTGCACCACTGCCCAGCCTCTAGCTTCTTTCTGTTGCTGTGTTAAAACACTGGAACAGAAGTAACTCAAGGGAGAAACGGTTTGCTCTGGCTCGCAGCTCAAGATCCAGTCCATCTGGTGGGGCAGTCAAAGCATCAGAGGCTTGAAGCAGCTGGTCACAGGCAAGAACAGAGCGATCCATGCTTGCTAGTGTTCAGCTGGATTTCTCCATTTTATACAGTCCAGGGGTCTCTGCCCAGGAAATAGTCACCTCCATAGTCTAGGTGGGTCTTGCCACATCAACTAATGTCATCAAGATAATTGCTCACAGACAGGGGAGGGGTGATTCTAAGTTCAAGTTGATAGCTAACACTGATCATCAATGTACTTTACCATTTCTTGGTGCACAAGTACTACACATGGTCTGGGTCCACACTGGAGCCATCAGCTAAAAGCCGAAGTTCTGGAGGTCCAAGGCCTGCCGTTGTTTTCTGACTGTGTGTGTCTTCTTAGTAGGGGTGGCAGGTTGCCAAGGGTGCTTGAATCATCCATTCTTGAACTACGATTTTAGACTCAGTGGAATCCCCCTTTCTCCCGTTCTTGCCACAATGACATGACTCAAGTGGAGGGCACAGTCAGATGGGAGGTCACAGTCAGATGGGAGGTCACGTACTCTGAAGGTATGACATGGAGGGCAGGGCGGGATTTCTAAACCACAAGCAGCCAAATTATTTCCTTCCTCAAAGGGGTTATTACCGGTCATGCTCCTGTAGCCAACAGGGGAAAGCATTTTCAAAAGGTTTCTGGCTTTTGCTCTTCCCATTAGACTTAAACTCAAGTGATTTCACACTTGCTTGCTTGTGTTTCGATGCTGCAGATGGTAGGGAACCGACCATCCAGGATCAGAGCAAAAGCAAACACACTATGACTCTGTGACATTGAGTAAGGGGTTGAGCCTCTCTGAGCCTCCAGTTTCTCACCTGAAATATACCTGCTCGGAGGATTCCATGGGTGTCTGCAATGGCGACAGCCACTCTTCGCAGCCTGCTCTGCGAGGCTCTGCATCTTTCCGTGCATTTTTTTTCTTTCTCTAAAGTCACCTCTCCCTGCAGACCTGCTCAGGCAGGGACCAATTCAAACAGTTCTGGAAACAGATTGGGTGTAAGTGGCAAGGAAATAGTCAGTGATGTATGGAATATTTATTAAGAGTCCCGTTTAGGATTCTATTTTCTCTGCAGGGAAGTTGAGGGTATGGGAACACACAGGAAAGGGAAATAGAAGTGGAGAAACCCACTAAGGACTTAGGATGCCCATTAGCATCTGGATCCCCTGAGGTTTCGCTGTAGCTGTCACCTTTTAAAATGTTGTTCCAAGTCTGTCATAATCTCTGCGTGAGAAGCCTAGGGCCTCCGGACCAATGCAGCGTGTGATTCTAGGTGAAGATTAAGAATTTAAGGTGACTCAGATGCTTTTCATAAAAGTCACTGTCAGAAAGCTTTTCCTGGGTGGACAATCTCCTTGCTGTGCCTCCCGTCCTGAGACCCAGACCCAGTGCCCAGGAAGACTGGGGGTATCTGGGTTAAGCTGCCATTACTGCTTCAGCACCATAGTCAATCAGTCACTACTTCCAGTCAGAGCAAGCAGGGAGCTGATAGGGCTAACGTGGAAATTCGGGTAGTTTCTAGGGCAAGCAAAATGAGGGAACCGGATCTATTCTGGTGGAAGGTGTCTAATCCTGGGAAATCGGTCTGGGAAACACATCAGGTGTGAGGGTGGGCTGAGCTCGTCTGGGCGAGCGTACCTCTCCCATGCTTGGCCTTGATGGCATCAGACATTTTCCCACTGGGGCCTGCTTTTGCCTCCTCTCCAGGTGAAGTGGACCTGCCCCTCTTTCCAGACTCCCTGATTTTGTCATCACTGCTTTGCACATGTTCCTTTGATAGAGATTTTTAGAAGGTACCTAAAAAAGTTGAGGGAGAAAAAAAAAACCCACATTTTCATTTTCAAAGTTTGTTTTACCACCAAATGAAACAAGCGGCTCATCCACTTCAAGTCCTACTCAGTCCCCAAGTCGCTGTCCTGACGCTTCTGAGTGCCCCAGGGGTGAGATGGGGCTAAGCAAGGGATCCAAAATTAAGATTAAAATGTCTCAAGTTCTCATGCTTACATGGCAAGTGATTTAGCCTCTGAACTTTCTCCCTGGTTCCTGACCAGGTCACATGATTTTATTGAACTAATTTCTAGACACTAGACACAACCACTGACCATCCAGCAAGCACTCAACCATATTACAGCAATTTTCTTTACTGTCTTTATTAGCATTAGTTAACACTGCTAAATCCATTTAGGACAATGGTTTGGAAGGAGTTCCTGAGAGGCTAATTAAGTTAAATCAGCTTAAGTTTTTTTAGATATATTTATTTTACATCTATGAGTGCTTGGCTTGTATATATATATATATATATGTATGCGCATCACATGCATGCCTGGTGCTCAAGGAGAGGCATGCATTGGATCTCCTGAAACTGGGAGTTCCAGATGAGTTACCATGTGGGTGCTGGGAACTGAACCTGGGTCTTCTGCAAGGGCAGCAAGTGCTCTTAACCACTGAACCATCTCTTCAGCTCCTTAAAAATATTTTTTACGGTAAAAACCCCTTTGTAAAATAAGAAGAGATGCTGTTCATAGGGAAAACAAAACGAAAATGAAGGCAAAAGGCTAGAAAATCCAACAGCAGCAACAGCTGAACCAGTCCCTAAACAAACAAAGGGACACACAAAGAAACAAAAGGACCTAGCTGCTGCCAGGGTCTTCAGTGGAAGGACGGGGGATGTTTAGGCACGTGAGACTATTCTGAGATGCCAATGAATGGTGGGGGTATGTCTTCTTGCCAAACTAATGGAAGATGCATTACTAGAAGAGAGCCCTAAAGTAAGTCACGGCCTTAGCTAATAGGATGCCAACCGACTGTAACAGAGGGAAACAGAGACTGGGACGGGGAGGGAGGTTTGTGCTCAATGATAACTGCTTGATCTTCAACAAGACACACATGAAGTTCTGGTTCCTGGATTTGCTTGAGAAGCTAACACTGTTGGTGATATTTCTGGCACCCTCTTGAAGGTAGTTAAAGGAGACAGGGAGGCTCTTTGTAGTGGAAGGACCAAGATCATACATTTTGATGGACAGAAATAAGGTAATAATAACTTTTGGTGGCCTCCACAAAAGATGTATACGGAGAAGGACTAATACAGAGCAATGGAGAGGCAGGTCCCCTCCCCGAGTGGTGGTGGCTGAGGATGGGACCAACACCAAGGCATAGGAAGGGTTTGGTGACACCAGTAGCCAGCAACCAGTGTACTCATTGCAATGACATCATCTCCTGAACATCTTTGGAATGTTCTTTTCTTGATTGCCCTTTGGCCCTTTGGTCTGCAGGCCAATTTGTTTCTTGTGATTTTTAATACCAAGTGCTCTGAGCTCCTGGGAGCTGCTTGTAAACAGACCTTTACCAGTGCAAACCTTATTTTCACTGTCTGCACTGGGATTCAACCGGTTTATGCACAGCTGGGAAAATAACTGCTAACACGGCACCTTGATTTGTTTCTGTCATTTTGTTTTTCAGGGTAAATTAAGCGAAACCCAGGAACTGAAGACACCGGACTTGTACTATATAGGATGACAGCCCTGGTCACATGATGTGGGATGCTTAACATTTTGTCATAGAATACATACAGTGTACTTTATTGTTAGTTTATAATATAGACCACATACAATGTACTTATAGTTTGTGGTTCTTTGTGTAGCTCTCCTTTCTTGTCCTCCCTTTCCACCCCATTAAATAAATAACCTCCACAAAGTCAGGCATCTTTATTTGTGAAAGTGTCAGCGCATAGTAGGAATTCAGTCAATATTTGCTGTATTAATGAAGGAAGAGAGGAACTTTTTACTTGAAGAACACTGACTGTGGTGAGGAAGGGATCAAAGGCACACCTGTCCATATGTAGGCGAGAACTTGGGCATAAATAAAGTTGAATTTTAGATTGTGGGGCATAGTTTATAAACACTATTGGAATCCACGGGAAGGACATATGGATGAGGTCTGGGGACAGACTTGGTCTGAAACTTGATGCAAGTGTGATTCAGGGCTACAGTTTGGGAAGGGGCCAAGAAAGGGGCTGAAACTTCAGTCAGTGGGTGGATACAGTGCTCATGCTACTGATTCTTTCGGCATGGGAGCTTTAGTGTTTCCACTCCCAGCATCATGCCACCTTGTCTCTTCTTCAGTATTTCTCTTTATGGATTCCATTTTTACATCTTGCATTGACTTCCTTATTTCTGTCAACAGCCTGTCTGTCTGTGTTCCCTATTTCTGTCAACAGCCTGCCTGTGTTCCCTTGGAATTCATTGTTTGTTTTTTCCTCTTTCATTTTTTTTTTTGGGCAGTTTTGTCATCATTGTTTTGAATTCTTTGGAACTTCTCGTTTCCATGGAGACCATTACTGTGGGATTGGTAGTTTTGAGGGGAGATTTGTTATCTTGTTTTTCTTTCTTTTTTTGTTTTTAATACTACTTGTGCTGGGACTTATATATCAGAAGTTAGCTCATTGATTTAATGTTTTGTGTTCACAGTGTTTGGGATGGATAGGTTGCTGAAGGGTTGCTGTGTTATTTCCTGTGAAACTGGTATTTGGGGTCCTACACTCCATCCCTAGGCCCGTAATAACAGTTACAACAGTCACTATTCATGGTAGACCCATGACAATAGAGCAATAGCGAACTCTACAACAACCACCCCACAGACATTATCACATGAGGGAGTAAAGGGATGTTGACAGCACTGTGTACACTAACAATATATTATTGCTGTTATTGTAGGTAAGAATGGAAAAGAAAAGACAAGGAAAACACTGTAAAGACTGTTGGTTAGCACTGGAATGACAGGAAGTAGAAGAGGGATGGATAATAGGAGACTGAAGCCTAGTAGCAAAAAAAGGTGGGGAGGGGTCAGGGATTTGGTCTCTTTTGACTGGAGACAGAAGGGCAAAGACATGCAATCAGATAGCATAGAATGGTCATCTCGGGAGACTGAGACACTAAACCCTGCAAACCAAGGCAGACTGTGTTCTTCAGGACAGAAAGGCAAATGGAAAGGATAAGGAGAAAAGGGAAGCAAAGAAAAAGCCAAAGCAATGGCCGGGGTCGGGGCGGGGGGGGTCTTCAAACACAGATGAGACAAGATGTAGGGGAGAGAGAGGAGAGGCAGAGGATGTGAAAACTATCTGCCCTTAATTTTGGCTCTGGGCTGGATGTAATGGCATTTCATTTGTATTTTAGTAAATAAAGTTTGCCTGAAGATCAGAGAGTAAAACAGCCATACAGACCAGGGAGTGGTAACATACGCCTTTAATCCCAGTAGCCACACTAGTTGCCATAGAAACCAGGCGGTGCTTGCCTTTAATCCCAGTAGGGCATACTTTTTTTTTAATTTTGTAAATGATATGTGGCTTATTTTATTCTATTATGTTTTTTTATTTATTTTTACTTAAAAATTTCCACCTCCTCCCATTTCCCTCCTCCTCCCCCATCCCCCTTCCCCTCCCTCTCCAGTCCAAAGAGCAGTCAGGGTTCCCTACCCTGTGGGAAGTCCAAGGTCCTCCCAGCTCCATCCAGGTCTAGGAAGGAGAGCATCCCACAAAGACTAGGCTCCCATAAATCCCAGCCTAAAGAGGAATAAAGACAGGAGGAGACAGCTCACAGACATTCCTGGAGACAAGGTCGCCATTTTGGACTGAGGTTGAGGTAAGAACCAGTGACTAGCTGTTATGCTTTTCGGATCTTCAGGTTGAACCCCAATATCAATCTCTGAGCTTAATGCCTCACTGATAAAAGGTACCAAGCCATGTGGCTAACACAGACAAAAATTACCGGCTAATTTAAGTTGTAAGAGCTAGTTAATAAGCTAACAGGCCAAACAGTTTAAGATTGTTATAAGCCTCTGTGTGTTTCTTTGGGACCGAATGGCTGTGGGACTGGGTAGGATAGAAACTCCATTTACATCTCTACTCTCTCATATTCCTTCCCTACCACTGAGAAGTTCTCTCTCTCTCTCTCTCTCTCTCTCTCTCTCTCTCTCCTCCTCCTCCTCCTCTCTGTATGTGTGTGTGTGCTGGGATTACAGGTGAATGCCACCATGCCCGGATTTATGAAGCGCTATGGATTGAACCCAGGGCTTTGTGTATGCCAGGAAAGGACTCTATTAACCAAGCTACGCTCCATCTCAGTCAAGTGGGTACTTGTAAAGCAGGGACTGAATTCCCGCTTTTGAGTGACAGTTACATATGGGACCAGGAAGAGAGCTGGGAGCTAAAAAAGCAAGGACCAGGGAGATAAAGAGAACCCAGGATTGTCAGGGAGAAGGGAGAGAAAGGGAGGTGACCATTTGCTGCTCCTTCACAGGTTTGCCTTGATGTTTCCCAGAAGAGGAGCTGAGACTGGGCAGTTGCAATGGAGGTGTTGCCTTGCTGAGGCTTCATTAATTGACTTGTAACAGATTGCAAATCATCCAGCAATCCAGTCTTCCTCAAACCACCTTCTTCCTCCAACACATCTTCTTTGTGAGATAAATTACTGTTAATTTCTGCTCATAAAGAAAGGGATGTGTAAGTGTGAATCAGGGAAGGTGGGTTGTGTTCTGTTGCTGGCAGACTCAATTGTTCTCAGTCCCTGCTTTCCTAGATCACGGCTTTCCTCACAATGGAATGGTGATGCTAAAATGGCTTTCATTTCCTAGAGCGAGAGTATAGGTAGGATTGTTCGGAGTGTCCCTGATGGGGCAGCTTGCACTCTCTGACATCCTGTCTGGATTAACATTTGCAAAGAAGACATTCTTATTGCTGCTCTGGCGGGAATCATGGTGGGCTCTGTTTTCTACCTGTCCTGGTGAGCAGGATATGACTCCAGCATGGTGGCTGCATTCTGCCTTCAATTCCTCGTCCATCTGAAAATGTAGCTGGGAGGACCTGTCACGTCCCTTGTCAGGGGCAACACGAGGGCCTTTGCTGATGAGGCCAGGTGGTTTGAGACAGGAGCAGTGGACAGCTGACTTTTGGGTAGTCAGTGGCTGCTGCTGTTCTTGTTGTTGGTGCTGGTGACTTGGTGTATCAACTGTTACTGTGTTTTGGGCTCTGTGACGTCAGCTGCTCAAAGTGCCAGGCTGCCAGTCAACAACGGGTCAATGCATCTGTGGGAAAATAGAAGCTAGAAATACTTGCAGGTTCTTAGCCCCTTTCACTGGGAGTTCTTTCTAATTGGCTTACTTTTGGGATGCCCTTTCAAACCTGTTTTCTTGGCAAACCTGTGCTCATCTTTCAATACCCAGATCAAATGTTTCCTCTCTCAGTCGTTTTTTTCTTTGCTTTTCTTTTTATTACATATAAATGCTCACATCGGACAGTTTTCTGATTTTCTTTCTTTCTTCTTTCTTTTTTTGGTTTGATTTTTCGTGACAGGGTTTCTCTGTGGCTTTGGCGCCTGTCCTGGAACTAGCTCTTATAGACCAGGCTGGCCTCGAACTCACAGTGATCCACCTGCCTTTGATTCAGCTCTTGTTTAGGAAAATAGATTTTCTACATAGCAACCATGTGGTTTTCCTGGCTGATGACTTCCTCAAGATCCAGGCAACCCTGTGACTGGCAGCCATCTTTACCAAGGCTAAAGAGCACTAGTCATGTGACTTCATCATCTTAAGATGACCACAGGATAGAAAGCAAAAGTTATTAACTTCTCAGTCCTGCCGAGCCCTCTGTTCATCACTGCATCTTCTTTTTAGACTGAGGAAATCTCCAGTTCTCCAGAACAGTTTGGATTGGTATGGGTTTCTGTATGAGGATAAAAATGCAGGGTTACAAGGTCTACTCAGATTAACAAAACCTGACCTAGAGATACACACCTAACTACTTATATCTTTATTACTGTTCGAAACCAAGCTTCCAGAAAAGCAAGTAACAACATATATTTGATAAATAAGGTATATCTGATAAGCAAGATTTATAAATTCCTAAGGTGTCCTCAGTAACATCTGTCTAGCTTCTTTGTCTTTGCTCACTTTGTTAGACTTTGGCTATTTGGATAAACTAAATCATACAAGAAACTATAATATTCCATAATGGTGTGCTATAAAAGGAAAGTTTACTGCATTTATGGTTTATTTTGATGCTAAAGGACCTTTAATTAAATCTTCTACTCAAAGTTCAAACTTAACAGGGGTAAAGCTGTAAAATTCTAACCTTATATAAGCTCCTAACTTATAAACTGTTCATTTAGATAGTGATACGCCTTATTTAGTTTTCTGTATGTGCTTTCACAGTTAAGACTAAAGTCAGGCATACTTGATAGGTGGTCCTCAAACCCTTCAGAGATCTGCTGAATATGGCATTTAAAATGCTTAAGCTTCCAATAATAGACCTGCCCCTTCCTAATGGGAACCCAATGGTCTCCACCTGAATTGTAACACTAACCACCGAGCAAAACTGCTCCATGTCTTGCCTGCCCTGGGGCTCTGCTCAAACTGGATGTTTTTTTGGGTTGATTGCTTTACTTTGCCTGGTCAATGTAAGGTCAGTTTTCACAAGTTCCTCTACAGGAAAAACCTCAGACGAGTCTGGCAGTCAAAATCCATGTTCCTCTGTATGACAGCTGAAGATTAAATGCTGTCCCGTATAACAAGCATAGATTGATGATTTCTGCCTCCAGTGAACTGCAGGAGCCCAGGGTAACCCCCGTAGGTAATGGGTCTCTGTCATTTTAATTGATACACAGACCATTTGATTACCCTTCCAGCTGTCATTTATCCTTTTCAGATCTCCGAGGGCACTGACTGACTGTAGCTTTCACAGCAGCAAACACCCAGCTCCTTCTTCAGGCCCTCAGCTGCTCTGTCAGCTCTTATCATGTGTAAAAGTCAAGCCTCACTGGAGAGCTGTGAGGCCTCCAACCCAGACAGACCTTGCTACCTGACTCTAAAAATAAGAAACTCACAAAACAGGCTTCAAAGTAACTCTTCATTATTCTCTGTTTAAAGGAACTTGCTTTACAATGACGGCTGTCAGTCAGCAACCACCCGTGTCTCATGGTAAATAAGTGAATTTAAAAAAATTAAAGTTTGTGTAAGTTCTCAGGGACTAAAAAATGTTCTAACGTATACAAACACAAGTTATAAAGGTCTAAGGAAGTGATTTAAGGTATATAAAAATGTTTCTGATTTCTTTCCCTTTCTATGCTATTGTTATAGTAAGATATCAAAAGTTCAGTTTTAAATTGATCAGTGGAATAGATAAGCTATCAATCTAGCTCTGGTAAAGTACTACTAAAGTTAGCATAGTCACAAATACAAGATTTGAAGTTTCCTTTGGTTATCTTCCAAGTACAGACTTAAAAATTGCTTCTCATTGTGCTAAAAACATCTGTTCAATCTCTATATACCCAGTCTTCTGCATGGAGTAAAGGGTGTTTGTGCTTTTAACCCCAAGTAATTTTTGGGTCCTGTGTTTGTTAGGGTTTTTATTGCTGTAAAGAGACACCATGGCTGGGGCTGTGGAGATGGCTCAGAGGTTAAGAACTGTCTACTCTTTCAGAGGACCTGAGTTCAATTCCCAGCAACCACATGGTGTCTCACAACCATCTATAATGAGATAAAATGCCCTCTTCTGGCCTATAGGGATATATACAGGCAGAATACTGTATATATAATAAATAAATATTTTAAAAAAATAAAAAAGAAAGAGACACCATGACCATGACAACTCTAATAAAGAAAATGTTTAGTTGAGGTAGCTTATAGTTTCAGAGGTTTAGTGATATGGGATTTCCCTCTGTATGCTGTGATTGCCATTGATAAATAAAGGAACTGCTTTGGTCCTATAACAGAACAGAACTAGACAGAGAAAACTAAACGGAATGCTGGGAGAAAGAAGGGCAGAGTCAAGGAAAAGTCATGTAGCCCACTCCCCAGACAGACGCTGGAACTTTACCTGGTAAGCCACAGCCACGTGGTGATACACAGATGAATAGAAATGGGTTAAATTAATATGTAAGAGTTAGCCAATAAGAAGCTAGAGTTAATGGGCCAAGCAGTGATTTAATTGATATGGTCTCTATGTGATTATTTTGGTTCTGGGCAGCCGGGATAAACAAGCGGCCTTTCCCTCCAACAGTTTAGTCCATTATCACCCCCGTGGGACATGGTGGCATGCAGGCAAACATGGTGCTGGAGAAAGAGTTCTACATCTTGATCCATAGGCAGCAGAACGAGTCTATCTCCATACTGGGCATAGCTTGAGCATAGGTGACCTCAAAGCTTGTCCCCACAGTGACTCACTTCCTTCAACAAGGCCACACCTCCTAGAGTGCCACTCCCTGTAAGCCAAATTATATTCAAACTACCACAGGTCCCCAAGCTTTCACTACGACTCAAAGGCTTGGGTCTACCACTCTTTGTACAATGTGGATGTTAGTAAACATGGCAAACCATGGCAATGCTAACATATCTGAAAAATTGGCTGTCTTTTATAAACTTAAAAAATTCTTCCCCATTACCTGGGTGAGCAGAAGACAGCCACAGGGCCGTCGGGTGTCCCACAGTCCAGGTGCCCCATGGTGAGCTGGTCCTAGCATGATGAACAGGTGTGTGGTGGACAGTGGAGAGAAGCAGAACTGAAGACTCGATGGTGGGAACAGGCTGATATGGATGGCTGACACTGCTACCTGGAGCCATTCAATGCCCAATCTCAAGCTGCCACGAAGGGCCCTGTCATCTGGGTCTGTGACCCTATTGCTGCTGGGCTCTGTGTTGATGTCTGTGGCCCATGATACCAAAGAAGACCATATGAGTGCCTGTGGTTTGGGCCCTCACCTGAGGCCACACTGGTGTCTGAGGGCCATGCTGCCACCAAGGACATATTGATCTTAGTAGCCTGCACTGCTACCCTAGGCCATGATGATGTCCTGGCCCATGCTGCCACTGAGGGCCCTGTCTGGATCTTTGGCCCTTCTACAGCTGAAGTCTACATTGATATCTCTGTGATCTCGGCAGGAAAGCTGCCTCCCCCTCTTTAGGAGAGCTGGCCCCAATGATGGGTGTGGGAGAGCTGGCCCCAACCCTTGGTGGCACTGGGAGAACCGCCCCCTCCCCTTCTATGCTGCAGAACTGGCCCCAACTCTCACTATGTGTGGAGGTGGCATGTGCTCGCCTGCAGGGGGCAGTCACAGTGGAGGCCTGGCCTGACCAGCTCAGCTACCACCACTGCTTTGAGATGATGCACCCCAACTTCTACCCCATCTATGACCTGCTGGAGCTTGTGAAGGGCCTGGGCCTGTGAAACCAGAGCTTCAGGATGTCCATGACTCTGGGCAACAGCAGGATGGGATCCTAGGGAAGTTTTGGTGAGGGTATTGTATTGATGGTATACCAGATGCCAGAGGCCTTGAAACAGACAAACAACTCATTGCAATGAACATTTGGAAGTAAAGTTGTTTGGGTAAAAGGTCTGTTGTGTGACACACTTCAGCTCTCAAGGCCACTGCAACAAATGAGTGTGTGATAGAGAGGTAGGAGAGACAGAGGAGAGAAGTGTGTGTGTGTGTGTGTGTAATAATTTATTTAATTATTTTATTTGGGGAGGCTACAAGGGTGGAGGGCAGACATGGGAGGATTGGGAATTGAGTGGTATTAGAATACAAGATGTGAAGTTCCCAAAGAATTGTTACAGGAGCGGGCCCCTTGTTCCGGCCGCCTGGCTAGCTTGCACCCGAAATAATCACACAGAAACTGTATTAATTAAAACATTGCTTGGCCATTAGCTCTAGCCTGCTATGGGCTAACTCTCACATCTTGATTTAACCCATTTCTATTCATCTGTATTTCACCACGAGGTCATGGCTTACTGGGAAAGACTCAGCGTGTCTGACCTGGCGTCTTCATGGCTGCTCTCTCTGACTCTGCTTTCTTCCTCCCAGCATTCAGTTCTGTCTTCCCCACCTACCTAAGTTCTGCCCTATCAGGCCAAGCAGTTTCTTTTTTGTTTAACCAATGAAAGCAACACATAAACAGAAGGACCTCCTACACCAAAGAATCAATAAAAGAATTATGTTGATTAAAAAGAAATCTTATAAGCATCAAGGAATTGACTTGGGCCTACTTCTCAGGGTCAAATAGACTTCAGATGAGTCCTGCCACCAACAGTCTAAGTTTTCCTACCTACTGCCTGTTTCTGAGAGGAGACCTCTCCACCTTTCCCTGGTCTTGGGAGTCCCCTCCCCCAGCTGCCAGGACTGTGAGCCTGGAAGTTTCAAATGTACACCTAAAAAAATTTCCAAACTCTTTACTTACTTTCTCTAGTCTATCTGTCCCAGCTGATTTCAAATCAACTACAGATTGCTCCAGCAACTAGTCAGCTGCAGCTGTTCCCTCAAAATCTGCCTGGGGACAGCTTCAAAGCCAGCTTCAAGGACAGCCCCAGGTGGTGCAGCCTCACAAATGCTCCAGCTGCTGCCTGTGCATCCCCAGCCCCAGAAGGCTAGGTAGAGCCTGGGCAGCCAGTGAAAAAGCCTGCTCTTCCCAAACTTGGCCAGCATGCCAGCTTCCTTGGGTGCCCTCAACAATGATGCCCCATTGTCAGCAGGAAGTAGTCATGGATGAGTATACATCACCCCCTGTCATTTATTTATTATTTACAAAAAGGCTGGAATGTTAAGTTTCAAACCTGGGGTTACCGGCTGAGGTGCCTATTTAACCTATCAAAGTGGACTTGGATTCCGGGTTCTCCCTCCATCCCTAAGTCCCTACCTATTACAGGGTCCTGCCCCTGTTATATTACATACCCTGCTCCCTACCCTAAACCTCTCCAGCCCAGGGGCTGGGCTGTCTTTCCCTATGTAATTTAACCATTTTGGTTACCTGCCCTCTTTATACCTTCGGGCCTCCTGGCCCCTGCACCTGGTTCTCTCTTCTCTCTTTTCCCCTTCCCCTCTCCTTACATGGCGCAGGGTCATGACCACTCTGGACTTCCCCAGATGTCCCCAGCTCTGTCTATGTTCTCTCTTCTTATCTAGAATAAACGTTCTGCTTCTCCATACCCAGGAGCAGTCATGTTCTTTCTTTTCTATTTCTTTTATTTTTTTTTTATTCAATCTCCTCGCACTGCTGAATTCTAATTTTTTAAGGTGACTTACTTTGCTCTTGGTCCTCTTCTAGAGAAGGCAGGACCTGCACTGAAAAGCGCACCATTAAATTGCGGAGGGGACATGTTTCTGGAATCTTGATCACAAATTCAGGGTTCGTGGTGCAGGTCACCCTCTCCCCTCCCCCACGCTCCAAGCATCACGCAGGTGGGAACTAGGTCGGTGGTTTTGTTGACTATCCACTCAGGCCGAGAAAGGCGGTTAGAAACGTCCCTAGGTGGAGAAATGTTCTCACATCAAGAGGCCTACCTACTTTCCCTGTACCCTGCCCCCTCTCACCACACACGCCACAGGGGATTTTTTGTGTCGGGGAGGCCAGGGCATTGACCTGTGTTATGCACACTGTTTGTACCGTTGCCCTGGACATTGGGATGACAACTGAGCCACTGTCTTTCGCAACCAGCTTACCTGCTGAGTAATGGGCTGGCCGAGGGCCCTACTTGGCCTCCTTCCTGGAGCTCCTGCCTCCTGGAGCCACAGGCAACATTTTCTTTCTAAAAAGATGCCATGGTTCCGGTCAGAAACATGGAGTTTCTGACCGTCTAATCTTGTACAGAAACAAGGAAAGCCAATCCCACTGCCTTGGTTGCAAGATTGCATGAGTTGCGGTACTTAAAACCCTTAGCTCAGAGCCCGGCATGTATCAGCTATATACAGTTCCTGTTAATTGAGCTGTATTTGACTTCGTTCGCAACAGTCGGCCGAACCCAAATGGAGGCCACAGAAAGATGTGTGGCTTCAACCATAGGATCTGGGTCCATCCTGACCTGTAGCCTTGGGTCGTGTGTATCATGGTACCGAGCGCAGGGAGCAGGAATAGCTTTTTACACTCCTTGGGCTGGGAGAACGGACAAGAAGTGGCCAGGACAGGAGCATCCTTCCTCTTCCCACCTCCCTACTCCCCCTGAGTCCCAGCTCTAGCCACATCCTAGGGAAGAGCGCTGTGCAGATGGGGAAGTGTAGTTTCACAACAGCATCCGGGTCCCAGCAGCAGCGGAGCAGTCCACCGCAAGAGCTGGCCAGGCCCGAGAGAGTCAAGATGATGACTTGCTTGTGGTGTCTCCGTGGTGGCAAGAGGACAGGTCATTGGTGGTGAAAGGCGCCCTTTCGCTCCTGAAGCCAAAGGCGAGGTCTCTAGATGAGAGAGCCCCCCCCCAACTTCCGGCCTCCACACTGTACCTGCTATTCTGCAAGCAAGGATTCTTGGGAGCAGTTTTCATGGATTTGGGGGTCTCCTGTGTGACACTACAGGCTTTCCTGGTGAGGTCACTGTTTCTTGAGCTATTGTCTTTCTTTTTTTGCCTGGGTAAATAGCAGGAGTGTGGTTCTGTGAAGCGCCAAACCCCAACCTGGTTTGTACCCAACCAGACAAGCTTTCACCAGACCCGGTCCCTCAGTAGTCCTCGCGTCCTGAGGGTCCTGGTCTCTGAAGCCTAGTGGGGCTGACTGAGCAGAGCTTGGCCTCCGTCCCCTGGGTTGGAGCTCACAGGCAGGGCCTGTGGTGTCCTTAGCCAACTTACTCTGTAAGTTTCAGCTGAGGCTAATTTTGCTGGTAGGGAATGCAGGCAAGAGGCCAAGGGCAGCAGTTGGCAGCGAGTAGAATCTTTGAAATTCAAAAGCGTAGTCACCACCCACGACTTGCTTGTGAGCCAGGGGTCACTGGCCTGTACTGACCTGGCACAGTGTGTGGCTACCTGGGGCTGCAGGGTTAGCCAGCCCCAAGCCCCTCCCCTGCCCCCCATCTTCTGAGAATCCTGGTCCTGGGCACAGGAAGGGATTCTATTTCAGTCCCTACCGAGCTAGCGCGCAGTCCCTACGCCTGCCTTGCTGCCGGAATCACTTCCCCCAACCAGCTCTGCTCCTTCTGAATGGGGTGGCTCATCACAACACCATATGCCAATGCAGTTCACGATTTCCAAAGCCTGTTCAGGCCTGGGCTCTGGCGAGTTTTCATGGCCTGTGAGGTATATTGAGTAGGTAGTTTAATTCACACGCGTAGATGAGGCCAAACAGTGGCCCAGAGTAACTCAAGCAGCAAGGAAACTGTTCAGTCCAACTAAAGTGAGGTGGGGTCTCAGCCCCAGGCTTCCTGCCCCAAGTCTGGCAATTGTCTGCGGTTTCTGCCCTGTCAGGGGTCCACAGCTGTTGGACTGAATGGCGGACCCTGCCAACAGTTTCCTGTATTCTTTATAGAGGACACTTGCTTCTGAAGAATGCTATGATGTAAATGCAAAGGATTTAAAACATTACTTTCTAGTTCCCAAGAGAGTTCTCATCTCCACCCCTCCCATCGCCTCCTCGAAGTCTGTATGACCTGTAACAACGTGAAGGGCAAGCCCATCAGGCCATGCTCCACTTCACCCTTGTGTGGTCTATCCTTCAGCCTGTGGGGCACATTCTAATGCCTTGTCTCCAGGAGGACAGTCCAGTGTTTAAGAACTGGCAAAGCCTGCGAAAATGACCGTTGAGGATGAACACTGATCATAATACTAAATGGGTTCTAAGCCTCCAACCACTCCAGCGTGAAGTGAGAACCCTAAGGGAGGGCAGAAACAACATGGGATGAAGGCCCAGGGCAGCCCAGCCAGGGTGGAAGTGCTCCAGGGTTCTCGCTCGAGCAGCCATACAATTGCACATCAGTTGCACGCTGGCACAGGTGATTTTGTTTAATCGTTCCTGGGGTACAGGGGAAGGTAGGACATGTTCTTTCCAACCAATAAAAAGAGTGGACTCAGAAGTCTTCATAAGGTTGCCCAGTGATCCATGCTGTCATCGTTGGGCTTTCTGCCAGCTGAAAGGGCGGAGCGTGAGGTACTCAAGGCCGGAGGCATTGGGAGGAGGAGATGAGAGAGAGTCCTGGGTGGTCAGGGGCACTGGGGTCTTCTTAGGTCCTACCAGAGGTCAAAGTGTGGCGTGCAGGGGAAAGCAAGGGAGAGTGTGTGTTTATGGAAAGCTGGTGAGCACAGGGGCAGCCCGAGACAATGAGAACAAGCTGGCCCTCACCTACTAGACTTGGCCTGAACTAGTTCTGGGTGGTACCACGACACAATTTGCATGGTTTATGCGCCTCTTGTCTTTCTCTAAAGGCTGGAGTTTGGGTTACCTGCTCACTCTTGGAGCGTTATCTGTAGAATCTGGTATATTACCAATAGCTGTGCCCTGTTTTGTGAGAGCTGCTACCGACTGATATTCCCCCCCAACCCTCTGCCACGCCCCTCTACTCTCCAGCTGGGGCTTAGCTCAGTGGAGTGTAATGTGAGCAAGACAGAAGGACACTGAGGTGGGCCTCTCCCTGGGCTCATGTGGTTGAATAGAACACTCATTTTATTTCTCTGTTGGTAGCCTCCCAAATATGGGTCAACATTCACTCAGCACCCCAGGGACACATGTCTCCCTGGGGTCAGGCAGGATTCAGACCATCAGCTCCACTGGGAAATGTAGGTTTCTGCAGGTTGACACCAAGTCTCAGCCATCTGGGGATAGGGAAACTCGCCATTGGCAAATATGCTCTAGGGGCTTGGCCCAGAGCTCAGCACATTGGCCCCTGCCTATAATCCCAGCTATTTGGGAGCCCAGTGGATGAGGATGGCAAATTTGAAATCAGTCTATACAACTTAGCGAGAGCTTAATTCAAAATAAACCTTGAGGTAGGGAAGGGTGGGGGCTGTGGCCCAGCAATAGAGTACTTGCATAGTGCTCGAGGACCCTGGATCAAATCCTAACACTGAAGAAAACCAGATGGGTGAGGTATGGCATGTGGTATCCCAGAAAGGGCACTTGCCTTGGGCCTAAGAAGTCTGAGGGATTTGGGGAGGGGCTTGGACACAGAGTTGTAAGAGCCTCTCAGCTAAATCTTCTACAGACGCTAACAAGGGCCAGGGGTGCCACCCTGTCCATGACTATGCCAGGGTCAAGTTCCCTCCGCTGTGTTTCTCTACTTTCCTGCTTCTTCCTGGTGAAGGGTATTATTGGTAGATATGAATCTTGTCCCAGGTCCTATGTGACACTTCAAATGGCCAGCTGTGTAGGCAGGTCTTCAGAGCAGTCTTCATCTTGTCCTTTAAGAGAGACAGGGATACACTTGTCGGGGATTTCCTGGACTCTTGGTGGAAGATGGCATTCTGGTGAGCGATTAGCGGTGGGGTGCAAATCCTAACCCCCCAGAGGCTCCTCTTTGCCTGTGCTCTTCCTCACTTATACCTCTGAGTCTGCCAACTTTGTGTCAGAGATGACTGGTCACATGACTCCTTTTTAAGACTGGGCTTGGCTTGCTTTTCCTGCCCCATGTTGTCTGCAGGCTCCAGGCAACCTTGGTGCTGGCTGGGGTCGGGTATCTCCAGAGTAAGAACTGAAATATGTGACTGGCCACTGTCCTAAGAGAGGCAATTTTATTACCCTACATGTCCTGGAAATCCTGCCTCCGGTTCAGGCAGACTCTAGTCTTGGTTATTGCCAGACGGCAGTCTGTAGCGAGCCTTGGCTCCCTTCTGTGAGTGGCTATGCTGTGAGTCATGAGGCAGTCTCTGGCCAGCAGCATGAGGTGGGCACTGAGGAGGAAGCATGCATCGTTCTAGGCCAGGGGAGAAGTCAACAGGCCAGGGGTGGTCACTGGTACCCTGGACGATGTGGTGGGTCCTGAAAGGTCAGAGCAATGGAGGAAGGTAAACCCAGGGAGGACAGGTCATTCAGCCAGTCCCTTCAGCGGAGGCCCTGCTGCCGACTGGTGGGCAGGGCCTGTAATGTCAGACCCAGACATTGTCTCAGGATGGAAAGAACATGCTGGGTTCACATTTTCCTCTTATTTCAAGGAACAGTGAAGCCCAAATGCATAGTTCTTTCCCATCATGCAAATCTTCTCTCATTGAATGAGGGAGCCTCAGACACATTCTTCACGTGGTTTATTGATGTCACAAACAAGGCATACTTTATTCTGATTTGAATTGGCCATTTGATTTGAAATGTTCTACACAAGGTAAACACTTCACCATGAAATATTTAAATTGAAGATAAATAAATGAGTCCTAGTCTATACATAAACCTGCAGGTGCCACACAAACAGTTAAGGTATTCATTTTAAGTTAAATAAATCTAATCGTTGGAGACTCTATGACCTGTTTGTTCCCTAACTTTGTTCTGGATTCCGACTTACTATGGTGTATAACACTGGATAGCCCATGGGGACTGGCCCCCTAGTGACGAAGCACTTGAAGTCCAAATTGCCAGACTGTGTTTGGATCTGAGGGTCAGCTGGTGAGAGGCAGAGGCAGAGGTGAAGAGCAGGAGACAGCAGGGTGAGAGCCTGGAAGTCTGGGTTTTGACTTACCCCTGCCTTTGTCCAGTTCACCTAGAGGGTCAGAAACAGGAGAGCAGAGGTCACAGAAAACCAGGAAGGACGAAGTATGAGATTCAACTCTTCCAACTCCGAGACACGGTGATTCTCAACGCAATCGTAGGGTCAGTTTCACCACAGTGTTTCTGCCTTCTTTAAGAAAATTGGATTAAAGCCGAGCGATGGTGGCACACGCCTTTAATCCCAGCACTCGGGAGGCAGAGGCAGGCGGATCTCTGTGAGTTCGAGACCAGCCTGGTCTACAAGAGCTAGTTCCAGGACAGGCTCCAAAGCTACAGAGAAACCCTGTCTCGAAAAACCAAAAAAAAAAAAAAAAAAAAAAAAAAAAAAAAAAAAAAAAAAAAAAAAGAAAAGAAAATTGGATTAATTTAGACCTCTTAATTAGGAAATAAAACTTCTGGGGCAGAATTCAAGCCAAAGATAGGAAATGCGGAGGGTCTGTGTTCCTGATCACGCCACAGACACCTCTCGTCAGTTTCTGCACTCTAATACCTCAGATTCCAACTCCACACTACCTCCAGGCAGCCTCTGCCTGTCCCTTGAGATCGAGATTCTTTGCTGAGCTCAGTTGTTCCTGATCCCTTTTTTGTGTGTGAGTGAAGGAGCAGGTATAACAAGGGCATTGGAGTTAAGTGACTTTGAACTAATCATTTAATCTTTTTGAACTGATAACTTCTTCTACAGTGAGTAAGTTCACCTAACAGTTGTTAGATGGAATAGAGTACTTCATGTGACGGGCTTGGCACTGTGCCTGGCACAGGGTGGGTAGGCATTTAACAAGGGATAGCTGTGGTTACCATTGTTTCTTATATGATCATTGTAAATGATAGTGAATGTTAGTTTGAGCCCCAGGAAATAGATTTTCAGTTGTTTTCAACCTACAAAATGGCAATTTCTTCTGGTTTCATCTAATGCATTCTCTCTCTCTCTCTCTCTCTCTCTCTCTCTCTGTGTGTGTGTGTTGTTTTTGAGACAGGGTCTTGCTAAGCTGTCCAGGCGTGTTTCAAACGTTTGATCCTCCTGCCTGACCCTCTTGGGAAGCTGAGATCCCCTCTTCTGCTACCACACCCATCATACTGATGCATAATGATGTATGTCATTCAAATCACTTTTTAGTTTCACCTTTATCAGATTCTTCTCTCCATTTAAGAACTCCCTTAAATCAGTCACTAGAGAGAAGCTAAGACCTGGTGACAGTCCCACACCCTGCTGTCTAGTCACATGACACCCAGAGACCCCCAGTCTCCCCATCTGTAAGCTGGGAACAACCGTGTTTTCTTAACAGTGGTTTCACGAAGGTAGAGACAATAAATGAGAAAACACTCCCGGGGTTGACAGCATTGCACAAAGTTCGTCAATTGCGCCGCTTCACAAAATACAAGACCCTAAAATTAACATGGAAGTTCTAAGTGCTTTTCTGTAGGAAAACCGCACATGAGATAATGCATGCCGCCATGCCCATGGTTAGCAAAGCAGAGATGATGCTGTTAAGTAGCTATTAGGACAAAGCAAAGACAAAATGCTTTGTATCTCACCAAGGCAAAAGAAGCACGAGATGGGGAAAGTAAGAACCGTTGTGTTAGGAGTACCTTAGAACCAAGCTTTTACATTTACACCAGAAATAACTCGCAAAGAAGACAGAGCGACTGCCTTCTGTTTTCCTTGAAGGGCTTTCAAAGGGGCCAAGAAGGTTTGTTTTTGGTATGGTTCCTCTAAAGATAGGCGTACAGCCTTTATAATCTCCCAACAAGACTTTAGACCAACGACTTTAGCAGTTTTGGGGGGACGGCTTTCCTGCCTCCCCAGGATGTTACTTTCGTTACTTTTCATGTCCCATACCAGAGCATGAGGAGAGTGATGTTTTTGGACTAGCAACCAGCAGAGGGGAGGGTGGCTCAGTTCCAATCCTCAAGTCTTCTCTCCTTCTGTGACCCTTGGCCAATGTAAGTCACCTTTAGTCGGCTTCAAAGGCGCTGTTGGTGGCTCCCACATATTCAGACTTCCTCTTCTGCCTGGTCCACATTTTCCGTAGGATGCCAGGGACACCACAGGAAGCACTGCCTGTTAGTGGCAGGGAGGCTTCGGCTCCCTGGGGCAGGGTTGGGTACTCTTCTGTTATCTTCTTGAGGTGTCTGGATCTAAACAAAAAACAGAGTGGGGTGGGGATGGTGAGCAGTGCACTGAGCCAGAGTTAATTTGTAACTTTGAGGAGTGCCTAGCCAGAGTTCTCCTCTCCTCCATTCTGTGACCGTGATCTGCATAGCTAGAGGGTCACTGTAGAACACACATGGGAATGTCTCCTAGGGGTGACTCTCTAATGGCACAGACGGCTTAAGGATGGGGCAGTAGTAGCAGCCAGCAGCTACTGTATGGCAGACACATCCTAACGTTCCTTTCCCTGCTAGCCATTTTAAGCCAGTTTGAATATATCTCTCCAATGTTTTCCCCATCTTTGGTTGTGCAAATGTCCTGTATGATCTCTGGGCTCTGTCCACAGAGAGCCCATCTTTGAGTATAGTCCATCAGCACTGGATCACACCCAAATTACTCTCTATTCTTTATAATGTACCAGTCTGCAGTATTTTGTAATTAACAAAAGAAAATGGATTGTGTTGTTTCTTTAAGATTTATGTATTTATTATGTACACAGTGTTATGCCTGCATGTGTGCCTGCATGTCTGAAGAGGGCACTAGATCTCATCACAGATGTTTGTGAGCCACCATGTGGTTGCTGGGAATTGAACTCAGGACCCCTAGAAGAGCTGCCAGTGGTCTTAGCCTCTTAGTTACCTTGCTAACCTTTAATATGTTGTTTTAGCCTGTGTCCCTTCATGTGTGTACTGAGCATCTCACCCAATGTACTGCTTCCCAGTCACTTAGAAGTTTAAAATTAGACATTAGCAGAATCATCAGAAAGAAGGGAACCTTGATTGAGAATATGACTCCATAAGATCTGGCTGTGGTGTATTTTTCTCATTTAGTGATTAATGGGGGAGGACCTATCCCGTTGTGAGTGGTGCCATCCCTGGGCTCGTGGTTCTATAAGAAAGCAGGTTGAGCAAGCTATAATGAGCAAGACAGCAAGCAGCACCTCTCCATGGCCTCTGCATCAGCTCCTGCCTCCAGGCTCCAGCCCTGCTTGAGGCTCTGTCCTGCAATGTGGAAGCATAAGCCAAGCAAACCCTTTCCTCTCCAAGTTGCTTTTGATCATGGCATTTCATCATAGCAATAGAAACCCTAACTAAATACTCTCAATACATGATCTATACCTGCTTTCCACCCTGTTTCTTTTTAGACAACATGTCATGTATTCCAGGTTGAACTTAAACTCATTACAGCTGCCAAGATAACCTTGAAGTTCTGGTCCTCCTTCTTCTATCTCCCTAGTGCTGAAATCAAAGGTGTTCATCACCATGTAGGGTCTCTCTCTCTCTCTCTCTCTCTCTCTCTCTCTCTCTCTCTCTCTCTCTCTCTCTCT
>JABTXL010000001.1:5958909-5984417 GCA_025134845.1 Neodon shergylaensis
TCTCTCTCTCTCTCTCTCTCTCTCTCTCTCTCTCTCTCTCTCTCTCTGTCCTTTCTTTCCTTTGTGTGTGTGTGTATTTTGAAACACTTCAGGCATGGTCTTGAACTCTTTGCCACTACCTTCTGATGCTGGCATGCATCACCACATCTGGCCCTACATTTGATTTCACCTAATCTCTATGATAGCCACTTTTCTCTTGCTTGTGTATATGGATTTTTGGTTGTAGACAAGGTCCCACTAAGTACCTCAAGCTGGCCTCAAACGTTTGGCCCTTTGTCCCTACCTGTTAAGTACCAGGGTTACAGGCATGCAGAACCATGTACAACTATGGTTTATTTTTTATTTTATTTATTTTTTGTTTTTATTGAACTATATCTTTTTCTTCTCCCCTTCCTTCCTCCATTCTCCCCTTGCCATCTGCACTCTCTAATCTCTGGAGCTGTGGACTGTAGTCTAGTTATTGTTTGCTTGGCTTTATATCTTCTATCCACTTGAGTGAGTTCTGGAAGTCCAATGTGCAATGTTTTAGGACTTATTCTATTGTTTTAATTGTACGTGTGCATGTTCGTATGAGTCTCTGTGTACACATGTGTGGAGATGCCCTTGGAGGCCAGAGTCATTTGGATACCCTTGGAGCTGAACTCTCAGGGGGTTATGAGCAGCCTGGCTTGGGTGCTGATCATCAAACTTGGGTCTTTACAGGAGCAGTACCTACCCCTCATCGCTGGGCCATCTACCTGGCCTCCCTGTTTTTAAATAGATGAGAATAATTTGCTTGAAGTCAGAGTGAGTACCAGGCTAGAAAGCAAAGCTGAGTCAAAAGCTTTCATTTTTCATCGTTCCCTCAAGCCCTTGCCATAACCTACAGTGTGGAAGGCAGTTACTGAGGCATAAAAGTCCATGCTGAGCTGCTCACTCTGGCTGTCTTACTACACTGAAGGCCTTTGGGGCACTGTGGGCTGACTCTATCAGGTGGCATTAACAGGGGCCATGGCTACGGTTTCTTTTAAAACCTGGACTTTGTGCGTTTATTTGTTTTGTTTTTGCAGCAGCTCTGGAGATGAGAGCCGGGACCTTCTACAGGCTAGGCAGATGCTGAATCGCAGATGCTGGACCGCAGATGCTGGACCGCAGAGCTGCGTTCTCCGCCTGAAAACCATGTGAGCCATTTCTGTACCTGTGGGTGAGAGTCCCTAAGAGAACGCATAAGGCATTTCTGACACCATCTATGGAGGTTCTGGATATGGCACCTGGTTATATTCATCTAATTAAACAAAGCCCCGCAAGCAGCGCTAATGAAGCAGAAGCCACGAAAAGTACTCTCCCCTAATCCTAGGCGAGCAGTTGATGCGTCTGTAGCGGGACTCATGATTGCAGGCCGCATTCCAAGATAATTTACAGCAGGCAGGGGTTTCTTGGGTGTATTAGGTCTGAGAAATGTTGGCCACCTGTCTCCCTCCCCTGTGACCGGGATGGGCGGAGAGCCGTGCAGGCAGCATAGCTGGAAGGCACAATACTTACCCTCTTCCAAGAACAGCTCCTTTTTCGGAGCCCTTGGCGGTCACCTCTACCACAGCTGGAGCCTTCACTGAGATCCGGGCCACCGGAGAAATCTGTGTTTTAAGAAAGTGGGGAAAGGGTTGAGGATGGTGCCACATTCCCACTCTGGCCCTTATTGGAGCCCTTTGTAAGAGGGCTGCCTTTAGGTACCATCTCCAACCTAGGCAACAGCCCTCCCTCAGTCAGCATCAGACATGCTGGAGAGCTTCTAAGGATAGTGCTGGAACCACACAGTATCTGGTTTAGCAGGACGCTGCCTGAGTTGCTGAACTGAACAAGGTCTGTGAAACTGTTGGTTCTGGGACTCCACAAACCACTGGCCTAGAGACATGTGTGTGAGAGAGAGCCATTCAGTCTTCCAAGGGAACTGTCCCCCACCCTTCCACCTCCTCTGCTGGAGTCTGATCATCTGTCCTGCAGGGTCTTTCTTCCACCACGCTGCCCACACCAGCACCAGCCTTCCCATTTCTTTCGCAGACCTTTCAAAGGACTGTCTACGCAGGTCCCGTTTGTGCCCGGGGCCGGCAGGCTACACTCTCCATGTCCCGCTTGGACTCTAGAACCCTCAGGAGTCCCCATCTCAACCCCTCAGCATGAAAGACTCAGACCAATTCTGCATCCTGCTCCTTGAGGCCTCGCAAGGCTGACTTGCAGTTTAGCCTTTCCAGACTATGAGTCGGCAGGATCCAGGGCCCCTTGTAGCAGGCTCCCTGCCGTGTCCCCTGTTGACCCACAGCTCTGCATGTCTTCGTGAGTCTCTGCATCAGGGCCTCGTTTCTATCAGCCTTCCGAGTACACTTCCACCAGGTCCTCCTGAGGCTACTGGCTGTGTTTATCTTCTCTACCCCAGTGTCCCCCGAGCACTGTAAAAACTATGTGACAGATTGTACTTTCTCACTTTGTCTTTTTCCTGTGGTTCTCTAGTACTACCCTGGTCCCCAGAGAGACTGACTGCATGACCAGTCGGGGAGACTCTGAGACTGAGCCCTCGCCAGCCCTGCCAAAGGCCCTGCCCTGAACTGACAATCAGCTGATGACCTCATCGGGGCTAAGTCCAGGGGTTGCCCCATCAAGGGACACACATTTTGCTTTGTTCTCTGTCCCAGGTCTCAACAAACTGTCAAGTCACCACCACGTTTACTGAAGCCTCTGGAAAAATTCCAGGTCAAGGACACCACTATTTACCACCTCTCTGCTCCGGCAGGGCAGGCTGAGGGCAGAGTTACTGTACCAGCTTGTGGCGCCCCCTAGCTGTTCCTCCCTGTCCTGCATCATGCGGATGCTCAGCTAACGTGAGCTGACATGAGCCTCCTTCCCACCCCTTCCCCTATATCCTTAGTCACCTCTCATCCGTGTCAGCCCTGAATCGGGCTTAGATGGGCAGGCTCTGGCTCTCTCTCCTGCATCGTGTGTGAGCATCCGAAGAGGGATGGGGCACAGCTGCACTCCTTTCAGGCCCAGGGATATGCGGCTCTGCCTCCTCATCTTCAGCACCACCTGCCACTATCCCAGCTGTCTCTGGTCCCTTGCTACAGCTGCCTATCTGCCAAGGGCAGCATCTAAGTCAACCTGGAGGCCCAGGAGCGGGAATTCCAGGCTGCTAGACATTCTTTTCTCCTTAACCTTGACCGTTTTCAGCACGGTCAAGCCTGTCTTCCTTCCGTCTGCCAGCTGCCTAGCCACCCTCTTTGCTGAGCACGAGGTTGGAAAGAGGACTCCTCCTTGACACAGTTTCTCTCCTCCTTACCCGTTGTTCTTCCAATACAGTGACCTTACTGAAACTCCCAGATTGGATCTCCTGCCCAGAGCATCAATATCCATCTCTGTCTAGTTTGTTCCGGAAGGATGAGGGGCTGGCCCAGTTAGCTCTGGCTTCTCTTGGAGTTGCATAGTAGCTACTGTAAGGGCCTAGGATGTATGAGATGATCTCCCCTCCACGCACCTCTGACTCTGTTAACTGAGAGAGAACCTCACACTCAACCCTACAAAGGAGAAGAGGAGATAGATCTGGGGACATGCCCCTAAGCCCTCTTTAAGAAAGGACAAACTAGCCAGGCAGTGGTGGCGCACGCCTTTAATCCCAGCACTTGGGAGGCAGAGGCAGGCGGATCTCAAAGAGTTCAAGACCAGCCTGGTCTACAAGAGCTAGTTCCTGGACAGGCTCCAAAGCTACAGAGAAATGCTGTCTTAAAAAAACAAACAAACAAACAAATGGAAGGTCAAACTGTTCAACTCCAGGGTGGGCAAAGGGTAGGCCAATATCCTTGCTCAGAGTCTCGTGCTTGCTGAGACAGGCCACAGGCCCTGAGAGAGGGAGGGAGGAAGACAAAAGTTGACCCATTTGGGCCCAGTCGAGACCCATCTATGTAGGCAACTTGCACTCTAGATCCTACACTTGAAGGTGTTAAGCCTGGATCGTGGTTCAGTTGCTCCCTCCACACAAGCTACCGGTCCACACCTCAGTCCTCAAATCCCAGTGAGCCTGGCTGTAAGGGTGCTCTGAGATGCACCCTACCCTCAAATGACTGGTTGTTATGGACTGAAAGTCTGTGCGTGACTCAAACTCATCTGCTAAGGTCCTCTCTACCCCCCAGTGTGATGATGTGCAGCATGGAGCCTCCAGGCAGATGATGATGTGGAACATCTATGATAAGATTAGTGCCCTCGGAAGAAGACAGAGAGTTCAGCAATGCCTCTGTTGTATGCACAGAAAACACTTAACATGAACCCATGCAACTGTAAGGCAAGAAAGCCCTCCCCAGATAGCCAGTCTGTGTGTCCTGGATCTTGGACTCCCCGGTCTCTAAAAGCGAACCATGTTTCAGTGCCCTAGTCTATTATATCAATCAGGCTGACGGAGTCGCTGGTGTGGTGTTTGTGCTCACATGGTGCTGGGGCCCCTCTGAGTGTGGGAGAACTTCACATGACTTTAGCCCTGAGCTGCACCTGGGAATTAGTCAGGCATTGCTGCCTGGCCAGACCTCAGAGTTCTCCCCACAAGCATGAGATGCTAGCAAGTCACAGCTTCTGTTTGCATGTGAACTGAGTTCCTGTTGAGAAAGAGAAGCGGCCAGTGGCGTGTCCTAAGTCCACAGAGTGGCGTCATTGGCTGGTTCTGAGAGCAAAGAACCACAGGGCTGCTTACCTAATGATTCTCAGCCCAGAGCAAAGGACACCAGCTCCCGTTCTGGCACCGGAAAGTCATTTCAAGACATCTCAGGCACGGCAGATACAGTGAGTCTGACTGACTTACTTACCAATGATTTTCCATATGCTCGGTTCCCACACAGATTCGAAGCTTTGGGCTCAGGAATGCCTGCTGTGAAATTGAACAGAAGAGGTATTACTCAGTTGTACTCTGAGTTCTGCCTCCCTCCACTTCTGAATCAATTATCTCGCTAGCCAAATACAGGGACTTTCTCAGGGTCTCCGTACCAAGCGACAAAGCACTGCTGGCCAGGCAATGCTACCCTTACCCCTGCCACTCTCCCAGGTAATGGAACTAAGGTCAATGTAGTTCAACGACTGTGAAAAGCATGCCATTGCGGTGGGGATGTTCGGAGTGGAGGAGGCTGCATGCGTGCAGGCAGAAGGCAGAGCTAGGGAATCTGTGTACTTTCAGCTCCATTTTGCTGTGACCCTCAAACTGCTTGGGAAAAACTAAGTCAATGGAACAAGAACATTTAGCACTGCGTCTGCAGGCAGTAGGTGCTCACAGAGTGTGGCCTCAGCACTTCCTCCTTTCCTGAGCTCACAGCTCACAAGAAATTAGTTCAAGGAATGAGACCCATTATTATGGCGTTTTCATGCATACTTGGTTCTTACTGGTGCTCCCCCACTTCCCTCCCCAGTCCTCTCTCTCTTCCTCTGGTCTCCTCCCCTCCCTCAGCCCAGTCTTATCTGCTTCCACCTCACAAGTATTTTCTTATCCTCCCCCATCCCAGATCTCTCCTTTCCCTTTCATGTCCTCTTTTCTAATTCCATTACACACCTGCCTATATAAAATAAATCTTAGGATCTCAGAGATGGCTCAGTTGGTAAAAACACCTGCAATGCAGACCTGATGGCCTGAGTCTGGGAGTCAGGAACCCATGTGACACTGAAGGTCTGTGAATTTTGTAGGCAGCCTTAGACTGAATGCCCAAAGACCAAGCAAACAACGTTTAACCATAGCAACTGAGTTTAAATGGTTACCTACGGCTTGCTGACTAGTTGGACTGGACACTAGTTAAATGGGAGCCAACCGACTGGTTGATTGACTGGGTTGTAGCCAAGTAAATTGTTTTCCATGCTCTGTTGTAGATTCCGCTTTGTTTCCTGTAGACGCTGCCTGCCAGTGGTAGTGGTTACAGCAAGGAACCTGCTCCGGGAGTCACCTAGTTCATGAATCCCTTTTCCTATGACTTTTCACAAAAGCACACGCTACTAGACTCAGTTGGACTAGGAGAATGCCCTTTTAACCCTACCAAGATCAGACCACAGTGAGAGGTGCCCTTGAATTAGCAGGAACAGCAGCTCACTTTCAAAGGATGCAAGGCCTTGTGCTGAGCGTAAACTGCATGGAAGTGGCTGGCCTTACTATCTGCAGGCCCCACATTCATAGCTAAGAAGTATTTCAAAATATTGCATTTGCAGAGCTGAGAATGTAGTCCAGTGGCAGAGGGCTTGCCCAGCACAGGAAAGACCATGGCTTCCATCCCCAGCACCGAGCTAACAACATGATGAAGTTGCATTTGTGTAGCAAAGCATGCTAACGCATACATGTAATCCGAACCATGGGAAGCAGGAGTTCAAAGACAAGTGAATCTGAGGCACAACTTGGATCGTGAGAGCCTGTGTTTAAAAACAAAACAAGATAACCAACCTTGTACTGAACAAGCACATACTTATTCTCCTGGTTGTCCTAGCCTAAACAATACAGCATAGCTAGTGGTTTCAGAATATTTGTATCATATGAGGTATTTAAATAACCATCTGTAGATGATTCAAAGTGGAGAGAAAGACAGATGTGTATAGGTTATATACAACTACTACGCCATTCTACATAAGCATGGTGGTGTTGACATCTTAATAATGGGGTCCTGGAACCAACTGTGCCTGACCTGGAGACAGCTGCATCTCGTTTAATCCTTCCTGTCACCTTAAGAGGGAGGACCCTCATGGTCAGCATATTTCAGCTGGAGGAAGTAAGGCTTTAGTGATGCATAACCATTCATCTGAAGGCAGATGTGGTGGGTGAGATGTCTCCTATGTTCTCAGGCATTTGAATCTTTAGTCCCCCGTTGGTGTACCTAGTTGTATAGGCTGAGAAGGTATGGCCTTACTGGAAGAGGTTTATCACTGGGGTCCGGTTCCGAGAGTTTAAAGACTTGTGCAGTGTCAAGTTCACTCTGCTTCCTGTTTTCAGCTTGAGATGTGAGCTCTCAGCTGCTGCTTCAGGCACCATGTTCGTGGTCTGCGGCCACGCCATCCTTGTCAGTACGGTCACTAGCCCTCTGGAATCGTACACCTAAAATGAACCCTTCGTTGTGTAAGTTGCCTTGGTCGTGGTGTTCTATTGCACTAATCGAAAGGCACCAAAGCACTGGGTAAAGATGGTTTCAGGAAGTGTTAGCCTCTTGTAGACCTGGGGAAGCTTGGTCAAGGGATGGCATCTCCAACTCAGGAGGAGGTGGAGCTTTGCACCCAGAGAGGGAAAGAACAATAGTGAAGGTTCAGGGAAACAGAATGGAAGGGGCCATCAGGGAACCCCCTGCAGCTCAGGCTTGTTCTACCTCACAGAATGGTAAGGACAGGAGTGTCACAGGAGGTGGCCGTGGGACTCATTATGACTTGGAGGAACTTTGTAGGGAGGGCTTGGGGGCGGAGGCCTTTCACTGGCTTTGTCTCCATATGTGAGATGTTGGGGGTCTGAGCCAGGAAGCTTGAGGTAGGTTACAAAAGTGTCAAGGCAAGAGCTCTCTGGTGGTGACACTGTCGCGTTAGTGTATAAAGAGGGAAGGGTGACATAGAAGAATTCGGGAAGAAACGGGAGACTTTCTGGAAAGCTGGACAGTCATTCCTGATAAAAGGTCACACCTTGTAGTAGCCTGTTTAGATAAGCTGGCCATCTCTGGGAAAAAGTCTTACAGTTTTCTAGGCCCCAGGAGTTGGGCATGGTCTCTTTCCAGCGTCTAAGACCTTGTGGTGAGAATGTTTTATTTGGTTCTATCCCCATGATTTCCAAGTTTCCTCACCTTGCCTTGACCTGAGAAATCTGCAGCCACCAAGACCTTATCCTACAGTTCAAAGAAAGAGCAAGCCCCTAGCCCTGAGGTCCCCGGAGACAGGCAGCATACTGGCAGAAGGAAGTAAGAATTGATACCCAGGGACCAGCGCCTCGCCTTTCCTTGGAGAGCATCGGGGTTGGCTTCGGCTCAGCAACACTCCCTCCCACCCATCCTGAATCTATCAGATTGGAGGTGCTGAGGGAATTGAATCAATGCCCAGCTGAATCTATTTTTTTTTTCCATCCAAACCTGACTAGCACACCCCTGCAGGAACTGACTGTCACGTGTCGGGCAGACTCTTGTTTCATAACTTACTGCTCTTGTCTTTCAGAATAAAAGACTGATTTGGGCAGTCCAAGATGACAGCAACTACCTACAAAGTTATAACAGCAGCTAAGCATGGTAGTACACTCATAATCCTGGCTCTTGGGATGCTGAGGCAGGAGGACCATGAGTTTGAATTCAGCTTGGGTTACACTATGAAATACCGTCTTTTAAAGACTACAAAAGTGATGCTTAGAACTAGACAAGGGAAGTGGCACTGACCAGAACATAAGGAGACTGGAAATTGTATGCTGGCTTTGTGGCTGCCAAGGAATGTCACCTTGCACGGGTCAATTTCTATAGCATTGGTTTTTCTGTTCTGTGAATTGGAGAAGGGTGACTGCAGAGGTCAAATGGAAGTGTCAGAAAGGTCACGATCTACCTGACCTTGGTTCTCTCTCTCTCTCTCTCTCTCTCTCTCTCTCTCTTTCTCTCGTGTGTGTGTGTGTGTGTGTGTGTGTGTGTGTAACACAGATTGCTATGCCTTAACCCTGGAATTTCTAGTCAAATAAAATGTGCCTTTCCAACATATTTTGGTGCTGCTCCTGGGGCCCCACTTTGGATATCTCTGTAGTAGCTTCTCTCTAAAACCTTGCTGCTCAATCTGTTTACCCTGTAGCCACAAAAGCAGCGCCATCTGGAAGCCTCGGAATCCATAGGTGGACTAGCATCCTCTGAATTCAACCCTACATCAAGGAAAGACCTCTCGTTGATAATTGTATACACAGTAATTCAAGAGGTATGGCTTTTAAATTGACTTTATGATTTTTGGAGCAAAGAGGAATATTCTGCCTATTTTTTCTTTCTACACACGCGCACCCTCCCACTCACCTATACATAGACGCAGAGAAGAATCTATCTCCTCTAATTTGCAAGGCAGATTGGGGCTTTTCTAATGCTTCCATTCTGTTTACATGTGTGCAATCGAACTTAACTGAGGGCCTCGCTTGGTTGATGTGATCTTGTACTGTCGATCATGAGTGCAGGGTGAGAACAAAGAAACCTAGTCTGACACCTAAGAAAAGCAACAACTGAAACAAACAACAACAAAACTTGGAAGAAAACATCAACAAAGAAGGGGCCTGGAATGGGAAAAGATGAAGGAACACAGTCAATAGAGACTCATGTCAGGTCCTGTAAAATACAAGACTGTTAATGCCCAAAGCTTTGACAACATTTTGGATTGTCGTGTGTGTATGTGTGTGTACAGGTCTGTGTTCATATCAGTGTGTGTGGATGCATAAAATGAAGGGGGTGCATGTGGAAGCCAGGAGTTAACCTTAGGTGTCATTTATCTTGTTTTTGAGACAGTCTTTCCTTGAGATCTGAGGCTTGCCCATTAGGCCGACCAGAGAGCTCCTGGGGATCTCCTGCCTCTGCTTCTCCAGCACAGAATCACACTCACACTGCACACCCTGCACGGGGTTGTGCTCACACTTGCACACCCTGCACGGGGTTGCACACACACTGCACACCCGCTTTGTATGTGGGTTCTGGATTAGACTCTAGCCCTAATGTTTGTGTCACAAAACTTTAACAACTGAGCTATCACCCTAGCTCCTGGTTTTTGAGGTAGGATCTCCTCAAGCCTAGGCTGACCTTGAACTCATGACAGTCCGCCTGCCTCAGCTCTCAAATGCTGAGGTTACAAGTGTAACCTCAACTATGTATTTTTGGAATTAAAACATGAGTTTTCCACTGATGGCAGAACAGAAAAAAGCCTAAACTATCACTTAGAAAGTTCTATTAGAAACTTCAGTGGGCTAGTAGTTGAAGTCTATGTTACCACTTAGGGTAGAAGCCATTTCAGAAAAATAATATCCAAGGTAGCATTACTGTTTCCAGATTTCAAACAGGTTTACCCCTAAATTCTTTTTACATTATTAAGTCATTCAAATGTGGAAAAAATGGTACAGTTTGGTTGCTATGGTTGTGGTGCTGATCCTGGGGATGAATCTAGGGCCTTTCATATAGGTGAAGGTATTGGTTGTCCTACCTCTGTAGGTGAGACCCAATAGCAGGTGTTTTTTGTTTGTTTGTTTGTTTTGAAAGTTGAATGCTCAATCAGCCTGCCCAGGGATGACCAACCACAAGATAGGTCACATACGAGCCCCTGCTGGGAAAGCCACACCCTCAGGGGTCCCTGCGCCTGGGGTACCCGAGGAACTCACATACCAGGCCTGACCGGGGTTTTGGTGGGCTGCGTCCCTGGCGGCCTGGCGGTCTGCAGTCGGCCAAACCTGCGGTCGCCTGTATCCCGGCGCTCACAGCGTTGAGGCAGCAGCTCCAGGGGTCTTGGCGGGTACAGGTCCGACTCGATCACCACCTGCAGGGCGCAAGGAACACAGTGAGTCGTCCTCCCCTGAGTCCCCCAGTGCTGGGGCAGCCCCGCACCCACCTCATGTGCACAAGGGAACTGTAAGGAGCCTGGATCAGGGTGGCGGGAAGTGAGTTTTCATTGAGTGGAGATCGCAGAAACTCAGAAGGGAGGGGCTAAAAGCTAAGGTGGTTTCATTACTATCGCCTGCTAGTGCTCAGCCACAAATGGCACATCAATAACCTGACCATCAGGGGCCATCGAGGAACTCACAGCAGCTGTGGTTACTCCCACAAGATCAAGCGAATCCACATTCCAACACGAGGGAGGAGGGGAATCATGAGCCCTCACCCCAAGCTGAAAAGCTATTGACAGTTGATGGCTTCTCTGGAAGGGAGTTTCTCTTCAGTGGTGTCACCTCTGGAAGGTCAACCATTCTTCGGTGGATGGCCTCACCCCCAGAAGCAGATAAGACAGCGTAGAGGAGGGACTTGGACTGTTTTTTAAAAAGAACACGATGCTGGGAGGGGAGGGGTGGATGTGGGAGGAGTTAGGAAGAGGAGTGGTAGTGGATATGATCAAAATACATGGCGTGAGAAGTGTTAATAAAAGATTATATTTGCCTATGCAGAAAGAGGGCAGAGATGGTAAGAGTCAGAGGTGGCGGGTGACTGTAAGGACACGGGCTTCTAGATGCAATAGGGAAGGCACACATACGGATTTGCAGGATACTGTAGCATGCAGAAGCTCAAGACAGACATAACCCAGCATGGAGGAAGGACTGTGGGCATGAAGTCCCGACACCCCTCGCCCAGAAGCTATTCGCAGCTGACAGCCACGAGGAGAGGAAAACTCAGTTTTCTTCAACGGAGTGACACTGGGTGTATCAGCCACACTCCAGGGCAGATGCCAACACAGATCTGACCCCATGAGGGGTTGTTGGTTCTGTTTGTGTTAAAGAGAGGGAAGGAACTTGAAGCTGGGTGGGATTGGAAGGATCTGGGGCAGAGGGGAAGCTGGAGGGAGGGAGAAGATAAGATCAAACTATTGTACGAAGTTCTTAATGGTTCTGCTTTGAAAGCCACCTGCCGCTACACTGTGCACAGAGGTCGCTCTTCATCCCCCTAGCTGACTGAACGCAGCAGCAGTGACATAGCATTTCATTCTCTCTAGACAGTGTGTGACCTGGAGAGGAGAGAGTGTCGCGAGTGTGTGCGGACTGAGTGCACAGGCTGTGCCATTTACACAAGGAATGTGAGCCTGTGAAGGCTGCTATCTGTGGATGTCTTGGAACCAATCCCTGAGGGTACTGAGGGACAGCTGTACTTAAACCAGTGAGAAAATTCAAAAACGTAAAACCAGGAGACAAATAATAGCCACCATTTTATCTTAGAGTCGTGAAGGGAATCTTGGCAGCCAGGGAGCAGATCCTGCATATTTTATCCCTCTGCAGGACACAGAGTCATTCATGCTGATTGTCCTTACTCCATGAGTCTCATTCATTAGACGCTGCCGTATTCCATAACACTGCAGCCTCCCCAAGGCTTGCACTGCCCCCGCCACTTCCTTCTGTGCACAGCTGCCTTGCAAGGGCCCATTCTGTGTCCACTCCCCGGGCTCCTGTGCATCTGCAAGTGAGGCGGATGGGCTCGGTCCTGATGGCCTAGCTTTTGGCAAACCTTCTTCAGTTGACTACACAGAACTACAGTGCTGGTGTTGAGGGATTCCAGAGCAGAAATAAATGGGCTTTTAAAGACATGATAACAGAGTGGTGTTTCAAGTCAGTGGAGGACGCTGTATCTTTAATGATACTATTGGAATAAATATCAGGTCACCCGGGGAAAGCGTCTCTATTTGGTTTGGCTGATAAGTCAGATCAAAGTTGTGTGTTGAACAACAAACACTAAAACAGACTATAGCTTAATATGACACATAGCATTACATATGTTCATAAGACTCTTTACCACATGATAAAATTGAAAAAACAATAGAAAATGGAGGGAAAATATGAGCAAACCCCACAAATTTGCTGAACACTAGTGACTAAATGCATATTAAAATAATAAAATCTCCCTCTCCTATCAGATTACCAATGAAGAACAAGATAATTCCATTTGGGCTCAGGTCAGCCTGAGTTCCAGCTCCAGATACTTTATTTTTAATAAGGTCACATGGTCTAAGCTAGCCTCCAACTTGCTATGTAGCCGAAGGATGTCTTTGAACTTCTGACCTTCCTGCCTCCACCTGCAGAATGCTGTGAATACACCAAGCTGGGGTTCAAACCCAGAGCTGCATGCATGGTAAACAAACATTCAACCAACTCAGACACGTTCTAACACCTTAAGGCCCAGTTTTGACACTCAGTAGTTGAGCAGAGTAGGGATATTCATGCTCACCCTTGCTGGACTAACAGAATCAATGCCTGTTATTAGCAAAGATTCCTGAGGTCTTCAGGGCACACATTCACCTGTCTGATTTGTAAGTATGTTGAAGTGTTCTGAAGACCTAATCTTCATTTCTCCCACAGAGGACCAGAAGAGAAGCCATCACTCTTTCTTTCAATTTACCACAAAGAGCCCTTTGCCTAGAAACTGAAGATCACACATTTGGTCTTAAATTGGGTAGGGCATTCACTCTTCTCTGATCCATTTAGGAACCAGTCGCATCTTTGGGGAAAACTGGGGGTTATTCTGAGCATTTGGGATCATCACTGGCCTGACAATCCTTGCCTTTTCCATCTCTTGGCATTTCAGAAATGGCAACTTATTTGGTTCCCTTTGAGGAAGGCTGAGCAAAGTTCGTGTGTGTGTGTGTGTGTTTGCACGCGCACTACTTTCTGGATCATCACTTAGGGTTACCTACTTCCTTAGTGTATATTCCACAGTACCCCAAAGTGTGACAAGAGCTGACTGCTGAGCCCGTGACTTGTTTTCCTGTCTGTAGAACTTACTGCTGGTATCTGTAGAGCAAAGCAGTCTGTGAGCATGTCCTTAGCATCCTGAGTATAGAGCTAAGACCTGAGAGGTGGGGTGGGAGCGTGAGATGTTAATTGGGCAGAGGAGGGAAAACAAGAATTTGGTGATGGTTTTTCCTGTCCTAGGCTAAGATCACACTGTCTACTCAAGTGTTATCTTATCACATTTCTGGGAAGTCCATTCCCCGACACCTCAAACCCATCCTTCTGTTGTTTGCCAGCTGGGAGGTCAGATGAATTAGACAGCTGAGACCTAGATGGTGGGACACAATCGTGGCTTGGGGCAGAAGGAATCTATAGAAATGTTCAAGCAGACTATAAAATTTTACACATAGAAGATCAAAAGGAGCTTTGTGTCTTTCTTAAGGTCACAGAGCTGCCCTTAGAGAACCAAAGAGTACCATAGTTTCATGGCTCCTGAGTAAAAGCTCTATGTAAAACCGCAGAAGCACCTATACCCAGCTGGGAATTTTCCAGTACAATCGAATGCTTTGTACATAAGCCAGGAGATTCTACACAGATGTCCCCACACAAGCGTCAAATCTGGGGACAAAGTGATATTTCCAATCCTGTTTCTCTGTCTTTCCTCTTGCCAGCTCCCCTGCTTATTATCAAAGGGCTCCATTATCTTGGGATGCTTAGCAGATCCACTCCTTGTGTGGGTGCAGTCTCTTGAGATATTTCTATGACATTCACAGACATCGAGATGATTAGGACGTCAATAAAACAGACTGGGAATCAGAAAAGGAGAGAAAAAGGAGAGGGAGGGAGAGAAAGCATTCCCGAGAAGGGGGTGTGCCTTCGCATTTGGAAGAAAACGCAGCTCATGCTCACGTGGAGTCCGAGAGGAAGCGACTTGTGCTCTGAGGATGAGTCAGAGAGGAAAGCGGTATTCTTGGAGGAGGAAGGAAATGCATTTCCATCCACATGGCAGCCCGAGGAGCGACAGGAGATGCAAATGAACTCTGTCAATCTGTCACTGTTGGTGTCCGTGCACAGTAGGGTGGGACTTCCTGTGGTACTTTCAGGATGCCACACTGGAGAACCGGACAGAAGCCTCACGCCCCCTCCTCACCTCACCAAGACTAGGATTTCAGGCTTGAGTCGCCCTGTCTAGCCTGGCCTGTGTGTTCTGTAGCCTGAGCTTTGTAAACAGAGGGGGAGCTGGGCAGCTGTTGGCCAAGGCTGAATCATCCTCAATGAAGTTTCCTGACCGAATTATCTGTGAACAACCCTTCCCTTCCATCTCCATTATGAACTGGGTTGTTAATTCTCAGGGATTATGAGTGAGGTCAGGATCTCATGACTCACAACCTTCCTCCTTCCTAATATAGCAAAGGCTTCCAAAAGCCCTTATAAAAAGATATGCGTGGCTGGAGAGATGGCTCTGTGGTTAAGAACACGGAGTACTTTCCAGAGGACCCAGGTTCAATTCCCAGTACCCACATGGCAGCTCACAACTGTTTGTAACTCCAGTCCAGGCAACCCAACACCCATGGCAAAATACTAAGGCACATAAAATAAAAATAAATAAATTTAAAAAAGATATACAACTGACATAAAAGCAGGCAAAGGAGATGAATAAAGAACCCACAGGAAAAATATTGAATGGTCAATAAATCTATGAAAGAAATGAAGAACTACACTAAAATGGAAGAAATGCAAAATAAAATAATAAGGCATTTCTACCTATCAGCCTGTGAAAGTGTAACAACAGGAATATCCTGCGGTATTGGCATGGCGTTCTAGAAAAGAGGTTGCTGAAGGACTTTGGCAATGACTACAAAAGCCTTCTAATCCTCCCGACCAGTCTCTTCACATCTACGAATTTATCCTCAAAGATGTATAAGAATAAACATATAAGAACATAACAATATCCACAAGAACCTTCTGTGGGGCCTCATCTTAATAGAAATTGTGGAGAAACTCTATTTATTGGTGACTTTGGATAATGAATTTAAAAATTCCAGATTTGACTTGGGTAAATAAAAACTAATAATTCATACATTGGAATGTTATGTAGCCATTGACAAAGATATATATATATCACAGATACATATTTTTGTCATGGAAAGATTCTCAAGATCTATTGTTAACTGAACAAAAGCAATTCACAAAAATAATCCATTGTCAGACAATAAGCATAATTATCTTATAGTATATGGACATTTTTCACTTAAAAACACACCAATGGCTGGTTTGGTGGCCTGACTAGAAATGGCCCTCATTGATTCATGTGTTTGAATGCTTGTCCTGTAGCGAGGTGTGGCCTTGTTGGAGGGTGGGTTTTGAGGTCTCATATGCTTAGGCTAGGGCTAGTATGGTAGCCTCCTTCTGCTGCCTGAAGATCAAAATGTAGAACTCTCAGCTTCTTCTCCAGCACCATGTCTGCCTGCATGCTGCCATGCTCCCTGCTATGATGATAATGGACTAAACCTCTGAAACTGTAAGCCAGCCCCAGTTATATGTTTTCCTTTATGAGAGTTGTCATGGTTATGGTGTCTCTTCACAGCAATAAAACCCTAAGACAGCTGGATATGGTAATATACACCTTTAATTCAGCACTTGGCAGGCAGAGGTAGGTGGATTTTCCTCTTGCCAACTTTCCTACTTATTACCAAAGGCTCCTTATCCTGGAAAGTTTAACAGACCCACTCCTTGTGTGGGTGACTTCTCTTAAGCTACTTCTATTATATCCATGTGCATCACCTAAAGGTTGCAACTTCAAGGCCATCCTGGTCTACACAGAGAGTTCCATGCCAGACAGAACTACATACTGAGACCCTATCTCAATGAAATAAAACAAACCCAAATAAAAAAAAATGCATACCAACATTTATTGAATGTTTGATATGTGACGATCTGTAAACTAGACACTTGCTGTGTGTTAAGTCCTTTGTCCCTTCTCCTTGAGATACATGTTTGTATCAACCTCATCCTAAAGGTAAGGAAGCAGAGTTCTAGGGCAGTTGGGCAACTGACTCAAACAAAGAGAAGTTGATGGAGCTGGGGTTTGCATATAGGCAATTTGACTACAAACTTTTTGCATTTTCTACTCTATTGTACAGCGTCTCAGAATTCTGTGATGCTGAATTGAGGATCGCTGCAGGGTTTGAGGTTTTGTGATGATTTGGAATTGGAGTATAAGAAAGCTGTAGTAGGCAATGCTCTTGTACTGCCTGGCCTCTCTGCCCTGTTGAGGGTGATCAATGTGCCTGTGTTCTTTAAAAAATATATAAAGAATGTTAGCCGGGCGATGGTGGCGCATGCCTTTAATCCCAGCACTCAGGAAGCAGAGGCAGGCGGATCTCTGTGAGTTCGAGACCAGCCTGGTCTACAGAGCTAGTTCCAGGACAGGCTCCAAAGCCACAGAGAAACCCTGTCTCGAAAAACCAAAAAAAAAAAAAAAAAAAGAATGTTTATCAGAACAACAAATAAACCCTTTTTAATTAAAAAAGTTTTTAGAAGAGAGAAAAGATTTTTTAAATTATAATACCTAAAAAATCCTTAACAGTACTGTGTAAAATTTATGATAACAACTCCACATCATCAAGAGGAACCAATCAGTCTTCCTTTTGCAATACAGCGCAGACATTGATAGTTCTGACATAAGGAGATGTGTGTGCGCAGTGAGAAGCCATAGCATCCTTAGCCTCTAAGAGTGTGCAAACAACTTTAATGCACTAAAAATTCCAAAGTACAATTCAAAATTCAAAGCGAGGCTGCAAGAAAAGGACAGTGCAAGGCTGGAAACCCCTGAATTGTTCAGAATTCCTGGCATTGCCAGACAAATCTGTAAGTAAAACCAATTTCTTAAAAAGCCATGCCTGTGGTCTCAGCATTTGGGAGGTTGAGGCAAGAATATTTCATGTTTCTGGCTAGCTAGGGCTGCGTGGTGGGCTTGCGGACAGACTGAATTGCATAAGGACTATCTCAAGCAAGCAAGCAAGCAACAAAATTACTCTCAGATTCTGTACATCCACCACAGCTTCTCTGACATACCAGAAATGCCAGTACCTGAGGGATGGATGGGTGGGTGGCTGTTCTCACTCTGTTACCTGTTCATTCTGCTAGGAAACCTACACCATAAGGAATTGTACCAGTGATTCACTGCTATCTATAATGGTGAGAAAAAGTTACATTACAAATGTGCAGACCAGGCTGCTACAGCCGCATTATGAACTCTGTGCACACACAGAGTAGGTCTCCCCTGCGCCCGGGGAATATGGCAAAATGAGGAGTCTCTCAGGGGGCTCTTTGGTGTATGGTTGGTATTTGCCAGCTATTATGGATAAATGAACAAACAACCACATGAGACACCCTTGCCTTCTCATCCTTGAGGGCAGGGGAGGGAGCGGAAGTCAAGAAGCTACCATTGTTTTTGTACTAAAAGTCAGTCAAAGAGGATCAAAACTAAATAGAATTTCTTACGTTTTTGGTCAAGAGATGCTGAGAGCTTTTGACTCTTCTCCTGGATGGACTGGACACTGAAAGAGATAAAGAAATGGTCTTAGAAGATGCTACAGTACAGACCTGAGAATGTTTGGTCCTGGTTGGGGGGGAAGGCCACTGGGAAGGGGTTGGGAAGAAAAAGCTGAGTCCCACTGCAATTTAAGATGCCACTCGGCTTGACTACAATAAAATTTCTATAGCATCATTTGCAATAGCTAAAGGTTGCTAAGAACCCAGTGCCCATCAACAGATGAATGGATAAATATGGTACACCCCCACACTGGAACACTGCTCAGCCTTAAAAAGTAAAGGGAGCATGCGTAAACCTTGAGAGATGGTGCCAGGTTAAATGATACAAAAGAAGAGATATTCCATACATGACTCTACTTATCTGAATATATAGGGCAGTCGATATCATAAAGATGCAAAACAGATCAGTCCTGGGGCCTGGGAGGCTGGAGGAGTGGGGCATTATTGTTATTAGCATAGAGTTTCTGTTTGGGCCAGTGAAAAAGTCAGAAGATCGACAGGGGCAGTGGTGTGCGGGACGATGCAGGTACACACCAGTGATCTGTACATCTGGTGTGGGTAAATGATAACTTGTACTCTGTGTGTGTGTGTGTTTGTGTGTCTCTGTGTATGTGTGTTTGTGTGTCTGTGTGTGTGTGTCTGTCTGTGTATGTAGGCATATATGTGTATGTATGTGTACGTGAGTGTGTGAATAGCATAACTTAAAATCTTCCTAGTAGGGAAAGGTAGCTTAGTTGCTAGCGTGCTTGCCTGTGATGCATGCAGTTCTGGAGTTGACCCTCAGGACCACATGAAATCTGGTGTGTTGGTTCACATCTGTAATCTCAGAATTTGAGAAATGGAGACAGGAGGAGGATAAGGAGTTCAAGGCATCCTTGGGTACATAGTGAATTCTAGCTAACCTGGGCTAACAGAAGAACCCTATCTGGAAAAAAATTTTTTTAAACCAGTTAGCTATTAAAAAGTTACCGTGTTTTGCTGGGCCACGGTGTATATCTTACTATAGTAACATCCACTGTCCTCAGTTCTGGTAATTAGCATTTCATTTCCTGAAGCTGACCACTTGAGATTCCTCACATCAGGGGAAAATATCTGTAATGTTTGATCTTGTATGTTTTATGTCACCCTATGCCCAGTCATATCTATGTCTACCTTTCATATCGCTATGATCTACTGCGACCCAAATCCTGCTTTGTCTCTATCCTGGTTGACTTCTCAACACATATCAAATCAGTGGCATAAGAGTGTCGTCCTTCCTCCTGAAACTGGAGCTTCTGTAAAGCAAAGGACATAGTCAACAAGACATAATGGCAGCCTACAGATGGGAAAATGTCTACACCAACCCCACATCGGACAGAGGGCTGATCTCCAAAGTAGGCAAGGAACTCAAGAAACTGGTCATCAAAAGAATAATCCAATGAAGATATGGGGTACAGACCTAAACAGAAGACTCTCAACAGATGAATCTAAAATGGCTGAAAGACACTTAAACAAATGCTCAATGTCCTTAGCCATCGGAGAAATGCAAATCAAAACAACTCTGAGATAGCCTCTTACACCTGTAAGAATGGCCAAGATCAAAAACACTAATGACAGCTTATGTATGGAGAGGTTGTGGGGTAAAGGGAATGCACCTCCATTACTGGTGAAAGTGCAAACTGGTAAGTCACTTTGGATATCAGTATGGCAATTTCTCAGAAAATTAGGAAACAACCTACCTCAAGGTGTATATATATATGTATATATATATATATATTTGGCTATATACCCAAAGGATGCTCAGCCATACCACAAGGACTTTGTTTGTCATAGCCAGAACCTGAAAACAGCCTAAATGCCCCTCGACCGAAGAATGGATAAGGAAAATGTGGTACATTTACACAATGGGGTACTAAACAGCAGAAAAACAAATAACATTTTTGAAATTTGCAGGCAAATGGATGGAGCTAGAAAACATCATGTTGAGTGAGGCAACCCAGATACAGTAAGACAAATATCACATGTACTCACTCATAAGTGGCTTTTAGACATAAAGCAAAGAAAACCAGCCTACAATTCACAATCCCAGAGAATCTAGACAACAATGAGGACCCTAAGAGAGACTTACATGGATCTACATGGGAAGGAGAAAAAGACAAAATCTCCTGAGTAAATTGGGAGCATTGGGATCTTGGGAGAGGGTAGAAAGGGAGGGAGCAGAGAAAAATATATAGTTCAATTTAAAAAAAAAATAAAAAAGAGAGCTGCCCCTGTTATTTTCTGCAAAGTCCTTGTAGTCGTGAAGCCTGGAGTTCAACATGCTGACTGATACACTGACTCACAGCCAGGGGCTCCTACGTCCTCCAGCTGGGTGTGAACCTGAACCTGGCAGGCTATTTTCTCACTCTCTCAAAGCCCCCCTTTCTTCATGTGACAGACAGGAATAATAGTGGCACTTAAGTAGAGGGTTATGTCAAGGGGTAAAGGAACCAGCCTTCATGAAGCCCTTGCCCAGAGCCTGGCAAAGAGCAAGCACCCAGGAAATAGTGTGGTCCAAGAACGTTTTTGCCAGATGAAGGCAGGAGGAAGATAAGATAATGATGGTTGCCCCCGCTTCAGCGGGGAACTTCTCGCTGTCTGTCTCACTGCCCTCTGCTGTTCCCTGGCTCCCCAACCCTTCTCTGGGGTGCTTGTAGGAAGTAAGTTCTGGTGCAACATCTGAGTGGAATACAGCTTCCATCTTTAGAAGTCACCATGAGCTATGTCTATGACACACATTTCCTCAAAGGGCTCTTTCTCTCTAGAATAGAAGAGGACACACACAGTCTCAGATACAGACTTGGCTATGGTCTGTTTTAAGATACGTTAGAAACGGGCTGGAGAGATGGCTCAGAGGTTAAGAGCACTGACTGCTCTTCTAGAGGACCTAAGTTTAGCTCCTTGAACCCACATGTCGGCTCACAACTGTCTGTAACTCAACTTTCAGGGGACCTGAAACTTCCCATGACAAAGCCCTAATGCACATTAAAAGAAATACATTAGAAGTACCATACTGTTACAAGGTAGTAAGACAGCCCCATTGAACAGTGTAGCTATCAGCCTGATCCCAACATACGTACATTGGAAAGAGAAGTAGCAAACAGTTATGATAATGGCTCAAGTTGAGCCTGGTGGTGATGGCCGGTCACCCTCATCTCTACTCTGGATTGTCATGCATCATGGGTCCCACGGCATTATGAGTCTCTAGGAATACAACATTCACTCAATTCATGAAAGAGTGGAGGCCACACTCTGAGTGTGTGTGTGCATGTGGTGTGATTTATGTACTTGTTAGAGTGTGTATGTGTGTGTGTTGCAGTGCATCTACCTATTAGTGTGTTAGGTATGTGTGTGTGTATTGTGGAATATGTACTTTTTAGTGTGTGTGTTATGGTGTATGTACTTGTTAATGTGTGTGTCCATGTGAGTTGTGGAGTATGCACTTGTTAGTGTGTTTGTACAGGTATGTGTACCTGTGTGCTGTGCGTGTGCTTGGAGAGGGGCAGAGGTTGACACTGAATGGCTTTCCTTCATTGGTTTCTATATTTTATTGTTTAGTTTGAGATGGGTTTCTCATTGAACTCATCATTCGATAGCTCATCAATTTGGCTAACCCGGCTGCTGACGAGCTGCAAGGATCTACTGGGCTCTACCCTCTTGAGTTATAGCCAGGTGCCACTTGCCCAGCTTTTTATCTGGTTCTGAAGGTCTGGACTCAGTTCCTTGTGTTTGTGAGGAAGGCACTTTGCTGATTGAGCCCAGCCTCCACAATCTTTTTGAGATAGGGTTTTACGTTTAACCCAGGCTTGCCTGGAGATCACGATTCTCCTATCTCAACCTCTCGAGTGCTGGGACCACAGATTCACCCCCACAGCAGGTTTAGGGCTCTTGCTTCTAACCTAGGCTATCTAGGCTATGCTATCTGCGTTGCTGAGCCTGTTCAGGGGAGATTTGTTGTTTATTGGTGCCCTCAGATCCTGCATAGCCTCTGGGAAATGGCCCACTCAGGGGACTCAGACCTTGTTAGACAAAGTTGAGTAAACTGGTCTTTCTGCAGCTCTGGAGGCAACCTGGGGTAAGGGTTATTGGTTGATTCCATATGCAGTGACTCAGAACTGAGAGCATCAGCTCCTCTCCATGGGAGCCTTCTGCTGGAAGGCTCTCAGGAGACCCCAGGGTAAAGCGAGGCATAGGAAGAGACGTGCTCCACCCACTGAGACCCCTCCAAAAGCTGCAAATAATCCTTTCTAGAAAATTAGTCCCTAGCAGTGAAGAGTCTATGAATACTTAGTTTAAGGCACAATGACAGATGAAGACAGAAAGAATACAGGACCAAACATTTATCTTTAGTGAGCATATTCATGGCCACACATACAAGCTGAAAACATAAATCACTTTGTATGTGATACGTTTGATGCTGTGTGATCAAGACAGCTCCATTGCAGTAGCTCCGTGTCTCAATCCATTTATTCTCCATGATAACGTTGGAAGCTAAATTTTGTTTATCTTTTACAGAAGTGGGAACTCATGCATGAAGGAGTTAAGTAGCTGGTCCAAGGTCACAGAGCACAGAAACGGCAGAAATCTCATAACCACTTTATCGAGGATGCTTTCTTCTTACTTTTTAGATGACAAGAAATAGATATACTTGTTCTTCTCCTTTGGGTACAATGTGCTGCTCTATGCTACAGTTGGCCTTGGTCCTGAGATCCTTAGGCCTCAGCTTGGGCTACAGACATGAGCTACCCTTCTCAGTGAAAACAGACATACTAGGATGTTTGCCTCCCAAGGGTTAGCAATGAGATCTTACACCCTTTTCACCTTGTCTATGTCTCCTTCCATCCTTCTCCGGGGCCACGGAGCTCACTGGGTTTTGTTTTTTGTTTTTTGTTTTTTTTTTAAATCACATATGGCCCTTTCTAGTCTTTTTTGCATACTTTGCCCCCCAAATATGTCCATAAACACTCTGCAGAATTGTCTATGGTTCCAAGTATGCTATTGAGCATAGATAAATTTTCAGCTTTTTCTTCTTTCCCACTCAGTATATATCCACAGGACTTGGGGACAGTTCAGTGGTTCAGGACTTGCTTCCCATTTATGTGCTCCTGGTTCACCAGAAGCAACATAACCCTCTACCCCTCCAAAAAAGAAACCCCACAGAAACAAATGCAGAGATAAAATTAATGGGAAGGTCATTTCTATTCACACAGATCTAGCTGGTTCCTCTTCAGACGGGTTGGCTTTCAGACTCTCCAGAGAAAATTTCACCTCCTACACATGGGCATTCTCCCAACTCCTCTTCTTCCCTTCCCCTCCCTCTGTAGTAGATGTCGAGATCTCAATTTATTTTCAGCTGTCTGTCTAGGTCCAGACTGAATCTCGTTCTCCCCCCATCCCCAGCAAGCCCCTTGTCTGTGTCTGACATCAGAGGGGAGGGAGAGAAGAATTGTTTGAATGTGGGCTTAGGGTACCAACAAACACCCAGACCGTCTCATCACAGCGTCACAGTGACACAGGGGTGAGCCTGTGCCTCAGCGAGCCAAGGGGCTGCAGGGTCAGAACAATGTCAAGGCAGAGGGCTCTGTCCTGGGGCACCAGCGCTCCCCTGGAAGACAGTCTCGCAAAGTCCTTCCCAGGGCTTTGCGCCAGTTTGCTAGGAGAAAGAGCTTATAAAACCAAGGTTCTGAGGTGTTGCCTTTGGTGGTACCGGCTGAGGCGACTCTGGGGTTCTGTGGAGAAGTTGGCCTGGGGTCGGAGCCCAGTTTCATTGCCTTTCTGGGTGTCAGGCCACTGGGGAGCTTTCCTCCTCCCAAGTCAGACAGAGTTGGCCTTGGGACAGCCGATTCTCCTTTCAGAACCTGCTTTCTCACCGCAGACAATGCAAGCGCCTGTCGGCTACCCTGGAAATTATGTTTCCATCTCTGTCTGCTTAACAATCACTTGCTGTCCCTGTCACCGAGCCGGCTGGGTTGCCCGTGTTGGATTAAGTGAAGCAGGAAGCGCTACACTGCCCCTCATCCCTGCCTTGATAGATTGTTTCCCTATGATTGATGTTTATCCTTGTACCCCCTTTTCAGAATCAGAAAGGGGGAGATGATCAAAAGTCATCAAAACAGAGAAGCCAGCAGACCTCAGGACCCGTGGGTGCCACGCACCAGTGTACCTTAGTCCAACAGCAATCAGTCACCTCCCGCCTGAGATGCCACAGGAGGGGACTCCAAGGGCGATCGTTACTCACCCTTGGACGGAATCACGGTGGTGAAAACTTCAATATTCTCATCACTGCAGCTGTAGATCTGATGCATGGTGTCAGCCTCCTGCCCTGCAGGGTGTCCGGCAGCCGGTGGCCTCTCTCGGGAGCCCTAGTCCCAGGGCTTCCTAAGCCAGTCTGGTTCTGGGATCATTGTGCAGGTCCACAAAAGACTGACTGCCTGTGCCTCTCACGACAGTCTCCACCGCAACATTTCCTAATCCTATCTGTCTTTTTTTTTTTTTAAACGAATCCTATTATTGCAAACCTTTGATTGAAACGCGAAGGCTTCCGTCTCCCCCAGCTAGGATGTACTTAACATTTTTATTTTGCAGTGCCTGCTGCAGTGAATTTGGGAGTCTTTTGTGAAGTGACGAAGTAAAATCGCCTACTCGGTTGGCGCCCAGCTTGGCTGAAGGAAACGTCAGTTTTGCTATCAGTCATGCCCGGGTCTCATTCCAAAAAGGAAGGACTTTTTTTTTTCCCTCCAGGGGAACTGGATCTTCATTTGTCATGTGTTAATTTGGCTCCCTTTAAAGTTTCTATTTTAGACAAAAGACTGTTTTTCCACCACGGATCTGCTTCAGTCCCTTGCGACAAGTCTTACATTTCAGGAGGTGAGCGTTTAGTGTTTATTTGTACAACCCTACAGGTGTGCACAGCCGTGCAGCCGACAGTGCACACTCTCAAGGACCCATTTATAGGATAGCTATATTTTTAATATTTTTCTGTATTCAAATGTATTTATTACCTTATCTTTCTATGCTATATATCCTAAGAATATGCTATATTTTTCCCATATATATATACACACACAAACAAATTCCATAGTTGATATACATTTCACAAAAATATGTAAGCATATAAGAATATGCTATATTTTCCCCATATATTTGTGTATATATATATATAAGCAAATGCCATGGTTAATATACATTTCATAAAAATATGTAAGCATATATATTTTACCCAACCCCACTACCTTTTAATATTCTGTGACCTCACAATACTATTTTTAACTTCATAATACTGATGGGATATAATGATATTAACAACGACAGCTGCTGTATTAAATATTTGTTACAAGCCAGGCAGCTTACCATATGATCTCACTGAATATCCGTAACTAACCAGTAGCTCTAGCTATCTGTTGCTTTAACATGGTATACTTGAGAAACTGAAGTATGAAGGACTGGCTTTTCTGGCGATTAAAATAGCTAATAGGATTTAATCCCTAGATTGATTGAAAAGTTAACTTCTCACATTCTCGTTCTCTCTCTCTCTCTCTCTCTCTCTCTCTCTCTCTCTCTCTCT
>JABTXL010000001.1:5988105-6006010 GCA_025134845.1 Neodon shergylaensis
TCTATCTATCTATCTATCTATCTATCTATCTATCTATCTATCTATCTATCTATCTATCATCTATCTATCTATCTATCTATCTATCTATCTATCTATCTATCTATCATCTATCTATCCATCTATCTATGGAGGCAGGGTCTGTTTGGCCTGGAACTCACTGTGTAGACCAGGCTGGCCTCAAGCTCACAGAAACCTTCTTGCCTCTGCTTCCCGAATGCTGGTTAAAGGTGTTACCACCACATCCAGCACTTGAAGAGTTTGTGACCCAAGTGAGAGGTCAGGTGCTCCTCCTAACTATTTAAAACCATGTATAAGATACATATGCAAAAATAAATCCAGTTATCAATAACCAAGAGATATATTTGAAAATGTTTTGGACCCTAAAATATGCTCGTGTTGAGAGCTCTGGATGTCCCGTAGTGACTTTCAAATTGTCCCCACACAGAAGCAGCAATGTCTCTGGGGAGCTTGTTAGACATGCAAATTTCTCAGATCCCTCCTGCCTGCCAACCAGAAACTCTGATTTGAGTGGGGGCCAGTGGTCTGCTTGAATGAGCTCTGCAGGGGACACTCTTCCTCACAAAGTGGAAAGCCTGGTATCCAGAAGGATGCTCAGCACTGCTGACAGAGCCCTCCTCCGAGATTTGGATCTGTGGTTCAATAGGCTCCGGCTGCAGATACCTCTTGGTACATTTCCAGATGCCCGGATAGCTTTCTGAGTCCAAAGTTCTGCAGTTGTTCCCATGGTTGTGTGGCTTTAGAAGCAGAGAACAGCAATTCTGTGGCTGAGCAGAGATGGCGGCTTCCAGGCTGACTGGTGGCCCGTGTGTCACTTTCTGGCTTGCATCAAACCCCACCACATCCAGACCTAGTGATATTCTGGTGACCAGACTCTTTAGACATGATCCCAACAGCCTGACAAGGTGTACTCACCACCGCTGGGGGTGGGGGAGGGGAGAACCTGACTCGGGTGAGTTATAGCCAGGCTGTGGGGCCCTCAGCATCTTCGCTGGCTAACTTTGTGAAATGCATTTATAATGTGAGCAGGTGTGACCCTCTCCTTTCAGTTCCTCTGAGAGAAAGAGAGAGGCTTCAGTCTTTAACTTAGGCAAAGTGATGCTCTTTGGAGTATGAAGAAGACACATGATCACACAGCAGGTGCTTGGGGAGTAGCAGGGTCAGACAAAGGGTACATTTCACTTTACAAAAAATAATAAACAGGGTTTTAAAAAACCACAAGTAAGGCTGGGTGGTGGTGGCGCATGCCTTTAATCTCAGCTCTCAAGAGGCAGAGGCAGAGGGATCTCTATGAGTTCACGGCCAGCCTGGTCTATAGAGCTAGTTCCAGGACAGCTAGAGCTGTTACACAGAGAAAGCCTGTCTCAAAAAGCAAAAACAAAACAAAACACCCTAAAACTTTAAGTGTTCCCTGGAATATTGCATAGGTCATTTACACTAAAAACTATTTATTGTTTACTGAAATTTAAAGCTAACTGGCTATTTTAAGATTTGTTCTTGAGCGATTTCATCAAAGTATAGAATGTATTTTGATTATCCAGCTCCTCCTCTTTCTTCTCCCACTTTCATTTCATGTTTTGTTCTTTTATTTTATATATTTTGTAGCCCTCTGAATCCCCTCACTGCTGCCTATCTGTGCATAGGTGTGTGGCTACTCACTGGGGCATGTGAGGCGCTGTCTTCAGATGCTTCAGGGCGGTCACCCTCAAGACCTCACAGCAGCTCTGGTCACCTGGACAAGACCAAGCCAGTCAACATCCTAGAATGGGTATGGGAGGGGCTTATGAGGACCCACCCCTATCTAAGGAGCAATACCAACAGATGGCTGTTGGGGAAAGGGGAGCTCTTGGAGGGGATATGTGGCCACCGGTAGGTTGCTCATGCCCCCTTTTCTTCCCTGTTTCCCCTAGTCTTGAGGGCATGCACAGAACAGTTGATGTAGATGTTAGTTTAGGGTTAAGTACTCAATAGCCATTTATTCTCAGTTCTTTGACCATGAGTCTCTTTATTGAGGACTGTTGCCTACTGCAAAAAGAAGCTTCTCTGACGGCGACTGAGCCTAGCACTAATCTATAAGAATAAAGACAAATATTTAGAAGGAAGTTTGGTAACATATGCATTTAGCAAAACAAATAGTAGCAGCATCTCTTCTGGGTCTAAGATTCCTACAGCCATGGGCTTCTGACCCAGTTTACAGTACCAAGCATGAATCTCTTCTTGTGGAGAAGATGACTGATTTCCATAAGGGCACACACACCTGTACATAGACAAGGACACACATAAGTCACACATACCTGCACACACACACACACACACGCAGGCACACATACACATGTACATGCATACCCACACTCTTTCAGGAGCACCAAAACAAGTGATCTTGAGACAGGATGATGGCTTAACTGTCCAGTTCAAGATTCTCTGGGCAATGTAGCATGGCCTCCATCTAAAAATCAAAGCCCAAAATAAAACAAGCAAAAAGTGATCTTGAGGAACAGCTCAAGTGAGCGAGGGAAACTACAAACATGTGGGGAAGAGCATCTGCTCGGGCAGGGGAATCCAAGGCTAAGCACAGCTGAGCTTAAACTGTGGTAGCGCATACACTTAGATAGTTAAAGAAACAGGAAGAATTCAGTTTAATACTTGTATGTGGTATGTCTTGTGGGTGTGTGCATGTGGGTACATATTCATAACTTTAATAATATTTTATGTTATACAATATGTATTTCCTTTATAGTTAAACAAGTTTATGTTGGATTTTCCATTACTTGCAACTTAAGGGCTCTTAAATTGATGCAGTCGACCTTATTTACATCTATTTTCTAAAATACAAGGTCTTACTATTTTACCAGATCAGTCATTAGCTCACAATCTCATGAGCCAAGCATCTGGGATGGGTGGCAGCCGTGAACCTAACTTCTTAACTTCTATCTCATTTTCTTCAGTGGCTTTGGTTTCCAGTTAATGAAAGTCAAGGTATCATTGCCGCCATTTCTAGTACTAATGTACACACATGCAGGTCTATCAATGTGCTAATTCTTAGAAGACAAGTTGGAGATCTTTGGATGATATCTAGGGATGTGTTTCTAACTATGAATTTAAAAGTGGTTACCTCTAGGACAGAAAGTTTGGTGAATAAAGAATGAATGTTCTCCATATATTAAAAAACCAAATGTATAAATTTTAATTAAATAGGGAAAGGATGAAAATAGAAATATATGTGGAGCATAGACTTCAAAGCTAAAAATATTATGTGTAATGGTTTTTAAAAATATACAAAGAGGGCTGGGAAATAGCTCTGTGGTAGAATTCTTGCCTAGTTGCATAAGCATTAGGTTGATGTTTAGCATTCTCAAACATTATATAAAAGGCATAATAGGTGTAATAGGTGAAGCCAATGGCAAGACAAGCTAGTTAAGTATAATTTACAAAGTCGTAAGTTCATGGAGTGAGGGTGTAGTTTAGAGATAGAAGGTTGTTTAGTCTGTGCAAGCTACTAAGTTAGCTGCCCAACATTGAGAAAAAGCTACAAAGAAAGAAGAGAAAAAAAGCCACAAGTTCAGATGAAGAGAGGTTAAAAAATAATTTTTATTTAATTGAAAACATCAAAATATCCTCATTTAACCATGTAACCAATATAAAAAATCATTATTGAGCAGTTGAATTACTTCTTCAAGTTTTAACGAAGCAGTTAATTTGGATTCACTGTGTGTTTTCCACGCTGTCTTTGGAATATGGCGTGTATTTCCTATGGACAGCACCTCCCAGTGGCTCATGTGCCTGTTGGCCACCATACTGAACAGCGCCGATGCTCACTGGCTCCTGGACGTTGTACTTGGCATTCTTGGTGCCGGCATCGATCCTCAAGGCAGGCTAAGTGGTTCTGCTTTGGTTTCTGTTGCTCTGATAAAACACTGAACAAGCGCAACTTGGGGAGGAAAGGGCTTATTCTGATTTGGCTTACAGCTTACAGTGCATCATTGGGGGAAGCCAAGGCAAGAACTCCAGGCAGGAACCTAGAGACAGCAACAAGTTATCTAAAGCAGAGATAATGGCGGAGTGCTGCTTACGGGTTTGCTCAGCGACCTTTCTTTGTTGTTGCTTTTCTACTTCTATTATCATTATCAATTACACAAAATAATAAGTATCATCACAACATTTAATGCATGCATAGAATATACGTTGATCATCTTCAATACCAATTATCATATCCTGCTCCTCATTCCCACTGTTCCCCCTCCTCTGTCTCCACGACCTCCTATTACTTTCATGTATTTTCCCTATTTCTTTTTTAGTCAATTATTATTGCTACATGTATATATATGTATAAATACATAAATACAACCTGATGAATTCATTTAGTGTTGCTTCTATGTATATATGTGCATATGTATATTTGCATTTATATTTCTAGGGCTGACCACTTGGCATTGGATATTTAATTAGGGGGGCTCATTCCTGGGGAAGGCTGATTCTCTCTCTGCACTCATTAATTGCTTACAACTCTTCATTTAGGGGTGAGGCCTTGTGAAATTTTCCACATCCATGTTGGGATGTCAACTGATACGGTTAGTTGGTTATCAACAGGTGTTGTTTAGGCTACCACGCTGCTGAGATTTCATGGCTGCAGCTTCCCTATTCAATATAAGACACAGTCTCTCAGCAGACGTCTTGGTCCTTCGGCTCTTACAGGCTTTCTGCTTCCTCCTCCGGGATGGTACCTGACCCTTAGATATGGGAGTTGTGTTGTGGATCCTGTCAGTTTGGGCTGGGCTCCCCGTGGCCCGTTGTTCTCTGTATGTTGAGCAATTGTGGATTTCTGTGATGGTCTCCACCTGCTACAAAAAGAAGCTTTCTTTGATGAGGGGTGAGAGCTACCCTTAAATGTGTGCATAAGTATTTAGAACACAGTTTACAAATGTAGCGATTTAGGAAGGCAGCAGTAACAGATTCTCCTCCAGCCGTGGGCGATTGGCTAGGCTTATAGTTCCATCCCTAGTTCCCGCCCATTGGGTGGGCTTGAAAAAAAATTCCATCATTAGTTCCCTCCCATTGGGTGGGCTTGTAGTCCCATCACTAGTTCCCGCCCACTGGGCGGGCCTTAAGTCTGGTTAGACAGCTGTTAGTGATCTTCAAGACTGAAGAACCGCTATTGTACTTTGGGGTATATCTTAGGGTGCCGGTCACTGTTGGATGCCGCAGGCGTTATAGTTGAGTAGAGCTATTAATGCGATTTTCTTCCTCGGGAACTTATGCAGCGCCTTCCAGTAATATGAGGCTAGTCCTCAGGGGGAAGGCTTCCAAGCCAGTTCCAGGTAAATCCCTCCAAGTCCCGCATCCCAAGGATTCAGTGTCCTCTTCAGCAGTAAGAGTTTACCTTCAAACTCCCTGCTCCCTCTCTAATCCTATTAAAGCCCTCCTCTCCTTTCCAGTTCCTGCCTTTGTAGCTGCAGCCTGCAAGTCCCCTCCCTCCCCAATCTGCCTTCTGCTTTCCTGGGTTCTGTGGTTGCCTCTCTTATAAAGCCCAGGCCTACCTAGGAATGAGACTCACAGTGGGCTGGGCCCTCCCACACCAATGGCAACCGGGAAAATGCCTCCCAGACACGGCCGTGGCTGATCTGATGGAGCACTCTGTTAGAGGTCTCCGGCTCCTCAGGTGTATCAAGTGAGCAACCCGGATTAGTCATCTCACCAGCGGCTTTACTCATTGTAGCTCTCGTGCTGGCTAGGCGGCCTTCGTGGCCTGGAAAAGGCCATGGGTGTGGCCTCTGTGGTGAGTGGATCCTGGGAAAACAGAAGCCAGTGGAACTGGTTTCCGCCTGTGAAATGTATTTCACAATACTTGTTTGCTAGTGGTAGCCTTTTGCCTTATTAAACGTTTAAACTGTTATGTGGGCAATTTTTTCTTTTTATTAAACAAATAAACAAAGAAGCAAAAGAAACTACTGCCAGGCTGTGATGGTGCATGCCTTTGATCCCAGGAGGCAGAAGCAGGCGGGCGGATCTCTGTGAGTTCAAAGCCAGCCTGAGCTACACAGTGAGTTCTGGGACAGCTAGGACTACACAGAGAAACCTTGTGTCTAAAAATAAACAAAAAAACACCACTAAGGGGCTGGAAAGATGGCTCAGAGGTTAAGAGCATTGCCTGCTCTTCCAAAGGTCCTGAGTTCAATTCCCAGCAACCACATGGTGGCTCACAACCATCTGTAATGGGGTTTGGTGCCCTCTTCTGGCATGCGGGCATACACACAGACAGAATATTGTATACATAATAAATAAATAAATATTAAAAAAAAAAAAACAAAAAAACACCACTAACAACAAACAATAAAACAAAACAAAAAACTACAAAATACATTATACTAAACAATGGGTGCCCCCATTCTCAAGTATCTCCATTTTGTAAAGGTTTTATTTTTCCTAATACTAATTTCAAAATGTATTCAAAGCAGAGACTGCAGTATAATGAGGCCCCATGACCTGTCACTCAATATCAGCAACGATTAACCTTTTGTTTTCATTTCTACTGCTTTCTCTATCACCAAAATTTGATTTTGAAACCAGTTTGAAGTCAACAATCTCTGTTCATTGCAGTCGCGCAGGTTGAAGCCGGGTGCATGTAAGGCAACTGCTCGACCAGTATGTGCAACTTCTACCGAGATTCTGCTTTCCCGAGTTGTATGGTGAGATCAGAAATAAAAATCAGGTCACCAGGCCCAGCGTCAAGGTAAATGCTTAGGCATTTAATCGGATGGCTTGTTCACGACATGAACAACCAGTGTTACCATTAGCTCTTGATTTACGAAGCCACATGTTCAGTCGTATGACGGATGTCATTAACATCGGCGTGGCAGGTTCATTCATCTGCCCCTGCCCCGCACTCCCCCGTGATGAATGCACTCAACAGATGGGGAATTTCATGGTCACAAATGGAACTGTTTATCCTTTCATTGTTCCCATGTCAGCAATCAGACTAAATCCATTACCCGGCAATAAAAAGATCAGCCTGCTGCCGTTCAGCTGCGGAAGGGGCGAAGTTATGTTGAAGGGATTTAGAGTTTTAGAAGAGATAAAAGATGTAATAAGAAGCCACATAAAAATTAAGACCCCAGAGAAAAATTTGAGTCTCTCGTTCTTAACCCAAAGGATTAAGGGATTTGAAAGGGAAGGCCCCGTGAGTCTCCACTTCCTTTAACAGAAATACACTAGAGCCCCCTTTAATTCTAAACGCGGCATAGCTTTCCCTGTGTGCTGACGGCTTTATTATGTCATTTGAAAATTCACAAACACTCAGATTGGGTTCTGAAGAAGGAGGAAATGTCGGCTGCTGAAATGGATAGTTGTCAGGGCTGTTATGAGTCTTGTGTGTCAATAACCAGTCGCTTGCTCTTCAGAAAGTTCTTCCTGTGGCCTCGCCTGCAGGTCTCCGTACACTGATCTGGTAGTTCTGTGGCTCCTCGAGGCTGACATCTGAGCATCCAAAGGGGACCGCCACAGAACCTTGTTTCTCCATGCGGATTCTAGAACACTTCTATAACAGGGCATCACAGCGGGAGAGAGGTGCTGGTTCCAGAACTCATCCACAGCAGCTGAGGATCTAGACACAAAATCTTTCTTGCTCAGAATGTGAAATTCTGGTCAACAAAAAATAGTCTGAGGAAAAATTAGACCGGCTGTTCCGTTCTTATTCTATTTCAAATTCATATTGCCAACTCAGTGCCGTGGATGCTGGCTCCGGCGTGAAAGGATGGAGATCTTCAGTGAGAAAGTCAAGGTCCTTTACCCGAGTTAACATGTCAGAAAGGGGAATGGAGCAGACACTAAATGACAGGCACACAGAGTATGTTCTGAGTTCAGAGAACATCTTAGATCAGGGTTCCTGATTCCTCTAGGGAGAAAGAGAGCCTTGAGAGATTTTGGCTCTCCTTCCTCTCTCCCTTTCTTCCTCCTTTCCTTCCTTCCTTCTTTCCTTTATTACTTCATTCTCCCCTCCCTCCCTCCCTCCCTCCCTCCCTCCCTCCCTCCCTCCCTCCCTCTGTCCCCTCCCCTCTCCTCTGCTCCCCTCCCTTTCTTCTCCCTTTATTTCTCCTCTTCCTTCTTCTTGCTGTCAGCTCCCAATGCTACTCAGATGCTCTGTCGTTGATCTGTGCTTCCATCCTCTACTGAAAGATTTTGACTGTGTATCTTATGAGGCTCATTCTTGAACAGGGAAGGGAATGGCTGATTAGATGTCAAGAGATAGAAGCAGGAAAACCACTGAGAAGGTGACTGTTATAAGCAGGGAATGAGGTGGGATTCTGAACCAAGAGTGGCGTGGGCATGTGTGTGTGCACGTGGTGTGTGTGTGTGTGTGCACGTGGTGTGTGTGTGTGTGATGATGAGAATATGAGAAAAATAATAATTCATGATCTTGTTGACAGGTAGCAACAGCAATGTATAAAGAGCTTAGAATAATATTTGTGCGATCTAACCTCAATGTAGTGCATATTTTCTCTTTGGGACTGTCTTTTCCAGCATGGACTATTATAACAACTCACTATAACCTGGACCTAACACCCATTTCTTATGGCTCTAGAGGCTGGGAAAGCCAACATGCATATTCTATCTAGATTCATTTCTGGTGAGAGGTGTCGTCTTAGGTGGAACGTGTCTTCCAACTTCTTACTGTGTGTTAATGTACAGAAAGTGAGCGCTCTGGCCTCTTTCTCTTATTTTAAGGAGACCACACCTTTTTGATTTCATCTAAATTTAATCACCGCCCAAAGATCTCACCCCCAAACACAAAACCTCTTGGGTCTTGCTTCAGCTCCGAGAGCTGGGGAAGATATGAATGTGTAGCCTACAGTAGATCCCGGTGGACATAGCAGAGCAGAACGGAAAACCAGGAAGCATGAAAGGAGAGAGATGGCTGCCTACTGGGAGGGAAGGATGATGTGGGAGGGAGGGATAGCATCCTTCAAAGGTGTCTGGGAGTCTCCGCCCCACAGAAAGCCTTCCTCGGTGTTGGAGGCCAAATGAGAGGGTGGGAGTTTGGAGACAGAGATCACAGATCCTTACATAAAGCCCGTCTGTTTAGTGACTGTCACTAAGCCTATGTATTTTGTGAACTAAAAGTTTCCTTTCTTGTATGGGGGACAGGGTGCCAGCACCTCTTTCGTCTTGATAGCCCCTGACAGAGCAGGCCCCTTCTTTGCATTTTATAGTTTTCAGTCACTGTCACACAGTCCCAGCTGTGAAAACTGAAGAGAGAGACCAAAGCAGGGGGATGGCTGAGTTTAAGGAGCTCTGCTTCTGGAAGGCAGAGAACACTGCCTTCTATATAAGATATTAAAAACCATTAGGTCTGTCCAAGAACCAGGGTCACGGTCCTCTTCTTACACTTAACTGTCCAATCCACACATTCCCAAGGGTCTCTTTGGCAGCTTAGCAATTATTTTTACTATTCAAATGGTGCCGATTTGTCTCCTCTGATGGATGGTGAGCTCTTTTAGGGGAAGGGCCTGTGTCTTATTAATCTCCATAATCCCAGAACCTGCCATAGTGGTCTCGATGGTTACCCACAGCAAGATCTGTGTGGAAGGCCAAGTCACTTGCCAGCAGCTTGACTTTGGTCAAACAATATGAGTTCTCTGAGGCCTGATTTTAGTATCCATAAGCAGGAGATAATTGTAAGTGCTACTTGATTAAGCTGTTTTAATTAGCAAATGATATAACGCATGCCTGACATGCAAGGATGCAAGCACATGACCAATATTAGGTTTATAGTTATCATTAACAGGCCCGGCCTGACAAGATTGACTTGGGAGTAAAATCTGGCAAGGCATTTTACCTATGGGATGCTCTGTTTTTTTTTTTAATTACCATCTTTATTTATCAAGCCAGCTAGAGGTATTAGCCTCTAAGAGTTTTATATCTAATTCCCTAGGCTGTCTTTTATCACTAGTCCTGCATGTGTAGCTTGTTAGGAATTCACAAGGTGATGTTTTAAGAGACTCTTTACCACAAGAACCACTGAGATGGCAAATCAGCACACGACAGGATGCCCACCAGTGTAACGTGAATCAAATCTGCGACAAGAGCTCCCTATTCATTTGCTAGACTGACTGGGGAGAAAACAAAACAAAGCAGTGTAGGCCTAGGGATGTGGATCCTGTCTACCGTGTCTCCTCAGGGCTAGAATGCACGAAGCCCTAAGCTCAGTCACCAGCAGCATAATCCCCGGTGTGAGGGTGAACACTGTGCGCGGTAGCCCAGCCGATTTGAGGCCGACTTGGGATGCATGAGCTTCTGTTTCTAAATAAGTGAATAGAATAGTGGTTCGTCTTGCAAATATTTCCCCTCGTACTCCGTACACGGCATAAAACTCGCACTGGTTGCCCTGCAGTTGTCAAAGCCATCGAGGGAGCATGTGCATATACAGCTTCCAGAAGTTTCTGAGTAGAGAAGCAACTTAGCTCCTTGGGAGGGGTCTTGGGGACAGTTCCCCACACTCAGCTTTCCCAGGGCAGCAATCTTTGCGCTAACAGGCCTGGATCACTTACAGAAAAAAGCATTTGAATATTGTTCTCGGCCATTCAAACCATGGACCATGACTGGGATAATGCAGGCCTGTTGGCTAGGGTGTCCACTCCCAGAGGGTTCAAGAAGGCAAAACTGAAAGAAGTAAATAAATAAAGTACAAGGCAAAAAGAAAAAAGAAAAAGAAAAAATTTGGTGACTTATAGTTTCGTTTTCATGTCACCAAAGTAAGTTTTCTGAGTTTATTTGAGTTTATCGGTCCGTAGGCACTGTAGGGTCATGTAGTCTGTCCATCTGTGCATTCTGTAAGCACAGAACAGAACTTCTCAGGAAAATCGCACCTGGCACCTACACGCGCTACTGCCTGTGCTTTGTAGTGTCTTGTGCCCCAACAGGTCTCTGCCAGCACGAGGACCGTCACCAGACGCAGCCCAGACCTGGCATCTCCCGAACATTGTTTCTGCCATGCCCAGCTCACTGGGTGCCAGCGAATGGCAGCAGGATGGCAAGGGAGGGGTTTCCTATGCTGTGGCTTGCCCTAAGATGGCCAACGGGCCAGGATGCCTTAGTACGCACGACGCCGCCGACAGAGAAGAAGACGTGATCGTAAGTCCACAGGACCCTTACCGTGCAGAGGCCTCCTCAGCTGCTCAGGGTGAAAGAACTGATAGGATTTTAACACTGATCCTTGAGCTTCTGAAGTCCAGTTACTGGTTTTCTGCAGCAGGAAGTCAAATTAAACTGGGAGGGCCTCAGCACACGTCTGCTGCCTGCCTGTCCCTCTCTCTGTCTCTCTCTCTGTGTCTCTCTGTCTCTGTCTCTCTCTCTCTCTCTCTCTCTCTCTCTCTCTCTCTCACACACACACACCTGTGTTGGGCATATACAGCCTTTTCTCATTCTTGACATCCCATGAACAACACAAAGTGACTTTTTATACTGTATCAATGTAAGTCATCTGCAGGTGATTTGTATTATATGAGGCCATAAGTAAAGTCTGTATCATTTTATAGAAAGGACTTGAGCATCTTAAGATTTTTGGTATCCAAGGAGTATTCTGGAAGCTCCATGGTTACCAAAGGTACACTCTCCCGATATAAAAGAAAAAGCGCAGGTGGTTTTGTGGGTCCATCCACGTGAGTGAAACCCAGCTGCTTTTATCACTGTGCTCGGGCTTATTCTGAAGAGCAGTAAGAGGAAAGAGACGAGGAAGCAAGGCCTACGGTGAAGTACTGCGTGTATTTAGAAAAGATGACTTGAAAGTTCATGCTTAAAATGTAAGAGTTCGGCGTGGGGAAATTGAGCTTAAGAAAATGACTGGAAATGTGAATCTCCCCATACATGACCACCATCTGCTCCCTGCTCCGGTACTGGGGGGAATGAAACTTTGGAAGTCATCTCAGTTGCCTGTATTATGGGTGAATTACTAAAATCCCATCTCGTGAACTATTGTGTACCTTTTAAAGTAGTGCTCATGGAGATTATGTGGAAATATGGGAAAGCTTAAAATGTTGTATCTTCTAGGAAGAGAGATAAAGATTATACCTCCCATGTGGGAAAACCGGAATGAGAAGATCACATGTTAAAAGTCGTATTTGGGTAATGGGATTAAACGACATTTTTCTTTTTCTTTGGAGTACTTTAATTAGTTTCCAAGTTATAAAAAAAATTCTACAGATTGGAAAGTGATTAAAACCACCCAATTAAAAATCCAATACTTTAAAGTCTTCAAGAATGAGGGTTTGAAGTTAGCTGTCCTAGCTTCATGAGGGATGTCACATGGGACATTTCAAACACTCGGTGCAGTGGGCAGGGAGGAGATTGCATTTAATCTGAGAGCGATTGGAGTTGAAAAGTCTGAGAAATAAAAGCAGAAGACACCAGGCCCTCCCACACCCAGCTGCCAGCAATTCAGCTGAGGGCTTCAGGACCTCATTTTTGGCCATTCACTGGTTGTGTTCAGGAGACGCTCCCAGGTCATTGTGATGGTGGTGATGGCCTTCTCTGCCAATGGCTCCCAGAGGGCCAGGCTCTTCACGGCAGCTGTCTGGGTTGGGATTGCTGGGCATCAAAGAATCAGGGTCTGTGCAGTGTTGACCTGGAGGTGAACAGTTACCCTCCTCACACCTCCTCCCCAGGGGCAGCGTGCCTCTTTAGGATACAATTTCTAATCCAAACACCCATTCATCTTTTTCTCGGGGTTAAAAGGCCAGCAAAGCAATTTTTGTGCACACGCTTTCTGTCTTGATACTGCACTTGTTTGTGTTTTACAAGAGCTTTGTGTCCAGAGCAATAAACACAATGCCAAACTCAGCACAGCCCTTCCTGTTCATGGAGACGGGACACGAGACCAGAACTGGTCATCCGTTTATGGTGGCCCTTGACAATAAATCACAGTGACGAGGCTTAGCTTAGAAATTGTGTTTTCCTCATTAAGAAAATTAGAGATGTGTGGTTTAAGTGAAGATGTTGTCATTTGTGGTAATTCTATGAACGTGGCATTATATAAACTCTCTGATGTCGTTTTTTAAATTTTCCCTCCCGCCGGGCGGTGGTGGCGCACGCCTTTAATCCCAGCACTCGGGAGGCAGAGGCAGGCGGATCTCTGTGAGTTCTAGGCCAGCCTGGTCTACAAGAGCTAGTGCCAGGAAAGGCTCCAAAGCTACAAAGAAACCCTGTCTTGAAAAACTTAAAAAAAAAAAAAAATTTTCCCTCCCTTGCCAAGTAAACCAAGTAAGTGAGTCTGTAACTCCAGAAATGTTTTCCAAAAGGAAATCAGTGGAAAATTAGGATTTGCAATGAGAGAAATGCACTTGTTATCTCTGTGGAAGTGTTTGGTGTGCAGACATTGGCCGCACCTTCTCTTTCATACTTAAAATGGCAGACAAGTTACAAACACTTCTTTTTCCATGTTTTCAAATTGTAAAGAGCAAAATGATGAGTCTCAGGATAAAAAGACCATGAAGGCCTCCTAAATCTGTTTCTAAATGCATGGCCTTTAAGTTTTCCTTTGCAGAGTCACTGTCAACATGAATGCCAGACATTTCTGGTGAGTCACATCTAGGCATCTGGTTTCTGTTAGGAGAGGCACCAAATATTTGAGGGATAAAGAATTCATTTTTAAATCTTAAGTTGTTTTTCATTACATTTCTCAAATTCAAAATCTCACATCCAAGAGCAGCTAATATATAAAATATACTCACAACATCTTCAAGCTGAAGAGGCCTTGGTTAAATAAATGAAGATTCAGGTGTCAGAGGAGAAAAATCCAGCCTCCCGGAGTCTCTAAATAATATTGCAGAGCTTTACGGAAGAGACACTCCCTGTGGGCACTTCATCTGTGAGTCAATCAACCCCAGACTGAAACATTGAAGGAAAAGACTTCACCAAGTTCCAGGGACCAAACCCAAGTCAGCTGTGCACCGCACACTGTGCTGTGTGTGGGCTGGGCGACCACACCCTGCTGGAGCCTCCTGTCCCTGCGCAGCTCCCCCGTCTCCAGCACTGGCTAGCGTTGCCTGTCTGGACTCTTGTGAAGTTAGACCCACGATAACACGTGCAGACTTCTTTGCCTTGTCGTTCCCTCACAAGACAGCACAGCAAGTGATGACATTGTCACTTTGTGGTAGAAGGAATCTCGAAGTGACGTAAGGCTCTAGAAGGATGTTCATAGGTTATGTGGAGCTGTGGCTCATAGATGTGTGTGATGTGTGTGCGTGCGTGCATGGGTGTGCACACATACAGCGGTACCATTTTATGTGTAGGAAGGAATTAGGCACTCACAGATTTCAGTATCTGCATGGAGTCCTGGAACCAACCGCCTAAGGACGCAGAGGAACAATATGTTCTAAGAGTTCTCTGACCTAACCTATTTGGGCATTTTTAAAGGGTGGTGGTGGCAATGGAAGAATCCCCACCTCTTGCTATGCTAAATGCACTTTCATTAATTGACAGATTTTACTGAATATGTCTCAGATTGGCAAAGCTGCCCCATCCTCTGCCTCATTCACAATGGCTTCTACTCTTCCTCCGTTATGCACTTTCTGCAATTTTAGCTAGACATGGCCAACAAGATGGAGCTGGCATTTTGTTGGTATCATCTTATGTTTATCTTTGGATACTAGGTATAAAGCTCTCTTGTGTTTTATAGAAATTATCTTTGTGTGTGTGTGTGTGCATGTGCGTGTATGTATGTGTGCATGTGTGTGTATATGTGTCATGTGCTAAGCTTGCACTCTACCACTGAGTTAGACCCTTAGCCCCTCCTTCTCTTTGTGTGATGTATGTGGGTGCACATGTGTGTGTAGCTGCTCACTGTACATGTGTATGTTTGCACGTGGAAGACAAAGGTTGACACTGGGTGCCTTCGTTTTGCTTTCCACCCCATTTTTTGAGACAGGGTCCCTTAGTGAACCAGGACTGGCTCGTCAGTGGGCGCTGGGCATTGGCTCGTCTCCACCTGTCACCTGAGTTGTACGAAGCTGTGACTGCCAGTTACCTGGATGCTGGGGAGTCGAGATTTGAACCCAAGAGCTGTAAAAACTGAAAGCATAAAACACTAAGTCCACGTTTTCTCATGATTTTCTATAGCCCCAATTTCATTTTTCCAATGGTATCTTTTACTATTATGGTGCCTATCGTTTTTCTTTATATAGACACACTTATATATAGTTGAAAAGGTGAGTCAAACCATACTAATATATAATTTTTGTCACTTGTTTACTGCCAACATCTTTTATGAAACAGACATATATTTCCAAGAGATTTATTTTATCTTTATTAATAATACCATAGTCTTCTGTCATTTACCGTATTAGTATGTATAAATGAATGTTTGGATTGCTTTAATTTTTATTACCCAAAAAAGTACTAGCAGAGACATCCTTGTCATTTTTTTCTTTTGCACACTAATGTTAGTTTTTTTTAGGATAAATTTCTAGACATGCAGTGTCTGGACATAGGATATTTGTATGTTTGATAGACAGTTTCTGTCCGTTTGGCACATGGACTGAGAGTCAGCGTGTTCAGCAGGGTTTGGTTTAGGAACACCGACCCCTGGGGTGTGGCCCACGGGTTTTACATAATCCACGTCGAGGAGTCTCCTGAAGGATAAAGTCACGTCACATTCAAACCGGCAGCAGGTGGATTAAGTGTGGAGATAATGACAAAGATGAGCCTGGCCCACTTCTGCTATCTGTTCACAGTGGTGATCATTTCACTGACGCGGTAATTAGTACAGTTTCATTGATGCTTCAAACAAGGCAGACAAGTCCTCTTCTGACTGGGTACGGGGCGCAAGCTTGGTGACCCTTTCCTGAGACAGTAAACAAAAGGAGTTATCTGGGGCTTGGAAGTGACAGTGTCAATGCTATGTGCTCATGGAAATTAATTTGGTCATTAGAGACAATGACTAGATATTTTAAATATCCTATAAAAACATCTTGGTGTAATCCAGCACTTGAGAGGCAGCGGCAGGGAGTCATGAATTCAAGGCCTGAGCTATATAGAAAGCGTCTGGCTAAAAACAAAACAAAAACAAACAAAGGATGATCAAAGAAAGTCCCCAGCCGCAGGTCCCAAGCCGTATTCCTTGAATGATTTGGGCCGATTCCCAGCTCAGGATTCTCAAGAACTACTACTTTCTCATGAGGCTTTGGAAAGCCTTCTGCTCAAATCTGCAGAAACAAACCATCCTGCCCCCTGATCGGACCGGACCTGCCAATGGCCTCTTCCTAGCTGTCCCCAGACAGACAGTCTTGTCCCTGGTAACAGCAGTGCTGCTAAGAAAAATGTAACTGCTGGTCCTCGACTCAAGACCACTTCCTTCACAGCTTGTGTCAAGACACACCCAAAAGTACTTTCTGTAGAAACGACCCTTTAGGCTATGCGCAACAAGGAATCTATTTTCCCCTTATTAACTAACGTTTTATATTTACTTTTTCCAGACAGTTTAGTGGTTTACTTCATTTCTCCAGTGGTCATGGGTGGAGTTGGTGATGTCAACAGCCTACGGCTATATGTTCTCTCAGTGGCTCCATGATCCTTCTGGGACAAGGGACTAACAAAAGATAGCTATCTGCTACCCAGATGAAATGAACACACACTACATCACACAGGCCCCATTGTCATGGGCCTTTGGGTCTATTTTCTGGTGATAAGCAGGTGTTTGGATGTATAACGCGTTAGCAGGCAAGCATGGGGTGGAGTGGGGGGACAAAGGCCTGGCTGTGTTTAGTGCTGTGATCTGGTAGCAAATGTATTACCAACAGTTAGTTGCTGAGTTAATGAAGAAGGTGGGAAGAGGAGATACTGGCATCTGCTAGGCACCCACATACAAGGCAGACTGCAGACTCTGCCCAGCTCTCCTATTTTCCTCAGTTCAGAAACGACTCAGTGAGTAGTAGTTCAGACAAGGAAAAAATCTCAGGATACATTTGTGTGTAGGATCCCTTGATCCAAGTCTGCTGGACCCACCTTCAAGATGGATCACATCTGACACGCCAGTCCTCCCACCACCACCCTGACCTGCAATGGGGCGTTTCCATTTTTGCTCCACTACCGCCCCCTAGAGGCTATTCTCTTGACAGTAGCCAGCTCTCCTTTCGCCTCAGCGAGACCTGGGTTTACAAGTTCTGGATAAACGTTCCTTTGGGATGAGAACAAAATCATGGGGTTGCCATGCAGCTCAGCTTGTAGAATGCTTGCCTAGCAGGCGAGAACCCCCAGATTCTGTCTCCAGCACAACAAAAACTAGGTGTGGTTTGGTGGCTCCCACTGCTACTTTAGGACTCAGGAGATAAGAGGCAGGTGTGTTAGAAATTCAAGGCCACCCTCAGTTACCCATCAAATCTGAGACCATCTTGGCTTACATGAGATACAATCTCAGGAAAAAAACAAGAAGTGTGATGCCTCCTCAATCTGGCTCTGTCCTTCAACGTTCCCTCTCTCATTGGCTCATCCTCCCCTACTGCCCCCCCCAGCTTTTTCCCTGCCCCCACTGGCTCCCTCCCTCCCACTCCACTGGCTCACTCGCCACCATTGTCTCATCCCTCCTCTTTATCCCTCTCCCACTGACTCACCCCCCCCCCCCCAACACACACTGGCTCACTTACCCTATTTGTTTGCTTGAGACAGGGTCTTACGTAGCACGGACTGGCTTTAAAGTCCCTCTTTAGCAGAGGCTTGCACTACTGATCCTTCTGCCCCTAGTTCCTAAGTGCTGGGATTACAGGTGTGCACCACCACACCCAGATCCACCAACTCGTTTACACTTCAGCCTTCTCTACATCCCTTCCTTCCCTAGCTGCCTGTCTGGGCTGCCATGTCACGAACGACACTGGACTGCCCTCACTGGAGCTCCCTCCACATGGAC
>JABTXL010000001.1:6006020-6064036 GCA_025134845.1 Neodon shergylaensis
CTCCACATGGACGACACTGGACTGCCCTCACTGGAGTTCCCTCCACATGGTCCGCACGGGATTTCTCTCTATCTCATTACTTAGGTATTCCATCCCACCAGGGATCATCGTCTGGAAGTTCTTATATCTCAGGAGAAGGGAGGCGAGCTCCAGGCATAAGCCCTAAAGCCCCTGAAAGAAAAGAAAAGAAAAGAAAAAACCTGAAAGAACACATCGTGGGAAATCCTGATGACACCAGGCTTGGCGTTTGATTCCTTGGCTATGACAGCAAAGACGCAGAAGACAGAAGAGAAAATAGAAACCTGGAATGGACTAGATCAAAATATAAGACCGCAGCAAGACAACGAAATGACGACTCCCAAAATGGGTAAAAGCAAACAGTATATGCGATATATTAATGTCCAGAATATAAAAACTATTCTTATAGTGCAACAGCAAAACACCAAAGGGAGCAACCCAAAAATCAGCCAAAGTCTTGAATAGATATTTCTCCAAAGAATAACACATAAATAGCCCAGGACAAGACGGTCAGTGTTCTTAGCCTTTAGGGCATGCAAATCTAATTCTCGCTGAGGCACCGCTGCGCACCACTGGGTGATCATAAACACAATGGAAACTAACAAGTGCTGGAGAAGATGAAGAGAATTGGAGCCCTTTGTGTTGTTAATAGAGACGTAAATGGAAAAGTTTCCCAGTGCATCAGGAAGCTAAAAACTGGACTGAAATTGGTAGCAACTGCTAGAAACCTCCGCACTCGGGAAGTGAAAGTCGGGATGACCACAGCCAGCCTGGGTTACATAGTGAGATCCTGTCTCAAACAAACACCAATAAAATTACTATAGGAACGAACTGTTCTACTCACAGATACTTACTCCAAAAAACTGAAAGCAGGGATGCAAACGTAGGTGGTAGTTTGAATAAACATGGCCCGTGTAGGCTCAGAGGGAGTGGCACTATTAGGAGGTGTGACTTTGTTGAAGGAGGTGTGTTACCAGGGTGCAGGCTTTGAGATCTCAGATGCTCAAGCCAGACCTTCGGATCCGGATGTAGAACTCTCAGCTCCCTCTCCAGCACCATGTCTGCCCATGTGCCACCATGCTCCCCGCCATAACAATAGTGGACTGAACCTCTGAAACTATAAGCCTGCCCCAGCTAAATGTTTTCCTTTATAAGAGTTGCCATGATCATGGTGTCTCTTTACAGCAACAAAACCCTAAGATAATATGCTTGTATTACCAGTGTTCAAAACAGTCAGAAGGTGGAAACAACCCAAGGGCCCAATACAGGCATGGAATGGTATATCCACAAGATATGGTATATCCACACAAGGAAATATTACTCATCCATAAATAGGAACAGAATTCTGACACATGCTACATTGGTCAACACATTAAGGTAAAATAAACCAGTCACAGAAAGACTGACAATGTATGATTTCATGCATATGAGGTGTCTAACCTAGGCACTTTCGGAGACGGGAAAAAGATCTTAGGTTGCTAGGGCCTATGAGAAAGGCAATAGGGCAGTTGTTCAGTGGATAGAGAGCTACTTGGGATGTTAAAAAAAGATCTGCAGTGGAAAGTGTTTTTTGTATAGCACTGTGGATATATTAAATACCATTGAACTATACACATAAAAGTTATTAAAAATAAATTAATGTTAATTTACTATAATTAAAAATAAAAATGAGAAAGGAGGATGGATGACATCTTAGAGAAAGTGGGAGGAAATGCTGTTGACTATGGATGAGACAAAGACAAAATTTTTATATTCTAGCAGATCTTATTAATAGTTATTTATCAATCTATCATTTATCCTTCTCTATCCTATCATCTATCCATCCATCTACTTGAATCATTACCACCTATACCTATTTGCAATCAATCACCTATTTATTTATAATCAATCTACCTATCATCTACAGATAATCTATCTGCTAGCCTATCTACCCATCTATCTGTCTGTTTGTCTAGTTTCAGGCAGGTTAAAGAGCTGGCTTTCAGTTTGTGCTATGGCCAGAGACGATGGTGATGATGGCAACGGTTTCCACAACATTTTGTTATAACAAGGAGGAGTCCTCTGATGAGCTCAGAGTCTTTTGCTGGGACCTGTTCCTCTCTGGGGAGGCGGTTCTGGACTCTCAGGAGTGGCTTGACCACGCCTCTGCTAGCTCTCTCTTTCACACTGCCAGCCCCAGTGATCGGGCAAATAGAGAGAGAGACAAAGTGTTTGATCCTATGCCATATAAAAGTCAAATGGCTTCAGAATGAAGATGCATTGAGCAACGTGCTATTATTTATAGACACGAAGGCCAAAAAACAACTGATTAACACGGACACTGAAACGAAGACTCTACTCTTAGCACATTCATAAGATGACACCATTGCAGCTGGTCTGTCTACCGAGATGGGAATGCTCGCTCGGGCAGCCGCTGCTCCCCAGTAACTGAATGTTTTGACTTGAAATGCCAATGTTTCTTTCCGGAGGCTTCAGAAATCGAACTCTGAAGATGAATTTGCTCTTGCCCATCCCCTCTGCAGCTGGGCCATGCAGCTGGAAGCCTCTGCATGCAGGGCTGCCATTCGCTGCCACTAGCACAGGCTGTGTGTTTGGTTAAGAAAAACGGGCCTGCTCGCTCTTTCTAGAGAAAACTGACCCCTGACTGACGAACATAAAAGAGTCTTTTATCACACACGGACTCTATAAAACAAACTTTCTGGCAAGACTCCTTGCAGGGATCAGTACATCATACTTCCTTAAATCTGGTAGATATTAATGAGTGAAGACTAGTCCTCTGTACGTGTAGAATTCTGAGGTTGCCATGGCATTCCTGTAAGACACTCACTGCTGCCAAAAAACAAAACGAAACCCCCACAGCACTTCTTCATCTGCAAGTTATTTCTGTTCTAGTGAGGGCTCTCTATGGCTGTGATAAAACAGTGACCAAAACCAACTCAGGGGAGGAAGGGGCTGATTTCACCTAACAGCTCCCCAGTTCACAGTTGAACAGGGAGGGGAGTCAGGGCAGGGACTCAAGGCAGGAACCTGGAGGCAGGAGCTGAAGCAGTGACCGCAGAGGAACACTGTTTTCTGGCTTGCATTCATGCTGCCCAAACCAATAGCACGTGGGAGACTCTTAGGCATTCCCAAGTTTGGCTACCAGCTTGAGATGCAGCCTCCCCACCCACCACCACCACAGCTTCTGTGTGCTGACCCCCCCCCCACAGGAACTACTCCTCAGGCCATCTCTCAGGGACAGCCAGTTCTTCAGCCTCAGCTGACCAGAATCAATTATCTCAGTAAAGCAAAGGTTTCACTTCAGTGGTGCCTGTCTATTGTTAATCACAGCTGACCAGAAACCACAGATTCTTAATTCAAAATACCAACCAAATGGCCCAATAGTCTTTGAGAGACTCTCAGTCTTCCCAGGCCTCTCTCATCCACGCCTCTTTAACATTGCTTCCTCCCAGGCTCCCCTAACAGCTTCTTAAGCTCTGACCACCTGGTGGCCTTTTCAAGCCCAAACCTCCCAAATCCTTCCATAATTCTCCCATAACAATACGGTCATGCCCATCACCACAATACCACACTCTCTGGTACCGATTTCTGGTTTCCGTTTCTGTGATAAACACCACAACCAAAAGCAACTTGGAGGAGGAAAGGGTTTGTTTGGTTTCTCGGTTTATAGTTTATCATCAAGAGAAGTCAAGGCGGAAGCTGAAGCGGAGAACAGATCACTGCCTACGAGCCTGCTCTCGGGGGCTTGCCCAGCTTCCTTTCTTATATACAAGGGAGGACCACCTGCTCAGGGATAGCGCCACTCACAGTGGGATGGGCCCCCACATCATTAAAAACATAAGCACTTCAGACAGGAGCACAGGTCACTCTAATGGGGGCAATTCTTCAGTAGGAATTTCCCCTTCCATGGGAATTCAAGTTCGGTAAAGTTACAAAAACTAACCAGCATAAGAATTCTTGGAAGTAAGCAAATTCATATTCTTTTATTTTTTCTAAAATTATATTATTATTTATTACATGTATATGTGTGCACCATGGCACATGTGTGGTGGTCAGAGGACAACTTGCGGCATTCAGCTCCCTCTACCATGTGGGTCCTAGGAACTGACTAAGGAGGTCATTCAGGTTTAGCAGCAAGCACCTTTACCTGCTGAATAACCTCACTGGCCCTAAAAAGTTGTATCTGTGGCGCTGGCAAGAAGGCTCAGAGGATGAGAGCACTGGCTGCTCTTCCAGAGGTCTTGAGTTCAATTCCCAGCCACCACATGGTGGCTCACAACCATCTGTAATGAGATCTGGCGCCCTCTTCTGTCCCACAGGGATACATGCAGGCAGAATATTGTATATATAATGAATAAATAAATCGTGAACACAGTCCTGGGATAAACAGAAAAGACAGCAACCCTGAGATAATGCTAGGAAGCCAGAAGTCACACTGAAACCATGGTGACCCCTAGGTCTGTGGAATTCCTGAACATGTTTCCATGGCTGCCTTTGTTTTACTCAGTCTTAGGAAACACCTGGCTATAGTTACCACCACCAAGCCACTCACTCACCCAGACAGAGGCTTTAGAGGAGAAGCTGCAGGTAGGAGTTCGTTGGACATGTCTACCGGGCTGGGTGTAGCCGAGGACGGAGAAGCAAAGCAGAGCCCTGCCCTCATCAGTCGTAGGCTTGGCTAGCATAGCTACAACGGCCTTACAATGTCTTACATTGTGGCTCAACAGGTTAAAGCGATGGATCTATAGGTTGGCTCAGCACCTATGCTGTATCTCAAGACATTTGTGTTTCTCACTCATTTACATGGTCAGGTGCAACTGGATCCACTAGGTTTGAAGCTAAGTCAGGGAAACCAGTGGCCCATGGGCAATATCTCACCAGTATGCTGAGAAGTCAAGAAAGTGGGGGCAAGGAGCACCCAGATGACTTTTCTTAAAAGTCTACCCACACAGGAATCTAAATTTATACCTAATGATAATAATTGTAGGTAAAGGTTGTTCATCCAATTAGATGGGACGTGTTTCCACTTTACCGAGGTTCCCTGCATTCTGTTGCCTCAAATTACTTTGTCCATTGCTTCTGTGGGCATAGGAACTGTGAGCTCAAACTGTCCAAACATCTTCTGTGAATGACAAGGTTCTCTATAGTCTGGACGGTGATGGGCTGGGGAAGATGGGGCTGGTTTGAGTCCTTGCTTTCCTGAAGGGGATGAGGAAAAGGCACCGCTGCTTGTGGTCAGTGGGCTGCTGCAGGCGTAGACAGATATCCTAGCCATTGGCTGCCCCAGAGCCAGGGAGGGACCTGTGAATGCTGAGCGCTGGACAAAAGAGCCCCATGGTGATCCCTGCTTTCCTGCTTTTCCATACTGACTGGGAGTGGCTGCGTGTGGTAAGCGTGGTATAGTCCATGGACTCAGTGCTTGTGGGTCTGCGCGCCCTACTTTATAGTACATGGCAATAGATGAGGATCTTAGTCCATTACAATCTGGAGTACTAGCTCCAGAGAGTTCAAAATAGAGATCACATCTTCATGTGGTTCTCGGGAGAGGGAGCTTTATATTGGTAATGATTTGGACTTTATAAACATGAATAATTTAGTTTATATTCTTTAGCAAAGTTTAAATAAATGAAATAAGGTATAGAGGGACACAGATGTGTATGAAATAAACAATTTACCCGAATGACTCAAATGCAAACTTGCAATAATTCCAACTTAAGAGCTAAGCTTGCATTCTATGGAACAGTAGGGATCTGTGGTGATTTATCCTGGAAAATAACACTGGCGGTCCTTTTGGAATAGCTTGGCACTCCTGAAACTGCAGAAGTGTGGGAGGGGGAGGGGTTTCCATAGATCAAGTCAGTTTGGCAGTTTGCATCTTGGGTTTTCATAAAGGATCCTTTCAGTTTACCACATGAAGGAACACACAGGCGCAGGGAGGGGCCAGGCTACTTTAGCACTACGGGTTCTCGAGCGGCTGTGAGGGGCGTTGCAAGGTTCCCCTCCAGCTCTGTGATCAGCAGACATGAAGGCCACATTGTGCATCTTACCTGGGGCAGTGTCCCTTTCACCAAGGAAGGGATGTCATCCTTGGAGTAGCCAAGGGCACTGAGACCATCATCAACATTTAGGTCAAACAGGAATTGTCGGAGGGTATCTGCCAACACAGGCCCGGCGTCTTGGGTCCTGGCGGTGCGGATGTCAGCTCCTAGGAGAGAAGCGCAGACCATGGGAAGGGAGGGAAGCAGCTTCCAGGTCCTTCTCAGTCACAGTATCAGCTGAATGTGTGAACTGTCCCCAGGGCCACCTCCAAACACCGAGGTCCAGGGCCCTGCTAGGCTTCCCTGAGATGTCTCTGTAGTCAGTGGTCAAGCCCACATTGGCAAGACCAGGCTGAGGAGCCAACAGCTCTTTAAATGAGCTGCCTGGAGCTCTCAGCTCTCACAGCTTCAGGGGACTTTGGATTCCTCCCTGTCCACTCTGTGTGGCAGGGGAGCAGAGTGACCGAGCCAAGGAAGGAGATGCTGAACAGAGATCAGGAAAGACAGCTGGACGTGGGGATTGCACATGTGTAGGGGGGCACAGTTTACACGGCTCTCAGGACTTGGTATTTACTGACCCCTAGAGGTGTGTGTGTGTGTTCAAAGTCTTCTAGCAGCAACAGAAGACGCAAGGCTTTTGCAAATAGCTTGAGGCAAGGACAGAGAGCTACAAATGCCACACATTGATCACAGAAAAGGAAAGAAAAATATGATGACAAAACTGTTATGTGTAACTGAGAAAGAAGTTTCTGCTTTATACCTAGAAATGTAATTATTTATTTTTATTTATTATTATTATTTTTTGTCTATGTTGCTAAAGGATAAGGGATGTTCCTCTTAGAAAATGTCTCAGTGCCAGTCATGCACATGAAGACTCAGGGAATGGGGTTTCCCGTGAAGATAAAGACGTGAAGAAGGTTGCCAAGGTTTGGAGATTTAATTTTAAGGACAGAAGCTTAATGATTCCTAGTGCAAACAATAACAGAGATGTCAGGGCAGCAGAGTTCTGTTCTTAGCAGGGACGTGTGAAACTTCCCAAGGGAAAGACGCAGGTTTCTCGCCCCTTGCTTAGCACCCGCCCTGCTGCCCGTCTATCTAAGCGGAACACCTGCGCGGCCCACAAGGCTAGCATTCGGCAAACGAGGGTAGCATCGGTCGATGCATAAACGAAATGCCAGCAAAAGAGGCGCCTGCTCCTCTGCGGCACACTGTAAGTCAGATTTCAGGCTCCTCCTTCTGTGAGGGTCAGCGCGTCTTAAGTTCCAGGAAAAGGTAAACAGAACCAGATACAGGGCCAGATGGAGAGCCACACGCTGAAAGGTAACCCAGGCCTGGCAAGATCCATCTGCAAAACCCAGCGGCAGCTGAGGGCGGATTAGGTGGGAGGCGTGACACAGGATATGGGGTTACCGGTTTATGATCCTGGGATAGCCGCCACCAAACACAGGGCGCAGACTTCTGTGCTTTCCTGTGAAGCACTTTTTAGGGGAAGAGAAGGTGAAATGAAAAAAAAAAATGAACTGGTCTAGTTAAGAAAAAAAACCCCATAAGATTTTGTAGGGAATTAACATATTTAACTGGCAATATGGGCTAATACTAAAATTCCTAAGCAGTTAGAAGAACTGCTGTGTTTGCCTCCCAGTTTTGTTTAACTGACTCTGCCTTCTCCTGATGTCTGTGCTGCCTGGAGCAGGCCCTGAAAGTTCAGTGAGGTTCCCCATCTACAGCAGATCTAGCCTACAGTTTGGACTCCCCCCCCCCCCCCCCCCCCCCGCTTTAATTTTTACCATTCTCATATTTACAGAGGTCACAGCTATATCCCAGCATGGGTGCACATTTTCCTCCCTAAAGGGAAAAGGGCTACAGGCCCCCTGTAAATTTGCCAATGTCCTCACACAGGACACACTGCAAACTGAAGCCTGGGTTTGGCTCCAAGTCCTGGGATTCTGACATTAGCATTCCTGGCACAGCACCTGGAGCTGTGGGGCACACAAAGGGCTGGTGTGAGAGGGAGGGCCAGGGCAGTGGCCCTGTGGGAGGAGGATGTCTGCGGTCGCTCCTGCCTCCTCGGGGATCATCTTTCCAACGGCTCAAGCTACAGGGGCATAATGAAGAATTGAGTTTTCATTACAGCCTTTCTCTTTCCGCCCACCCTAAACATAAGTAAGGGAATAAGATGTTCTACAAGTTAATCAAGTTCTCCAAGTCACCTAAAAAGACTCTTTGTTTCAGAAAAATATCAAGATTTTTTTTTCCTCCTACTACGGCTAAACAGAATATAATTCTATCTCTATAAGAGTCAAAACACCCAGTGGGCATCTTATTAGAGAGATTACTTATTCAACAGTATGGCAAATAGGTTGCTCATTTGAAATTGCTTTTGTTCCTTGTTTAGCTTCTCTGGGATTGGGGGTTTCTGCTGCTTCCTTGATTCATTTTATCAGTGATTCGTCATTGCAAAAGTCTATTATGAAGTCATTACTTTGCGTGCCTTCTTTGGAGGTGAAAACTGAGCAAGTAGCCTCAGGACACAGTAGAATCAGTATAGGTTCCATTTCATTACAGATCCTAAGAAGCATAAAATTATGGTATTTAAAATGCTGCCCAGGACTTCAGGCAAATCGTTGATGTTTTATCACTGAGCTACTCCAAAACAACAGCTTTTGTTACTGTTCCTGGGAACCACTCTGTTGTGGAGCATTTGTTTAACTAGGCAGAGATGTGTTGCATTTGTTTAACTATGCAGAGATGTGTTGTATTTGTTTATGTTGCAGAATATTCGTTTAACTATGTAAAGATGTGTTGCTGTTTTACCTTGCCTGTCTAAGACACCTGATTGGTCTAATTAAAAGCTGAATGGCCAATAGTGAGGGAGGAGGTATAGGTGGAACTTCTGGGCAGGGAGAGTAAGTAGGAGGAGGAATTTAGGCTTGAGGAAGAAAGAAAAGACGATACCAGAAGCCAGCCAGTCAGACATGGAGGAAGCAGGAAGTAGAGCACAGAGGATGAATAAAAGGTGAAAAGCCGCGAGGCCAATGCAGAAGAATAAAAACAGGTTAAATTAAAAAAAAAACAAGTGGGACAAGCCTAAGCTAAGGCTGAGCGTTCATAATTAATAATAAGTCTCTGTGTCTTTGGTGGGCCAAAGACAATGCCAACTACAACATTCCATCTTGGAGGGCCACAGATTTGTGAGTGATGGTTCATACCTAGTATTTCTGCCGTCTCCAGATGCCGCTCTGGAAACATCTGGGCTGTGAAGGTGAACACTGCTGGAGATGTGAGCACCACAGAGAGGCCGTGGGGCTGGGGAGAGACGGACAGAAAAGCTTTCTTTCTTAATACATGACTAGAATACTCAGAACAACTGAGAACTAGCAGCATGGGCTGGGGTGCAGCTTAGCGATACAGTCCCTGTCAGGATGATAAGGTCCTGAATTCCATCCCCAGCCCCGCCCCCACTAAAGATATAAGATTTAGCTGAGTAATTTATTATTAAATATTTTTACCACCAGAGGGTGATCCACATTGTATTCCTTGGCTTTATATGTCTTCACTAAACCTGAAATTGGGTAAGACATGCCATGGCTGGAAAAGAAAAAAAGTCTGTTGACACACAGATGCCAGAAATCAACAACACGGACATTGTTGTGGGAGCGCCCTCTTGTCTCTGGACGGTATGGTTACCTATGTGATGTATTCTACAGGATGCATTTCTCGGATGCCCGGATAGACTGTGATGCTCTCCAACTTTAGCGTATTCGTTCACAGAAACCTCTGAGATGTCAGACCCCAGTGATCAGGGAGTCCTGTGTGCTGCCCAACAGGCAAGCTGGACCCACTAGTGACCCATTCTGCGAATAACTGACAGATTGTTTCAACTGTTGTGTATCAATGGCGCTGAATTATAAAGTCTAGCCCACGAAGCTCGGCTACCCAGGTCTACTGAACTGACGTTCTCAGACCTCTGATGTGAGCTAAATCGAAAGCTCCTGCTTCTCCGAGTGACTGGATAACTTCAGAACGTACTTGACTCTCTTGGAAGCAGAAAGTTACTGCTGAGTATGCTCTCAAGAAGTGTTAGGGCTCATGGAGCTTTCAAAGGCAGCTGTATAGCGATACTTGAAATTTTCAATGGTTTTTAATAGTTGTCTATGTTCTTTGTACACAATAAGAATTATTCATACTATCTTTCCTTCTAGCCATTTTATGCATATATTTAATTTATGATCATATTGGACATATTTTTTTCTAGATTTTTTTCCTTTATTTTTTCCTTTGTGTGTTTTGCCTGCATGTGTATCTATGTACCCCATGCCTGCAGTGCCCTTGGAGGCCAGAAGAGACATTGGATCATCCGGAACTGGAGTTACACATGGCGGTAAACAGTCACATGGGTGCTGAGAACCCAACCTAGGCCATTTGAAAGGGCAGCTGTTGATCTCCAAACCGCCGAGCCTCTCCCCAGGCCCTGTGCACCTGTGCATATAATTTTGTACATTGCTTTTGTTGCCTAATATCTTGTTTGTTCTAAGACAGTCTCATGTAGCCCAGGCTGACATTGACCTGTCTATGTAGCTGAGGATGACTTTAAAGCCCTCATCCTCCTGCCTATACCTCGTAAGGGCTAGGATTGCAGGTACGAGCCCCTGTGCCTGGTGTTATATGCTGTTCTTTGCATTTTCCTGTATAAATCTGCTTTAAATACTATTCCTAATGACTTTATTTTATTAAGTACTATACATGCATCCAAAATTTTCAATTATAAATTACACTTAGGTGAACATCTTTATGAGGAAATCCATTGTACAGATCATGGATATTTATTTAGGCTAGATCCCTAAGAGTGAAGCAGTGGGCCAAGGGGGGTAAACATTTTCAGGCTCTAGTACATTTTGTATACTTGCTTTGGGTGTAATAAATTCCTGCTCCTACACCACAGAGCTTGATGCTCACCACTGCCTTGCACCAGCAAAGCCCTGCTCAATTCTTAACGTTCTCTGTTTATGATTTTAAAGCACTTTACCGATAACATTTCAGTCAAAGATTAATTTGGGACTATTAACGAAGATTCTGATTGCTCCCTCTCTCTTTCATGGGACAATCTTGCATTTGAGATTTTACAAATCACAATACATAGCAAGATACAGAGAAGCAAGAGCCTTCATACATTGCTGGTGTGAATGAAAAATGTTATAGGCACTAAAAAAATTAATAAAAAATTTCCATATATTCAGAAATTCCATTTATTGGTGTCAAGTAAGAGAAATAGAAATGTGCACACAAAACTTGTACAGTATATTATTTATAGCAACAAATTTTCACCAGCTGATAACAGGTCAAATAAAATGTGGTATCTCAGCCAGACAGCGGTGGCGCACACCTTTAATCCCAGCAATCAGGAGGCAGAGGCAGGCAGATCTCTGTGAGTTCGAGGCCAGCCTGGTTTACAGAGTGAGTCCCAGGACAGGACAGACAGGACTTTTACATAGAGAAACCTTATCTTGGCAAAGAAAAAGAAAAGTTGTGTCTCCATATAATAGACTAGTATTTGGCTGTAAGAAGAAGTGAGGTCAGGTTCTAAGAGCATCCAAATAAAGCATGGCAGAGGCAAAGGACCCGGTGCTTTTACGCCTTTGATGTGCCCCAACTGGGAATTCCAGAGAAAGGAAGATGCTCAGTGGTGTCTAGGCATCAAGGGAAGTGTTGGCATTAGTGAGCTGAGGATGTGGGATTTTCTTATGAGGCTAATAAACTGTTCTAAAACTAAAGGGTGCAGGACTCTGTGCACAGATTAAAAACCATTGAATTACATACACTTTAAACGAGTAGACTGTATAGCATATGAATTTAAAGCTGTCATAGGAAACCCATGACCTAATGAACTGAATTCAAATTAAGAAAATATTTGGGAAACCTCAGATTTCTTCCTTGTATAGCATATTTAAAAATTTCCCCTTGTTCTGAACTATTAGATATTACTATTTAGAAAACAATACCTTGAGTTAAGAGAATAAATTGTGTGTTCGCTTACCACAAATGAACACCAGCATTGCCAAAGCCGATGCCAGCGAAAGCGCTTGCCAAGTGCATACTAGACCTCGCTTCCAGATCCTCGGGGTTCCTGACAGCCCTGTTGAGTTACAGAAATACATTGCCATTGTCTTCTGAATAAAGAGCTGCCTCGGGGAAAGGCAAATGGGGGAGGAAAATTAGGCAGGTTACTCAACCGCCTGTCTGCTCAATGAAAACCGAAGGCAAACATATTTTTCTCATCAGCGGCCTCACCAAGGGCATAATAAACACGCTGTCAGTCACTCAGCTAACGGGAAGGGGCCGGGACCAGAGCCCCGACCTTGCACTGAGTGTGCGCTCTAGGGAGGTGACCTGGGACTCCCTCTTCGTCATCGGTCAATGATCCTGACGGTTGTGACCAGACTCAGAGTGTACACTCTCAGAGGGCACCAGGAGCCCTGTCACCCTAGGCCACCTGCAGGCCAAGCCAGCCTAGACATCTTTCTGTCTGTGACACTGATCCAGATTGAACTGTGTGTTCTTGCTGTTTCGGGAGTCTGTTCCCATTTGCTCTTTCATAAATAGTGGCTGTAAATACGTATACTTATATATTTGTATTCTTAAAAAAATGAAAGGATTAGTCAACTTTTACAATATTTCATTTAAACTTTTGTTTTTAGATATGAGGTCTTGTTACATTGCCCAGGTTAGTCTTGCATTCCGATGCTCGAGTGACCCCCTGCCTCAGTTTCCCCAGTCGTCGGGACTCCGGGTGCTGCTACCACACCCAGCTTGTACTTGTGTTCTTAAATCTTTTAAACCTCCCAGGAATCCTTTCACATTTCCTGTCTTTTCTGTCTCCTGAGTAGCTACATTTTTTTTTCCTTCACTTTAATTCACGTGAGTTTTCTCCATGGGTGGCTTCTGCGTGCCTTTGGGGCATAGATGACACAGCCAGCTTAGGCCTGTATGGTTCTCATTCCCGCTCACTGCAGGAGCTGTTGTTTTGAAAGAGTTTTGCTTCATAGCCCTGGCTGGTTTAGTACTCACAGCCTGACCTCAAACTCGTGGCAATCTTCCTGCATCAGGCTCCCCCAAGTTCTTGAGTTACAGGTGTGTACTGCCATATTTAGCTAGTTTATTCCATCTGTCTTCTTTACATTTTAGGAGCTTCAGTTGTTCTGAAACTGGTGCCTATTTGGACTGACAGGTCCAGTTTTCACCTGCCTGACCTCAGACCCCTTCAGACGTCACTACTGATTGCCCTGGTGAGCAGACGGCATCACCATCCATGTTATTATATCAGCTCACCGTGTCAGCATCAGGCACGCCAGGTTTCACCAGAGAGCAGCTCACGAGTTTCTGTCTTAGCTCTTTCTCCCCAGGGTGACATACCTCTTCAGATACTTGGCAACAATCCGCAGTGCGTGGACTGCCCAGATGTCGCTGATTGGGTTGCTGCCCTGGTAGGCTGGCCGTTGGATGGGGTTGGAAGGGCAGGGGCTCCGCATGTTGTAGGGAATGGCCGTGTACGACTCCAGAGCGTGGCTGCAGAGAAACGTAAACATAGAATGGGCATTGCCTTCCTCCTCACCCTTCATCCCTTGCAAAGCTTATAGATACATTTTGAATTTATTTATTTATTTATTTAGGTTTTTTTGAGACAGGGTTTCTCTGTATAACCCAGCTGTCCTGGAACTCTCTGTAGACCAGGCTTGCCTCACAACTCAGAGATCTGCCTGCCTCTGCCTCCCAAATGCTGGGATTAAAGGCGTGTGCTACCGCTGCCTGGCCATTTTAAACTCTTCACCTGAAAAAGATTGGAGTCTATTTTTAATGTGCCTTACGCTCAAGGTTGGCTCTGAGTATTTCAGAGCTGCCCCCCTTGCGGGCCTGTGCTCAGGTGCAGGTGTGACTAGATTCATCTAGCGAAAGACGCACAATGGCCTCAGTAGAACACAGACGATGTTTTGCCTGGCAGACTTTTCACTGTTAGATGGAGGATTCACTCTCTTCTCCAGGTGAGAAGCAGAAAAGGCACCTTCTGGACGAATTATAATAAACTAAGAAAAAACAATGCACTTGGTAGATGGATGCTCGTGGCTTTGAAGTTCTCAACCGGAACTGCAGGAGACGCGCAAGAGTCAACCGCACAAAGGGAGGGCAGAGCAGTATGAGTGGTTGGATCTGAAATGGCCCCCAAAGGGGTGAAAGAGAAGAGGTCCCTAGCCAATCCCCAGCCAATCCCTAGCCAATGGCCCTTTCGATTAGTAGTAAAGCTTTTAGTAGGTGAGGTCTAGTAGAGGGAAGTTAGGCCACAGGGTGCGTTGGAAGGGACAATGGAACTGTTTGTTTCTCCTTGTATTCTGACTGCCATGTGTTGCCACCGTGATATCATGTGCCACCACAGACTTGAAACAGCAAGGCCAAGTGACTGTGGACATATCTAAAACACAAAGCGAAATAATCCTTTCTTTTAAAAAAATGTTAAATGACTTATTTACTTTTCCTGTTTCTGTGCATTGTTGTGTCTGCGTGAAGGTGTCAGGTCCCTGGGAGCTGGAGTCACAGACAGTCATGAGCTGTCATGTGGGGGCTGGGAATGGAACCCGTGTCCTCTGAAAAAGCAGCTAATGTTTCTTAGCCCCTGAGCCATCTCTTTAGCCCCAGCCTGTCTTCCTTCTAAGGTGGTGATTTTGGGTGTTTTGCCACAGTGATGAATAGCTGCTCAACGTAAGCAGTGTTGATGTCTTCCTCCTCCTCCACCCCTCTGTAGACAGCGGCATCACCCTGAGGTTATTGCTTGGGCCATGGTAGACTTATTATGGGCTTTATAGCTAGGGAGGGCAACTTTATTTCCATTATTCCTAAACAATCGGAGACATCTCATCAAATTTCTAACAACATTGAACAGGGTGGAGTTAGTTTTCTAGGTAATAGGACACAGGAACAGACTGGAGGTTAGACAGAATGATGGTCACTTCTAGCTCAGATGATCATCATTTGACAGCAATCAGAACCTGCGATGTCAGTCACATGCCCTGGGGGTAGTGCTGGGGACGAGAGTAAGGTGGCTCTGTCCTCACCAAGCTCACAGTGCACCAGGGGAGACGGGCAAAGGAAGGGCATGGTGGTAGAAGCCAGGCTCACACACCAGGGCTCAGGGCAGAGCGTCTGGTGTGTTGACCAGATCAGCAAGCAGATAACAGGACAGGAAGTAGAACCAGGCTGTAACCCCCAAATCTACTCCTAGTGACATATTGCCACCAGCCAAGCTCCCCCTCCTCAAGGCTGCATGATCTCTCAAAACAGCAGCACCAGCTGAGGACCAAGTGTTCCAACACGTGGGCCCGTGAGGGACATTTCAGACATAAGGAGTTGTGTGTGAGTGTTCTTGCATGTGTGCGTGCGTGCTGGCATATCGCAGTCTGGAAGCTTGTGAGAGAGGTGGAAAGACTATGGGTTGGATTTAGGAAAGCCTATCAGGAGGCTACTGCAATGGTCTGAAGAACGGCCGAACAGCCGATGCAGACCTGAACCAAGGAGGAAGAATGAAGCCTGAGAAGACGGACAGGTGTGAGAGAGTCAAGGGGCCCAAGAAACTGGATCTGCCAAGTTTGGGCATGGTTGGGAGAAGAGGAGTGTTATACCAACTCCTGCTCCTGAGGAGATGGTGGATGCAGGAGAAGCTGTGGCACCAGGTGATTAAGAGAACGGCTTCACTGCACGGACTTTCATACGCCACCATTTTCCAAAGACCCCGCAGAGTACATTATAGCATGCTGATGCGAAGATGCAGTGTGTTGAAACACATTGCTGGGATAAAAAAAAACCATACCACATACAGATGTTAAGAGATGCTGATGGCCAGGTGTGGTGAGGCACACCTTTAATCTCAGCACTCTGGAGACAGAAGCAGATGGATCTCCATGAGTTCGAGGTCAGTCTGGTCTACGTAGTGAGTTCTAGGACAGGGCTGTGTAGAGAGACCTTATCTCATAATTAAAAAAGAAACAAATCTTCTGATTTCGAGGACACAACATTCTTGTATTAGTGGATGGACTATGGTGGTTTGAGACTTGCAAGTGAAGAGCCAGGGTGCTGCTCAAGGAGACTGGCAACGATGGCCTAGCTCGGGAACGGGATCTGCAGTAGGTATACAGATGGGATCTTGGAACATCATAGCCGAAACCACAGGCGTCTACTGTGAGCCTGGTCAAGATCCTAAACCCTGGCAACCCAATCTCCTTTTCTCTTGCGAGAGTCTCACACTGCAGTGTTACAGAGAGGTGATGTGTGTAAGGTCCTGCGAGAGAGCACACATGCTGGTCCTCCAGGTCCTGAGAGCACACACGCTGGTCCTCAACCCCGGAAACACTAGCCACCTTTACTGACCTCCCTTGACTGCAGCCTAATCCTTCCCCAGTTTGTGGCCACAGAGACAGGCGGTATAGTCCAGAGGAGCTTCATGTCATCTTAAACTCATTCTTTATCTGTGGCCCCACATCCTCTGATGTTGTCCAGAGTGGGATAGTCTGCCTGAGGTAGGCCTGAGGACTCTAATTTGACCACATCCAATCAGACATTTCCCTCTAGGAGAGGACACAATGTCAGCCAATAGGAGGGGTGCTATACAGTTAATCAGGGAAGGCTCATCACTGCATACAGCCCCTTAGGTGGCAACATACTGTTCATAGACCAGTCCTGAAAAGGCCCTCTGGGTGGCAGTGGTACCTACCAAAGGACATCAAAGCCACTGTTGGCCACCACCTGGCAGGGCATGTGCAGGGTGTGCAGAGGGTCAACTAGTCCCAGTGTGGGCTTGATGGCTCGCGAAGCAATGCCTAAAACATAAGGAATTTTAGTATGTTAAAGGCGTGGGCTCCCTTAAGAATGAAGTAGCCTCAGGACAATACATTTAAAAACAAAAGTATGAGAAAAGATGCATTTTCATGCCGTGATACAAGGAGCAGTGGAGAGTGACCTGGGACCAGAACCCGTGCTCTCAGGGTTGTGCTGGCTGGCTTCCAGAGGATCCCAGGGGCCAGTCTGTGTAGTTCTTTCAGCTGCCTGGAGGAGGGACGCTGCTGGCCCTGCTGGCAGTGCTTATTACACAGAAACTGGCAAGGACACACACCAGGGCTTATTTCTCATTCAGTTCTAAATGTTCACTAGCATACCCCTGGCCATTGTTCTACTCCTGGCTGTGCGGAAGTGGACAGGTCACTTAACCACCCAGAGTTAGCCTAAGACTAGGCCTTACACAGGTGTGCATACACACACACACACACACACACACACACACACACACACACACACACACGTACCACTTGAAGCTATAAGAATAAGGATTAGATAATATGTACATAAGCAAAAACTGTAAGGCTGAATTTAAATGCTGCTTGTTTCGGTTTTTGTTAATAACGTCAAGGGGCATGTAATTTAAAAGAAAGAAGTCACTCTGGACGTAGCTGAACATCAGCTCATTCTGCTGTGAAGGTTGGAAGCAGTATATTGCGCCAAACTCGAGGAGGGGGTCATTTCTACCACAGCAGTCAAGGGTCAAGCAGTAGCCCTCAAATGACTAAGAAGATGGAAAAGAGAACAGAAGTGAACTGGGGTGGGCCTGTAGGGATCGGCTGGGATGGGACTCAGACAACATTGTGGACTTATGGGATGTCTAGGTTCTTGATTGGCCATGAGTATTTGTTAAAACCCATCAAACAGACTCTTATAAAGTACATATCTCATTGTATAAAATCATGTTTTGATAAACTGATTTAAAATGTTAAAAAATGTCAAAGAGAGGGAATACCCATTTACCATCGATACAACCACTGATAAGGGCAGGCGTAGGGCCTACTAAAACTCATGGCATTCAGGGCTGGGGAGATGACTCAGTAGCTAAGAGCAATTATTGCTCTTTCAAAGGACTTAAGTTCAGATCCCAGCACCCAGGTAAAGTGGTTCATGCCTGCCTGTAACTCCAGCTCCAGGGGATCTGACACCAGCTGGCCTGCAAAGTCATATTCCCACAGCAGTGGAATACATTCCCAAACACATATATATCTCCATGGCATTTTCATAAGCTTTTCAGGTAAGCTTCTCAACAAGAAGCTTAAAAGCCTATTTTTACACATACTTGAGAAGAGAAAACGTATATTTGAGTTCTCTTAATTCCTTGATTTCTAAATAACAGCCTTAAAGATAAGGGAGTGAGGTAGAAAGGTGAGAAAGAGAGAGAGAGAGAGAGAAAATTTCAAAAGAATTATGAATAAAATTCTTACCAGTTTTTACTTTCAAACGTTCATAGTCAAAAATGGCGACCCCTGTAGTCTCACTGCCGGTTCCTGAGGTAGTTGGAACTTGAGCAAAATAATATTAATATTAGAAGGGATCTGAACAGAGGTCAGCGGAGACACTTAATTCCACCTCAGAAACGAGGAGCAAAGACTGAAAAGGAGTATCCCTGACCTGTTTGTCTGACATCTGTGTAACATATACGCTAAGGAGTCATGTGACATTCATGTTGCATTAATACACATGTGTATGTTCTCATCAGCATATTATGTCTGTGACTACATTAGCATGCATGTAGGCAGTCTGTATCTGTGCTAGCACATAACCTACATTATGACATTTGAATGTGCATGTATACTTAATGTATATCATATCTTTTTTATTTGTATTTTCAAGACAAGGTTTCTGTGTGTAGCTCTGGAGCCTGTCCTGGAACTCGCTCTGTAAACCAGGGTGGCCTTGAACTCACAGAGATCCACCTGCTTCTGCCTCCCAAGAGCTGGGATTAAAGGTACGTGCCACTACCGCCCAGCCTATATCATATCTTTTAACATGTGGTCTGCTTAACATTTACATGACTTCTACATTTGTTAACATAACATACATGGTTTCAAGACTTCACGGGACCAAACTAGGCCCTTCATATGTGGGAGACAGTGGTGAAGCTTGGACTATCTGAGGGGCCCCTGGCAGTAGGACCGGGAGCTATTCCTGGTGCATGAGCCAGCTTGTTGAAGCCCATTCCCTAGGGTGGGATGCCATACTCAGCCTTAATGTAGGGTGGAGGACCTTGTTCTGCTCCAACTTAATGTGCCAGACTTTGTTGACTCTCTATGAGAGCTCTTACCTGCTGGGATGAGTGGATTGGGGATGGGCCGGGGGGAGGGAAGTGCAGGGGAGCAGGAGGAGAGGCTGGAGGGAGAACTGTAGTTGGAATATGAAAAAAATTAGATATATACATGGCTTCATCAACATGTATATATGGTTAACATGCATGTGTGTTTAATATGCATGCTATCTGCATATATACAAATATATTTTGTGAATTTATATTGAACATATGATAAATTAACATACATGTATGGTTAATGTGCATGCATATTTAACACGCATGCTGTGGGGGACTGTGGACCCCCAGACCTTGAATTTCTTGTGACCCCTGTCTGCTGGAGTAAACAATTTGTTTTCCTATGTTTGCAGCTGTTTTGAGCAAACAACTTGTTTTGCAGCTGCTCTGAGCACCTCAGGAGTTCCTGACGGCAGGGGAGTGGTTTCTGGTGGGCTTGCAGCTGAGAGTTAGGAGTGGCCATTGGTCAAAGAGAGCCTATATAAGCTGCCCTGGAACACAATAAAGCAGGAATTCTAGGCGTTACCTGTGTCTCTGTCTGTCTGTCTGTCTGTCTGTCTGTCTGTCTCTCTCTCTCTCTCTCTGTGTTTCAGTCTCCAGCCTCTTGCCTGACTCGAACCATACCGTAGCGTTTAGAGCAGGCATTTGTGCTACAGCATGCTGTCTGTATCCGAGCAAACAGGTTTTATACACATATTGTCTGTGTCCATACTAACATGAAACTGTGTTGAATATATGATCTCTGTTGTGACATGCATGTATGATAATACGTCAGTATTAACATGTGTATATTAATCATACCTATGTGGAAAGTCCGTTTCATATAAACAGCAATGAGCTCTGGAAAGCCTGGTTCTCTAGAGCCAGAGATCAAGTTGCCCAGCACCTCTGGTAGGAACACGAGCACATCCTGTCTCTAAAAGACATCTTTATTCCCTCTTGGCAACGGGCACAGGAACGAGCTGCCTGTGCTGGGCCTGTGGTTTTGTAGTTCGGTGAAGTTTCTAAACTTTACTAATCACCTCTCTGTGTGACGCCGGCACGGTTTCACCAGTGGGTTCCATTGGCCGGACTCCAATTACGCTGCTCCCCGCTGATCCCTCGTTCACATCACAGCAGTTCAGCTGCCATCGACTCCCTCAAGTCCCTACCAAGACTGCTTACAACAGGGGCAGAAGGGAAAGCAGGGATGAGACTTACACAGGATGTCCCGCTATTCCTAGTCACTGCATTTTAACAACAGAGCTTCTATGTGTGTGCTAATGGCTGTAGAAACGAGAGGGAAGAGAAGACTAGGAAGCCCCAAGACTGGGCACACGCACATGCCGGCCACGTGTCCAGGCAAGACACAGAGCTCCAGGTCATATGGAGAGCCATTGTGTAGAAGAAAGGGCAGAGTCACTGAGAGAAAACAGCAATTGTTGTCCCCCGACTCCGTGGTGGCTGGGAGATGAGACCAAGCAGATGGGTCTGGGGACAAGGCTGCCAACAGAGGGACCTACTTTGGTCAGTGAGGATCCTTCCTCCTCTGTGCAGTGACACCACGGCCTGAAACTGCGTGCTTCCTCCCACTGACCCAATTCCCCAGCCGTGGGGTGGTGAAGGTCAGAGTTTTCATTTAAGCAAAGGTTGCCCGCTTTGTTATCTAATTAACGGATTGATTTGATTGGAAGCGAACAAAGCAGAGGTTCTGGAAACGTAGACCTTGAAATCAACAGCTAGGGCTAGCTAGTACCCAAGGTCTCCTAAAGTGAAGGTGCGGAGTGTTTACCTGCGATCAGCGGTTTCAGAGGCACGGTCACCGGTTTCCCCTTCCCAATGGGGGCATTGACGTAATCGAGGAACTCAGAGCGGGGGCTGGACGCGTAAAGGTTGGCGGCCTTACAGGTGTCCATGGTGGAGCCCCCGCCTACAGCCACGTACGCATCAAAGGCTCCTTTTTTGGCGAACTCAATGGCATCCATGAAGCTTGGAGAACGGAAAACAAAAGAGCCTTATGATATGTATTTACACACAGTACCATGGTGTTCCATAAGGCCTGGGCAAATTTTCCACGGCGGCCATCTTGCTGGCTTCTGCACCTAAGACCTTACCTTCCGTCTGTGGGCTCCACCCTCACGCTGTCGTAGACCTGAAAGCTGACGTTACTCCTCACCAGGGAGTCCAGAACTGTTTGCACAGGAGGGAGCTGGGCGAGGTTCCTGTCTGTCATCAAGCAGACCTTCTTAGCGCCCATATTCTGTAGATCCTGTAATAGAAAGACACGTGCTAGATACTTTGGGTGAGTTTCACGTGCTCTTTAAGAACACAGAACTCGATCATTGTCCGTTAATACTCATGTTTACGAGACATAACAGAGGCCACCGACGTCACAAATACTTGCCATGCCTACTTCCTTTGTGACTCCTGCTCCATATCTAATATTTGAAACAGCCATCTGAAAAGAGAAAAAGAGATTTAGGTGTATTAGAGTTGGCCGATGTATTCCTGAAAGCCAGAGACGATGCCTCACAGTTTAGAGAATAAACGATACGTTCTTTAGCAAGGTCTGCTCTCTCACCTCTGGCTTCCCCGCTTCTTTAAGAAAACCTTGGCTCCAGTCACACTGAAATTGTGTATTTGTCTTTTCCCAAATACATAACAAATTCTCACTTGTTTCTTCAGCTTCAAATGTCTGGCCTCCCTAACCCCTGCATTGAAATTAACTCTCGAATTTCTTACTTTCCAGTGTAAATGTCTGTTCCACAGTTTTTGCCCCTTTATTTATCCAGCCCTTGTCTGTGTCCATACACACCCTCGTAGCCCCCCACCCACCAGCTCTACCGAGGGGAGCTCTGTGGAAGGCCTTCTGCTGGACTCTAAATCAAGTTGCACGGTCTTCTGAGTTTACACACAAAAGCAGAGTTTCACACTAACACACATAGGCTACTTTTCAATTAAAATAGAACAAAACACAGCTATGGGGTGTCTGATTCATGGTATGTTCAGGCTGCTTTCTTCCTTTTTAAAAAAATGGTTACTAACTCTTTAAAATGGGGATTTTATCAATCCAAGAGGGTCACCTGGGTCTCTGTCACTCTCAAATGATCCAGAAACCACCACACATTTTTCAAGTGTCAGTAATCATGTGAGGTGAGTGGAGGCTAGCCCTTCAGGTGTGGCTGGGCTGTCAGAGGCTGGCCCTTCAGGTGTGGCTGGGCTGTCAGAGGCCCTTAGTAACTGTAATTTATTGCTCCTTAACTAGGAGGGGCAGGGAGTTAAACAATTAATTATGGAATTAGTATGGCAAATTGCACCAGATTAGTTGTTTCTTTATTCTTCTTCCAAAAGATAACTTCTTTTGTTAATTAAAGCCCGAGGCAAATTTTCAGACACTGGATACATAGAATTTGGAGAGTTTGTGAACTGGGGATTTGTAATATCTTAATAGCTATATAAAAGGTGGGGTTTTAATCATTATTCCTGTCTCCAGACGATAGTCCACTATCTTCACGTTGCTGCACTGTGGGCACCTGCTCAGCTGAGACTGTCGAGCACCAATTACCGACAGATTTCAAACGACACTCTAGCGCATCAGCAAACCCTGTAGTCCCCTTTCAGGCCATCCATAAAAGAGAGAATGAATTGATAAACCTACCTCAAACGCATAGTCTGTTGTTTTTCCAGAAGGCGAGAGTCCGGGGGCTGGAAGCGCAGAGAGGACCGTCAGAGCAGGCATCAAAAACTAAGCCTACGCAATTGTTTTTCTGATAATAAAATCCAGCAGTGAACATAAACATCTTCCTGAAATCCCACCTAAAAGGACACCTTTTTGGCATTTCATGATTGTACATCAAACGTAGATCAATATTTACAAATGTAAAGTACTAAAAATTGGTTCTTCAAATTTCTGTATAAAGCTAGTTGTCCTGTTGGGGCAATAAGGGGCCATCAATGAATTTCCTATTTAAAAAGTTATTATTGTTGTGTGCATGATGACTGTGTGTGCCACAGCATGCCTGTGGAGGTCAGACCCATGTTCACACAAATTCTGGGGATCAGACTCAGGTCACCCGGTTCATATGGTTAAATGTCCTCACCTGCTGAGCTGTCTCCCCGGACCCTCATCTTTCCTTTTAATCTACTTATAATCCGCTCAGGTCAGCCAGAAGATAAAGGAAAGTCAACAGAATAATTTGCACTACTTTTGTTTTGCTTTGTCAAAGAGGCCAGAACTAGACAATGACAACAGGACCTTATCGTTCCTTGAGGGCAAAGGCATCATCCTACTAAAACCCAAACTTCTCTAAGGCTCTGTAGACACTTTGCTACTAGTGTTTCTTTGGAGTTTTCTCTTTCTAAGTCATTCTCCAAGCAGAAAAAAAAAAATCCAAAATAAATAAATAAATAAAATTAGCACAAAACCGTAGAAAACAAATTCTGCCTGTTTCCCCAAGGACTTTAAGGCTGGTTCCACTCACGGCTGGTGGCTAGAGGCCCCATCTGCCCCGAGGGGACCTCTCCTGAAGCAGGGAAAGGCCTCTGTAACTGACTCTCCCTTACTCCTCAGGCCTGCTGTGCCCTCTCTCCTTGCCTCTCTATCTAGAGCTAACCTCCTGCCAAGGAGAAAATCAGTTCCTGTGTCTATAATGCATGTGACATCTTGGGAACAGGCTGAAGCTACAATGCAGTCTGGCAAGGATTAAGGTGGAGGGAGGTAAAACCTTTTGCTATTACTATTAATTATTAAGAAATAGATTATTTTAAAAATGGATATGGGCAAGATTTTTTTTTCTTCTAGCAATCACCTTACTTTAGTTTTTAGAGCTGTTTTTGAACCCCAAAGCCTTCCTTTTGAAGAACCTAAACATTCTTCAAGTATCCTAAGTGTGTTTTCAGTTTGGAAAAATACTGTGTTTTAAATTGAAAGCATACGTAGCGCGGCGTGTCCTGCGCTCAGCTAACCTGGCGCTCTGGGGGCTACGCATTGCCAGGGCGAGGGAAGCTACTTTCATCACCTCCCTCCTGCCTTGGTTTCCCCTTCCTGCACTTGGTCCATGCTAGCGGTAGGAAACAAACCGAAGCTGATGGAGTAACTCAAAATGCATTACCTTGGGAGTAAGTGTGAGAATGTGTTGGGCACTGGCATCTAGGGAAAAGAAAAAAGGAAAATATCAATAGAAACAGGGAACCAACTCTTAAAGTACATTCTAGTCCTGGGACTAAATGGGTCGCGGCTGGCAGAGTATGGACCAGAAAGCAGCAGAAACGCCAAACTCAAGATAGCACCAAAGACAAAAACCAACCCATCAGCGTCTTGTCAGCACCGAAACAATCCTTTTTGTTAGGTGTTTATTCAAGTGGTGCCTAGCCAAGGCCTGCAGGCAGCTCTGAGAAGGATGCCAAGGGCACACGCTGATGGGGCCCTGGATTCATGAGGTTCCAGCCAAGACTGACTGGTCAGGGGCTTTGACTGAATCACGTGACTCTTCCCACTCAGCTCGTAGCCCTGGGAACTTTCTACGTAGTTCTCTCAAGTCTCCAAGGTATTTAGTTATCCTCAAACTGACTCTGCACTTGAGCTCCCAGAAGCTCTCAGACCACTCCCCGCCCCCACCAGCTACCCCATTCTATCCCATTCTCTGTGGCAGCCCCATTCTCTTTGACCTCGTCCTGTCTTTACAGGACGCACGCCCAGCACATTCTCCTTCCTAAAGCCCTTCACCCCCACACTGTCCACGTTCTCTTTTCTGGAGACTTCTCCCCCTTCTCTTCCACAGCCGCTATTTCTAGGACAGTTCCTCCTTTTGCCTTCAGTTTCTCTTATTCATTTGTTTCTCTTTATGACTCAGAGAACCTTGCCATAGTGGGGTGTCGGCAAACACTTGACTGCATAGCCTCCTCCCCACCGCGCCAAAATTCAAATCTGGAATTAAAACACCCAAGGAGGGAAAAGGTAAAGGAAGGAAAAGGGTGGTTACTCCAATGGCTCTCAGGATCTCCCGACTTCCCGAGATCAACACAAATTATAAAGCAAGGCTGCCACCTAGTGGCCACCTGCTTCCTGCAGGGGACAGGCTGCCAGGTCTAGCTTACCGCTAGCTTTCTTTGCAGAACCTGCCCGGCATTAAGCCTTCCTTGGACAAGAGAAGCAAAGGAAAGACATCCGAAATAAACGCTGGGGACATGGCTGCCTCTTCCCACTCTTGGTGCTATTTTAAGTTCTAAGACTAATTAATTAACTCACTTGTAACCCTTAGCGGAGGTCCCGCTTGGTCCTCTCTTGCCTTCTGAGGATGCCCACCTGTGTTGAGGTCCTCGGCTCCCTCCTCACTATCCTTCCTAGCCTATTAAGAGATTCATGTCTGAAACCCCCAGGCTTGCTCACCCTTTGGTTCTCCCTGGCCGACATTGGCAGGCTGTGTCCTTACGTCCAGCGCACTCCTTGGTCCCTGAAATCAAGCCCAGGCTGGGAGCTCTGGCCGTCTTAACTAGGCTCAGCCACTTGTCCTCAAAAGGCCAATTAAGGAGTCAAGAGAGTCAAAAGCAGAGAGAGATGTATTCAATGTGGCTGCACTGGAAGGGATCGCGAGTGATCCCTCAGTCCATTGTCCAGGATCCTAATATAAGGTATAGGTTTAAATGGAGCTGCGGAGAGCTGGCTCATCAGTTAAGAGCATGTCCAGCTCCCCAGAGGACCCCCAGTGGGCAGCTAGCACTTTCTTTGGGTTCCAAGATTCCCTGCTCTCCTGGACTGTCACTTCTGCCCATTTCTCACTCTGCCCACCCCTTACACATTCGGTTTGCTCCTGGGCTGCCGTCAGCCACCTGACCCTTCTTTCGCCCCTAAGCTTTATATACAGTCTCGCATACCACGGCCCCAGCTATTTCTCCACTCACTCTCAGGCTGTGCCACGGTCTGCTTCCACCGTCATCTCTCATTCCCATGTTTGCTGGTTTCCAAACTGCCTTCTCGGCTGCACCTGTGTTAGCTCCATTACCCAGGGTGGTGGTGGGGGGGGGTTCCCAGTGACCTCACCCTTTACAACTGCTTCCATGAGAATGAAGTGCAGACCCAGCCCTGCCCACCGGCTCCGCATCTTGCTCTATCTCCGGGATTTAGCTCCTGAAAAAGTAACAATCTCTCCTCTCTCCTCACTTCACTACCTCCATGCCTCCCACATCATGAACTTTGCCCTAGTTAAGTCCCTGCTGGGAACCCACCTTCCTCCCGCCCCTTTCTTCTAGATAAGTGGCCGTCCTGTCAGTTCTGGGGTAGTCTTCTGAGGCCCCAGGGAAGAAGCCTTTCTTTCTGACCTGATAGACTGTGCTTCCTTCCTTACGAAAACTGCTTCCAGGGGGTCGAGAGATGGCCCGGTGCCCAAGAGCACTGGCTGCTCTTCCAGAAGTCTTGGGTTTGATTCCCAGAACCCACAAAGGCGGCTCACAACCCTCTGTAACTTCAGTTGTAGGGGGTCAATGCCCTCTTTTATCTCTCCAGGCACAGAAGCGACGCACAGACAGACAGGCAGGCAAGACACCCATATAGTAAACCTCAGTCCACGCCTCCCTTCCCTGCACTGGTACCGGAGCGTGCTCACGGAAGGGCACTCACTCCATCTTCCCTTCGCACGCGGTGGGTCCAGACATGTTCTGGGTGACTCTGGTTCTAAGGGATATGGTGTTTGTTTTTCTTGAAGTATGAATGCACAGGCTTAGCACAAAAGGATGCATGTATCCCTCTTGCAGGACTCCTCAGAGGGCTTTACACACCCAACACAGATGCCAACGCAGGAAGTGGCTCCCCACATTTATCTGGCCATGGAGTTATTTTGTCACCAGGCATTTTGAGAAGCTAATGTTTCAGAGTGAGGCATGCAGGCTTAGCAGCCTCCTGATGCTCACAGAGCACAGTTTACCATTTTACTACAGGACTGCATAGCCAAAGTTAACCCACGGCCGTGCCATTTGCGCCCATTATTTTCATGGTTTTCTTATGCTAGGGGATAATAATCAGTATGCCCGAGTTACCATGAAGAGTATTTACTGCCACCATATGCAACCTCGTAAGCACCAGCTGTTTTCCCATTCACATCTAAGGCCTCTCTGGCCCCTAGTAAGGCAGGCCGACTCTACATTCCGGCCCTGCACTCCAGCTCCATCTCTGGTGTGGCTCTTCCCTCTGCCAGAATTCCTCTGGTCCCAGTCCTTTCCCTGCCTCCGGTCAGCTCAGACTTCTGTCTCCCTAGCTGACGCTGAGGCGTGCACATGCATTTACGCATGCGCTCAGCCTTTCTGGAAGGGATCAGGTTAGGGAGGGTAACTACTTGGTGGTCTTTCCCCTTTTACAACTCATCGGCAAGGGGTAACAATCAGGGGTCTAAACTCTCACTAGCTCCCTAAGCAGCCTGTCTCAGAAAAGAGCAGTTTCTGCACACAGACCCCGTACACACGTGTTGCTTTGATATATTGTCTTAACCCCAAGGCCAAGTTCTACACTGCCTGTCAGTGTGTGGGACCAGGCTGGCTTCTCTAGGGAATATTTCTTTAAGGCTGGCTATGCCACACCGTACCATCCTGGCCTACCATGGTTTCAGGCCCTGCGCAGCCCGGTGCACACTGTGGTACAGCGTTCCAGCATTCTGCAAGTATTCGGGTCCCGCCTGCCTGCGGGCCGGGCTGGCACAGGAGTTGCCAAGCTCGGTGGCATGCTTGCTGCAGCCTGTACTCACGCTGTGCTCTGCAAGAGCCTCAGCAGGCGCGTCACCCGAGCGCGCGCAGCTGCGGCCATGGCAGGTCTCCTTGTCCTCCGGCTGCTCCACCCCCACCACCAGCCAATCCTGGCCAAGAGGAAAACATCCCCCAATTCGCTCTGCAGGGTCACCTGATCCAACTTTAACCCATTTTCCAGGAGTCAGAAAGAAGACAACTGCCCCAGTTGCCTCAAATGTAAGACTCACCAGAAAACAAAAAACCAGCAAAAAAAAAAAAAAAAACCCTCCAACCAATCAAAATCCTCAAAGCAAGTCCTTCAAAGTTATGGTCTTGATAAAGTTCTCGCTACACCTTTAGCCTTTAGGTTTAGTTTAGAAGCACAAACTGGCAGCGCTCAGCAGTGCGCATCTGCCAGGCCCCGTGGAGGGGCTCACTAAGGGTGGCAAGGCCCAGTGAACTTAATTAGAACATTATCCAGACCTAGCAACGAGAGTACTTGCGTTATTATGAAATGATTTGAGCTTTCCTTGGAGTTTCTAAAAGTGATCTTATAAACACGAAACAGCCCAACTTCCAAGCCTGCTACCAACTGACCGACAGATCAGAGCGGGGTGGCAGCTTGCTCTACAGAAGGCACCCCTCCCTCCACTCTGGGTTTGCTAGTAATAACTTTCAGAAGATATTTATGCAAATATAAGTTTATTAAGATCAAAATAAGACATTGACGGGGCTGGAGGGGCGGCTCAGAGGTTGCTCTTTCGAGGTCCTGGGTTCAGTTCCCAGCAACTACATGAACTATAAAGAGATCTGGTGCCCTCTTCTGGCAGGTAGGCATACATGTAAGACAGTGCACTGCATACATAAAAAACAAATATTAAAAAAAAGGTTGATAATGAAAGGACAGCAAGAAACAAGCCACCGGTTATAAACAGAACGACAAGTATTTCCTGGAGTTACAAGGTTAATTACCATTCTTGAGTGTGGTTCCAGTTCACCATTTTAAGCACTGTGCTCATTTAGCCAAATGCCCCACCTTAACATCAGTTGTACTCTTAATACTATAGTTAGTGCCAAAAGAACGCTTGTGTTTTCTTGACACAAGAGGCCTTCCTGTAACCACTGTAACTACTTTGTGACTTTTCAAGCACACTCTTTACGGGTACCCAGGCCACTGGCTTCACGGACAACTTCTATGACAAAGTTAAAAGCGACACCAGGTAGCGACATACTTTTATTAAGTAACCTTTACACTTGCAGACCGCAGGTAGACTCGGCTCCCCCACTCTCCTTGCTTTGATAAATATACAAGCTTTGTTACAAAAATAATACAAAAATGTTGGAACCAATCTACTATGCCCCAGAAATCTGATCAACTCTTATCCAGTATCCAAAGTCAAGATAAAAAAGCAGGCTGTTAACTTACTCCACACCATTTCACTAATTCTCCTGATCTCAAAACACGCCCCTCATTTCCAGCCAGTGTCTCCGTCGAGGGAAAAGCATTAATTCGCAGTCCAGCACTGACTTCAATCTCAAGCTCGACGAGGGCAGGGGCCACCGCCTGCACCGGCCTGCAGCGTGCACAACTTAACCCTCAGTACAGACAGTCGTAGCTTGGCACAGCAGGTCCAGCGGGGAGCCTACTACTTCTTCCTCTTCCCGCCTTGATGCGGCGCTCCTTTCTTCTTGCCACCGAAAGCAGAAGGCCTGGAGGGCTTCCGGCCTCCCAGGCCGCCTTTCCTCTTCTCTCCCTGGCCCGGCGGTCCGCCGTTTCTCTTGCCCGGGGGTCCCTGCCGGCCCCCCTTTCTCTTGCCCTTCTGGCCCATTTTCCTCCTCTTGGCAGCCTCTTCTTGGTCCTCCTCCCTCATCTGCTTGTTGGTGGCCCTCGTCACGTCCAGCTGAGGCTTCTTGCTGTTCATGACCCGGAGGAGCTCCAACTGGCTCTTTTTCTCGGCTGCAAAGTCTCCAAAGAGGGGCTGAAACTTCCTCTTCTTGCCGGTGCCCCGGGGAGCCTTCTCCTTGGGGAGGCGTTCCTGGAAGCGTCCCACCGAAGCGGTGGAGACCTTGGCCACTTGCATGGCGCGGCCCAGCTCCTCCTTGCTCTGGTGTCCCGTCGGGTGCAGGCCGGCTGAGCTGGGCATCTGCATCTTGTGCGCTCGGGCCAGGTTCCGCAGCCGGTTCAGCTCATTCTTCGCTACGCGTTCCTTCTTCGCCTGAATCCTCTTGGCGAACTGGTCTTCCATGGGGTCGGCGCCCCCAGGCACCTCGATCAGCCATTCCTTGGTGTCGTCCCGGGCGCGCTTATAGCCCCAGCGGCGGCGCCACTGGCCACTCACCTCGTCCCACACGAGGTTGGTCTTCTTCTTGGGACGGATGCCCTTCAGGCGGGCGAACTGCTGCCAGCGGGTGAGCGGCCGCGGCCGGGGCAGCGGCTTCTCGCGGGGCAGGCGCGTGAGCGGCTCGGGCAAGCGCGCGACCACCGCCTCCTCCACGCGCTCGGTCGGCAGCTGCCACAGCTGGTTGATGAGCAGCTGCGTGTTGTCCCGCGCCAGGGATCGCAGCTCGGCCTCCGGCGACGGCCCGGCCTGGCGCAGCACCGTCGGGGGGTTGCGGTCCGAAGCCAGCAGGTTGCCCAGGTCGAACTCCAGCTCCAGGTCCTTGTGCACCGTGATGCGCTGCAGCTTCTCCGCCTCCTCCCGCTCCGCTTTAGCCAGCAGCTCCTCCACGCTCTGGCTCTCCATGGCTGCCGCTGCGGCGTTCGAGTTCCTTGCTTTGGGGCAGCCGCACAAAGTAGCTTCACTACGGCTGCAGCCAAAGAACCGGCAACCACGTGCGGACGTCCGGACTCGTAGTCCGGAAGACAGATGTTCACTTCCGGGGTACCCGGAAGCGGCTCACAGTTGGGCGGCTAGGGGAAGGCCGGCAGAGGGCGGCATTGGCAAGCTGATGGGCTTGGAGGCGGGACCTGACCTCGTAACCGGACGTGGGCGGACCGGCGCTGGGGGCGTGGTTGTCTGAGGACTAACCCGCGCTGGGCCCGGCTGGAACTACGTTTCCCAGCATGCTGCGGGGCAGGGGCGGTCGCGGTAGGACGCGGGCTGCTCAAACTCCCAGGGCTGCAAGCACCGCAGCTTCTCGAAAAGCTTGCGGATAAATCCATTACGAAGGTGTTTGAACTCTGCGGCTAAATCCATTACAAAGGTGTTTGGCTAATCAGCATTTCCTGGGGCGAGACAATCTTCCCTCTCCCCCGCCAATGGTCAGAACCTGTTCTTTGTGCCCTTGGTGTGAGCGGAGATCGCACGGACGTACTTAAAGGCAGGTATGGAAGATTGCTTTGCGATTTAGGGCTGGCAGACTGTGCCGAGCGTCCGCGGACCCCAGGTGGCTGAGAACTCTCATTCCTCTCTGTGCAGAACGCTGACCTCTGCAGGTTGCATGACCTGGGCTCCGATTCTGGCTGTGCCACCGTTTACCCTGGGATGTTTAGTTAGGCCTGGAAAAGCATGAAAGATCTAATAGTATTTCAGATCCAGAACCCCTTCCCCCTTACCCCCCCCCCCCAGACAGGGTTTCTCTGTAGTTATTGGTGCCTGTCCTGGAGGTAGCTCTTGTAGACCAGGCTGGCCTCGAACTCACAGAGATCCGCCTGCCTCTGCCTCCCTAGTGCTGGGATTAAAGGCGTGCGCCACCACCGCCCGGCCCAGAACTCTTTTAAAGGTAAATGTGTTGCTATGCATTAAAGAAGGCTTAAAGTCAGTGAAAACCAAATAGCAGATTTTATCCAATGGTCATGGTGGCTTGGGGAGTTGAGGTGGTATTATAGCCTGATTCACTTTACTAGTAACTGCCATCAACTTCCGTAGGTTTTACCTCAATTCTGTTCATACGCTGATAAATATGAAACCTTAATTAGTAACCGATACACAGGAAATAAGTGAGACCTACTGTTGTTTCCACTAAATCTAGCCAAAGCAAACTTTTTTGCATATGGCAGAATCATGCTTATTCTTGGTCCTGTATGCTTATCATCTGGCTTCAAGTCACTCTGGAAACTTCTGTCAGAGCAATCCTCCGAAGACTTGCTTCTCACCCCACTCTTTCCATTTTAGCTGTCTCCAGAGATTCAGGCATCTTTCCCAAGAAATGCAAAGTGAGCTGCAGGGCAGAAAGAGCAGCCCTTAGAGGTTTGAGACCGCTTTGTGACATTTCTCACCAACAGATGTCAAGAGAGATTTCCTGGTTTTGTTCCAACCTCACTCCTAAGTGGCACAAGAGGGTTAAAGACGCACTGGGCCCAGCTCTCAGAGGCGCAGAGATATGAACAAAGGAGTCAAGGCCTTGTTGGGGAAACCCACAGAATCAGCTGACCCGAGCTAGTGGGCTCTCATTGTTTCCGGACTGACAAATGGGTAACCTGCATAGGGCCTAACTAGGCCTCCTGAATGCAGGTGACAATGGCCTCTCTTGGGCAGTATGTGGGGCCACTGGCAGTGGGACCAGGTGTATGAACTGTGGGAGCCCACGTGTGACTCAGTTTCCATCTGGAGTCATTTTTGCCTTAAAGAAGTCGTTTGAGTTCAAGCTTGCCTGCTCTGCTTTTTCCTATAACCTCGAGGGCTCTGAGAGACTTCTGATTTAGCCCGTGAGAAAAGAACACTCTATCTAGTAGAAAGAATACAGCTGACGCCAAACCTCAGGAACATCAAGATAGAAGTGAGGCTGCTTCCGAGCAGCAAGCGCCTGTTAGAGAGGAGGCCGCTCACTCAAGGACAGGGATGGTCTTGTGGCTGGATACTGACTGACTGTCTGTGCTGTGCTTTGTTCTGCTTTTGTATATAAGCAAGTTCTGAAATAAACACGGGGCTGTTTGGCTGCTTCGGCATGACCAGACAGACCTCCCGATTCTATCCTGTCTTCTGTCTCCTCTGACTTTTCTTTGGCCTCGAGGATCCCCTATCCAGGAACCCTGGCTGACCTCGCAGGAGCTGGCTTTTGCAGTGGTCTGACTTTGTGGAGCCCATTTGCTATGGAGAGATACCCTGCTCAGCTTAGACACGGGGTGGGGGGTGAGGGGTGAGGGGCTAGGTTAGGGGGTTGATCCTTCTTTAATGAGGTGATGGGATGGACTTAGTGACTTAATTGACTTCTCAGGGGAGGCCTTACCCTCTTTGAGGAGTGGATGGGGGTTGGGGTAGGGGTAGCAGAAGGAGAGGAGGGAGGGGGAACTGGGATTGGTATGAAAATTAAATTAATGAAAAACATTAAGACAATTAAAAAAGAGGGTTAAAGACATGAAATTGATACCTCTCACCATCTCTCAACGTATGGTTTCTTTGGTCAGTGCCACTAGTACTGAGCAATTTTATCAGTTTTTAATATCACATTAACTTAGATTTGCTTCCTACTTAGAACATGAAACTAAGTAACTAGTTTAATTGTGTATATGGGTATATGCGTGCTGTTGCACATACGTGGAGGTCAGAGGTCAATGTGCTGGGCGTTTGGAATTGAACTCAGGTTGTCAGGTTTGGTAGCGAGTGCCTTTACCCAGCGAGCCATCTTGTTGGCCCTTGCTTTCTCAATGCTGATCAGTTTTCTTTCTTTTTGATGGTGGGAATTAAGGATGATCCAGCCTAGTTCTGCAGTGAACATGGCTTTTTTTTCCTCTCTGAATATTTTTGTCCACTATATCCAGTATACCAGTTAATTTGATGAAATATTAGCTAAGGGCTCTTAAACGACTTAAGTGATTTCCATATGGCTCATTCTTACTGATTCATAATTTTATGTTGGAGGTACTTCAATGAAGAACTTTTTAAATTAATTTTGTGCATCCTATGTGCATGCATGAGGGGAGCGTGTGTGTGTGTGTGTGTGTGTGTGTGTAGGCCATAGGACAGTGGTTCTCAACCTTCCTAATGCTGCAACCTTTTAATGCAGTTCCTTATGTTGTGGTGACCCCCATAAAATTATTTTTGTTGCTACTTCATGACTGTACTTTTGCTACTGTTATGAGTCATAATGTGTTTTCTGATGGTCTTAGGTGGCCCCTGTGAAAGGGTCATTCGGCCCCAGTTGAGAACCGCTGCCTTAGGGGGACAGTGTCTTGCCTATGAGTCTCCACTTTATTCCACTGAGACAGTGTCTCTCACTGAACCTGGACCTAGGCTGGCGACCAGCAAACCCCAGGATCCTTCTATGCATGCTCCCCACGGCTCTGAGATTACAGACATACACAGCCACAGTGACTTTTAAGTCTGTTCTGAGTATGTGGATTCAGGTCTTCATGTTTGAACAGCAAATGCTCTTACCCATAAGCCCTCTCTCTAGTCCTACTTTAGAAAAATTTCTTAATCATAGACAAAATTTACTTCACTTTTAGTCAGAAACCTATCCTAAAAATCCACTATCTTAAAAAGAAACCAAGAAGGCATATTTATTAGGTTTTGTGTAGCTTGTGTAGATGCAGATAAACTACCAAGCACTGCACCTTCGTCTACAAGGAACTTTGGGTTTTAACACTGAAACTGAGTCAGCTTGTTCTGCTGTCTGGAAAGGTTTAATATTTGTTTTTTAAAAACTGATCAGTGAAGCTTTCTGCACTTACCATAATCTTATCACCACCGGTAAGATGATTTTTTTTATTCATAAAACATCACATCCCTAGAGAATGATATTTGTGTTAGCTTTTAGATGTTACTTCTAGAAGGAGGTTAATTCATAGATGAGAGATTCATGTATAAAGAAAAGCTGTTGTTCTCGAATTTTAGAGGTATTTGTATCCATAAGATAGAAAATTTAGGTCGACTTACTAAATAATCATTTTTAATTACATTTAAATTTATGAAAGCAAGATTGCAAAGAGCAAGAAATCCTAACTGGTTATGTTAGTGTATGCTTATACTCTGTGCATGCAGGTAGATTCTGAATTTGAGGCTAGGCTCGGCTCTATAGCTGTCTCCAAGTAAATAAACAGACTTCAAGTGTGTGTGTACGCACGTGTGCAATACACCCGTGTGTGTGTGCTCACGTGCACGCCTGGATCTTATTATGTAGCCCTGGCTAGACTGGAGCTCACTGTGTAGACTAGACTGGCCTTGAACTCACAGAGCTCTGCCTTCTGCTGCTTTCTGTTGTTGGGATTAAAGGTGTGCGTAGCATAAATAGCAACACTTTGTTTTTTATAGCATAGATTCACTTAAGACCCAGCAATTGAGTCCTCAGTAACTTGGTCTTAAGGAAAACAGTGTCCAATTTTCATTATAATCATAGGCCCTATATGAGTTTGTATTCATTCTAGCAACTGAAGTTTCAACCAACCAAACTTTTCTCCTAAATGCTCTGTGCTAGCAACATTAAAAATACATGGAATCTTTGGTGATACCTAATCAACGTTAGCTATTGGCTCCTGCTAACAATAGTTTGCTTCTAAAGATTAACCCATTATTTTGTAGACTGAAAAGTGAAAACAATAGAAACTAAAACTGTTGTAGGCTACACTTTTCTTTTCTAGGTGTTTTCACTTGCTAAAGGGAGACGGTAAGGAAACGAACCTGCTAGTGACAAGTAGGTGTCACTGTATCCTTGGACATCTGAGCATCCGCTGCCTCCGCAGCCCTGGGAGCCTCTGAAGCTGCAGAAGACCCAGTGGCTTGGGATTTCACGGACTTGTCTTCCTTTGTCTCATTATCTAGGATTTGTGGGTTCGAGATGGACAAGCTGAATTTAGGGGTGTTTCTGGTTTCCTCTGGGATTTCCTTAAACTGGGCGCAAGTCTCAGGCTCTGCCTTGTTCATTCGGAAAATGAAGCGTTTAACTAGGTAGGTTTTACAACTCAGTTCTGTGAGCTTTTCCTCTTGTTGCAGTCCTGCATCCTTTAGGTGCTCCATTATTATTATTTTTTTATAAAGCACTGGATATCCTCCTCCTGGGTTGCGAATAGACTTTTCTAGATGAGATGACCCGACCTGTGAGTCTTACTTAGAAAGCTCATCTATTTTCCTGAGATCAGGTGCATGCATGTCACTACGGAAAGGAAGAACCTTTTTTAGATATTTAGACCTTTTATAAACAAGCTTCTTCCTTGCCTCTGTTCTTGAATTATTGGTTTGAGGTGGTGATGACGCGGCTGGCTAAGGCGCTGGCCGTCAAACTGCTGACTTGAGTTTGATTCCTGAAACCCACATGGCAGAAGGAGAGAACTGACTTCTACAGGTTGTTCTCTGACTGCCACATGTGTGCACAGACACACAAATGTTTAAACAAAAAATACTGTCTTAAACCACTGCTGTGTACAACCCTGGTTCATTGCACTCTGATTTGGAAATCGACTCTTTCATGCTGGCTCAGCATCTGAAGTCACCACCTCCATCACGTTCGCTGGTTTGTCATGTTTGTAGTATTTGCTTATTTCATTCCTCCCCCCCCATTAAAGATTGGGAGTTTGTCATCACTGCAGTAGCTATACTGCCTAGAACATTCTAGAACAGTGCCCAGAATATTTGCTAATTAATACTCAATAAATGTTTATTAACTGAATAAAATAGAGACCTTCTATTCAAGGAATTTATGGTCTAGTACGGAAATCAAGGTAAGTACACCCAGACAGGAACAAGAGCGAGGAACCAGACACTGTAAAGCAGTAGTGTGCGCATGAGCTCAGGCCCCGCTGTCACGGAGTCCGTGTAGTTCTCCCTCCGCCCTGACAGTTCTGGGGCTCAGGCTCCGCTGTCACGGGCCTCAGTGTAGCCCCCCTCTGCCCTGACAGTTCTAGGGTTCAAGTCCTGCTGTCACTCACCTCCGTGTAGTCCCCTTTCTGCCCCGACAGTTCTGGGCTATCTGGGTCCCTCTTCTCGTCTTCATCTCTGCTCTTAGATCTCTCTGTCTCTGTCTCCATTTGTGTGCTTGAGTGTGGAGGCCGGAGGACAACCTTAGGGTGCTCCTCAGGAGCCATCTAGATTGGTTTTTTAGAGACAGGATCTTTCACTGAGATTTGGGCTCATCAGTTCAGCTAGGCTGGCCAGCCGGCCAGCAAGGTCCAGGGTAATCCTTTCTGTCTCCCCAGTGCTCAGGCCACAAGCCCAGCTAGCTTGTCTGGCTTTTAATGTTGTTCAACTCAGGTCCTCCTGATTGCGCAGCAAACACACCATTGAGTGATCATCAACCCAACCTCTGTATTTTGCCCTTTTTTCTTAAATTGGTTTTACTATATTTCTGTATTATTTTATTTCAAAGATCCTTTTTTTGTCCAGTTGATACCTCTCATTGTACATTTCTTTTCCAGCTTATTAACTAATCAATGCTTTTTTTTTTTAAAAAAAAATTTCCCGGGTTAAAACTGGTCTCGCTGAACATAGTGGACAATGAGGACTACTGAGACCTCAAGAACAATGGCAATGGGTTTTGATCCTACTGCACGTATTGGCTTTGTGGGAGCCTAGGCAGTTTGGATGCTCACCTTACTAGACCTGGATGGAGGTGGGAGGTCCTTGGACTTCCCACAGGACAGGGAACCCTGTTTGCTCTTTGTGCTGATGAGGGAGGGGAACTTGATTGGGGGAGGGGGAGGGAAAGGGGAGGCGGCGGTGGGGAAGAGACAGAAGTCTTTAATAAAAAAATAAATAAATAAAAAAAAATTTCCCTTCAACCCTTGTTTTTAGTTTTAAATGAAACTTTTACATGTTCAATTTGATTTCACCAATTTTTGGACTTTGAGTATGTCTTTGTGTATGTATGAGTGTATGTACATGCATATAGATGTTTGTATGTATTTAGGGCTAGGTCTTCTCTGCTACAGTGCCATGCTTCATGCATGTATACTTTGTTTTTACACTTTTCTGTTTTTATCCTGGAATTAATATACTTTTAAACTAGGATTTCTATGCCTTTGTGTTTTAGGTCTGCTTATGGTGAGTAACTACATTTATGTTAGTTTATTATTGTAACGTTTGCTCTGAACACCAATCGCAGTTCAAGACAGGAGCCATTCGTCTGAGGACGTCTTTGCCAGAGCTGAGCACACTGTTCGGCATCTGCAGTTCATTTCCGACAGCTTAGAGCTCTTTAGTGTCACCACCGCCCAACAGTGAGCACACCGTCAGCTAAGGGACTGTTCATTAAAGAAGCAGCGTTTCCCTGCCTTCAGATCAGCAATGAGGACAGTTCATCTGCAAAGCTTGCTTACTTCTTTTTTTTTTTTAAGGTTTTTTGAGACAGGGTTCCTCTGTGTAATAGCCCTGGCTATCTTGAAACTCCCTCTGTGGACCAGTTGGCCTCATACTCACAGAGATCCACTTGCCTCTGTGTTCCAAGTGCTGGGATTTAAGGTGTATGCCAACACTATCTGTCTACTTAATTTTTTTTTATTGATTGATTGGGAATTTTACATCATGCACCCTGATCACACTCATCTCCCAGTCATCCCATGTCCACTCCTCCTTCACCCAAGAAAAAACCAAGTCCATTTTGTGTTGTCCATATTGGGTTAATTGTGCTGGCAGAGGAGATTTCAAAACAGCCTCGTGTTGACTGTGTCATGTGGTTATTTGTAGCCAGTCTTATGCAGATCTATTATGAAAAGGAGCAAGCTGAACAAGGAAAAATACAGTTTGAAGAGGAAAGGAGCATCAGGAAGTGCAGTCAGGTTAAAGAAAAGCCTGATACTACGTGTAATAAAGGGAGTGGTGACCTCAGAGCAAGATCCCACCCAACTAAGCTTCCAACATGCGAAAGGAACTAAAGAAAAGCTTGCGGTGACTGATGGTGTACACCTGTAATCCCAGCACAGAAGCTGGTGGATCTCTGAGTCTGAGGCCAGCCTAGCCAACAGAGAATTCCAGGGCAGTGAAGCTTAGGCAGTGAAGGAACCATCAAAACCAAAAAGATGGTAAAAATGTATTTGAATGAGGATGCCCCAGCAAGCAGCAGAACTTGGCAGCTTTGCTCATGTGGTTCTGGGTTTAGATTCAAGGATACAAGGCAGGGGTTATGAAATCTCCCTCATGACTACGGAAAGATGCTGAGACCAGGCAGGTGTGTCCCTGCTTAGAGGTCTAGAGAGGCCATTGTGTGAAGTTGTGACAGTGAGTTTCACTGGAGACCCCAAAGTGTTGGAGATGCCAGAGCAGCAAGCAGAGTGGAACCAGCCCAAGAGAGAGAAGTCAACAAAGCTGAAAGGAGTTGGAGATCTGAAAAGCACTTTGGTATCAGACGTGGAGATGCAGAGTTTGGAGTTTGTCCAGCTGAGTTTTGTTCTTGCTTTGGTCTAGTATAGAAAATTGAGCATCAACCTACCTCAGGACCCAGAAATACCACTCTTGGACATATACCCAAAGGATGCTCAGTCATAATACAAGGACATTTGTTCAACTATGTTCATAGCAGCATTATTTGTATTAGCCAGATCCTAGAAACAACCCCGATGCCCCTTAACCAAGAAATAGATAAGGAAAATGTGGTACATTTACACAATGGGGTACTACTCAGTGGTAAAAAAATAATGACATCTTGAAATTTGCATGTAAATGGATGGAACTAGAAAAAAAAACATCCTGAGTGAGGTAACCAAGACCAAGAAAGATGAACATGGTATCTACTCAATCATAAGTGGATATTTGCTGTAAAGCAAAGAATAATGAGTCCATGACCCTAGAAAAGCTAAGTAACAAGGTGAATCCTAAAATAAAAATATAGATCCACCTGGAAAGGGGGAGTAAACGAGATCACCTGACAAAATTGGGAGCATTGGGGTTGGGAGAGAAGGGAGGCTAGAAGGGGTAGAGGAGGGGAGGGGGGAGGGAGGAGGAGAACTTGAAGGAATGAGATAGTTGAGATGGAGGAAGGACAGAGATGAGAGCAAGGAAAGAGATATTTTGGTTGAGGGAGCCAGTATGGGGCTAGCAAGAAACCTGGCTCTAGAGAAACTCCCAGGAATCCACAAGGTTGACCCCAGCTAAGACCCTAAGCAACAGAGGAGAGGGTGTCCCAAGTGGCCTTGCCCTGTAGTCAGATTGATGAATAACTTAAATGTCACCATAAAACCTTCATCCAGCAACTGATGGAAAACAGAGGCAGAGACTCACAGTGGAGCACTGGGCTGAGCTCCCAAAGTCCATTTGAAGAGTGAGAGGAGTGAGAATATGAACAAAGAGGTCAAGACCATGATGGGGACACCCACTGAAATAGTCTACCTGAGCTAACGCGAGCTCAGCAACTCCAGTCGGACAGGGAAGGAACCAGCATAGGACCAAACTAGTCCCTCTGAATGTGACAGTTGCATGGCTGGGGCAGACTGAGGGGCCACAGTCAGTCTAGGATTGATCCTTACTGCATGTACTGGCTTTTTGAAACCCATTCTCTTTGGAGAGATACCTTGCTGAGCTTAGATATAAGTAGGAAGGGCCTTGTGCCTTCCGCAAAGCCTTACCCTCTCTGAGGATGATGGGGGGAGGAAGTGGGAACTGGGATTGGTATAGGATATATAAAAAGATAGTTTGTTTTCTTTGTTTAAAAAATAAAAATAAGTAAGATATATATTTTATGTTTAAAAATATTTCTTGAGGCTAGAGAGATGGCTTAGTGGTTAAGAGTGCACTGCTCTCACAGAGGCCTCAAAGTCTGTTCCAAGCATCCATGCTGGATGGTTCACATCTTTCTGTAACCCCAGTTTCAGGGGATCCAACATCCCTTTCTTGTGTCTTCTGGCCGTCAGGGGCCCTGCATATGTGTGTCATACACTCACAGGTATCAGAGAAATAAATTTTTTTTGGATTTTCAAGACAGGGTTTCTCTGTAGCTTTTTGGTTCCTGTCCTGGAACTAGTTCTTCTAGACCAGGCTGGCCTCGAACTCACAGAGATCCGCCTGCCTCTGCCTCCCGAGTGCTGGGATTAAAGGCATGCGCCACCACCGCCTGGCTGAGAAATAAAAATTTTTAAATCCTAAAATTATCTTTGACTTCTGAACTGGTCTGAACTGTAATGTAATTCCTGTAAGAACAAGGAATTCAGATTTATCACTGGCTCAGCCCCAGAGTGGTGGAAATCCAGGGGAGGGGACCATCAACGACAGGGCTCCTCAACATCCAGATAAATGATATTTTGATCAGACATAGATTTATTCCTCCCCCCCAATAGAGTTTCTTTGTGTAATAGCCCCAGTTGTCCTGGAACTAGCTGTATAGACCAAACTGTCCTTGAAACCACAGAGATTTGCCTGCCTCTGCCTTCTGAGTGCTGGGATTAAAGGCGTGCACCACCATGGCCTGCTCAGACACAGAATTCTTGAATCATAAGTCTCTTCTTTCAAAGGTCTCTAAATGCTGATATCTGGGATATCTGATAACCTCTGGAGGGCTTCAAGTTCTTGTGTCCTGGAGTAAAAAATTGGACAGGAATGGTGGGCCGTACTGGAAGCAGAGACATGTTTTTAGGAAAAGATTCACTCCCTATGGAGGGATATCTTGCTCAGCCTAGATACAGTGGAGAGAACCTGGGTCCTGCCTCAAAGTGATGTACCAGACTTTGTTGACTCCCCATGGGAGGCCTTACCCTCTCTGAGGAGCAGATTGGGGGGTGAAGTGGGGAGAAGGTGAAGGGAGTTGGAGGAGAGGAGGGAGGGAGAACTGTGATTGGTAAGTAAAATAAAAAAGATTGTTAAAAAAAAAAAGGAAAATTGAAAACAGAAAAATTCACTTCCGAGGTAAGAAGCAGGCGGGAGCTTGGGTTGGGCAGTAGCTCAAAGGGCAAAGCTGTTCTGAGGATGAGAGCTTTTATGTCAGACTTCCTGGCCCTTTGCACAGCATAGACTTCCTTGCACATGTGTGATCCTGTGCAGTGCATGCTGTGTGTGTCATTAGCATCTTACATCTTCCCCAAGGTGTGTGTTTTAGTATCAGGGGTCATAGGTCACCTCAGGCATGACAGGGCCTCTGCACTTTCTCTGCCCAATCCTCTGGCCTCAGTATTATTTCCTTTCCTCCCCCTGGACTCTAACACTACCAGTGAGAACTGAGACAGCAGTCCTGACTCTCTCCTTTTTTATTTAGTGTGACAGTTGGTGTGTGTATGCAGGGGAGAGAGGGACAGAGAGATCGTGTGTGAGATGACACACACACACACACACACACACACAAACCTTGGATCTTGTTCCCTGCTGTGGTACAGCAGGATGGGGGAATCTCAACTATGGCCCACGGTGCTCTCTGATGACAGTCTTAGCCTGTGGCTGGGCGGAAGCTGGCAGTCTTCTAAGTTGAATTGCAAACGGTTTTTACGTGTGCAGCCACGGATGTCAGTTCTGACACAGAAGCTGACAGAGAATGGCTCTGGGCTGCAGCACTCCAACCTCTCCGCGTCGCCCAGTTCTAACCAGTCAGTGAGTCTTGGCAGACACGACTTCTTTCCAGAAGTCTCTGCTATTGGTGCGTGTGAGCCTAGCCTTTAAGGGCTGGCCCATCTCTCCAGTCCCAGAAATTCTCAGGTACATCTCTCACTTGACTTGAAACTTGCTGATTTGGCTGGGCTGTCTGGCCAGTGTGTCCCAGGAGTGGGGATCCCATGTCCGCAGTTCTGGGATAATATGTCAGTGCCACTGTGTGCTTGCTGGGGTCAGAACCTAGAACTTGTGTGGCTAGCACTTTACTGAGTGAGCCATTACCTCAGCTCTGTCCTTTTAAGGTAACTAATCCGTTTCCAATGCACGCATGCGCGCACACACATACACACACACACACACACACACACACACACAAGGTTTGGGTTTGTTTCTTGTCAGTAGAAAGTGCCTACATTTTTTTATTAATCCTACTGTCCTCCTGCAACTTGAAATCTCTTGAGTCTTTTGCATGGCAAAGAAGGAAGTTTACTTTTATTGTGGCATCTTGCCTTTTCTTCTGTAAAACTTTAATTTTGTCTGTGTGTTCCTCAGAGCTGCTTCCACCTCTCTTTCCCGTGAGCACCCCTTCTCTGTTTGGCTTTGTTGATCCTGTTTAGTTCACTTGCTGGAACTTGAGAAACCACTTGGGTTTTGAGCGGCAGTGTGTTTGAGTTGTTCTCTTTCTAAGGTTATTTAAGTCCAGAAGTAAAGTTGTTATTTAAAGTGCCGAAACAGTTCTTTCCTTTAAATAAATCTACCACAAACTGTATATATATATATATATATGTATATATATATATATATATATATATATATATAAAGATTTATTGTTTTTATGTCTACAAGTGTTTTGTCTGCAGACCAGAGGAGGGTGTAAGATTGTGAGCTGCCATGTGGGTGCTGGGAACTGAACTCAGCTCCTCTGCAAGAGCAGTCAGTGCTCCTAACCGCAGAGCATCTCCCCAACCCCTTCACTTTAGATTGTTTCACTAATTAAGTTTGCTATATGTGCAGTAGTAGTCTACACTTTCTGTGCTGCTCATATCAGCTGGACAGACCTGGATCCCAGGAGAACTGACTGCATTTGGTGTCTCTGAGCAGCTTGTCGTCAATGCTGAGAATCTCAGCCCTACCTTAGGCTTGGGCCAAGAAGCCAGTTTTTGCTGTGGCAGGTGGGTCCTTTTGAAGTTTTAAACAAGATACTTGAGGTGCCTCCATTAACTGTTACACTCTGTTTCCTTGGGAACTAAGTGACTTAGGCATTAGTAGGGTTACCTCTATTTTAACAGTGCAGCGCACACACACACACATGCATGCACACACGTATGCACACACACAAACACATGCCACACACACATGCACATGCACCCGAAACCTTTATAAGCTGTTTATTTATTAAATGGCACGGTAAGGCACAATACATGAAAACTCATAATTCAATTCATCCCTCTCTTTCTGCTTCTTCATACATAAATGTTTCATGTTCTGAGTTTTCCCTCTGCTCCTGAATACATGCTATATTTTCTCATTTCTATATTTTAGATGAGCAAGTGGGCAAAAAAAGCTGTAAGAGTATTAGATGTGGATCCAGCATCTTTTAGCAAACTATTATTTTGTTTGTTTTTCAAGACAGGGTCTATGCTGTCTCAGAGCTTGCTGTGCAGACCAGGTTGGCCTTGAACTCACAGAGCTCTTCCTACTGAGTGCTGTCTTTCTCTCTGCCGAGCAGCGTTAGCTTCTGATGTAGCGTGGGTGTCAGCGTGAAGAAGCGAGTCTGGAGTTGTGTCGATGGGGAAGTCTGGTTATGGTGCTGCAGGAACAGCAGGTGCTTAGGAGAATGGTCAGCTGTTTTCTCTCCCTCCCTCATCAGATACCAGTGATTGGACACAGCATCTGTAACTGCGGAGGAGAGGGCAGAACCAAAATGGATCAAGAATACATATTTAAGTTTTTATTTTATTTTTAATTGTGTATGTGTGTATATGTATACATTTGCACGCACATGCAACATGTGAGTGCAGGTGCCCTCAGAGTCATCAAATCCCTGGGAGCTGGAGTTACAGGCTGTTGTGAGCCACCTGATGTGGGTGCTGGGAACAAGCCCGGGTCCTCTGCAAGAGCAGCCAGTGTTTTTTTTTTTTTTTTCCCCCGAGACAGGGTTTCTCTGTGGCTTTGGAGCCTGTCCTGGAACTAGCTCTTGTAGACCAGGCTGGTCTCGAACTCACAGAGATCCGCCTGCCTCTGCCTCCCGAGTGCTGGGATTAAAGGCGTGCGCCACCATCGCCTGGCCTGCAGTCAGTGTTCTTTATTACTCAGCCACCTCTCCAGCCTCTGAATAAAGAATACCTTAAATACAAAATGGCTTCATCAAAGATCAGAGCGCATCGTGTGTTTGGGACACAGAACAGTTCAGAGCTGCGGACTTCTCTGGAGAGACTTGGGAAACGAGACTACACAGAACAGGCCGGGCCAGATTACATATGGGTTTCGTGACACCTTTTGTTCCAAAATTTTTCGACTGTGGCAGAATCTGTGCTGAGTTGTAAGAATATAAGACAGAGTTCCTGCCTCCAGATGCTGTAGGTGTTGAGGGGCTGGCAGGATGGAAATATCATGTCTGCAGGTTGATGGAGAGATTACTCTGTGACATTGAAGCAGAGGAAACTCAGAGCAGAAAGGCCAGACTGGAGACAGCTGCAGTAGTCGGGGGTGGGTGGGGTGGGGTTGAGCCTTGACCAGGTAGACAGAGAGCAGTGGTTGGCAGACGGGATGCAATCGTCACGGAGGGAATGGGAAAGGGAGAAATGGCTGGATCTGGAGAGAGGTGAACCAGTGTCACACTGTGGGACCTGAAGAGCATGGTGTGTTGTAGCGTTTGTTTCTGGAGACAGGGAGGAAGGGAAGGAGGAGGGGCATGGTATCCACATTCCTGCTATCCTTGGCTATGCCAGGCTCAGGCACGCTATTTTGTTTTTGTATGGTAATTGACTTATTGGAAACCGTCCTGTGGAGGGATAATTTTCTTAACAGTTTCTTTGAGACAGTCTAGTAAATTGTCTCACACAAGTGCTGTGGAAATAGAACAACAGCATACCCTTCAATTAAATTATATAATGTGAAATAATCAGGGCTTATTAATTTTTGTTGCCCACTGTTGTCTTTTAATAGGATTAAAATGAAGGAAATGGCAATTGGTGTTTTAACAAAGGACATTTTATCAATATCCTCTCCCATATTTCCCTGCTTTCAGCATTTTGTTAAAAGCTGTTTCTTACACTAAACCGCAAAAAAGATTTATTCCCTTGACAACATATTTAATATCAGACAATTTAGCAGACAGTATCAATATCTTCTGCATCTCGATTTCTCAAGTTTTTCTAAGCAAATAAATGTTAAGAACATTTTGTTACATTATATCTTTCTCAGCGTATAGCTCCCAGGTTAGCCATACATGTAAACCGTGTTTGTGGGCCTCTGTGACAGCGTCTCATATCTTCTGCTGCCTTGAAGATGGAAGTGTGATAGAGTGTTTTACTCCCCCACTCCTGGTTTGTGTCAATCAGGACTCAACAGGTACTTGGTGAGTCTCTAATGCAATGGAACACAGGTGCCCCAGAGAGACAAGATGACCTCAGTGCAGAGGCTATCAGTCTAATTGAAAAGACAAAATGTCACCACAGGAAGCCAATACCATGAAAGGCATAGCAGAACGTTCCAGACATGCACCAATACTGTAATAAGAGTTTGGTTCATGTGTCTCCTCCCTTTCCACAAACCCCACTGCCAATCCCAGTTCCTGTCTTTGACCAGGTACGGCCTACATCCTTGTGTTAAAAAAAAAAGGAAAAGCAACAATAAGGCTCGATATTTTGGAAGTGAAGCTGAAGACCTTTCAGAGAGAAACAGTATTATGAATTAGCCTTTAAAATAGGTGGGGTGTGAGGGCTGGAGAGCTGGCTCAGCTGTTAAGAGCATTTGCTCCTCTTCAATTCCCAGAACTCACGTGGCATTTCACAGCCTATTGCAACTACAGTTTAGAAGACACAACACCCTTTCCCGAACGTAGTGGGCACCAGGCCTGCATGTGGTACACAGGCATACGTGCAGACAAAACACTCATACACAGAAAATAGAACAAAGAAATCTAAAAATCAATTCCTGAAAAACTAAAATGGGAGCAAAAATATTTATGAAATCCTTTCTGACGGGCTGCGTAGTAACCAGCAGTAAATTAAAAACCAAACCAAACCAAACCTACCTATACATTGCTATAACTGCATACTAGAGGCTCTGTAATGTATAAAGAATAAAGGTTTATTTAGCTCCCGGTTTCAGAGATTCAGGAACACGGTGCTGAGAATCAGCTCAGCTATGGTAATCATTCCGCCCTCCAGCTGTCTCGTATCATGATAGGGGCATCCGTGGCAGCTCAGTTAAGAGGGGACAGGAAGCCATGGGGACAGAAAAGCCAGGCTTACTCTTTTATAGCAACCTCACAAGAGAACTCACTAGAGAGAGCTACACTAATGCCTCCGAGAGAGCACAACAGTACCCAGCAGTCCTACACCAGGCTCCACCTCTTGAGGGCCCCATGCCATTTCCGGTTCCGTTTCCAAAGCATCAATGCACAGGGCACACCGCGCCATGTCCAACCACAGCAGCTTGCCGCCTTCACATTCAGTTTCCGCCTAGAAAATCTTGAGCACCAATGTTTAAATATCAGTGTAAGTACTGTCACCTTGTTCTGTCCTCTGGTTTGGAGACAGGCTTCCGGCTTCACCTGGAAACCACGTGTTCCTGTTACAGTCTCTAACCGATGTCTGGGCTGTGTGCTGCCAGCCCCAGACAGTTCTTGGATGTCCCCACAGTGTCCCCTCCACTCTGCCATTTGCCTTCCCGTCTCCTGGGTCCTGTGCCTCTCGGTCCCTTCTCAGGCAAGTCTGAGACCGTTTCACAGATGCACTGGTCCATGGGCTCAGGCTTCCTCCAGCCGGGCTCCGCTCTTCCTCTCTCAGACCTCGTTTCTCTTCTGGGCTCTTGCTCCTCATGTGCTCTTGCTGAATTTAGACACAACCTATAAATCAAGCATATTAATGTTTTGTATGATCAAATTATTAAATGTAGTGGATTATTATTTTAGACATTTGAGACAAATGAAGAGTGACTGCTATAATTTAAACTGTAAATCTCTTCCTAGCAAATCTGAAGTCAGAAATGCTTAGGATTTTGGCAGTGGTAGCGGTGGGGTAAGGCCTAGAAATACAAGTCTGGGTTTTGTTATTTAAAAATGGTAAAGGTACTTTATTAGGTTCCCTAATAAATATCATATTCTCCCTTGCATATCATGACTGTGTCTCTCCCTCTCCCACTCCCCTTTTCTCGCTCTCCTCCCTCCCGTTCCCCTCTTTTCTCTTTCAGTGCAACACAGTAGATTGAAAATGTAGTTTCAGTGTGTCAGAGCCCTGGAAGCCCTGTCTGTTCAGAATCCAAGCTCCAGCATCAAATGTCCAGGCAGGAAATGTTCATGAACCTAGCTAGACCAGCAGTTAGCCACTAATGGGGGGGGGGGGAGATACGAGGTACCATTTCCACTCCTACCCAACATGACAGACCCTACTGCTGGGGAGTGCCAGTCTTCAGGGGCAGCTCATTCTGGCTCTTTGTAGTATATGGGTTTATAGTTTCCCACTCGGAAGACTTTAGAAATACTATTTAGTAATTACAGGTTAACCCAAGTCTTAAGTAACTTCCTAAGGGATGTATTAATGTCTTCTGGAGCCAGCACTTTCTTGAAAGAAAACCTGGGTAATTCTTCAACTGACTGGTGTATGTGTCTGTTTGAGTAGTCGAAATAGTGTGGCAAGTGAAAAAGAATAGTAAAAGAAACAAAAATCAAGGTTAAGAAGAACTGGGAGGATGCCATGGGAGTCTAGATTGTTAAATGTTGATGCTGAAGCCTCAAAACTGAAAAGTGGCAGTATATCCTGAAGCATCATGGTACCCAAACCAAATATGCTGCACCTCGGAGCGATGCAGAACCATCTCAAAGGTAAATGATCAGGTTGGCTTTGAGAATGATGCAGGAAATGAGTCAGAAGCTTGCCTAGAAAAATGTCTTTTTAGAATATTTGCGAATCCCATTCACATGCATTAGTCTGAGGCTATTATTTGATGACTTACTTGTGACTTATACAAATTGTCATGGAACAAACAAGGGAGCTCTGTGCCCAGAGTTATATATACATGGTGTGCGGTTTTCAGGTCTGAGTGTACACGAGAATCACTGCCTGTACTTTTAACAAAAGTTGACTTTATTCCTGTTTCAAATGTCTGCAGAAAATTCTTCAGAGTGAATGAATGGATGGGCCAGGCAGGTGGCTCATGGGTAAAAACATTTGCTACTCAAACACGAGAACTTGAGTTCACATCTCCAGAACATGGAGAGCAAAAGCATCTCTAATCACAGAATTCCACGGGCAAATGAGGGAGAGGAAGGATGGAGAATCCTCTGACACTTTCAGGCCAGGTAGCCTGGCGTCCATGGCAGCGAACAAGAGACCCTGTGTCTAATGGAGGAGAAGGCAAGGACTGATAAGACACATTGTCTGAATGTATGTTCTATGGTGTGTGTGCACCCACATTCCGACATACAAATGTGTTTGTGTACACACACACACACACACACACACACACACACACACACACACAGGAATGAGAGCTGGGTATGGGTTTACATGCCTGTAATCCCAGTACGGGGAAGCCAAGACAGGAGGCTTACTGATTTTGCTTGACTACCTAGTGAGCTGAAGGCCACCCTGGCATAGATAACAAAATCCTGCCTCAAATAAAACAGAATGCACATTCCTTGACAATCCCTACATAGCAGTACTGAGTGTAAGTGTTACAGCTCCGAGGGGAAAGGCATCCTGCAGTCGGGAGTGAAGAAATACCACAAAGTTGCACCTCACAACAGAACTCACACAAGAGATTTATTGGAAGAGAAGAACCCGAGAGGGTGGCTGCCTCTGCTTGGATGAGAAGTAGCAGGGGACTGAGCAGAAGCAGGCTTTATATAGTGTGTGTGTGTGTGGCAGGGAGGCTTTCAGAGTGGCCTGGGGTTGATGGGATTATTGTGTCTTGATTTTGGGGCAAGTTCAGGGATTGTGGAATTCTGTGGCCTGATCTTGGGGCTTTTTCCTGCAGGGTGGAGCTTGGCTGCCTGCTTCTTGAGGGGTTGGACACTGCCCTTGTGGCCGTTATGGTTGTTAGAGTGGTCTGCGGGCAGGGCCTGGCCACTTGTGTCAGCTTGTGTGTCTTGAGGGGCTCACACTGAGTCCTGTGCTAGACTTAGGAGAAACAGGATGAGGTGATGAACATGACCTCTGTCTTCTTACTGGTGAAGGATTGTTTTTATTTACTGTTCTTAAGTACAGTAAGTACAGTTCTTACATATTGTAAACATTTAGTAAATAGTTGTTGATTTACTGACTTCATGCATGCTGACTCCTGAAAAAAATGTATAAACTAATGGACCCTAGAGTTTTGGGATCAAATCCAAGGTCTTCTTCATACTAGGCAGGGGGTCTACCACTGAGTACTCCCAGAACAATAAAGATATTTTGAGTGCTGGAGTGGTGTCTCAGAAGACCGCTGGCTGCTCTTCCAGAAGACTCAGGTTCAATTCCCAGCACTTTCAGGTGGCTCACAGTCCTCTGTAACTCCAGTTCCAGGAGAGTCAAAGCCCTCTTCTGGCCTCCACAGGCACCAGACTTGCGGTGGGACAAAGACACACATGTGGGCCAAAACACTTATACACATAAAATAGTAAGATAATTTAAAAATTAAAAATATCTCAAGTAAATAGAAGTTCTATAAGGTTATGAATCATGCCTTTCTTGTTCCTTTTTGTATATGTAGTTATATGGATGTGTGCATTACATCTATCTATTATCTATCTATCTATCTATCTATCTATCTATCTATCTATCTATCTATCTTGTACCTCCAGGGTCCATTTCATGTTGTTTGTATGCACATGTATTTAGTGCTGACCTTATGGGATTGGATAATCTATCGGGGAGCTTATCAAAGAATTCCTTCTCCCTTCCAAAGCCACTGGATATTTGTCGCTCTTCATCTGGGGGGGTAGGGATTCTTGTGAAATTTCCCCCGTGCATGTTGGCATGTTGGCCAGCGTGGTCTTGTTTATGTAACTAGACTGTTGAGAATTCAGGTGAGGGTCCATGATCTCACCAGCCATGGATATTGCCTGGATTTACAGCATCAGACACGAATCTCATCCCACTGAGTGAACTTAAGTCCAATCAGATAGCTGTTGGCTACCACCGAGATAACGTCACTAGTACACCACAGAGAGAAGGTGAGGGCTGGCTCTCGTGGTGTTGGAGGGTGCTATGCAAGCCGCCATGGGAAAACAATCAGTAGACCTACTCAGTCAAGAATCCTATAACCACAACAGCGGCTGTCCTGGCAAGCTTGGATTTTTTTTTTTTAATGTGGGGGTGATAGGGATTGGACTCAAGTCCTCATTGTCTGGCAAGCATTTTACTGACAGCCCTGTCTCCTAAGCCACCCAGTGGTTTTTAAATGAATAATGATGGCATATTTCATTCTAATGACACCTGACAAAGCCAGGCATTAATGCCCATACATAATGAGTGGAAAAATCGTGGCATTTAAGCAAAGTCAGGAATCAATGACCAAGCCCGAAATAGAAGCAAGGTCTCCTGATCTACAATCTGACGCTTTGTGTCCTCGATCACACCAGCGCATAAAATTAGAACCGACGTCCCACCTTTCTGCGAAGGATGTGAACCTTAAATAGGTGCAGTCACACATGGTATAGAAAGGGCTTAAGACCATTACATTTCCTAAATGATAATGAGCCAGATTCTAAAATCAGCTTGCTAACTGCTGCTCTTAAATTGAGACGTAGTAGCATATGACGAGCTGCTTCTGTGCGGGAGGGGCGAGGCGTCCGTCGCCACGCCACGCCACGCGACTTCACATTGCTTCATTGTTTTTCATTGCTCACTTCAGCTCCATCTTGGGATTTGGAAATTATATCTAACTCTCAATGGTCAATGAGTTTATTTTGACTTTTTGCATGTTTTTGAACAAGCTGGTTTGAAACATCTAATCCTATAATATACAAGCGAACAATCAAATCACACTATTTCATTAGAAATACTGTTTAAAATTTCCAGGAGTGAGAGGTTGGTATCTTTAGTTATTAAAAAGTTTTTTGATTACTTATGGATCTTAAAGACAGACTCTTCTAAAATTTTCAGATTTTGTTGCGTTAGTAAAGCCTTTAGTATTTATACTAAAATATAGGAAAACCTAAGAAGAGTACACAGGCTAATTTGTGTCTCTTCACAGGTGGCCAAGTCTTGAATTCCTTGTTAGCCCATTATTGGATAGAGGAAAGAGGGCTTTAATTCATAGGGAACTGGACACGTAAAGTCCCGCATCTTGTAAGAAGTGAAAACTATCCACAAGAACAGGTCAAGGTCAAGGCATACTCTTCCCACTTCCAAGCTGTGAGGGACGTGGAGAGAGTTGAAAGGAGAATCCTTGTTAGCTCAAAGTCTCTTCGGATGAAGAGCTGGAGTGTCTGTGTGACCACGGGACCTGTTGAGAAGTCATAAGAATGGAGACAATCCATTAGTTTGTTGCCAGTGCATTCTTCCGTTGTATCTTTTTCTCCTTTCAGGAATAGGAAGTCAGACAATCTGATGGTCAGCCATATTTCCCCTTCGCTAGCAACCTTATGTGGCTTTCATGAAATGTCAACTACTACTGTGCCTTGTGGCAGTGAGGATGAGGGGAGCAAAGAGGAGGCAGCTGATGTGATCAAAGACATGAACATAGACATGGGCCTACTGTGCTGTCTTGGTGATGGAGCCAGTCATTGTCTGCATTTTAGAGAACGGCTGGGGCTGGTCCTACCTTGTGCCACCCAAGCACGTGTGGTGAAAGAACAAAGGATCCTCCATGTTAATCGGTTCCTTGTGGCTCCTGCCAGGCTGCTGTCAAAGTCCCTAAGAAGATAATGTAGCTGCTGTTTTGTTGTGTGAATCCTTAGGAGTATTTATTGTTTGGCAGTACATCTGGAGAGGGAGGCAGCAGGGAAACTGAGGCAGGTGAGAGAAAAGTAGGAAGATGAATCTACAGCCGAGCATTCTCTCTGTCAACTAGAACAAAGAACAGGAAGCGAACACATTTGGTGGTCCTCACCTCTAATAATATAAACAATGTATTGGTCCATGTCCTTTAAGGGTTGCAGCTCATTAAAATTTTACAAGAGTGCATGAACTAGCTCTTGTAGACCAGGCTGGCCTTGAACTCACAAAGACCCACCTGTCTCTGCCTTCCAAGTGCTGGGATTAAAGGTGTGCGCCACCATTGCCTGGTGAAGTAGGTTGTCTTAATTAGAGTTTAATTGCTTTAGTAAAATACCATGACAAAAAAAAAAAACAGAAAGGAAGGAAGAAAGCAAGAGAAAGAGAAGACTCTGGTTGGGGGAAAGTGTTCATTCAGCTCCCACTTCTACACCACTGTTTATCACCATTTGGCTTCTCTAACACGAATGGTCATTGTCATGACTTTGGATATAAAGCAGTCTAAAAGTTCACGTGTTGAAGGTTTGTTCACACATGGTGGTATAACTGCCAGGTGATTGGATCCCAAGAATGCTGATTTCATCTATAGTTTAATGCATTGATGAGTTTCCAGCCAAGTGGGCTGGCTGTTAGACGGTAGGGCCTAAATGGAGATGCAGAGTGCTAGGGGACACACCTTCGAAGGTCTTTTCTGTGCCCTAGTCCCCTCCTGACAAACATTCTGTCACAAGACACGCAGCTTCCTCCACCACATCCTCCCACCGCGATGTTTCCGACTCATCGCAGGACTAAAAGCAGGGGGCCAACCAACCATGACCGAAACCCCCGAACCATGAGCCCAAATAAACCTTTGTCCTGAGCATTTTGTCATAATTATAAAAAGGTGACGAGTACAGCCAGCTAGAGTCTCAAGCCATTCTCATATTTCCAGGGGAATGTGGCAGAAGTGATACCTAGGTGTGGATTCTGATTGTCGGAACTTATGCTTCATGCCATGGGAACCAGTTTACAGAATTAGGACTCCTTAGCCCGGGGTGGTTTGAGCTACTGTTAGAAAATTGCCAGATCTTTATTTTCGCACCTCTAGATTGTCTTATGCAGTTGTCATCAAGTTGTTACTTTAATACCACAGTCAATCATACATAATGAAACAACCAAACACACCTGACGTGCTCATTAAAACAAATATCACATTTGCATAATCGCTGTCAATAGACCCACGTTCGAGGCAGCTGGAAAGCTAATGAAGTTTGTTTGGGCAACAGCACCCTTCTCACAGTGCATGTGTCCCAGGAACCTTCACGGGACTTTACAACCTCCACCTGCCCTCCTCACCTCATTTCCTGTAGAAGCAGCATTTCTGTTAGAGTAACTCCCTGGAAGACTGAAGAGGGGAAGGAAGGAGACGTCAGGAAAAAGCTGAAGCTGATTGCGTGGACAGTGCCTTCATTTAAACAACAGCAACAACAACAAAGAATATTTAAGAGGCAGTGGTACTGACTTCGGAGGCCAGGGACACCTCCCGGAAGGGCTGTTATGTGATATGATGGCTGGACTCATGTGTTTGAAGAAGGGGTGATACTGACTTTGGAGATCAGGGACACCTCCTGGAAGGGCTGTTATGTGATATGATGGCTGGATTCATGTGTTTGAAGAAGGGGTGGTTTGTTTAGTGCTGCATTTGAAAGCAGAATGGAGCTCTCAATTCAGGGTCTTCCAGGTAGAACAGGTAGAATGTCCAAAGCCCACAGTCTGATGATGCCTGGGACAGGTAGAGCAAGAAGGGCTAGGAAATACTCCCTGGTTTTCAAAGGGTCATCCCCTCCTGCTGTGAGATGGGTGTCATCACCCCCCTTTTTAGATGAGACCCTAAGGCTGCAGTGAGCAACCCATCCTAGTTCACACGGTGAGGAAAAATCAAAATGGGCACTGGGATTCAAGGCTCGGTTCTTAAGACCAAACAGGCTGCTGTTCTAAGAGCACATGGAGCACGTTCCTGCTTTGTGGGGAACAGGCAGGCTCCAGCAGCTAAGGGTATGACTCTCTAGTGGGATCCTTAGTGGCAAGTAAGTATTCTAAGACTTCCATAACCAGAAGACTCCAGGTATAAGTCAGGGAGAATGGTAAATCAGTGTTTCATGAATCCCATGCTGGGCACTTTGAAATATCCAGTGAAGGCAGGGATTTCTATTTTAAGAGTTTGGCCTACCCTGGGGCAAGGCTGGATCTGCTGTGGATGGTAGAGATGTGGATGCGGATGCTCCTGCAGCATGGGCAGGAGCATAAACATCATGTAGACTCAAGGAGGGTGTGGGATGAGAGCTAAGTGTCTCAACAGTAAGGTTCCTTAATGAAACAAACTGCTTTGTAAACCAGGCCAAGTACACAGCTGCAGTAGAGCCATGCTGGGAGGGCAGCCGACTACATGGCTTCAGGGGGCCATTGCCAGTTGCAGGATCTTTTTCGTTAACACTAGGGAGCTACATGGAACTTCTTGTCTTCTAGGTGGCTTTACTTCTTACCTACCAGATGCCTTACTACACTCCCTGACATTCCTGTTGCACACCAACCACCTCCTGGCTTCTTAGAAGCTCTCTTGATCTTCCCCCGAACAGTTCCACCTAAGAAATGATAGCTGTTCCTCAGCCAAGGCTTCTGACAGCCGAAGTTTGTAGAGGTCAAAGTGTCTGGAATGGGGAGAGCCTCTCTAAAGGGCTTCTCAAGGGTAAGGACCAGTTCTATCCTGCTCACTGGTGAATTTCCATCACTAGTCACAGAGCCTGTTATGTAAGTAAATACTAGAGGCCAATGAATGAGTGAATGAGTGAATGTTAGGCATAATTACCAGGGCAAACTTGGGAAGGGACTGTAGCACACTTAATGAAAGCCCAGAGACAGAAATATTGGGATTAAGCCTAAAGGTCAGAAAAGCAAAGCACTGGCTCTTATCTAACCCTAACCCTAACCTTGACCTCAGTCCAAAAAATGGTGATTCTGCCTCCAGGAATCTTAGAATGAGACTATGTTCAAGAGCTGTCTCCTCCCATTTTATAATCCTCTCTAGTTCTGGGATTAAAGGCATGTATGCACCACTGGGATTAGCCACACTAGTTTGCCATAGAGGCCGGCTGGTGGTGGTACATGCCTTTAATCTCCACACTAGAGAGGAATATAAAATGGGAGGAGACAGGTCTCAGCTCAATCTCATTCTGAGGATTCGTGGAGGCAGGATTGCCATTTCAATCTGAGATAGAGGTAAGAGCCAGTGGCTGGTTGCTTTGGTTTTCTGATCTCCAGGTTGAATTCCAATATTTGTCTCTGAGTTTTTACTATTTGTGCTACAAATGGTGTCCAATATCTGGCAATTACATCCACGTAAAACCTAAGAGAGCTTGGGAAGGGATTCTAGACACAAAAGAACAGAGCCAAGCATGGTTTCTCAGTATCAGCATTGTCTTGGGTGGGCTCTGTTTTCTAGAGGCAAATAGAGGTGCAGCTCCTTTAAGAGAGGCTTCTTGACTCAGCATTAGCAGCCTCACAGCTCTTTTAAGAGGCTCTGCCATCAAACACTTAAATGGTGTTTATGAGCAGCCAGTAGCCTGCTTCTTCATGGTGGCATGGACCTAGAAACTCTACAGAGTTGTGACAATAAACATGGTTCCTGTACTTCCACCATGAAGCTAGACTCTCAGGAAGCTAAGGAACCAGCCACCAAAGCCACCACTTTAATCCTAGCCATGGCATTTAGCAGATTAAAGACTCATATGCTCAGAAAAAGATTGATATATACAGTAAAGACAGATATAGATGAAAATAAACTCTTTATATGGTTCACAATGTGTTTAAAAGTATACATAGGCTTTAAAGAGAAAAGAAAAATGATAGAGAAAGTCCTTTTAAAAAGAAATAGAGTAGCTGGGCGTCGTGGCACACACCTTTAATCCTAGCACTTGGGAGGCAGAGGCAGGCAAATCTCTGTGAGTTCGAGGCCAGCCTGGTCTACAGAGTGAGATCCAAGACAGTCAAAGATACACAGAGAAACCCTTTCTCAAAAAAACCTAAAAATAAAAGAAATAGAGTTAAGAAAGTCACATAAAGATAGAAAATACATAGAGAATATGCATATGTATGTTATTGTGTTGTCTTTGAATTGTTTGACTTCTGAAGAAAGAGCAACAGCTGCTAAAAAAAATTTGATTAGAAATGCTGCTGGATTAACCTACCTACATAGTTTGAAAATGCCTTGACTTCAAAATTTAAGTTAAAAGATATGCCACTTTGGAGAAGAGGTTTTACTTTTGTTTCCACAGGAAATGAGAGGCTGTTGGCTTATTTTGGGTTAAGAAAGATAAGGTTTGGTCAGGAAGACCCCCTGAAAAATCTCCAATGGTTACAGATGGCCCAGATGATCCAATGTTTCAGAGCACCTCTGTCTGTTTCTTCTGAGTTCTGCATCAAGAACAGCTTCAAGCCTGCTGGCTGAGATGGTCCAGCATCACAGATTACTCCAGTCAGTACTTGACCATAATCATAAATTTTGTTTGGGTCACCATAAGATTACCAGTGCCCCAAATCAGCAGGAAGTAGTTTAGAAAACTATGCTTACAATCCCAAAATATGGATTATGGATGTTTGTTTAGTATGTTGGTCATAAGTTGTCATGAACAATGGTCAGGATAAAAGCTAAACCTAGGAGATTAGATTAAGGGTCTTGTTTTGAAAAGAAAAAAAGGAGAACTGCTGTCAGATAATGCTTTTGTACACTGTAAAGACTTGTCACTCATACTGGTTTAATAAAACATGGATTTGCCAGTAGCAATGCAGGAAGTATAGGTGGGGCAACCATACTAGGAGAATTCTGGGAAGAGGAAAGGCCAGATGCAGTCACCACCCAGACACAGAGGAAGCAAGATGAGAATGTTGTACTGATAAAAAGTACCAAGTCATGTGACTAAACATTGACAAGAATTGTGGGTGGATTTAAGTTGTAAGAGCTAGTTAGTAGTAAGCCTGAGCAATAGGCCAAACAGTTCATAATTAATATGAGCCTCTGTGTGTTTATTTGGGACTGAATGGCTGTGGGACTGGGTGGGACAGAAACTTCTGTCTATTGTAGCATGAATAATAAAAACCCAGAGACAGATGTTGGGGTTCATCCTGAAGATCAGAGAATCAAAGTAGCCAGCCACTGACTCTTACCTCTATCTCAGACTGAAATGCCAATCCTGCCTCCATGAATCCTCAGAATGAGACTGAGCTGAGACCTGTCTCCTCCCATCTTATATTCCTTTCTAGTGCTGGGATTAAAGGCATGCACCACCACTGGCTGGCCTCTATGGCTAACTAGTGTGGTTACAGAGATTAAAGGTGTGTGTCATTACTGCCTGGTCTGTAAGACTGACCAGTGTGGCTGTTTTACTCTCTGATCTTCAGGCAAGATTTATTTATTAAAATACAAATGAAGCCCTGGTGTAAGCAAGCCAAGCACCTCCAGCCTGGGTGCTCCTGGCTCCCGTGTGCTCTCCTGGACCCCGCCCTGCCTGCCATTTCTTCCTTTTGTCCCCTGAGCTGCGGCCCTGTGGAA
>JABTXL010000001.1:6069036-6164911 GCA_025134845.1 Neodon shergylaensis
CTACCAATTATAAAGTCTTTACTGAGAGGTATTGCCTCAAGGGAGTGATATAGGAACCTATTATAACTCTAACTTTTCTTTTTTTTGACAACTTCTCATTAGGAGATATGATAACAAGACTCCATGATAGAAGAAAAGACCAGACAATTATCAAACACTAAACCTTCTGGTGCCTTGGTCTTATACCCAGTCTCTAGAACTGTGAGAAATAAAATTCTCCTCTTAATAAATTATCAGCCTTAGGTATTCTTTTTTTTTTAAATATTTATTTATTTATTTATTATGGATACAATATTCTGTTTGCATATATGCCTGCTAGAAGAGGACACCAGACCTCATTACAGATGGTTGTGAGCCACCATGTGGTTGCTGGGAATCGAACTCGGGTCCTTTGGAAGAGCACACAATGCTCTTTTTTTTTTATTAATTTTTTATTGAGAAAAAAAAACAACGTTTCCCCCGCCTCCCCGCCTCCCATTTCCCTCCCCCTCCTTCCACCCTTCTCCCCCTCCCCCCACTCCTTTCCCCCTCCCTCTCCAGTCCAAGGAGCAGTCAGGGTTCCCTGCCCTGTGGAAAGTCCAAGGTGCTCCCCCCTTCGTCCATGTCTAGGAAGGTGAACATCCAAACTGGCTAGGCTCCCACAAAGCCAGAACTTGAAGTAGGATCAAAACCCAGGGCCATTGTCCTTGGCTTCTCATCAGCCCCCATTGTTCGCCATGATCAGAGAGTCCGGTTTTATCCCATGCTTCTTCCGTCTCATTCCATCTGGCCTTGGTGAGCTCCCAATAGATCAGCCACACTGTCTCAGTGGTTGGGTGCACCCCTCGTGGTCCTGACTTCCTCGCTCATGCTCTCCCTCCTTCCACTCCTCGATGGGAACTTGGGAGCTCAGTCCGGTGCTCCAGTGTGGGTCTCTGTGACTATCTCCATCCATCCCCAGATGAAGGTTCTATGGTGATATGCAAGATATTCGTCAGCATTGCTATAGGATAGGGTCATTTCAGGTTCCCTATCCTCAGCTGCCCAAGGAACTAACTGGGGACCTCGCCTTGGGTTCCTGGGAGCCACTCTAGGTTCAAGACTCTTGCCAACCCTAAGGTGGCTCCCTTAACTAAGAATTGTGCTTCCGGAGCACACAATGCTCTTAACCGCTGAGCCATCTCTCCAGCCCCAGCCTTAGGTATTCTGTAGTAGTAGCACAACTAGCCTAAATCATCATCTGAAACACCACTTAAACCCACCCTATTCTTTTCATCATCCTTGTTATCACTCTGCTGTGCATCCAGGCCACTGCAGTAACCGGTTCATTGATTGACCTCCAAGTCACTGCTCTGATTACAGTCCAAGGAACTTTTCAACACATACCACCATCATCTTGCTCACTTGCTTAGATCTCTCTGTGGGCTATCTCCTGCTAGTCTTAGGGTGAGTCTTGGAGAGACATACACAGCATGGTTTGGCCAGCCTTACTTTACCTGACCTCATCTTGTCTTATACATTGACTTGAGTCACGTGGCTTCTTTTAGTTCAGTACTTTTATGAAGCCACAGAGTGGGGATATAGCCTGCTGGAGACCAAAGTAGTCAACTTCTCAATGCATACATTTCTACCGCACAGCCTTTCCTGCCTTGGCTTCTGTTATCTTATTCTGATATGCCCAAGAGAGGCCCTTAGGAAAGAAAGAAAGAAACAGTGTGTGACTGCTCATTCAACTCTAAAAAAACTAGTTATTTTAATTAAGTTCTTTTAAAAAAAATCCAAGCTAAAGTCAGAGTCTGGTGAAGCCGACAATAGTATCTTTCTTTAGATGAAAAGCCTTTTTGACCATCTTTGGTCCATGAAATCATATTTGAGAAATGCTCATGTATTATCTGTGGCTAATGGTTGGATGATGGTGTGAAGTGAAGATTAAAGGTCCGTTGTCAAAGGTCCCTGTTTGCTAAGAAGTCTTTTGACTGTCTCTGAAACACTCTGATCCCTGAAATGGATGATGAGCAGTTAGCGCTGAGTCATTAGAGCCTCCTGTTGGACAGTGGCTTCCTTGGTGTAGCGGCCTGAATGTATTGAATTCTGACTTGCCATCGTTCCTTTGTTAAACTGTCACGGCTGGTGAGATTGGCAGCTCATTTTGAAAAGCCTTTGGGGAGATTATAGGAAAGTGCTTATCTCATGCATGAATTTTGTGACTGCCAAAGAGCCCCAAGTTCCTGCTTTCCCTCAGGTGGGCAGGTCTGGATAGACTGGGAATGATGATGGGGCAGGAGGTGACGAAGCGGTCATTGTCAGAAAGGTAATCGATGTCGCATTTTGAAGAGCGTTGACTTCAGTCCCCGAGTCAGGGAAAGCATTTTTACACTCTTTGTCCTTCAGGACTTTTTAAAGTTCTAGAACCTTAGAAGTAATCCTTAGAAATAACCCATCCAAACCGTTTTTCAAATTTCCCAGAGATTACCATGGCAACTAAATTGCTTCCTGACTAAAGGAGATGCACCCAATGATACATTTCCTATCACTCACCAGTTGCTGTTTATTAAGGAGGAAATGCCAGAGGCTGAGACTACCATGCTTTTTGTAGAAGAAGAGTATGAGCAGTCCCAGGAGGGGGTGGATGCCCCGAACAATATGAAGGAAGTTTGTCAAAAGCCTCCAAGTGCCTCTGTGAGTAAGTGCCTGGTGATGACAGAATGAAATCATTTCGAGGGACACCGTTGCTCTCTGTGACAGGGACACAAAAGAGCAGTTTTACTCTGGGTTCAATTTGGGGATAATTTGACGATAGCTTCTGTCTTTATTAGAAAATTCTGCATCCACTTTATGCTGGATCCTTGAACTTTATGTCCCACCAGGATTTTTTTTCATGATCTGAAGGTGGAAGCCACAATCAAAGTTGAGTTCTAGTATTCTACTGCTCCTTTGTAACATTCCTTTTGTCAGTGTTGTATAATTGCATCCTGAGGTTTCACTTGGACTTTTTTTTAGTGAGGATTTTTTCCCCCTGGCATTTATTTGTGTATTCTTAGAAAACCCATTTCCTTGTAATGTATCAAAGATAAAGTCATTCCTGGATGAAGAGGGCACACTATTGGAAATGAAGTTCTGCTTTCCTCTTCCAGGTTAAGTGTTGATAGCAAGTGCAGGTGTGTACCTCAAGCCATCTAATTACACATCTGGGGAAATCTTTCATTGGTTCCATGTGAAGTCACCACCCTAAATATGTAGATGCTGTGGTTGGAAGACTGAAAGGTGATGCGTCTTGACCCTCCCACATTCCCCAGCTTCTCTTGGGTACTTTCCTTACCAACACCATCACCTCCCCCAGAGGCAGCCTACTGCATTAGAAGGCAAGAATGGACAAAAGGGCTTCTCCCCTTTATTTATTAAATGAAACCATTATAAAACTTTTACTCATGGATTCCCACTTGACTCTTTGGATCAGTGAAACTGAGATGCCCGCAACAGCGAGAAGCAGTCGACTCCAGTGGACTAGTCTCTGTCCCTGGACCAGAGGCTGAAGCCTAGCACAATGGAGTGAGATGAAGAGTTCTGTGGTTATTTCAGTTTACCAATCCTAGTTCTGTCATCTCCCTAGCCTCCTTCAAATATCTCATCAGAACAAGCCCATGGTCTTTCCAAGATAGTTCTCCTCATGGCCAATTCCTTTCAGCTCTGTTAACCATTTTATATGGAATAAATTCAAAGGAAGTTCATTGTTCTCTGCTTTTCATTGTATTTAAAAACATTTAAACTATTTTTTCTTATGGTTTACTTATTTTGTAAAGTTATATTGTTATTATAGCTTAATAATAAATAAAATCGCAGGATACGTATAGTTAGTTTTGTATTTATATGTTTGCATGTGGTGATTATTTGAATGACAAATGCATGCATAGACTCACATCTCTGAACACCTGGTTCCCAGTTGTTGGCACTGTTTGGGGAGGTCTGGAAACTCTAAGGATGTGGGGCCCTGATGGAGCAAGTACATCCCCGGGGATGGGCTTTGAGAGTTCATAGCTTTGCCACACTTGCTGTTCTCTGTGTGTCCTCTTGATGTCTGGAATGTGATTCCTCTACTTGCTGCTTCTGCTACTTGCTGCCATGCCTTTTCTCCATCTGCGACTCTTATCCCTCTGCGATCATAAATTCAAATAAATGCTGTTGTTTTTGATCATGGTATTTTCTCACAGCAACATAAACGTAACCGATTCAGTGCACACACACACGCACGCACGCACACACACACATGCACACGTGCATGCTCTATTTACCACTGCATTAAGAGGCCCCATCAGATGACTGACTTGCGTTGTGTTGGGTCACATAAGGCTAGTCTGTGATGTTTACATAACAGTAGAATTTCTTCGCAATGAATTCCCCAGTGTCCCTGCCAGTCAGCAAATCACAACTGTATAGATATCCTCCATATGACAAATGCTGAGTAGTTATATCCCAAGATCTTCAATATATCAAAAAATACTTATTAGTTCCACCTATACCCCAAGGCCTTTCTGCTTCTCTCAAGGCTGCGTGTGCCCCTAACTGTTGAGCCATCTCTACAGCTCCTCAGCTGCTGTTCTCTTTCCTGCTGATTAGAAAATATTTTATTTTTTAATAAATATGTTAGCTATTTTCTGTATCTTGGTGCATTTTCTGTAGCGTTACTCTCTGATTCTTGACCCACAGGTCAAGACATGCAGCTCTGATCTGATCCTTACAGAAACTCTGGGCATGGGCTCACCCCTTCTCACAGGGAAGATATCTCCCACGAGCTTGTCAGTAAGGAGACCTAGGCAGAAGTGACTTGCGTGAGTGCTCCTGGTGAGCCATAAAGAGTCAACACTCATCTCAGCATTGGAGCTGTTAGTATGAAAACAGAACTATAGTCTAAATGCATGTGTGTTTATAGATAAGGAGTTATCATCAATGTACTTCTCCATAAACCTGAATCTGTGCTCATCCAATGGATCCATTAGAACTCAGGAGGTCTTGTTAGTGCTTTGTCCATGAGTTTGTTATACCATGACAGAGTCTCTAGAAACTTCTGTGCTATGCTCATTCCCATAGCTTTCTAAAGTGTTTATTTAATGTATTGTAAGAAATCTGAGAGAGATAAGTTCATTGTTGTATTGTATTATATACTATATTTTCCCCTAAGAAACTCAAAGGGTAAAGTTCCTTGAATGAAGACGCCAAGTGTGTAATTGTCACTTGGGATAGAAGGAGACCCTGCAGCACAATGTAATTTCCTGAACATGGTGATGACCACATTCACCTAACAATGCCGCATGGATGTACTTAGGTCCTATTTTAAGTAATAGGCAGTGTGCCATGAGCAGGCAGTGTTGAAGAACAGCGGGCTGCGTCCCCGGCACTCGGCCGCCCACATGGCTAGCTTATGCCCCGAAATAATTACACGGAAACTGTATTCTTTTTAACACTGCCTGGCCCATTAGTTCCAGCCTCTTGTTGGCTAGCTCTTACATATTGATCTAACCCATTTCTAATAATGTGGGTAGCCCACGAGGTGGCTTACCAGGAAAGATCTTAACCTGTGTCTGTCTGGAGTGGGAGAATCATGGCGACTGCCTGACTCGGCTTCTTTCTCTCAGCATTCTGTCTGTCTACTCCGCCTACCTAATTTTCTGTCCTATTTAAGGCCAAGCAGTTTCTTTATTAATTAACCAATGAAAGCAACACATAGAAAGAAGACCCACCTCCATCAAGGCAGAAAAAGCATGTGAACTGGAGAGTGGCTAGAGAGTCAAGACTGATAAGTATAGATCTCAGTGTCCAAAGTGTAGAATCTGTGCTATAGGGGCTGAGATCGTGGATTAGCAGAGAGCCCAGGGCTGCCTTCCCTTCAGAATCTGGGCCAAAGCATGTGCAGTGTGGCCCATGCTTGCCAGTTCTACAGATGTTTGCTGTGAGAGGAGATGAGCTTTTGAGCGATGTGTGGATGTCTTCTAGACACTGTTCTGTCTGGAAAAGGGGCAGTGTAGCAAGAACGAGGATTGTGGGGTCAGAAGACTTGGTTCCAATCTGGCTATCCTGGGCTAGAGGCTCAGAAGCAGACTTTCTGTGTTGTTTTGGGACACGATCTTGTTATGTATCACAGGCTTGCCTCAGCTTCCTGCCACTTAGGGTTATAAGCACCAGATACCACACCTGGCATCAGGTCAGAGCTGGGCATGCAGAGAATCTATAGCCATCAACCCCGTGGACAGGAGAGGTAGGAAGCAGGCTTGAAGCAGTTGAGGAAAAGAAACTGAAGTGGAGGATCAGAGGTCCAGGAAAGCCTTGACCCACTCCTTGGGGAACCCTGAAATATGGACATGTTGCAACTGTCCCTCGGAGACCCAAAATCTAAACCCTTATAGCTCTGTTGTCATCAGCCACTTGTCCGACAGTCCTGAGGGAGATGTGTGGTCTTCTTGCCATCTGTCGGCAGCCATTGGTGACCAAAGCAGCTCTCGCATCTGCTAGGGCCAGGCCCTCCTCACAGGTGGCCTGCTCAGCACATTTTCATACGCACCACACCCAGGTCCCCTTCAGCATCTGGGGAACCTTAGGCTTGTCTGTTACTTCACCTCCGTGGAGGTTCAACTTTCTCATCTGTAAAATAAGGTTATTTCAAAGGGTTTTGAAAATGATAGTACAGGCTTTAGTGCTGTGCCTGGCATAGGGAAAGCATATTGTAAATATTAATTATTCCCTTTAGGTAAGCCGTAACACCTGCAGTGGCTCACTTAGTGGAGAAAGGGGGCCAGGATCTTCAGACTCCGTGGGCTAGTTCTCACTCTAGGAGAAGGTCGTGACAGCCCTTTCCAGAAGACATCATCACTGAGATGCTTCATGTCCCCCGCTTGTCACTTGGTATTATGTGCTTTTTATTGCTCAAAGAATGTGCTAATGACCTCTGAGTAACAGGATAATAGCAGCCCCTAATAGGCTGAAATCACGGGCATGATTACAAAGAGATTTGTAAATTACATGATTATCTTCCTCCTGCTTGTGCGCTCCTTGTGCGATAGAATTTAAGACTGATAATTAAGGGACTTGGTCTTTAACCCTCCAGCGATCCATAAATGCTCATCTCTGCTGTTTCGTAAGAGCCTCAGTAGGCTTTTAGGGCCCACTGGAATATTCAGTTCTGATAGTTTTGAATTTTTCAAGTTTTCTTTGAAAACTACTGAATATATCAAAGTGAAGCCCTTTAAATTCCATTCATGGCTGAATCTGAAAGGGCTGTGCTCTCATCCGAGAAGTGGCAAATTAGCGATGCCAACGCGGCTTCCACTGAATTATCAACTGGAGAGGAATTCTGAAGAGAAGGGGGGGTGGGGTGGAAAGAGGAGACCCTGCCAGGAATAGGACTGGCTACTTCTGTTTGTTCACTGGAAAACAGGAATCTATTGGTACCTAGATGCCTGAGGCAGGATGCTGGTCCCGAGATGAATAAACCCGAATCTTTGATCTGAAGAGCTTATGGCCTATTGGGGGTGTGGAAAGGAGGAGGTGGAGGGTGAGGAGACACAAGTGTGCTCCAGAACCACATTACAGGTGGGGTGTAGTAGGGGCATAGGATGCCACCCAAGCAGGAGCCCTGAACTTGTGAGCCACGCGAGACGCCACAGGAGAAGCCCTTGGCCACCAGTTACAGAGGCTGCTAGGAACTTGACGGGAGTGAGTTTCAAATGCTCTCAGCGAGGAGACTGGTGCTGTTCTCAGAAATCCAGGGTTAAAAGCTTTGGGACTCCCGGGTGGAAATGGCAATCAGGTGTCCAGATTTGTGAGAGAATCATGGACCAGGACAGGAATGATAACTAAGGGTATGTTGATAAACTTGACACTCAGTATGAATTTATGAAGCAAGATAACTTGAGATCAAATGGATAATATAAATCTCAAAGGAAAATGTTCATAGTTTTCTCAGTTATTACATTGAATTTTATTCTGATAGAATGGCTAAAATATAACATAAAATTATGTGCTTAAAGCTTCATTTGCAGGAGTATATATGTCTGATTGCTTAATTTTTCTGTAAGAAAAACATCTTAAAAGTGTGAGGCTAACTAGTCTTAAAAACCATAAATACCACGTGCTTCTATTAAGGCTTCTATGAAAGAAAACTGTATAGTAAAGAGAGAAGGGCTAATCTGATCCAACTCCAGAACTAATCACGAACAGCCTGATGTGTGGTATTCTCGTCTTTTACGTGCAAACATAGCTATACATCTGTGCATTTTATATAAATGGGAGCATCCCATATCCATTGCCTTGTGCCCTGCATTCTTTTTAGACAGAATCTCTCTATTCTGTAGCTCTGGCTGAAATGGGACTCAGTGTAGACCAGGACTCAAATTTCAGAGATCAGTCTGCGTGCTGGGCCTGTAGTGGTGTGTGCTACACGCAGGACAGCACAGCAGTGTCTGTAGACCCCTTTCCTCAATGGCATGTTCCCCATACTCTTTACTCTCTGAACAGTTTGCTCCACTATAGAGATGAATTGTAATTCACATTAGACATTCCTCTCTTGATGCATGCTTGCTTTGCCATCTTCCAGGCTGCAAATTTCAAATTACAAAATGGGTCTGCAATTATACCTGCAGATACAGCTGGACACTTGTGTAGTGAGTGTCCTGGAAAGTACAGTGCTGGGTCGAAAGGGATCCATGGTTTAAATTTTGCTGCATTAAAACAAAATGTATTTGAAGAGACTGTACCAATTTACACCCTCCTGCAGGTTTCTTTTAAATTGAATTGTTGTTTCTTGCTGTCTGTCGCTCCCCAGAGCGTCCTGTCTCAGGCTGCTTGAGAAAGCCACACTGAAGACCCTTTACTGACTCACTTCCCTAACAAAGCCGGGTCCTGTGAGGGCAGAGCTCACGCCACTGCTGGCCTCACTTCCTGTGGCTGTCTTTGGCATCTGCGGATGTGGCACTGTGATCATTACACCAGTGTGACAGTCATCGGCACAAGATGGGCAGAGCAGAGGAAGAGGGCAGGCCCCACGGTTCCCCCTGTGAATATTTAAAAGCCATTTAAATAGGTTTCTTTTTATCCCCTCTTCCCATTGATGACAGCAGTGAAACCATTTGTCTCATTTTCAAATCAAAGCTTCCTAAAGTAGAAAAAGAAAAGATGTATCCAGGAGAACAAACAGACCTCACAGGGTGGAATGGGAGCCGAATCTACCTTCTGGGGAGGGAGGAAGTGCTTCAGATTGAGACTTTCCTGCACTGCATCCCATCCCTCTGGATGTGACTCTGGAGAGGGCATTCCGTGGTCATGCTGGGAGCTACCATCTCCTTTGTTTCAGGACAGAAGGATGTGGTTTGGACTCCTGCCTTAGCTGTTGGGCAAGCAGCTTTTCTTTGTTTTTGATGTCCCTATTGGGATAATAATACCATTACCCGGGTTGTTCTTAGGACCAGCAATAAAGCTTTCCTGTGTTGGTCTTTGGTAAATTGAGCACCAGCAATTCCTTTAGCCTACCGAGTAGCTGCCTTATCTGGATGTGGTGATTAGTGTTAATGGCCAAGTTCACAGAATCTAGACTGGGAGATGGAGATTATCTTGATTACATTAATTGAGCTGGGCAAACCTGCCTGCTCAGGGTAGCGCCATTTCCTGGCTGGGATCCTGGACAGTATAAACAGAGAAGGAATTGAAGAACAGTGTACGCTCATGTCTCTCTGTTTCCTGAATGCGACTGTAATGTGACCAGCTTCTTCACACTCAGCCACTGGGGCATCCACACTGTGGTGTCTGGACTACTGAAATATGAGCCAGAGCAAGCCCTTCTTCCGTTAAGTTCCTCTTTTTCACAATATTTTATAAGCATAGGTGGCCATTTCCACAGAGCAGTGCCTGGCGTGACCACACGGCCATAATGTGTTGGTAGGGTTTCTGGAATTGGATCTGCAACTCGGGGCTCTTATGTAAGACCAAGAAAACATCAGGAACTCACTTTTTTTTTCGGGGGGGGGGTTCAAGACAGAGTTTTTCTGTAGCATTGGAGCCTGTTCTGGAACTAGCTCTTGTAGACCAGGCTGGCCTTGAACTCACAGAGATCCGCCTGCCTCTGCCTCCCGAGTGCTGGGATTAAAGGCGTGTGCCACTACCCACCAGCGCCCAGGATCTCTATAACCACCACAGGGTAGGGTTCCTGAAACCACTAAAGACCTCTTTTGGGTATCCATTCCCCACCTACTTTAGCTCCATAGAGCTTGAACGAGCTACTTTTTTCTTTACAATTTTTTATTCCTAAAAGTAACACAATAATAAGAAAAAGATTCTTGATTGTGTACAGTTGCTGTAAGGGTTAGCAGCACATTTCATGCTCTCATAGACGTCACAGTTTCTGTACTCATCCCTGGCGTGTCTGTCCCTTCAATAGCAGTGCCATGGCCTGTTTGCCCATTGCTCTTTATCTAGCAGGACACCAGGCTCTTAGCGGATCCTAAGTAAATGTTTGGTATGATAAAGGTAAGCTGCACAGGGTGGTGTCTGGAACATAGCAAACCTCCCATAAATGTGAACTGCTCAGAAAGAACTATGTTTGAGGAAACAGTGCTTTAAGGAGTCATTATTTGTAGAGATATATTGCTTTATTTACTGTTCTCTAGTAAGTGTAACTGATATGTCACAGTGACTGAATATCAGAAGGATAATTATCCTTCCTTTCTGTGGGGAACTGAGGGAGTGTAAGCAGAGATTGTTCTTTGTTGATGGAAGTTTCTGTCTCGCTTGGTACAGCAGCCATTCAGTCCCAATGAAACAACCACAGGATTATAACAATTACAAACTGATTGGCCTGTTAGCTCAGGATTATTATTAACTAGCTCTTACAACTTAAATTAACCCATAATTCTTTTTTTCTTTTTTTAATATTTATTTATTTATTATATATATACAATATTCTGTCTGTGTGTATGCCTGCAGGACAGAAGAGGGCACCAGACCTCATTAAAGGTGGTTGTGAGCCACCATGTGGTTGCTGGGAATTGAACTCAGGACCTTTGGAAGAGCAGGCAGTGCTCTTAACCTCTGAGCCATCTCTCCAGCCCCATAACCTATAATTCTTATCTATGTTTGGCCTCATGGTTTGGTACCTTACTCATTGTAGCATTTTCACCTTGCTTCCTCTGCGTCTGACTGGTGACTACAGACTGAGCCTTTCCTCTTCCCCAAATTCTCCTAGTCTGGTTGCCCTGCCTTTACTTCCTGCCTGGCTACTGGCCAATCAGCATTTTATTAAACCAATACAAGTGACAAATCTTTACAGGGTACAAGAACATTATCCTATCCTACAGCAGTTCTTTTGTTTTCTGCCACCTTGTTTATCTGACCACGAAGACCCAAACAATCACACAAAATCTATATTAATTACAACACTGTTTGGCCAATAGCTCAGGCATATTCCTAGCTAGCTCTTGTATCACATTTCTGTTAATCTGTGTATCACCACAAGGCTGTGACTTACTGGTAAGTTCCTGGTGTCTTTCTCTTTCTGTAGCTACATAGTGTCTCCTGACTGCCTTCTTTCTTCCTGCAATCAGTTTAGTTTTCCCACATACCTATATTCTGCCCTGCCATAGGCCAAAGTAGCTTCTTTATTAATCAATAGTAATAAAACATATTCATAGCTTACAGAGGGGAATCCCACATCAAGGAAGCCTTGAAATGCATAAAGAGTAGATGAAGTCCTATTGCGACTCTAGGTACAGCCTGGCTTCCCAATACATCAGGGTATCTTCGCAGCCCCAGGGCTGTAATCCTTGCTTCCATTGTCCTACACTGTGACTCTGTGGAGGTCCACAGCCTCATCAGTGTCCATTCTGCTCTTCCCCAAAGTCCTTAAATCCAGCTTTATGAAACTTGGTCGGATCCCATCAGCTAGCACTTGCCAGCCCCTTCTCTTTACCTCTCTAGGGAGGCTTTCTTTCTCTATGGACCGGGACAGACTTTTAACTGTCATAGCTAACAATTGTATTTCATCTCTTACTGGTAGATAGTTAACCCATATAAACCCTGGGTCTGTATCACCACCTCCCCACACACACACACATCATCAAGTACACCAAATACATATGTATGGATGAGCAAATGCATCTTCTCCAGCTCCCCTGCTCTGAAACAGCTGAGAAACAGGATCCTGCCTGCCTCCTTCATTTAGGGCCAGACTGGTGCCTCTTGGGTCTATTAGAGCCAAATGAAAACAGGAGGACAAGACATATTTCAGTCTACGAAGATGAAGACAGAAAGATGTAGGCCCAGGGAATGGATGGGCTTAGAACTGAAATGCAGTAGCCATGGTTACACAAGGGTCTTATTAAAATGCTCATGGAAATTGAATAATTAGCTCTCTGGGCTGTGCTGTAATGTTGAGTGGCACAAAGAGAACAAGAATCTCAAGACAAGTGTTACGGGGATGTCATCAAAGGCCAAGGATAAATCGAGACTGTGGCCTTTCCAGTCATTTTCCCTCTGGGTACACACTGTAGAGGGCTGACGTCCTAAATTATCTATTTCTTGGTCACGTGGCTTTGTCTGCCGCCAGACTGCATGGATTGCTTGAAGCAGTGGCAATGAGTTCAACAGCTCTGACACTCTCTCCCGGGGACTGTGACGAAGATGCATGGCAGAGCAGCGAGGGAGTATTGAAGATCAGAGATCAGGAAGTTAAGAAAACTTGCCATGTGCCTAGATGAGATCACTCCCGTCCCAAAGGTACGGAGCCCTTGTCAGAGAGCAGCGCACACCAAGTCTCTCCGGACGCCGGCAAGGAGGAATTAAAGACTGTCAGATTTTGAAGCTCGGAGCAGGCGATGCAGTGTGAAGTCTAAGGACACGGGGAGCACTCTTCAGGCATCCGCGTGTGCGCTGCAGAATAACGGGTCTCTTGTGTTCGCTCTCCCTGACAGCTTTGCAAAGAACCGTATTTCCCTTATTGCAAAATGGGGAAAACACAGAATTCAGGATACTGTACGTTAACACGATTTTGAGCCAGGTAAATGGAAAACGTATTGACTTTAGATGTTAGAAATTCTAGGCCAGACTGTCTGGGCTTGAAAGAGGTGGTAGACGATGTAGAGACATAGAGATGCAGACCTGCTGCCAAGGACCATGTCTGGGTCCGTGGTCCTGCTGCAGCTGGGGTCTGTGATGATGCTCACGGCCCGTGTTAACACATGGGGTCATTGGACCCATATATGCTAAGTCAACCCCACCTTTCACTGGCCCTGGGAGAGCTGGTCCTGCCCCTCAGGGGAGAGCTGGGAAAGATGGCCCCACCTCTCACTACAACCATATACTTCACCTGGGTAACACACTAGAGTTGATTCTGTGGCCTGGACACAGGTGAGTCAACTCTGATGGCTAGAAAGGAGAGGCGCTAACCCTGCCCCCCCCCATCTGCCATGTGTTGCCATGAGTTAAAGCACTGACCCCAGGGTCATGAGAGTAGGAGAGCCAGCCCTGACCCTCACCAGCTGCAGCATACAAGAGAGCAGGCTCTACACCCCCATCTAGGCACCGCACTAGAGCTGCCCCTTGCTGCTGGAAGACAAGCTGCCCACAGCTCCGAGTAACTGGAAAGGCGGTATGACGTCTGCGGAGCTGCGTACACACACTGGAGACTTTCTGAGGGCCAAAGCTCGAGTCTTCATTTTATTTCTCTCTTTGTTGTCCTTCTGTTATTTATATTTTCCTTTTTCCTCTTTTATACCACCCAACACAAAGATTTCTATGCAAGGAAAGATTACCACATAACCACAAGTAGCATATTTTCCAAAAAACAAATTAAAATCTTTTCATAAGAAGGCATATTAAGATCGCAAGCTACATGTTTTCCTTAGAAGCCCACAAATAGTTAAACACCTTTCTTTGTATTAATTTTCCCACCATAACACCTTTACCCTAAAGCAAATGATTCTTTTATTACTGATTAGCAAAGTATTAAGCAAGCCAACCATATTCCAGCCGGTTCCTTGTGGCTGTTTGCGGTTTCAGTGTAGCGGATTGCTATTCTTAACTCCACCCTCCAGAGACTTTAAATGAGTGGTCAGCTAGCTGTCTGGTTTTCTTCCCCTACAATAGGGTGGCCGAATTTCCCTTTGCAACTTTGTTTCTTCAAGGTGCATACCAGGGCCTGCGCTGTGGGAACTCCTGCAGCCAATGGCCTTTGAGATGCAGGACCACTGTGGGCGTGGTCCTGGGTACTAAAAAACAGATGTAGAACTCTGCCTTCTCTCTCTCTTGGCTCCTGGGTTCAGTTCCTGTTCCCCACTCATGCAGAGGATTGTTGATCTGTGAGTCTACTCCTAAATAAAGAACCATTTGTTCTACTCCATTCTGAGCTAGTGTGGGACTACTTTATTGTAATCCACCCCCGCTTGTGATTAATTCTGTAAGTCACATAACCAATGAACTCAGGCCTAACCTTGGGTTTAGGGACATATTTGCTTTCTTTGGTCATCAGTCTGTCTTCCCACAGAATTCACAGGTTTATAGTGCATGAAACTTCCTTGTTATTATTTCCCATCCTCTGAAAATTTCATATCTAACAAAGGGGAAGGGAAATTTTAGCCTATATTTGGCTTTTTTGTATCTCTTATTGGAGCAATTGGCAGAATAACCTAAATCATGTCCCTAATCATCTTTATTTGCTGTCCTAAAATCTGTATCTTTTTAGGCTAACTCAGAAGATCCAATTAAATCATAGATCTAACTAATCATCATTGCTCTTATAAAAGTCATCTTCATTATGATCTGCAAGTAAACTGCCCAGAGAGGAGTGGAATTTTCCCAAGAAACAATCACACTATCCTAGATACAGTGGGATCCTTTCACACAGGAACCACGCCATGCCAAATACAGCAGGAACACGGCAGCAGCAAGCAGAAGGAAGCCCAGCAGAAGCAAGCGGCATTCTGGAGAAAGTCCTTCCAGGGCTTTGCCTCTCCTGGATGCACTCAGAGTGGCTCTGTTATCATCTGAGCTGTATTCCAAGCTATCCGCGGCTCCTCTGACACGGCCACTGGCAGACCCTGCTGTCAGGAACACAGGTGAACAGGCCCTGAGTGCATAAAAGCTGACCCTGTCCCCTACAACAGGAGAGAGAGAGAGAGAGAGAGAGAGAGAGAGAGAGAGAGAGCCCTGCCAGGCAAAGCAGTAGAGCTGGCCCTGGGAGTGTGAGTGCGGGTGAGCCAGATCTGAGGACCTGTGAGCAGAACTGGCCCTGCTCCTCGCTGTCTGCTGCACTGGGTGAGCTAGTCAAGGCCATGCTGTAGAGCTTGCCTGGGTAGTGACGATGAGGGGAAGCTGGCAGCTGACCAGCCCGACAACCACCCAGGCCCAGAACCAGGGCTGTGAGTAGGCCCAACCCAGTATCCACCTCGTCTAGGAACTGTTGGAAGTATATGAAGAGGACGAACCTCCAGATCCAAAACTCTTCAAGACAAAGGACAACAACAGGATATCCAAGAGGAGCCCCAGTGAGAGCCCCGTACCAGAGGCCTTTGCCAGACCACTGTTCTGTGGCAGTGAACACTGGAAAGTGAAGACAAGAGTACTAAAGGGTGAACTGTGTGACTCAATGGGTTACACTACAGCTTCCATGATGAGATTCCCCTCTCCCCTGCCTTTTTGTTGTTTTGTTTTGGTTTGGTTTAAGGAGGTTTGCAAGGGCAGAGGGTGGATGTGAGGGACAGGAAATAGGGTTGGAATGCATGATGTGAAGTCCACAAAGAATCTATCAAAGTTAAAAATGAAGTCACAAGATGTCTCAGCAGGTAAAGTCACTTGATGCTCGATGCCAGCCTTATGACTTGTTTGATCTTCAGGACAGAAACGATTCCTGCAATTTGTCTTCTGACAGCCACAGGTATGGTGTGACATGTGGACCCACACACCCAAACACACTATAAATAGATAAAAGCAATTAAAGAGTTTAAAAGCCAGTTGTTTCAAGGGAGTTGTTTCTGTTTTTCTTTCCTTCAAAGCATTCTTGCAAATAGCATTGTGGACAGATTATTGTCGACTGAATACACTTAGGAATAGGAGCAATGTTGGACCCAGGATTTCGAAAAGGAAAGGTGATATTAAAATCTATAATAATTGACTGTAGATGCATTGTAGTCCCAGTTAGAGCACTGGAATGGACAACTAGAATTAGACATCTCAAAATATTTTAAGAACTATGAAATAGCATATAATCACTAGTATTAGGATAAGTGGAGGCTGGCCTCAAACTCAGAGATTCACGTGTCTCTGCCTCCCAACTGCTGGCATTAAAGGCGTGCGCTACCACTGCCCAGCTAGATAGATCTTTATTACATTAAACGTTTATCTATACTTAGCATAGTATTTAGGAGAAACAATTATTAAACATTTAATTACAAGTTACAAGTTTTCTTCGAAATTCTCACCTTGCTTTCTCTTCTTTCATCTTTCTCAATAAGAAGGGCGATCAGAATAAATCTGATCACTTCCAAAGTCGTAACCGCCATTCCTTTCTGTTAGAGTTTGGAAATTGAATGTTCCCTAAGGATCCACAGCTTGATCCCCAACCCAATTTCAGGATTAGTGGGAAGGAAACAGGCCACCGAGGATGTGCCCTTTAAAGGGTAATGGGGCTCTAGCCCCGTCTCTGTCTCTTCTTCCCAGTGTCACTCCGTGCTGTGTTCCTGTCATGAGGGGTTGCCTAGACACGGGCCTAAAGGGACTGGGCCCTCCGGCCAGTGGCTGCACTCTCTGAAGTTGTAAGCCAAGGTAAATGTTCTCTTTTGTAAAGATGACTATTCCAGGTACAGGCTCAAAGGAACAGGAAGCCAGCATCCTTTTAAAATATACTTCTACTGCGGTGGCCCAGGCAGCAGGGGCGCCATAAATACGAGGCCCGACTGTGCTACTGAGACCGTCTCAGCCATTCGAACAAAGAGAGAAGGAAAGAGAATCTATTTCTGACAAGGAAGTCCAGTACTGTAATAACTGCAACGAGACTGTGGTTTAAGCTACACAAACCGGTGGGGGAGGAGCTCACGCAGCCCCAGCCCTCCCTGGGCGACTCTGGTTATTGACAGTTCTGGGCTGCCCTTGTCACTTTTCTCAACGGTGCAATCACCGGTAAGTGCCATGCTTTGATAAAATCTTTCCACCCGTACTCAGGGAAGCTGCCCTCGTCAGGCTTAGTGGGTCATACACACCATAAAGTAGGAGACTTGTGAGGGGGGGGGGGCTTCCGCAGAAGAGGGAAAGGGGGTGTGCGAAATAAGCTAATAGTAATTGTGTATATAAATGAGACTGTCAAATGATCATAATAAATCAAGAGAAACATGGGCCGTATTTGCGTCACTACTTTTAACTGTTTTCAGAAACAAAGGCTGACTGGCCTCCCATTGACGTTGCAATGTATTGAGATGTATCGGTGTTAGCCATATTAGTGTGTCGGGGACATTGATTAGTTAAGAAGAAAAGGAAAAGAGCCCACGGACCAGATGAGGGGATAACAAATGAACTGTCGATGCTCTGCAAATCCACTGTGGAAATTAAAATAACCTCAGAGGCAGCAAGAAGAGGACACAATCACCAACAGGGAACCACCTTGAAATCACTTTACAGGGAAAAACCCCAGTGAAGTATGACTGATCGCAGACAGATGACAGCCAAGGGAGGCAGGGAGACTGGTGTGACAGAACATAACAGTTTGCCTGAATAAATAATAAAACAGAAATAAAAAAATCTAAGAGGTAGAATAAAAGAAAAATTTCCTGAAATGTATAAAACATGTTTTACAAAAAAATGAATAATATTGTCATGTTACATCTTGTGTTTTTATTTTATTTAGCTATTTATTTCTTTGTTTATTTACTTATTTTTGTTGCTTTTTTTTGACACAGGGTTGAACTATGTAGCCTTGGCTGTCCTCGAACTTACTCTGTAGACAAGCTAGCCTCTAACTCAGATACCCCCCTGCCTCTGCCTCCCAAGTGCTGGGATTAAAGGCATGCACCACCACTGCTTGGTACATTTTGTAATTTTAATTACCCTCTGTCAATCAACATAATTTTGCTCTGAACTTTACAAACTAGTTAAAAATTTAAAAGCTATTTTGAAAATAAGATAACCCCACAAGTTTAGCACCCATCTGAGCCTTGGATACCAACATGATGCCAGGACAGGACGCGCCATGCTGACCTCAAATGACAAGTTACTGTGGAAACAGCAAACCCACTGGAAACATTGCATAGCATTACCTTCAGGTCAATTTTCAAGGGTGCTTATGAAACACGAAACAATTTTATCTTTACACTTGGGATACTCTCAAGACATCTCACTACGTGTATCCAAGTCTGTCAGAAAAAAAAATCCCCAGATCTTGGGACTGAGGAGCTGGCTCAGGGGGCAAGGGCTTGTTGCACAAGCATAATGATTCAAGCTTTGATCCCCGAGACCAATTTGTAAAAGCCAGATATGGTGTGGCATGGGGCATGTGTCTGTAGCCCCCATACAGAGGAATGGAGAGATCCTGGGTCTGACTGGCAGCCACTCTAGCAAAAATGTTCCAGGCTCAGGGGAGACTCCGTCTCAAAAACAAAAAAAAAAAACAAAACAAAAAACAATTGAAGAAGACACTTGATATTGACTTTTGGCCTCCATAAGCATACAGATGATTGTGCATACTCCAGACACACGTACCATAGATGCAGACACACACACAGACACACTCATGTGCCCAGGTACACACACATACACACAAATTGAGCCATTTCTGTCCCCAAGCATTTCAGATAAGTTATATTTAACCTACATAACAAAATCTAACGAACGAGAAGCCAAGAAGAGTGTAAGTTTTATTTACTTTCTGGAGAAAGTGGTCCTGGTAGTGCATGCCTCTAATCCTAGCTCTCAAGTCAGAAGCTCTCAAGTTTGCGGGCCGCCTGAGTTACAGAGCAAGACCATTTCTGAAACCAAATCTCTTGAGGAGTAGTTTTGAGACTGTCTTTAATGCTGAGATTGACCTGGAAATATGCCACTTTCCCCAGTCCTTTCTCTTTGTGGGGACACAAGTTCTGGAAAAGATTTACTCAGGGCACAGACCCGTGAGCACACCCACGAGACTATTTCTGAGAGCTGTAAATCTTCCTCTTTCTGGAATTCTCCAGAAAGTCTCTTCTAGTAACGTGGATACACCAACAAGGGCGCTTTCAGCCCCAGGTACTACTTAGAATTGGTCTTATAACAGGAAGGTTGATTATTTCACAAAATGAGATCCGGAGTTGGAGTGCTGGAGAGTCGGCCTATTGACAACTCTCCGTGTCTCCCCACACAGCACCTTCCGTGTGTGTGCACTGTCCAGGTCTGTTCCTCTTGGCTACAATGCGGCTGGTACAGCATCAGGCTTTACAGTGTCTTCTGACCACACGGAAGACAGAGGACAACACACCACTTTCTTCTGACTCATTTGAGGGTGAAGAAGAAGCTGCTAGAACCTAACCGAAGACACTTTACCTGAACGTATCCCACAGACCTGACTCGCTGCAGGCTACCTGTTTTCAAAATGCGCACCTGGGGGAATGCTACCAACATTGTAGGTGTGAAAGTGACACTTTCAGGAGTAACTCTCAATGGTCTATAAAGTGTTTAGACAAATTTTCAACAGTCATGGTTGCTGTAGGCAGGAGCCGGTGATTAAAGAAACCTTAGTAGGCGTAACGTGAAGGAGAAGCAGTGTATTTGTCTGCAAGTGTCTGGCGATTTCTCATTACCATGGTGTTCTCGACATATATCCACACCTTCTTCTGCCAGGCGGTGAAGCTTAGTTCATTCTATTTTCTGATTTTGAGTTTGACTTAGAAAGTTCCCTTTAAAGACTAGACTATGGGGGCCACGCTTTACAGTGGCGAAGACTCGCAGATTCTGCCAATGATCAAGCAGTAACGAGTCAGTAACAATGTCAGCAGTAACGAGTCAGAGTGCCTGTCAGCCTGTGCCGAGATGAGGACGTCACCCCGGGAACGCTCCTCATGAGTCGGTGGCAGTCCTGAAAGAGTGTCAGACAAGCAGGCTGCAGACACCTTCGTAAAATATTTGATCTGTATTCTTTAAAAGTGCCAAGGTTGTGAAAAGGGAATGAGGATGGACTGGGAAGTTTGCATATTAATGGTGATTAAGGAAATGCAACATGGTACCCTGAGTTAGATCCCGGAAGGGAAAGAAAACATCAGTGGAGCACAGTGAAATGGGACCAAGGTCTATAGCTTCATTAGTATTGCTGTCGGTGTCCATTTCTCGGTCTGGCGAAATGTAATGTGATTGGGTAACATGCTGTCATCAGGGTAAATAGACAGTACGCAGAAGCTCTCTGTATTATCTTTGCTCTTCTTCCAGCAATGTCAGAGGGCGCTAAGATAAAAATCTTAAAACAATTTAGTTAAAGAAAAAGCTTGCTCTCTCCTCAAGACCAATTCATGTATCTCCCAAGCATTGTGGCTTTCACAACACAGTCTGTTGAGGATGACGGTTTCCTCTGTTCGTTACACACATGAACAGTGTCTGAATATGGTAGAACACACATGTAATCCCAACATCCTAGAGTGAGGCGGGAAGACTCTGAGCTCCAGGTCAGCCTGGACTGTTATAGTGAGATACTGTCTCAAAAACCATACAGCCAACCAACTAAACACAAGTATGACTGCCCCCTGAGGACCAGGCCTGAAGTGAGCCAGGGATCGCAGCACTGAAGTAGTCAAACACACCGTTTATCTCCAACTCTCACACTCATCCAAAATGAAAAACAACGGTGTTTTCTTTCATTGTCTTCTCTATTCAAGTTGATAATGCTTTGCATGAGATTCTGAACTTCAAAGATTTTGAAATGATTTACATTCCCTATGCAGACCTTCTTGTTTTAAAAACCTGCCACTACTTTGATTAAAAGCGGGGAGAGAGGCCACTCATTGTTAGAGTTTGTGGTGTGGAATTAGTCCATTCAGCTTTTAAAGAAAGGAAATAGCCGAGTTTGCCCTGGGCCAGAACAACATGGTTTTCTGCTTTTGTCCAAGACTGAGCATGGAGCCTTTCAGCTGATGAAGCTGCTACTTCTACCAACAATTTGAAAGCACGGTTGGGGTTCAGTGAAAAGCCTTACACTCTTTGACTAGCTACAATAGAAAAACTAATTGTAATATATATGAGAACGAGTTTTTAACAGGTGACTGTGGAATTTAATAAGAAGGGAATAGGAAAGATGCTACAACACTGGAATACAAAATAAAGACCAAACTGGGGCGTGTTTAATATCAGTGCAGAGTGTCATGCCTGTGTTTCCCACTTACCTCAGGTAGGCTGATTCTTTTCCTATTACCTCCTGAAAGAAAGAAAGATGACCTTAACCCAATGGACAGGATGTCAAGATGCTCATAGGGGGTTTTAGTAGGCGGCTGAGTGAATTTTAATTCAGCTTGCACTTAAAAGTGTTACATCAATTCTTGAAAACAATGCCCACAATAGCACAAAACCTTTTTAGGCTTCATTTTTGGTTATTTTAGAAAACTGTGAGTCATGCGTACCTACAGCAACAGTAATAAAAATCAGGAAGTAAGATTATGGGAGATGTATTGGTTACGAAAATGTAATTGTGGGGCTGGCAAGATGGCTCACTGGGCAAAGGTACTTGGGAAAGCATGCTAACCGAAATATGGTCCCTGGACCCCACAAAAGGTGGGAGGAGACCACGGACCCCACAGAGCTGTCCTCTCCTGCCACACTCGTCCCATGGCATCAATGTCCCCCACGCGTGAATGCACACACAATAATAGTAAAAAAAAAATTGAAAAATCTTGATTGTTACCTAGATTTAGTCTTTGAAATTGGGAAAATAGTTTCTAGGGATAAATGGTTCCTGGAGCTCAATGAGAAGGAAAGCTGGCTTCAGTTGGTCTCAGCTGAGCGTTCCTTCTGTGAAGGGTGAATTTTATGTAGACTTTGATTTTCTTCATTGTCGCTGTCATCTACTTTCTAGTAAGCCGAGAAGGGCCAAAGGAAAACAGCTGAAGCTTAAAAGGATAAGATCATGTCCTCTGTAGGAAGATGTATGCTCACAGAAGAACGATGACATTCTGAAGAATGACAGCGACAATGAAGAAAATCAAAGTCTACATAAAATTCACCCTTCACAGAAGGAACGCTCAGCTGAGAAGACTCTACACCCCACACCCCACACCCCACACCCCACTGAGTTCCTGTCTCTTCCCCTTTATATTCTTCTCTCTGCCCAGCCGTATTTCTCCTGTCTCCACCTCCCTATGCTGGGATTTGAAGGTGTGTGACCCCAAGTGCTGGGATCACCTTTGTGTGAGCCCCAACCACCAATGTGCAGAGAACCGGAGAACCACATGCAGAAGGACTAAGCAAGAGCACACTAATCAAATAAACCCTTTCCTCTCTTCAAGCTGTTTTTGGTCAGTATTTCCTCCCAGCAACACAGAGCCTGAACCAAGACACATGCCGTCTTTAGTGTACACATCCTTCCCAGTTCTGAGCTTCCTACTCTATTATAGTAATTTCACATGTGTCTGTGGCAGATTTACTGTATTTCATTAATATTAGCTTTCCGTTTTTCAGCTGGCTTTGCTACTTTTGAACTTTTGTATTTTCATATAAAGTTTAAATGAGTTTAAATTGTTAAAAAACATTCGGCTTGGATTTTTATTGGAATTCTATAATTTGCACATTCTTTCAATGTTAACTATTAAGTCTTTATATTCAAGTATATTTAAGCACTCTATTTATACATTTATGTTTTAGAGTTTTTATTTTCTTTCCTAGAGTTTTACAGTTTTCTCCATTATAGCATGAATTCTAACTGTCTGAATAAGAAAAACTTGGAGTCAGCTATCAGGGGGTGAAAGCTGAAGGGTCAGAGAAGCAGAGCGGTCAGTCATGCATGAGTCCTTAACTCTACCAGTGCTCAGACCAAAGGGGCAGTCCTGTCCTCAGGCTGCCTCCTCAGACTACGCTGAGCTCCTGTCTCCTCCCGCCTTATATTCCTCTCTCCACCCAGCCGTCTCACTCCTGTCTCCACCTCCCAAGGGCTGGAATCGCCTTTGTGTGAGATCTGTTTCTCTTTTAGACTGGATCAATTTCATGTAGCCCAGGGTGGCCTTGAATTAACAAAGATTCAGCTGTTGTCTGAGTCCTGAAATTAAAGGTGCATGCCACCACTGCCTAGCCTCTAGTGGCTAGCTCTGCACTCTGATCTTCAGGCAAGCTTTATTTGTTAAAACACAAACAGAATATTGCTACATTCCATAACGTTTGTGTATAGTTTTGATAAGTGAAATATCAGATATTTAAGAGTTTTGTTGCTCGTTGAGTGACATATTATTTTTAATAGTTTTTTTTTTTAAAGAAATAGTTCTTGTCATTATGAGAAGCAACATTGATTTTTTTTCTCATGCCTTTTGTATTATTTTGCTATACTCATTACCTCAGATAGTCTCTTTTACTGTCTGTTAATATTTGCTGGATGGGTGATCATACTATTTCCAGATAATAACATTTTTATTGCTTCCCAGGCTCTCACTTGTTCCAAACAGCAGAATTTCGTCTTGTTTTATAACCACTGAATAATATTCATATGTATATGTGTAAGTATTGTCAGACCTTTTGTATCTCAAAATAGAGCGTTTTAAAATTGAACCTAGAAGGCTACACAAAGTCACTTTTCCAAGTCTATCCTATGAAATCTTTTTTTTCCCCCAAGACAAACTGTATCCAGCTTTATTAAAGACACTTTCCATAAACCATCATGGTTTTCCAGGCAGGACACGGACAGACAATCATCAACAGTACACGAGAACTTCCAAACTCACTTCTTGTATGGGCTACCAAAACCAGACAGCCACTATAAAACCCGACAAGTCTCCATTGGATGCTCTGCAAAGGGGGAGGAGTTTAGAGTGAGGGCTGACATTTCACACTGAGGATGTTGTTTCCCAACTTTTCACAAGCCGACCCTGACTTTCAGCAAATGAAATGAAAATGGCAGAATTATCAATCTGCAGATCCACAATCTTCTATAAAAGGAACCGTTGTTCTTTTGAGGACACTCAGTGATATCACTGCAAAGTCTGGATTGCCCAACAGACTGGCAAAACCAATTTTGGGGGTCAGGTTCCAGCAGGTCTCTGGTCCTAAGGGAGTTAAGTCTATGTTGATGGTACAGGGGGAGGAGGATATAAAAATGAACTGAGTTTTCCCACATAAGGCATGTTGTGCCATGGTGGGCACACATGTCAACATGTCCCCAGGACGTCTCTCCTGGGAGCCAAGAGGAGTCTTTCAAAATTATCAGGGAAAGATGTTTTCTATCATGAACCATCATTCATCCAGCTTGGAAGACACTGCTAGTGACACATGTTCCTTCCCCCCCAAAACAACGAAGTGTTCTGTGTGCTAACAACATAGCTTTAAAAAAAAGTAAAACAAAATTCTGCATGTTTATAAATCTTGATAAAAAATAGTATTTCAAACTGTACAGTCACCAGAAGTACACAGTTATCAAAAACATACACATTTCACCTGGCATCTCCAGCACCTTCAGCTTTTTGTACCTGCTCTGTTTTGGCGTCTCCATTCTCTACAGGATTATTGGCATCCTTACCAGCGACGGCCTTCCCCTTCTTCAGCCTTGGGTACCTTCTCTCCCTTCTTTGCAGGGGCCATTTTAGGATTGGGCTCTGGCTTTTCAGATCTTCTCTGTGGCTTGTCCTTCACCTTGGCTTTATCTCCTTTGGTAGTCCCTTCAGCCTTTATGGGGATGCAGCGGGTGCGCTGCTTGCTTGGGTCCGGCCGGGAGTCGTTCTTGCTGCTTCTTCCCCTATGAAATCTTAAGTAAACTCTACACCGAAGTTTTATTTATTTATTTATTTATTTATTTATTTATTTATTTATTTATTTATTTTTAGTTTTTCGAGACAGGGTTTCTCTGTAGCTTTGCAGCCTGTCCTGGAACTAGCTCTGTAGACCAGGCTGGTCTCGAACTCACAGAGATCCGCCTGTCTCTGCCTCCCGAGTGCTGGGATTAAAGGCGTGCGCCACCATCACCCGGCTACACCAAAGTTTTATGGGATATTAGTTTAAGACGTGTTACATTTGCTTATGTTGTAGAACATTTGTTTAAGTATGCAAAGATGTGTTGCATTCTTCTATGTTGCATTCCTTTAACTCTGTGAAGCTGTTACTCTGCCTGTCTAAAACACCTGATTGGTCTAATAAAGAACTGAACAGCGAGCCAATAGGGAGGCAGGAGAGAGAAATAGGTGGGGCTAGTGGACAGAGAGAGTAAATAGGAGGAGAAACCTAGGAAAGGATGGAGAAGTGAGAAAAGGTGGTGAGGAGGATGCCCAGGGGCCAGCCACCCACCCACACAACCAGCCGTGGAGTAAGAAGGAAAGAAAGACATAAAGGACAAAGAATGGTAAAAAGCCTAGAGGCAAAATGTAGTGAAAGAGAAACAGGATAATTTAGGCTAGAAACAAGCCAAGCTGAGGTCAGGCATTCATCAGTAAGAAAAAGTCTCTATATATTTATTTGGGAGCTGGTGATGGACCCCCAAAGAGAAAGAGAAAAAAAAACCAACTACATCAAAGAGGTACAAGAGTTTGGCACGTTTCCTGCAAGGCACTGTCGACACATTGCATAATCAATGTGCACCTGGTAGCGTCACCCTAGCCAGAGTCCCTGGAGGCTTTGGATACTCACCACAGACGAGTTCAAAGCCATCTGCTGTGTGATGCTGTCCTCACCCTCTCATCTCAGTTCTTCCAAAGAGCCAACATTAATGGGAGAAACAACAAAAAACTTTTGATAATTTAGGGAGCCAGATAATTTCACTCTATGTTTTTGGGGTTACTAAATTATTTTTAAATGACATAAAAAATCAGTTTGTAAATCAGTGTTAATCACATTGCCCATTACTCCTCTCTCCTCTCCAGCACGTCTCTATTTGGTTAGATTCTATCACAGCCCTTGAGCCAGACACCATCAGGGTAGCCTTAGCTCCTAGTTAACACAGGAAAGAACTAAAGGACTACCCCAGAAAGTAATAACTTTCCATGACCACAAACATATTTTGAGTTCCTGAGCTCTTACAGCAACCTTCCATCAGTAGGAAGGGGAACCCAGCTCATTGGCTCATGTATTGACCAAGCCCAAGGTCTATGAGGCAGATGGGAAAATCTTGGATCAAAGATTAGGGCTTCAGAATGACTTCTCAGTTACAAGCTGAGTCACCATCACAGTGCACCCTGAGAACGGTCAGTGAACTGGACTGGCTGTTGTCCCACTGTGTAGGAAGAAAGCAGGGTCCAGCAACGACATCTTACTTCCTTTCTGCCCTTAGAACCCAGTCCAGTGTCCCTTTGTGGGAGCTATCACTGGTCCTACCAGCTGTGAGGGTGGGAGGAAACACAGTTAGGGTTTTACTAATCACCAGGCCCCACTGGAGAAGGGTCAAGCTGTGGTAGAATTGGACAAAGAGGCAGCGAATCTGTCACCAACTGAGTTACAGAAAGTAGATGGCTTCACGTCCTCGTGCTATCTTTGGACTTGGTTTTTCTCTTTAGCTTTAAATAGCCGTACTGAAGGTGAATGGCCCTGGGGGAACTATGAAATGGCCTGCCTTGGGGTTTCTCATTGTTTTAGTTCTAACAATATTTGAATCTGGCAAGTTCTGAGTTCTCCTTCGGGAGACTGAAGCAAGAATGGATTGGAAAATATCCTGTTCCTTGACAGAAGGGAAGTGACAGTATTTCACTGTCTTGGCTTATGACATCTAAAGAGAAATTTCCTGAATTTCACAGAATTAATGGTGAAATCAGAATGCTGTTTTGCACAATTAGTTGTGGGATATAATAAAGTGAACATGAGGTATTAAGTGAGCATTATGTTCCCTTAATAGGGTTGGCATTGCTCAAAAAATTGAAGTGAGCAGTGATTCCTTTAGTGGCCCCAACTCTCCATCCCAGAATCCCAAGCCGACAGCAACTGGCTGACTTCTTCTATGTAGAAGGAGCTGCGGGCAGCTTCCCGCCACCCGGCTCCCGGCCACAGGCTAGCTTTACCCAAAATAATTACACGGAAACTGTATTCATTTAAACATTGCCTGGCTTATTAGTTTCAGCCTCTTATTGGCTAATTCTCACATCTTTCTTTAATCCATATTTTGTAATCTGTGTAACACCACGAGGTGGTGGCTTACCAGGAAAGATCTTAACCTGTGTCCATCTCGGAGAGGAGAGCTATGGTGACTGGTGACTGCCTTACTGCCTTCTTCCTCCCAGCATTCTGTTCTGTCTTCCCCACCTACCTATGTTCTGACCTATCAGGTCAAGCAGTTTTCTTTATTAATTAACCAATGAAAGCAACAGATAGATAGAAGACCCACCTACATCACTTCTGTGAGTAATTGAGTGAAATTTATTGGGTATTTTTCTTTTCATATTTCTTATATACAAATTCACATATTTGTCAGTAAAAACCAATGACCTGAGTTTTATCCTTGGTGCCCACATAAGAAATCTGGGTGTGATCCCTGGTATGGCCCCTACAGTTGGAGAGAGAGAGAGAGAGCCCTGCACCTTGCCTGGGAAAGACGGTGGAGTTGGTGGTGTGAGTGTGGATGAGCAGGACATGAGGGCCTGAGAGCAGGAGAACTGGCCCTGCTCCTTGCTGCAGGCTGCATTGAGTGAACTGGCCATGGCAGTACTGGAAAGCTTGCTTGGGTAGTGACGATGAGAAAAAGCCAATGGGTTGACCAACCTAGCAACCACCCAGGCCCAGACCCAGGGCTATGAGTTCATCCATCACAACGTCCACCTCATCTATGAACTGTTGGAGCCTGTGAAGGGGGTGAACCTACAGATCCAAAGCTGCAGGATCTCACAGGACAACAGCAGGCTATCCAAGAGGAGCCCCAGTGAGGGGGGCTACACCTCCATTATCGATGGTGTAGCACAAACCAGAGGCCTTGAGCCAGACCAATGACTCATAGCAATGGAGATCTGCAAGCGAAGATGAAGGGACTAAAGGGTTAACTGTATGACTTAACGAGCCACACTACAGTGTCCACGACAAGATTCTTCTTCTTTGTTTTTGTTTGTTTTCTCTTGTTTTGTTCGCTTTGTATGGCTTTTGGTTTTTTCTTTTAAATTATGTTTTGTTTTGGGGGGAGATTGTAAGGGTGGAGGGTGGATGTGGGGGATAGGGAGATGGGTGGAATCAAGATACATGGTATGAAATCCATAGGGAATCAATAAAATTAAAAACAAAGAACTCTGGGTGTGGCGGCACTTGCTTGCAATTCCAGCTCGGCTGGCCCTCAGAGCTTAATTGGTGAGCTTCAGGCCAAAGAGAGCCTGTCTTAAAGCTGAGTGCTGTGCTGTAGGCCGATGCCTGAGGTTCTTCCAGCCCTGACACACAGATGTGTGTGGACCTGCACACGCATGTACCTCCCTTGAACATATAACATGTGCACATGTTAAAAAGTAAAAGAAAAACATCTAGCTGCTCAGATAGAAAAGGGTGTCAGCCCATATGAAAACTCAGAAACTGGAGGGGTGAGTAAACATGTCCAACTTGGGGCATGTTCCTGGTTAATATTCTCTTTCCATAGCCTTCCAAACAACGTTCTTCTTTGTTCAATATCCTGTCCGTGTAGGACCAGGCAGAATAATCCATCTGAAAGTTCTCACATGCTTCCTGAAATGATGTTTGTAATTGCAAAACGCAGCCTGCTGGCAAAAGACCTGACTGAAAAGATTATCTTGCTTGCCTACATAGTTAATCTAAAACATGTTGCTTGGGTATGAATGTACGTGGGTTTTTGGGATATTTTTTTTCATCTATAATATGTAAAGTGTTTAATCATGTAAGGGACATAGAAAACATGCTTTTTTTTACTTGAATTCATTGTAATCAGTCACTTGAAAAACAGAATGTAACCACATTGTAATTAGTATATTGCATGAAAAACATGGTTGAGGTATATGAGCTATAGAAAAAAGTATACAGTAGAAAGAATACAGAGGAATAGAGAAGGAAGTCATCAAGAGAGTGTGTGACTGTCTTTTTCCTTAACCCCCTCAGATAAAAAAGTCTAGTATGGACTTCCTTTTGAGCCCTGTGCTGTTGGGGGCTGGTTCCCCCAGGCAGCAATAGGCCATGCAGGTTGTCAGTCACAAGGCTCCTTCCCACAGGGTGAGGAGCACAGTGTCCTCACCTGTACAGTACTATGTCCAAGCAGTCCCAGGTCCCAGTGAGAAGCCCTTCACAGAGTGGCAGGAATTCTCAGGAGTCAGTGGCTTGCAAGGTCTGGTGAGAGTTTCTTGAACCTCCCTGGCCTCAGGGAGCCCAAAGGGGCACTGCTGAACCTCCCTGCCCCCAATAGTGTCAGGTGATTTTAAAGGAGAAAGAAGAGGAGCTGGGGTTCTCGCTTTCTTCCCATGAATCCTCTAGGTTGCTGATGTAAATTTGCCACCTTTAATCTTTAAGCTATTCTATGTTTTTCTGTTTTATTATTTTCACACATGTCTTTGTATTCTTTACTAATATTTCTAAATTTCCACATCCCTACTCTGTCAAGTAGTATTTTTGACAGTTCTCAACAAAACTCCAGAGTGTATAAACTCCTGACCCCATTTTTAAGATCTTCATCACTGTCACCAAATAGTTCCAAAGACCTAGCCTTCTCCGTGGAATGCAGTCTGTTCTCTAGGGAAGTACAATGCCCGTGAGGGACTGCATGAGTTCTGTGGACTTTCAGGTGAGGATCACATGCTGGCTAGAATCTATGAGACATTTACTGTGAGTAATGGCAGCTAAGGCAAGAGATTGGATATGTTTGAAGGGGCCACTCAGGTGGGCGCTCTGCAGATGTGAGCTTTCCGTCTCCAGCTTGACACACTTTGTGATCAGTTCTGACAGGAAGACAGAGCTTCTGACCTTTGCCTCAATTCCTGTCATACTAAGTCTGAAGAAAATGATGACACATTTAATAACTCAGTTCATTTACCTTGGAAAGCACAAATGTCCATAATTAGTTCCCAATTATTCAACATGTGGCTTCTTCTCCGTTTTCCCTGCTATTGTCTGAGTTTTGATAGCTTTATGCCATGCAGTCAAAATCAAACACTGTGTTAGTCACCTTGTCTGATGTTGTGCAAAGGCCCAAGAAAACAGTTGAAATGGTGGAATTATCTGCTCTGATTCATGGATTTGCATGTTTGTCTCCAGTCTTCGGCTATGGTGATTCTGAGCCTGTGGTGACGCAGAGCATCATGGTGGGGACAGCATCATGGTGGGGAGCCTTGATTGGGGCTACCAACCTCAAGGAGGATGGGAAGCAGAGTGAGAGGAGGTGACTGGGGGTCCAGGATCACCTCCAAAACATACTGTAAGTGACTTGCATTTTCCAGGTAAGCTCCACTTCCTGAAGTTTCCACTCTAGGTAGTGTTTCTAGCTAGAGACCAAGCATTCAAACAGAGCCTATGAGGGAACACTTCCTATTCAAGGTACAACACTATATCACTGCACTCAGAAAGGGTTTAAAGAAACTATAACCATGGGACAAAATACAGAGTGTGGGTTGCAACGCCTATGTTATAGGTGAACACCACCTCCTTTAGCCTTCCTGTTGATAGGTTGCAATGATAGTTTGCAGTAGGAGGTAAAAGGGGATTGGCTCTGCAAAGGCAATACACTATCTTCGAGTGGACGGGGCAGGGAATCAATGATAGAAAATTAGTAAGGGAAGCATCTGGTATAAGGAGGGATTCTGGATAAACTGACCTGAGGGGTTTCTTCCTGAAGACAGACCAGGGAGATCCTGGGGTATGAGAGAGGGTGAGGAAAATGTGACCACACATCAAGAACAGCTAGACATCAATGGCACAGGGTTCTTTGGTATAACGAGGTTTTATAGGGAAGTGCACAGATTGGCTCAGGAGAAGGTTTGGTAGGATAGCAACATGTTGGAATAGAGTTTTGTTGTCCATCCCCCAGGGTCCCATCAATATGTCGAAATCCTAACCCACAATGTTTTGATATGTAGGCTTATTTGAAATTTGAATATTCTCAACCACCATCAAATCAAAATAGTCCTTCCAGTATGGCTGGTGTCCTTACGGAAGAGCACTTTCTGGGCTGGTGCGATGCCTTCCCAGGATCCCGAGCCTCTACAGGTGCCTGGGATCTTTCAGGGAGGAATCTTAGGCCCCAGTACTTGCTGTCAGTTTCATAGATTCTTGCTGATTGCATTGAACTCACTCAGTGTTTGTTGTAGTAGGAGCGGCTGGGCTGCGTGCGTCCCTGGCACCCGGCCTCCCACATGGCTAGCTTATGCCCCAAAATAATTACACGGAAACTGTATTCTTTTAAACACTGCCTGGCCCATTAGTTTTAGCCTCTTAACCCATTTCTAATAATCTATGCAGCACCACGAGGTGCGCTTACCAGGAAAGATCTTAACCTGCGTCTGGCTGGAGTGGGAGAATCATGGCGACTCACTGACTCAGCTTCTTTCTCCCAGAATTTGTTCTGTTTTCTCCGCCTACCTAAGGGTTGGCCTATCAAATGGGCCTAGGCAGTTTCTTTATTAATAAGAAATCACTCCCATATCAAGTGTTTACATTTCTTTACAGCATTTATAATCTGTATATATAATTTATAATAATATTTGTTGATTATTCTTACTGTCATCCCATTTCCTATGCCAGGTTTCAGCTCTATGATATAATTATAATTATTATCTTAAAATCTTTACTGCTGTCTCTCAGTATCTGGACAAAGTAGTTTCCCCTTCCCCGCAAGGCAATGCACCACTGGCTGGTCTTTACATGGCTCATTACAATTCACTCTCTTTGTCTCTTGTCTTCACTTATGCCTTCCTGTGATGTCCTCAGTTTGATCCCTTAAAAAATTATTTATTTTTATTTATGTGTATATAGGTGGTGGTTTGAGTAAGAATGATCCCCATATGCTCCTATATTTGAATGCTTACTTCAGGGAGTAGCACTATTTGAAAGGATTAGAAGGTTAGGAGGTGTGGCCTTGTTGGAGGAAGTGTGTCACCGGACATGGGCCTTTGAAGTTTCAAAAGCTTTACCAGGCCCCAGGCTGTCCTCCCTGCAGCCTAAAGATCAGGTTGTAGAACTCTCATCCACTTCTCTAGCACCATGTCTGCCTGTGTTCTGTCCTGCTCCCTGCCATGATGATACTGGTCTAAGCCTCTGGAGCTGGTCCTACATTTAGTCCCCAGTTAAATGCTTTCTTTTTATGAGCTGCCTTGGTCATAGTGTCTCTTCTCCACAACAGAACAGTAACTAAGACAGAATGTCTTACTAAAACTGCTTGTCTGGATGCACACCCCATTGTACACAGTCTGTGGAAACCTAAAAGAGGACATTAGCTCTTTAGAATGAGAGTTACAGATGGCTGTGAGCCACCATGTGGGTGCTGGGACTGAACAAAGGTCCTCTTCTAGAACAAACGCTCTCAACTGTTAAGCCATCTCTCCAGTCCCACGAGCCTATGTTTTGAACTGAGTTGGCTCTTATGACTCAAATTTTGGACCACTTTATCCAGGAAGCATTCCTTAACTTTTCATGGAAGAGTTGTGAATCCTTCCCCTGGATTTCCAGAGTGTCTTATACTAAATTCTTGGAAGTTGTCATCCACATGACTCATTCTGAGTCCCAGGCAGAACAGCACAAGTGACTCATTCCTCCCTGTTTGAGTCCAGCAAGGTGAAGCGAATGGGCACTCTTACTGACAGGGGGAGTGAGTTCTGGGTAGTAAGACTTCCAGTGCCGTAGGAATCCGAATTGTTCCTGAAGATGTGCTGGGTAGCTGATATCCTTAACCCTGAATGTTCTGTGGTGTCAGTCTTTGAATGGTGTTGGGATCCATCACCTGCTGTGTGCACAAGTGGAGGGTTCCTGTCCTTAGTCTTAGAGATACAGGTTTATTCTGAGTAGTATTTATTGTCTTTTGCTAACATGTTTTTACTTTATTCTATCAGGCCCTCAGGGTTTCAAGGACAGAAAAATGTTGATTTCTTTCTAACCAATTATTTAAAAAATTATTACTAAGCTGAAAGTCTTTGAGACTCTCTGACTGGGCTCATCTTCTCCCTCTGTTCCCCTGAGGAAGGGATGCGATGTCAGGGATGAGAGGGCCTCAGATTGTGTGGTGAGAATCCAAATCCAGTAATTACAAGCCAGGGACCCCTGGGCTTGCCGGAACTCAGACCAGTGACAAGGCGGAAACGGGCTCTTACAGTCGGGGCAAGAGGTGCCCAACTCATACTGGATGACTCAGGTTAGCAGGTCACTGTGGGGTGCAAAATGCTGCTTTAATTAATTCTGCCCCGCATGCGGAACTTCCTCTGAGAATCACATTTAAATTGTATTTTTTAAATGAAGGGAGTAAAGACGCTGACAGTCAAGGAAGTTTGTTTTCAAGTGTATTTGATCAGGGACTCTGTAAATCCTGGGGCAGTTTAAAATGCCATTTAACGAGCGCCAGGCTTTCCCTGGAGAGAGGAATATTTTTCATCAAACTCACTACTCCTTCAGAGGTTTGGAGTGGATTTGGTTTTTATGAACAGTTACGACTTTTTCATCAGGTGTGCTTTGCTTTCACCCGGGACGGCATAATTCATAAACGAAGGCGTAATTACCTTTTCCAGGAATACGCCCCTTTCCTGGCAGCCACAAGTCCCACTGAAGCCAGACTAAGTCCCTGTGCATAGCTCATGCGATTGATTGTTATTTTGTCTCCCCGCAGTAAATACCAACAGTTCCTTCACCTTGGACGGTGAAAGAGAAGAGAAAGACGCTAAGGGAAGGAATAGAGGGTAGAGTGGCATTCGGGAGAACTCTCCCAAGACAGCGTCTCTGATGCCTACCAATCCTTTGGTGCTTTAGGTGGAATGGAGGAGACGGCTCATCTTTCTCAGTAGCCAGCAAGCCCTAGAGAAGCAGCCACGTGTCTATAGAAGTTTGCTCAGAATGGTCAACGCCCTCTTCCTAGTGATGATGGCCAATGAGCTTCCCTCAGTCCTCCTCTTCCCACCCCTCGCTTCTCCCATCTGCCAACACTAAACCAGGCATCTGTACCCATTGTCACTGCGCTGCCAGACTCTTTCTGAGCTTGGTGGAGATGTGGGGTGTGGGAGCTGGCCTCTCTGCCTCTCTGACACCCACCTGCAGGCTTCTGTGTCGGAGGATGCAGGTGGCCCCAGATCCTATTTATCCCCACTTCTGAGGTCTGAGGTTGGCTTACAGGAAGGATGGCACATTCTTTGGCATGCTGGCAACATTAATCAAATGATATTTTGGGAATAACATTCTGGCAGCAGAAACTGAAGGCGGGGAGTGAGTTAGCAGCTGATTAGAGTAATTTGGTCCTCTTTTGGCCTCAACTGGGAAGGTATTTTGCCAGGGCTATTATTTAGCGGGGCTGAATGAGAAAGATACAGTGAGCCTATTGGGAGGCAAGTCCTGGGCCAGATGTTTTACACACCTAAACTCACTTAGGAATAAAATAATTCCTGTTCTCTCTCCTGGCACCATTCTTCCCTGCTTTAGCACTTCCCACAACTGATCATATTAGTTACTTATTTGTAAAATATTTTTTGTTATCTATGTGTTTGTGTTTGAGACAGAGTCTTGCTACAGCAATACCAGTAGGATCTGGAACTCACTATATAGTCTAGGTTGGCCTTAAACTCACAATTCTCTTGTCTCAACCTCCTGAGTGCTGGGATAACAGGCATGTACCATCACGTCCCAATACGAGATCATTTGTTTTCATGGTAACCTCTATCCACCAAGTACCTGGATTTCATATTCAAAAAGTATGTTGAATGAACAAATGTTTTAGTTAGGACTCTTGTGGGACCTATACGAGTAAAAAGAAAACTAAGAGAACCATAGAAACAATCATAATGTAAGAAAGTTAAGGAGGTTGGCTCTGGGATCCTTGGCAGCCACGTTGTCATTTGGGAATTACCCTTTAATGGGCAGTTTTCCATGCTTCTGTGTTCTGGCTCTGCTCAGAGTGTCAAGAGAGTTTCTATGGGCCCACTTTGGATTGGGCATCTGACCATGAGCTGATCAGGTATATCCATAAGAGTGATAATAGTATGTATCTATACAGGGATCTTCCCTGTGGACAGTGAGGAAGGCGGTGGTCAGAGAGAGCAATCACTGGAAGGTAACCTAAATGGTGCTTAACACTATACGTTGTGCCGCGCACCGCGCGCCCCCGCCCCCGTGTCTGCGCTCTGTGCACTGGCACCCAGTTACCAAGCTTCGGGCAAGGGGGCTGGAGGTCAAAATACACAGACACACACAGACAGAGAGACAGCGACACAGGTCATCCTTGAATTCCCCAAGAATGCCTTTTTATTGTGTTCAGGGGCAGATTATATAGAGATAGCCACACCCCAGCCAAACCCACCAGAAACCACTCTCCTGCCATCAGGAACTCCTGAAGGTCTCGTGCTCAGAGCAGCTGTAGGCACTCAGATCAGGGGATTACAAGAAATTCAGGATCTGGGGTCTCACTGCTCCCAACATGTTGTAGGAAGGAATAATGTCTGTAGACATGTTTTGGAATGTATTCTCAGCACAGACTTTTTTTTATTTAAAAATTTTCCATTTTCCAAACCAACCCCAGCTTCTCCTCTCTCCCCTTCTCTGCCCCCCCACTCCCTCCCTCTTCCTGTCCCCATCCATTCCTCAGAGAGCGAGAGCGTAAGGTCTCCCTCAGGGAATCAACAAAGTCTGGCATACCAGTTGAGGCAGGACCAAGGCCCTCCCTGTTGTATCAAGGATGAGCAAAGTATCCCACCATAGAGAATGGGCTCCAAAAAGTCAGTTCATGCATCTGGGATAAGTCCTGGTCTCAGTACCAGACGCCTGCCCCTCCCCACAACAGATCAAGTCACATAACTGTCACCCACATTCAGAGGGTTTGGTTGGGTCCCATGCAATTCCCCCAGCTGTCAGTCTAGAGTCCGTTACTCTCACTAGTTTGGATCAGCTGTCTCTGTAGTTTTCCCCATCATGTTCTTGACCCCCACCCCTTGCTCATGTGATAACTCCTCCCTCTCTTCAGCTGAACTTCAGGAGCTCAGCCCCAGTGCTTAGCTGTGGATCTCTGCATCTGCTTCCATCAGTAACTGGATGTAGGATCTACGATGACAATTAGGGTAGTCACTAAACCAATTGCAGGGAAAGGGCAGTTCAGGCATCCTCTCCACTATTGCTAGGAGTCTTAGCTGGGGTCATCCTTGCAGATTCCTAGCACCAGGTTTGTCCCTAACCCCCTAATGGCTCCCTCTATCAAGATATCTCTTTCATGTCTCCCCTTCCATCCCTCCCCCAACTCGGCCTTCTCAATCCCTCATGTTCCCACCCCATCCCCTCTCTTCTACCCCTCCAGTTTACCCAGGAGATCTTAAGTATTTTCCATTCCTAGGGTCCTCCATGTGTGTCCTTAGGATCTTCCTTTTTACGTAGCTTCTCTAGGGTTGTGGACTTCAGCTTGGTTATCCTTTGCTTTATGTCTAAAATCCACTTATGAGTGTGTACATACCGTATTTGTCTTTCTGGGTCTGGGTCACTCAAGATGGTTTTTTTTCCTCTAGTTCCATTCATTTGCCTATAAATTTCAAGATGTCATTTTTTTAACCACTAAAGTAATACTCCATTGTGTAAATGTATCAAATTTTTGTCATCCATTCTTTGGTGGAGGGGCATCTAGGTTGTTTCCAGGTTCTGGCTATTACAAATAATAGTGCTATGAACATAGTTGAGCAAATGTCTTTGTTATATGATTGTGCATCTTTTGGGTATATGCCCAGGAGTGGTAATGCTGGATCTTGAGGTAGATTGATTCCCAATTTTCTTAGAAACCGTCACACTGATTTCCAAAGTGGCTGTACAAGTTTGCACTCCCACCAGCAATGGAAGCATGTTCCCCTTACTCCACATCCTCTCCAGCATAAGCTATTGTCAGTGTTTTTGATCTTAGCCATTCTAATAGGTGTAAGATGCTATCTCAGAGTCATTTTGATTTGCATTTCCCTGATGGTTAAGGATGTTGAACAATTCCTTAAATGTCTTTTGGTCATTTGCTCCTTCTGTTGAGAATTCTCTGTTTAGATCTGTACCCCATTTTTAAACTGAATTATTTGGTATTTTGGTGTTCAGTTTCTTGAGTTCTTTATATATTTTGGAGAACATCCCTCTGCCAGATGAGGGGTTAGTGAAGATCTTTTTCCATTCTGTAGGCTGTCATTTTGTCTTATTGACCATGTCCTTTGCCTTACAAAAGCTTCTCAGTTTCAGAAGGTCCCATTTATTAATTGTTGCTCTCAGTGTCTGTGATACTGATGTTAATTTAGAAAGTGGTCTCCTGTACCCATGTGTTTAAGGCTACTTCCCATTTTCTGTTCTATCAGGTTCAGTGTAACTGGATTTATTTTGAGGTCTTTGATCCATTTGGATCTGAGTTTTGTGCATGGGGATAGATATGGATCTATTTGTATTCTCTATGTCAGCATCCAGTTATGCCAACACCATTTGTTGAAGATGCTTTATTTTTTCCATTGTACAATTTTAGTTTATAGGTGTGTGGGTTAATATCAGGGTCTTCAATTAGATTTCATTGATTCATGTGTCTGTTTTTATGCCAAAATCAAGCTGTTTTTATTACTATAACTCTATAGTAGAACTTGAAGTCAGGGATTGTGATAACTCCAGAAGTTCCTTTATTGTACAGGATTGTTTTGTCTATCCTGGGCTTTTTGTTTATCCATAAGAAGTTGATTATTGTTCTTTTAAGGCCCGTCAAGAATTGTGTTGGAATTTTGATGGGGATTGCACTGAATCTGTAGATTGCTTTTGGTAAGATGGCCATTTTTAATATGTTGATCCTTCCTATCCAAGAACATGGGAGATCTTTCTATTTTCCGATATCTTCTTTAATTTCTTTCTTCAGATACTTAAAGTTCTTGTCATACAGGTCTTCCACTTGTTTGGCTAGTGTTACCCCAAGATATTTTACATTATCTGTGGTTATTATAGAGGGTGATGTTTCTCTGATTTCCTTCTCAGCCCATTTATCATCAGTATATACGAGAGCTATTGATTTTTTTTGAGTTGGTCTTGTATCCTGCCATATCACTGAAGGTGTTTATCAGCTGTAGTAGTTCCCTGGTAGAGTTTTTGGAGTCGCTTATGTATTATTATTATCATATCATCTTCAAATAGAGAAAGTCTGTGTACTTCCCTTCCAAATTGTATCCCTTTGATCTCCATTTGTTGTCTTATTGCTCTAGCTAGAACTTTGAGTACTATGTTGAACAGATATGGAGAGAGTGGAAAGCCTTGTTTTATTCCTGATTTTAGTGGAATTGTTTTGAATTTCTCTCCATTTAATTTGATGTTGGTTGTTGGCTTGCTGATTATTGCCTTTATTATGTTTTGGTATGTCCCTTGTATCCTTATTCTCTCTAAGACTTTTATCATGAAGGGGGGTTGGATTTTGTCGAAGGCTTTTTCAGCACCTAATGAGGTAATCATGCATTTTTCCTTCAGTTTATTTACATAATAGATTACATTGACTGACTTTTGTATGTTGAACCATCCCTGCATCTCCAGGGATGAAGCTTACTTCATCATGGTGGATGATTTTTTTTTATGTGTTCTTGGATTTGGTTTGCCAGTATTTTATTGAGTATTTTTTTGTATCATATGTTCATGAGTGAGATTAGTTTGTAATTTTCTTTTTTAGTTGAGTTCTTGTGTGGTTTAGGTATCAGGATAACTGTAGTCTCATAAAAAAGTTTAGCAGTGTTCCTTCTGTTTCTAATGTGTGTAACAATTTGAAGAGTATTGGTATTAGCTCTTCTTTGAAGTTCTGGTAGAATTCTGTGCTGAAACCATCTGACCCTGAGTTTTTTTTTTTTTTGTTAGGGAGACTTTTGGTGACTGCTTCTATTTCCTTAGGGCTTATAGGTCTATTTAAATTGTTTATCTGGTCTTGATTTAATTTTGGTATGTGGTACCTATCCAGAAAAATGTCCATTTCTTTTAGATTTTCCAATTTTGTGGAGTACAGCTTTTTGAAGTATGACTGAATGATTCTCTGGATTTTCTCAGTGTCTGTTGTTATGTCCCCCATTTCGTTTCTGATTTTATTAATTTGGATGTTCTCTCCCTGCCTTTTGATAAGTTTGGATAAGGGTTTGTCTATCTTGTTAATTTTCTCAAAAAAAAAAAAAAAAACCCAGCTCTTTGTTCCATTGGTTCTTTGTATTGTTTTCTTTGTTTCTATTCTATTGATTTCAGCCATCAATTCGGTTATTTTTTTGGTGTCTACTCCTCTGGGGTGAGTTTTCAGCACTTACATTGGTGTGATCCTGAGCAAATGAATCTCTCTGGGCTTCAGTGTCCTCTCCTGCAGAGAAAGGACCGTAACAGTGTTAACCTCTTAAATGTACTGTGTTGAATGTGGCAATGCTGGTAAGATGCTTCACACGGTGCCTGGTACCCGAAGCACCCAGTCAATAGCTGGCGCTGAAAGATGGGGAGCTGCTGCCAGGACTTGCCTTTCGTCTCTGAGTAGAAGAAAGAACCCCACAAAGAACCTCAGGGTATCTAACTTCTGAGAGAGGTCAAGACTGATCATAAAGAAGAATTTCAAATTCAGGGAGTAATGACTTCAGTAAATCCAAAGTGTTTATGACGTCACTTTGATCCCCATTTTAGCATGTTATTGAGAGAACAAAGTAAATTTAACATTGGTATCCACATTAAAAAAAAATCAGTTCTGTACTTGTGAGTTCTCCTGGGTGTGAAGGCAAGAGATTCCATTTCTAGGTCAGTGTCTCTTCACTTCACGTGGTCCTGGAGCCTGCGCGCCACACACATTGGCCCGGTGCCAATAAAACAACGGCGAGTTAAGCCGTTCAGCCCTGGAAGGGCGCTGCCCAGATGACTGCTAATGCGTATGAAGGATAAGGCGAAACCCTAGTCTCTAGGGAGATCTGGGAGTTAGCGATGTGTGTGAGCCTCCTTAAACTGAATGTCAATTTCTAAACATAGCTTCCTTTAACGAAACGTGGTAAGCTGCTGGGTGGCCCGCTCCTTCGATGTGACATTAGGGAATGTATTTGGAGCTTCAGTCTAGTCTCTGTGTTGGGTTCTCTCGATGATTCTTGAGGTGGGCAGTAGCCTGGGATACACACGTTTCTGCTTTACCGGGTGCCAGGGGAGGACACAGTTGAAAGTCTCATTGCAGTGTTTACTCTAAGGCGACAGTAATCACGACCACATATTAGTACGAGGACAGAAATACAGCGACAGTTAGAATATGGAGCCTCCAGACAGTCCCAGACACAAGTGGAAGTTTGCGGACGAAGATGTTAATACACAGCAGTGGGGGAAACAGCTCTTTAAATACATGGGTCCACTGATTATACACACGGAGAAAGAATCTTGACCGCTGATACCAACCTAAAACCACATGAGCCATCCAAGTAAACACGAAGGTGATGTGCAGGAAGGATTTCCTTGGGGTTTTGATAGGAAGGATCTCTTAGCTGGGAATAGTGGCGCTTGCCTACAGGTCCAGCACTGAGTCTGAGGCCAGCCTGGGCTACACACATGGACAATTCAAGGTCCAGTTTTCAAATGGAAATTTGCCAGTAGAGCTCTAAGTAGAGTCAGATGAGGCAAATCAGGAAGATAACATTAGACTCCTGGCTCCACCGTTCAGTCTCTTCTCTGACACTACCCTTTAAAACCGGGCACCTCCACCACAATCATTGCAAAGCAAATGAAAACCCGCAGCTGCCCCTCTTCCACGACTCAGTTCAAGAGTCCCCGAGAACGCTGCATGGGTCCCCCCGTAATTATGTTGGAACCCTTGCTGTACTGTCTTCACATGGGTAGTTTTGAGGTTTTATTTTCCCGTTGAGACACGTAGAGACACTTTAGCAGGAGGCTGGATTAACAGTTGAGCAAGCCAGTTTTTGGCATGAGCTGCATGAACTATGGCCAACGTTGGTTCAAATGTGGCCAATCCAATCTATAATCTTGGTAGCAGTGTACGAGAGTACTGCGGTTCCACATCCTTGCCAATGTTTAGTAATGCCCGTTTTTATTTGGAAAAGCTATCTTATTATCATTGTAATTAGTAGTTATATAAATAACAATGGTGTTTAGTGTTTTTTTTTTCAATCTGTATTATCCATTCAGGTATACTTAGAGTTTTCCTATAAACTTATTTTTTTTCTGCACGTTTTCTATTAGTTTTGTTACTTTTTGGGTCTCTCTATGTATTTGATAATGATATTTTGTCGGCTCTTTTTCATTTTTCTGAAGTTTCCTTGTCTACTTGAGTCTTTGTACTTTTGCATCTCCACAAAGCTTTTAGATATACTTATATTCCCACCACAAAGCTGATGTGATCTTTTTCACTTAGTCCCTAGATTAAAACTGGGAGTAATTGAAATAGTCACAACATTTAGTTTTCAGACGTATGTATATGATAATTTCTTCCATTTACTAGGTTTTTGTTAGTACTTATCAATAAAATTTATAATTTTATTCCTTTTCATACTTTTAGGTTGAAATGTAGAAGTAAAGTAAAATTATTTTCTATCTAGAAATACTATTATTAAACGCATTAGTACCAGTCTAATTTAGACTATTATGAATTTTATATGAACACAGCTATATCATTCAATAATAACAACTGTGTTCTCCCAGTACTACGATATTTTCCCATGATGCTCTATATCTCTTAGTCTTTATCTTCATTTTCTCTTATTATATTTGATAATATTGTTGACCACTTTCCAGTTCACTTAAGTTTTATTTAGCTATATCTAATCTGGAGTTAAACCTACTCAGTGTGATTTTTAATTCCATTTACTACAATTTTCTTCTTAGAAGTTTCATTTTCAAGTTTGCTGGCTACCTCATCCTAATTTTCATATTTCTTGAAAATATTTTCAACCTTGATTTTCACAGTTCAAACAGAACAGACTCTTAAAAATTATGTTTGGTAATGCATTTATTGAACATATTTTTTAAAGTCTGATTATAATGCTTATTTTTTTTTTATGTCGTATCTGCTCCCAGTTGGGTAGAAACAAGCCCGGCATTATTCCAAGTAAGAACCTGCTGTATGCTTTATAAAGACTCTTTGTTAGGCTATTTTGCTGTATAATTTCAGAAAATGGGTTCTGTCCTTTCATAGGGGTCATAAATTACATCTAGGTCCAAGTGAAAATTATCCAGCTAAAATGTGTGGCTGTCAGCACAGGGGAGGATTCATTTTTATATTGGGTTCTGCTCCATAATTACCACAATGCTCTATTTTCGAAACGAAGCCAGTCCAAGGAGGTTTTATCAGGGGGAGGCAGAGTGGTCATTCCCTCCATATCACTCAACCACTTCTGGAACACCCCCGAAACACCTGCATACAAATGAAATCAATGCAAGCTGAGATGTGTGTGTGTGTGTGTGTGTGTGTGTGTGTGTGTGTGTGTGTGTGTGAAGTTTTCACTCAGAGAAAATAACTCTGACTGGCCTGGAAAAATATTAATGAATTGCCCCTGGATTTTAATGCTGTTGTGCCATGTTTATTACCAGGTTGAACTAAAGTTTAATGAAGACCTGCTAATATGTTCCCAAAAGTGAGAAGAAAATTTAGTTTTAAGCATGCATGAAAATGAGAAGAATTTTATTGTGAGTAACAGTGCGCCTACCGCCTAGATTCCACACCTACTGTTTCAGAAAGCTACTGTGCAGCCCTCTGCTGCATCCAGCTCTTCCTTTGCACCCACAGACCCAGCTTCTTTACCATGCATTTCCAAGCTTATTGAAGACATTAATACATTTTACCTCTAAGTAATTCAGTAGGCATATCATTAAACAGAGTTCAATATTTATTTGGCTACTTCTTGTGATGAATTTTATGTTTATTTTGTGGCATTCACAAACCATGAAAGTGACAGTTAGTGATTTTTTTTTCTTTGTCTTTGCAGCAGGATCCTCCATGTGACCCCAGCTAGTCTGGAATTTAATATGTAGTCCAGGCTGGACTTGAACTCATGATCCTCCAGCCATAGCTTCCTACGTGCTGGGATTACAGACTGGCCCTATCAGGTTCAGTTTTCATGTGTGCCCGTTAATACCCCAGCATTTAAGGAAGAGCATCCCACAGCTTGGAAACCCTCCAAACCCTTCTCAGTCGTTTCCCGGGAGCCCCCAGAGACAAGCACGCTTCTTGCACCTCCAAAAAACTTGTACAAATGGATTCATACTATATAAATTCCTTTAAGAAAATATTTTACTTTGGAATAATTACAGATTCTAAGAAGGAATAACATGGAAAAATTCAGTGAGAAGATAGGGTGAGATTATCCCAATACATCCGCTGTAAAGTAAGTCTTGGTATCGGTAATCTACCTCTTTCTAAAACCGGTATTTGGCTCTATCATTAGAATAAAACCATCTGCTGGGTGGTGGTGGTGCACACCTTTAATCCTAGCACTTGGGAGGCAGAGACAGGAGGTTCTCTCTAAGTTCAAGACCCACATAGTCTAAAGAGTGAGTTCCAGGACAGGTGCCAAAGCTACAGAGAAACCCTATCTCAAAAAACCAAGTATATATATATATGTTTTATACTATCCCTGAACATTATATTGAATTTAATAATTTTAATTTTTACATGGTCACACACACACGCACACACACACATTGAAGCCATCCTTCGAGAAGTCCAACTTCAGTTCAGCATGGTCTATGATTCTTTAGATTATGCACAGAATGAGCCTCGCCTAGACACAGGACCTGGAAGACGCAGCTAACAGAGGAAAAGGCCTCCAGAAAACCGTGGAAGGAGGAAGGTCAGGGGACAGCAAAGAACAACGTTGACGCTGGCAAAAAGTGAGTGGAGCCCGGCAGAGCAAAGGGACTTGATCTGTTGTGAAGTCCGGATTCCTGAGAGCACAAATAAACCAAAAGCTTCCGCGTGCCTGAAAAGAAGCCACTCATAAATGGTGTAGTATCGCACAAACTCATTGAATCACGGCTCCTTGCCGGCTTCCCTGGCATTGCCGTCGTTCTTAGTGGTGCTGAGCCGCTTTCCCGGGCTCCTCCGCTGTCTGCATAACCCCCTTGGTAAAATATCTTTATACCTTTCAGCCATTTTTAACCTGACCAAAACAAAACCGTGACTTCTGATAGTTCTTCACTCAAGAAGCAGCTCCTTGGTTGGTAGTCTGCAAATTCTCATGTGGAGGCTGCCATTTCATTTTCTTCATGGAGTGTTTTAGCATGAACAATAAAAACATTAGTTTTTACTGAAATAGAATCCACATATTTAAAGTGAACGTCAAAGTTAATGCTGAAGCACATTGGCAAACATGTGTAGCTACCACCGCAGTCTATTACAGACATTCCCATCGACGGCACACACAACACCCTCCAGCCAACACACTTTTCTCCAAAGACACCATGATCTGTTCTCCGCTACTCCAGATTCCCGTTCTGGCTCGCACAACTGGAATCACATATCATGTAGACTTTGTGACTAACTTCTTTCATTTAGCACAATGTTCTCAGTTGTCTAAGCTGCAGCAAGTGTCAGGTCTCAACCCTTTTTGTGGCCCATCATAAAGTTGTACCACATTTTCTAAATCCAGTCGTGTGTTGATGAGTTTTTGGGTTATTTTCTCTTTTTGGTTATGAGCAAGTATTTTTTTTTCTGAAGTAGTTATAAGTAATATTTAAATACGTTTCTTTTTCAGTTACAAGATCCGTTATTTTTATTTATATTATTGAACATCTGTCATATACCAGTCATTGTTTCTGCCCTTGAGCCTACATCATGGAAAAGTACAGTTATTACTTTCATTGATCTTGTATTCTAAAGCTGGAATCATCAATAACCATGTTTTTAATAAAGTTTTATTGAAATCTTCCTATGCTCACTTGTTTACCTTTTGTCTAAGACTGCTTTGCAGTTATGGCTGAGTTGAGTTGTGACAGAGACGGAAAGATTTTTCAAAACTTTGAACATTTTTTTCTTGCACATTTTACAGAATGTGATTTCTGGTCCGTTTTATTCTATCCCTGAACATTATATTGAATTTAATAATCTTAATTTTTACATGGTCATATGAATATATAGAAATGTAAGTTATTACAAGAAAAGCCAGATTGCAGCATGTTTTGTGTTGATACTATAGGTTAAGATTGAAAAGATAGTTCTCTTTTAGAAGACCTATTTTAGGGTTGTTATTGAAAGCGCTGCTCAAAATCTTACCCATTTAATATAGATTCCCCATGATATTTGGTAGCACTTTGAAAGGAATTTATTTAATTACTGTACTTGGAGAGATACTGAACAGAGGGAAACAGACAATGAATTGGCAGATTGCAGATAATCTTCATTTTCTCCTTGGGCCCACTTGAATTTATTTTTTGTTAAGGACAGAGGCCAAGCAGTGGAGACAAGCTGGATTGTCAGGGAGACGGAAAGGGAATAGACAAGGCATTCTACACTAGGCAGTACACTCAGGGTAAAGTCTGTGGTATATTCTAGAGGATTTAAGGGTTTTCCTTATTTTTATTAGTGTCTATTAATTGGACAAAAAGAACGGGTTTAGTTATGGCATTTTCTGAAAATGATTAAAAATATGTATTAATGTTTTCCTTTTAAAGATACACCACTTCCTGTAGGGACCACGAAAGGGAAAGCAGAGGTTTCACCAATCAGAGTCTATTTGTCAAGTTGTTCAATCACTTCTTCAGTCCACATGGGGTTTGGGTATCACTGATACTATCCACAGCCAGCTATTGATGTTTGGAAACCGATGGTTATCCTTCTACCCCAGATTTGCTTATTTTTCAACGTAAAATTCAGTTCAGTCTGCTATTACTGCGGTGCTGTGCTCTTACAATTAGCTTCCCCCTGGTTTTCAGCATGGCCTAGTTAGCCATGAGGACCCTCAACTTTCCTCCTGCATTACCTCTGGGTGTGCCCAACCCAACACACACGGGAAGTGCAGTGCAAGACTAGGAGAGACGTTGTCTGTGTTCTCATTCTTGGATGAATTTATGTGGTATAATTGATTAGGAAACAGCATTTTCAATTCCATTTTATTGTATGCATCAGAGTAATTTCCTGTCAACTTCAGTAATGTTAGTGACTTCACTACGCCTTAGTATAACTATCTAGGGACAAATGAGACATCTGAGAGACAAATCGTTCACTTCATCTGAATCAGTTTGTGTCTGACTCACTTGCCGTAGGTTTCTATTGTATCAAAATAAAGGTTCTTTATTCTAATAGGACAAAAAATTCACTTTAGGGATGCTAATGGGGGATGCTAGTGGGGGCTTCTAATAGGGATGCAGGTGGGGATACTGATGGGGATGTTAACTGGGGATGCTGATGGGGATGCCAACGGGGGATGCTGATGGGGATTCTAACGGGGGATACTGATGGAGATGCTGATGGGGATACTGATGGGGATGCTGATGGGGATGCTAACAGGGATGCTGATGGGGATGTTAACAGGGGATGCTGATGGGGATGCTGGTGGGGATGCTGGTGGGGATACTGATGGGGATGCTAACGGGAGATGCTGATGGTGCATGCTGATCTACATAATCTCACAGTCAAGAGCCAGGCCCAGACTTAGGTCCAAGTTCAGATTATTTTTGAATTTCTTATCTTTTACATTCAGAGGTGATGCTTCTGACATGTGGTAGCACCCATGCTTCATGTGATTTTCATTTATTTATTTATTTATTTATTTATGTATTTATTTATTTATTTATACCAAGTAGTAACTGAAGTCCTGCTTTGTGGCCTGTTCTAGGCACCTCGCGAGTAGGCAAATGATGTAGAGGCTATAGAATTCTTGAGGAGACAGGAATAGGTATCTGCAGCATATCATAGACAAAGTACCTCAGTCTACTGGAGAGGTGCCCAGATGATACAGAGGTGTCCAGATGATGCAGAGGTGTCCAGATGATGCAGGTGTCCAGATGATGCAGAGGTGCCCAGATGATGCAGAGGTGTCCAGATGATGCAGAGGTGTCCAGATGATGTCGAGGTGTCCAGATGATGCAGAGGTGTCCAGATGATGCAGAGGTGCCAGGTGAGCTCAGGTTTTGAAGGGCAGCAACCACGAGGTAAACACCGGAAATCAGGGGAGGAGTTGTAGTCCTTAGAGATAGCATTACCCTTTTCTATTTTCTTCATACCTCTTATTTATTATCTGAAGTGGGTAATTAAATATTTATTTGTTTCTTGCTCATAGTTTTTTTCGTTTTCCTCCAAGAATGTGATTTATGAGAGCGTGGATTTATTGTGGGGCTACTTCTCCCTGCAGCGACACAAACAGCTCAGTAAAGGGAGGACTTGTGTGCTGCAGGGGACAGAGAGAAGTTTCTAGAGAGGTTCTGAGAATTGCTGTGCAATAAGAAAACCCAACCATTTATGAGTTTCTACTGATCAAAGGGAAATACCTATTTAAAGCAATGCCCATCGACACACCTCTAAGCTGCTGCTTTGTGTGTTGAAGGTCGGTGGAACTTCATTTGTCATAGACGAATTGGAAGAGGACGTTATTCCCAGCACAGGGAACAGCAGCTACAAAGGAGGAGGACAGGCACAGCATGCGGGAGTGGTCTTAGCACATCCGGAGGCCCTGTAGAAAATAGCCGGATAACAAGAGAGGTACAGGAATCCAGGGATCATTTAGGGCTTCAGGGCAGACAACTCAGAGGCAGTAATGAGCATCAAACACTGGAGTGGTGAGAGACTGTAAGGTAGGGAGAGGTAGGGACCGTGATCTGCTTCTGTGGACAGTCTCCAGCTGCCTCAGACAGACTATGACCCTGATCTAGTCAAGGCATTTTAAAAGTACTGCTGTCCTAGCATTTCATTTCTTCTTCTTCTTCTTCTTCTTCTTCTTCTTCTTCTTCTTCTTCTTCTTCTTCTTCTTCTTCTTCTTCTTCTTCTTCTTCTTCCTTCTCCTCCTTCTCCTTCTTTTCTTCTTTTTCCTAGCAAGGGAGACACATGGTGATTGAATAAAGAAAGAAGGAAAAAGACTTAGGGAAGAAAAAGGAAATCCAAGGGCTGGTGATCTGGTTCAGTAAGGTGCTTTCAGAGGAGCTGAGGTCAGTCCCCAGAACCCACACAGGCCATGGTACATGCCCTGCAGAAACAGGGCCCCTGGAAACCACTCGCTAGCCAAGGTGGCTTGACTAACAACTTTAGGGTCAAACGAAAGACTGTCTCCAAGGAAGTGGACGGACAGCTCCTGAAGTTAAGACCACATGCTGCCGTTTAGCCTTCTTGTGCGCATGCACACACACGCACTCATGCACCCTGAATCCAGAGAGCATCAATGCGATGAGGGAATAATGAACGGAAATGGAGTGGAAGGTGAGCATTTGGTGGCCAGAGGAGCGGGGAGAAGGCCACTTGGGGCACAGACGCTCCACTTTCATCTCCAGCTGAAGGCCTGGCCCTGCCCCCAGATGCTGCAACTCCATGGACACCCACACAGCAGGGCTGATGCGCCCCTGCTTGTTTATGCCTTTCCTTTCTCCCCCTTTGTTATCTCTTTTGCATTGCCAGCGGGAGCTGAGGCCTGCCAAGTTTAAACCCCACATTGAAACATAGCGCTCAGAAGAATAAAGCCTTATTTTTGTTAACAAATTCTATTGTCAAAAACAGCACCGTACAGTTTCTAGCTTCTTTTTTCTTGCTTCTCAGGACAGTGGCATGAAACATGATCTTTTTTTCCCAAGGATCTTGTCCCTCCCACTGAGCGCCTGCAGCACATCCGCCCCCTGTGGGTGACAGCCTCCTCCTTCCTGTTGGGATAAGATAAAGGGCCTCTAGTGTGGAGCGGCTGACCTCATAATGAGAATTGCCAGCAGGCCTAGACGGAGTCCCAAGGAATGGATCAGGCCTGCGAATCTTTCATAATTAATGGGAGGAGGCAGAAGGTGTGATGCATGTATTTCTTTAATATGGAAAGTCCCAGTGGATTGTCAGTGCTCAAATTTAAACTAAACAAGAAAAGAAAGCTATATTGTTTGGGGCTTTTGTGTATACCGTGAAATCATTTCAGTTTGGAGGGAGATAACGACTCCTTTGGGAGCAGAGGGGTTTTGAGAATTATGATTACATCCTGGCTTTGGAGAAACTGCAGATAGTTGCAGTAAGGGTTGATGCTATTCATAAAGGTACTTCAGAGAGGACAGAGAGAGAGAGAGAGAGAGAGAGAGAGAGAGAGAGAGAACACACAAATTTGATGCTTGTCTTTATCTCTCCTTATCAAAAGAAATTGACTTATGCAATTATGGGCATCCGAGAGGCCTCTGAATCTACAGTTGGCAGACTGGAAACTCAAGAGGCCAGGACAGACTTCCTGTCCAGCGTCTGAATGCCCGAGAACTTGGGTAGCTGATGATGTAAGTTCAAGTCCACGTCTGAGTTCACTAGGAGGCAAAGGCCAAGGCCCTTGTTGGAAAGACACAGAGAATGAAGCTTGCCTGCTCGCCTTTTTGCTCTACGTTGGCCGTGTAGGTTTTGCTCTATGTTGGCCACCTGAATGAAGGCTACCCACACCGGGAGAGTAATCTGTTTTCTGCCTGTATGTCCTCACAAGTCTGACCAGAACAGTGCTTAACTTTCTGGGCACACAGGCAGCTCATTATGTCCTGGTGAGTATGAAGTGTCCCTGGACGAGTAGAGGATGAGATTAGGAGAGCCATCCTGAGAGTCTCAGAAGGGTTCTTTTGGGAGTTTGCCGAGTGCTGTCCAATGTATGTTAACTCAGATCACTTCAAGCCACTGTTGATTCCTGGTAAACCAGGTGGCTTTCCTGGCAGCAACATATCCCAAGACTGCAAGAACATGGAAAGAATGGTCTAAATTGCATTGTGTGTGAGTGTCAAGTCCCGTAGTCCAGATAATGCAACCATCCATGAAGCAAGGTGAGTCCCGAAGAAAATTCTCTTTGTGAAGAAGGAGGCCACTAAAAGGCACAGAAAGAGGGGCAACTTGCAGCGGAAACTGGACTCTGACACAGTGATACTCCTATAAAATCAATGGCCACAAACAAGGTGCTTCTCGAACCCTAGTGTCAGAATCCTAAATGAGTCCAACATAAAGTCAGAGGCATAATGCCAATTGAAACAATAAAATTGAAGGTTCTGATGACCTAATCCAAACTGATAAAGGTTGTGTCATTGAACTATAGTGGTATCGTTGAAGACTAGAGAGAATAACTAGTTATTCCTGCTCTTCCTCCTTTTATGATATATAATAGCAAGCCAAGTAGAGAGAAGATATTCTAAAGAGACACTTGTATCTCCGAGTCTGACTGTCAAACTATTGAAACAATGGACCCCAAAGAAATGGAGATTTTCCCAGGCATCTCATGTAAAGGGGGTCACCCAGAGGGGGCACTGGTGTCCTGGGAAGGGATTTCCCACAGTTCTATGGGATGAGACCGGAGCCCAGAAGGACGGGTCCAGAGTGGGAAGGATTACAGCCTGACTGGGACTGCTTACATGTGCCAATCCTGGACCCTCCGTTTAAACTTGGGTCTCACTCAAGGGCCCTGAAGATGGACTTGAGGGTTTTACATGATCTCTTTATAGCTGTTTCTAACGTGGCCACACTGAACGAATCTTTTTCTGCTTTCTACTTTAATCTGGCTTTCTTTTTAAAAATGAGTTTATTGAGGATGTGTGGCTGGACCTGACTTGGGACATGAGCTATGACCCCCAAGTTAGATAAAATGCTCCCCAGTACAACCTCCCCACCTCAGCTTTTCCTTCGTTCCCGGCCTGGGGATTCCTTTACTGCGCAAACATCTGTTGTGGTCAATGACTTCATTGCACTGGACTTGAAGAATACAACCCAAAATTATATGTAATTTGATTTGTTTTAGTCCTCCGTGCTTTTTCCTTTACTCCTCTGAACATTTAATGGAACTACTGACCCTGCCCGATGTTCTTTCTTATTCTGTGGTTGAGGTGGGCTGGGTGGGGGTAGCATGGGTAGAACTGCTTGTAGCTAAGAGGCCAATCATGTCACAGCAGGGAGACCAGGACATGTGCTTGGTAAGCGGGAGTAAGACGCAGGCATGCATGAAGGGAAGGGGAGGGCTAACCTCTGGAGCCTGTTTCCAGTGGTGCCTTGGAGGCCTGGCTGGACTCGAACTCTGCCAGTGACTGCCCTGTTGGGACTCTAGCAGGAAAGAAACGGCACCTTGAAATGGATCATTGAAGAGAATGAGATGAAAGGAATTTTTATGGGCAGCGCTAAGGAAATCAGATAAGGATGGGGAAGCACCTGTATGGTATATAGCGACATGGCGAGTGCCATCTGGTCAAAGTGTGACAATCTCATGGGGTTGCTCTTGGGAACCATGCCCTAGCCAAGAACTCTGACTGTATGGTATAGCATCCTTTACTCATTGGAACATTTACAGGGATAAGCAAACCCACTTTATAGATGAGGCATTAGGTCAAAGATTAACCTAATACCCCCTATATCCAATGGCTGGGGGACTGAGAGTTGAGCTCAGGTGTGCCTGCCTTTAGACATCATGTTTTGCTGGCCACGGCCATTTCATTGTCCATTCAAAGCCATCAGAGAGGGAATTAAGGGGTAGGACCACCCTAACCTTTCTTTCGTGAAGAAAGAAAAGCTACCTCATACACTTCCGGAAGACCTAAACTTCTTTCTCACCAGAGCTGAGTGTGGACTCCTTGCATGAGTCCCTTACACGGGTCCCTTGTGTGCCCACTACCGAGCTCCCTGTATCTTCAGGGCTGCTCATTGTTGCTGCAACAGACAAACTGAAGAACAGACTTTTAACTGTCACAGTTACATAAGCCAGGAAGTCCAAACTCGGGCTTGCATCTGCTCAGAACTTTCCTGCTGTGTCATGATATGGGAGCAGATATGATGGGAGGAAAGGGGCTGGGGGAAGGGAGGGGAGAGGAGACAGGAAAGGTTAGTTTCCTTTAAAACTAACCTGATCCATTGATCCATCCTTTCCGAGTGACTCAGTTGGTCTAAACCTCTTCCAGGCAGTGCTGCTAAGGTTTCTGCTTCTTCCAGGTAGCTGGTCTGGTCTCAGAGTCTTCTTTGCAGCTCAGCTCTGCTCCTTTCAGGGGTAATCTCAGCTTTTATAGCTACTTTGGAAGGGAGGGGCCTAGTGAATTTGGTCAGTTTTAGGAACTTCCTGGTTATTTTGCATTGTTTACCTTCCTGCATAAGGAGTTTCTTGCCGGATAGAATGTTTCAATCTTGGAGGAAACTGTTACACAACATCCTCAGACACACTTTCTATCTTTTTTGCTTATTTGTTTGTTTGTTTTTAAGACCTGGTCTCTCACTGACTTGGAACTTGCCAAGTGAACTAGCCAGCTGCCAGGGGGCCCTCGAGATCTGCCAGTCACTACCTCCTGGCTTATGAGCACATACTATTATACCAGGCATACTGGGTGGTTTTGTATGTCAACTTGACACAAGCTAGAGTCATCAGAGGAAGGAGCCTCAGCTGAGAAAATACCTCACAGCTGAGATCCAGCTGTGGGGCATTTTCTCACTTAGTGACCAACGGGGGAGGGCCCAGCCCATGGTGGTTGGTGTCATCCCTGGGCTGTGGTTCTGGGTTCTATAAGAAGGTGAATTGAGCAAGCAATGAAAAGTAAGCCAGTAAGCAGCTCTGCTCCATGGCCTCTGCATCAGCTCCTGCCTCCAGGATCCTGCCTTCTTTGAGTTCCTGTCCTGACTTCCTTCAGTGATGAACAGCAATGCTGAAAGGTAAGCCAAATAAACCCTTTCCTCCCCAACTTGCTTTTTTGGGTATGGTGTTTCGTCGCAGCAATAGAAATCCTAACTAAGACATCAGGTTTTTTTTTATTTTATTTATTTATTGATTGATTGACTGATGTAGCTGTGTATGTACTAGAACTCACTATATAGACCTGGCTGGTCTCAACTTACAGAGATCTGCCTGCTTCTGCCTCTGACTACTAGATTAAATCTGTGTGCCATCTTTTACATTTTTTTCTTAATGTAGATTCTGAGAATTACACAAATCTTTATACTTGGAAGAAAAATACTTTACCAGTTGACCCATCTTCTTCATCCCTCAGTGAACATTCTTTATGTTTCAGATTTCATTTTTATGTTTCAATTGTGTGCCTGGGTATGGGTGTGTGCTTCTGAGTGCAGTGTCTGAAGAGGGCGACCAGGGCATCAGAGCCCTTAGAGCTGGACTTAGAGGCAGTTGAGCCCCCTGTCATGTAGACTGGGAACTAAACTCTGGCCCTCTGTAAGAGCAATATGCATGCTTAACCAGTGAACCATCTTTCCAGCCTTTTCAATGAACATCTTAGATGCTAAAGACACACAACACATACGCGGTATAAAATACAAAAACAGCACAGTGTATTAAGTTACACCTGAGCACACTGAACTGTCTACGAATTGTCTGTCATGGCCTGAGGGCACCTGCTGCCCACTGGTGCTGATAAACATGCTGCCAGAAGGACAGGTAAGTGTTTAGGGTAGAGGAAACCGACAGCAAATGAACCCTGATGGAGTTCTTTTCACCCCGTCTGTACTCAGCCCTCAGTGTCTTAACCTTACTTGGATCTCCTCCCTTTTCTGTGTGTTTTGAGTTTATTTTAACAAACCATTCCATGACCTGCATGTAGTATATTTGATGCCCATGATAACATTTAGGTAATTTCCCATAGGACAAAGTTAGGTTCAGTCTATTGAGACGAATCAAGTCCCTTGGTCATCACACTAGGTTCTTGTGCTGGACACACAGAAGCTGGGAGCCACCCTAAACGGCAAAACTCTTGGCCCACTGCTGGCACAAGGTGAGGGTCTAATGCCCAGGAAGGATGCGTCAACTCCTGCACAACCTTGCAGTCTGACGTACAATGGAGATGGATCAAACAGAAGGACATAGAAGCTACTGAGAGCCTTTCACGTTGGAGAGAGGGTTTCATCTGCTTTGATTCCACACAATAGTCTGGGGAATATCAGTTCCATTTGGGGAGGATATTATGGGGTACTGGGGTTTAGATATTTGGGGATTAGTTCGGGAATGTACTAGGGTAGAGGGTTGGAGGGGCATAGCAGAGAAATGGGGAGGCATGGCAGCTGAGTCTGAAGCAGAAGCGAAGACTAGGAGGAGTGAGGAGAGCACCAGCCCAGGTGTGTGTGGAGGAAGAGGGCTGAGGAAGCAGGTTCCGGGTAAGGAGTACCATAGAGCAGAGGAAAAGGAGGCTGTGGGTGCCCAAGCTGAAGGCCCAAGGGTTTCCTTGAGGAATACAAAGGAGCTGCCTTTACCCAGTTTCCTGGGGATCTCACCCCAGGATCAGCTTCACTTGTGACGAGTCAGCTAGGGTCTCTGTACATTGCTGGCCAGCATATGAGAGTATCTACATCTCAGGAATATTCCAGAAATCCAGACATTTATGCTTCTGATCAATTCTTGCTCTGCTTTCTTCTACCTCTGAGTCATCAGGATGTGAGCTTTCGGATGGGAACTTCAGAACCTGGCTGGATTAGTCAATGTTCTCTAGAGAAAAGGAACTGATAGAATGACTATATATGCACATTAAAGGGGATTTATTAGACTGGCTTACAGGATGTTGCCTGAGTAGTTCAACAACGGCTGTCTCACGATGGAAAGCTCAAGAACCTGGTAGATGTTCAGTCCAAGAGGCTGTACGTCTCTGAAGTCCCAATCTGGTTCTGGAGTCCAGAGGAATTCCTGGACAGCTGCCAGCCATCCGTCTCTGCTGGATTCTGAGGACACTGGATTTAATAGCAGCCCCAGACAGGAGAAACTTGCCAGGTAATGAGGGCCAGGAGACAACAGCAGTTTCCTTCTTTCGTGTCCTTTTATGTGGGCCACCACCAAAAGGTCATGGTCCATAGTGAGGATGGGTCTTCCTGCTTCAGATAGTCTGACTAAGAAAATAGCTCAGGGATGCTCAAGAGCTTAGGATTTAGTTGACTCCAGTCATAGTCAAGCTGAAAACCAAGATTAGCAATCACACTAGTTTTTCCTAAAGAAGTTGCTTTCAATTATTATTATTATTTTTTGACCTTGACCCACTATTGACAGAGGTTTTTATCCCTTCTGGTCCCACAGCCATTCAGTCCCAAAGAAACACACAGAGATCTACATTAAGTATAAACTGGTTGGCTCAGGCTTCTTATTAATTCTTATAACTTATATTAGTCCATAATTCTTGTCTGTGTTAGCCATATAACTTGGTACCTCTGTCAGTGAAGCATTCTCATCTTGCTTCCTCTGCATCTGGGTCATGACTGCAGACAGACCTTTTTCCTCTTCCCAGAATTCTCCTTTTCTCATTGCCCCACCTCTACTTCCTGCCTGGTTGCCCCACCTATACTTCCTGCCTGGCTACTGGCCAATCAGCATTTTATTAAATTAAATTCCATGAAAAATCTTTAAAGGATATAAGACCATTGTCACACAGCAACCCACGGTAAGAAAGACATCATAGTCCAGCTTATACATACCAGTATTTCTGCTTCCTCTTCTGTGATAATTCCCTGAGCCTTGGGGAGGCTGATATAGAAGTCCCATTTGGGGTTGAGCACTGAAAGCACACTTATTCTCAGGATACTGACACATTCTGAGTCTTTGCTTTCAATCCTTACCCCTACCAGAAGAAGTTTCTCTCACTGAGTTGAGAGCAGCAATAATCTATGGGCATAAAAACAAATATTTAGAAGAGATTTGGACAGCATGCCCATGTGGTGAAAGAAGTAATAGTAGGGCCCCTCCTAGGCCTAGGACCTCCTCTAGCTGTAAGCTGTTGACAGATGTACTGTGTAAGGCAGGTAGTCCCTGCCACAGAGCTGGCCTCAAATCCAATCAGAAAGCAGTGTTTACCTCCCAGACAGTTGTGCCACTACTTCATTACTGGGCACACCTTATCTGGTGGAACCTTGCCCTTCTCTGACTTATCATTGTAACAAGAACTTGCCACAGGTACGTTAAATGTTTCGTGGCAGTACATATCTTGTTTATTGCATTTCTTTCTTCAGCATTCTTTGTTTTTAGAATATTGAAAATATGGTCAAAATTGTCATTTTTATATGCCCAATTCTGGTGTGTTTCCATACATGCAAGAAATAGAAACGCTTGCTGAAAAGCAGCCCATGTCAGCTGCTAGCATCAATTTGCTCACTTACAGGGTTTTAACTGATGAGGGGCTCTTCAGGCACACTTGCTTTATCTATAAGAAATACGGGGTTGAAGAGATGGCTGGGTGGATAAGAACATAGCTGCTGCTCTCATGGAGGATCTGAGTTTGCTTCCAAGCACTCACACTGGGCATCTTATGACAGGTCGTAACTCCAGCTCCAGAGGAGCCAGTACGTTCTTCTGGCCTTTATGGGCATCCCCACACATGTAAGCTTACAATACACAAACAAATACATAAATAAAATAATAGAGAAGTAAGCAATGAAAGGAAATGAGTATTGGTTTCATGTAATTGATTTCTTTATGCGGCACACATCCTTCTTTATGCAGCACACCACCTTCTCTGTGCCCTGTCTGCACACTAGCCAAGTCCCAGTCGTGATCAATCATAGCTGATGGTGTTGAAGAATTAAATAATTGGTGTCAACTTCAAAAGAACACCTTTTATTAATGGCACTGCTTGACAAATAGATTTCCCTTTAAATACCAAGTTTCCATAATAAGATGTTTCAGTAGGCTTTATAGTTACTAGGTTTAAAAAAAAGTTTTTTTCCTTCATAAAAAAGGAGTTTCAGAGGAAAAGATCCCCACCATTTCCTGTTTCTCTATTCATATGTGTGTGTGCATGTCTATATGTATATGTGTGCATGTGTGTATATGTGTATGTGCACATATATGTATGTGTGTACGTGTTGTGCATGTATGCGCATATGTGTATTTGTGTTAAATCTTTATTAGTCTAGGTATGCTTTAAGAAGTTGTATTTTCAGGCTGAGAAGGGTCTTGAGCATTTTTAAGAATATTTAGAGCATGTGACTTATGTCTGTCAACAAATTAAACCTCCACAATTAAATGGATACAACTTTTGCTGAAGTCTGGTTGATTTAGGGGAAAATGTTTATTTGACCACCCCATCTCTCTATTTATTTATTTATCTATCTATCTATTTATTTATTTATTAAAGATTTCTGTCTCTTCCCTGCCACCGCCTCCCATATCCCTCACCCTCCCCCAATCAACTTCCCCTCTCTTATCAGCCTGAAGAGCAGACTGGGTTCCATACCCTGTGGAAAGTCCAAGGACCTCCCACCTCCTTCCAGGTCTAGTAAGGTGAACATCCAAGCAGCCTAGGCTCCCACAAAGCCAGTATGTGCTGTAGGATCAAAACCCAGTGCCATTGTTCTTGACTTCTCAGCCATCCTCATTGTCCGCTATGTTCAGCGAGTCCAGTTTTATCCCATGCTTTTTCAGACCCAGTCCAGCTGGCCTTGGTGAGTTCCCGAAAGAACATCCCCATTGTCTCAGTGTGTGGGTGCACCCCTTGCGGTCCTGAGTTCCTTGCTCATGCTCTCTCTCCTTCTGTTCCTGATTTGGACCTTGGGGTTATAGTCCGGTGCTCCAATGTGGGACTCTGTCTCTGTCTCCTTTCATCGCCTGATGAAGGTTAAAATCCAGGAGGATGACTATATGTTTGTCTTTGGGTTCACCTTCTTATTTAGCTTCTCTAGGATCATGAATTATAGGTTCAATGTCCTTTATTTATGGCTAGAAACCAAATATGAGTGAGTACATCCAATGTTCCTCTTTGTGGGTCTGGCTTACCTCACTCAGGATAGTGTTTTCTATTTCCATCCATTTGCATGCAAAATTCAAGAAGTCATTGTTTTTTTTTTAACTGCTGAATAGTACTCTAATATGTATATATTCCATACTTTCTTCATCCGTTCTTCATTGAAGGGCATCTAGGTTAGACTCTAAAAGGCTAGTCAACCCAATTATAAAATGGGGCACTGAGCTGAACAGAGAATTCTCAACAGAGGAAGTTCAAAGGGCCAAAAGACACTTAAGGTCATGCTCAACTTCCTTAGCGATCAGGGAAATGCAAATCAAGACAACTTTAAGATACCATCTTACACCTGTCAGAATGGCTAAAATCAAAACCACCAATGATAGCCTTTGCTGGAGAGGTTGTGGAGAAAGGGGTACACTCATCCATTGCTGGTGGGAATGCAAACTTGTGCAACCACTTTGGAAAGCAGTGTGGCGGTTTCTCAGGAAATTTGGGATCAACCTACCCCTGGACTCAGCAATACCACTCTTGGGAATATACTCAAGAGATGCCCTATCATACAACAAAAGTATGTTCATAGCAGCATTGTTTGTAATAGCCAGAACCTGGAAACCACCCTATCTCTCTTATACATTGATATTATGCATGAATTTATTCATCAACTTGTTTGATGACCGTTTATTAAATTGGAGTCAGTATGAATAAGGATGATTCTAGGCTTTGAGGGAAAAACTACTTAACTGAGTTTATAATTATTGAGAGGAAAAATCATTAACATATGTTATTGAGAGGAAAAATCATTAACATATGTCTAACATAGTAGTTGATACTATAAAGTGAGAAGAAGCATGCTTAGGGTACTGTTTTAGGTTGGTTGCCGAGTAAAGCCCATAAAAGAGAGTGACATTTCACAGGGTATATGATTGGCTGGAGGGAAGAGCCATGGAACAACATCTGGAAAGTGATATGCTCCAGAGCACACACCCATACACATGTGCACTCACACACATACACACACCCTATAGATTGGACAGATTATCATATATACTACTTCACTTAAAATGTACTCTCTTAGAAATTTTCATGTACACAAAATGTTATTAATTATGGTATGAGGATTTCTTGGGAGATGTGAGGAGGTGAGCTAGCTGAATTGCTTGCTATTCAGCCTCTCTGGGAAGCTGGATTCTACCTCAACTTTTGAATCTTGAGTTCTTTAGCAGGACAAAGATTTAGATAAGTTCTCTTAGTAGCTTTGAAAGAGTCAGTGCCTGAGGGAATAGAATTTACCCTGTGGTAAAGATGTAGTTGCTGACTAGGATAGTTGTAGCTTATTCTTAGTTATGAATGCCCAGCCTTAGCTTGACTTCTTTCTTGCCAGCTTTTCTTAAATTATCCTGACTAACTTTTGCCTCTGGGCTTTTGTCTTTTTCTATTCCTTTATATCTTTCTTCATGACTTGCTGTGTGGCTGGGTGGCTGGCCCCTGATGTTCTCCTTGTTCTCTTGTTGTTCTTCTTTCTCCTCACTTCTCCTTCTAGTTATACTTTCTGCCTACCAGCCCCACCTATCCTTGCCCCACCTTACTATTGACCATTTATCTCTTTATTAAGACCATTGGCTCTTTTGGACAGGCACAGGCACAGTAACACAGATTCACAAAGTTAAACAAAAGCAATGTAAGCAAAAGTCACACATCTAAAAATAATATTTCCCAACATGTATAGGCTTATATATTTGAATCCTTAGTCACCAGGGAGTGGCATTATTTAAAAGGATTAGAAGGATCAGGAGATGTGGCATATTGAAGGAAGTATGCCACTGGAATTAGGCTTTGAGGTTCAAAAACCCATGCCAGACACAGTCAACTTCTCTTCTTCTGCTGCAGATCAGGATATGGAACTCTCAACTCCTTCTCCAGCACCATGTCTTCCTGCATGCTGCCATCCTTCCCACCGTGATGATAATGGACTAACCTTCTGGAACTGTAAGCTAGCCCCCAAATAAATATTTTCCTTTATAAGAGTAGTCTTGGTCATTGTGTCTTTTCACAGCAGTAGAGCAGTGACTAAGACACTCTCCATTTGGCATGAGAAGATACAGGAAGCCAGGAAAGCATCTTTCTTCATATGGAGAGTTGTTGCTTGAGGTATAAGTGTAATGTGAGAAGGTTCTGTTCATTTGATACCAACTGAGATGTTAAGTGAATTCTAACTCTAGAATTAATGTTTTATCCTGGAATTCTTTATTTTTTAGAAATATAAAAGGTATCCAGAGAAATTAAAAAAGAGCCTGGGCCACCATCAATCTAAGGAAGCAGGTTGTCACTAATAAACACCTGTGGGAGAATTTAGCATGAGGCCTGTTTTTCTTGTAACCTGTCACACATAGAAGCATGTATTTGTAAGTCAGTACAAATGTATTGTCAGCAACATTCATGATATCAAAAATATAACTCAATAGGATTTTGATTTTTTAAAATCAACCATTTTATATTGTGAGAAAGCTCATGTTGCTGTAAAAACTGCAATTTTCTGTTGTTATATATCAGAATAGTGCAGACTTAACTTGAGATTGTTTTCATGTGTGATTACTAGTGTATTGTTTACCTGACAATATAATCATCAGCAACTATGCTGTCTCAAAATACCTGGGCCAGTGCTTTATTCCCTAAAAATAGTTATACTGAGACAAGGTTTTACTGTGTAGCCCTGGCTGTCTTGGAACTTACTCTGTAGACCAGGTTGGCCTTGAATTCAGAGATCTGCCTGCTTCTACCTCTTGAGTGCTGGGATTAAACATGTGGGCCACCACTGTCCAGCTCCTTTAAATATTCTTAAAGAGCAAAGGAAGAAATATTTCTACTTCTGGAAAACTAGAAGGCATTCCTTTTATTCTTTCTGCCAATACAACAAGAAGACCCCAAACCTATAAAACAAATAAAATAACCCAAGAATTCTGAAAGATTCAAAGGAGAAGCAAACCAGGCAGAAACTTGATACCTAAGGATCAGCAGCATGGAAGGTGCTTAGGGGTTTCTTCTTGCCTGAAAAGTCCCAGATTTGAAACTTCTGAAGTCACCAACCAGGGGATGCCAACAGGCAAGGAGCAACAACAGGAGATTCTTGACCCTATCCTGCTGCTCAGTCAGAGGATCAGGATATGGGACCACTTAGCAAGAGAAAACTACTGTACTAAACACCAGAGGAGCACTGTGGCCCCCTTTGACCTATGCTGACTGGTGGACCCTCACCCGACTCTAACGTGGAAAATTACCACATAGGTTTCACAGAAACTTGGTAGAGAGTCAGGAGTTTTACCAGAACTCATTGGCAGTGAGGCTACCTCTCTGACTCTACACTGTCATTAAAGGTGGAAATTACATGTATATCTTACAATAATTAGAGCAATCACCAAAGAGACAGATACAAAACAATATAGATATATCTCAGTGGAATTCTAAAAAAAAAAAGGTTAAGTAACCAATAGGAAGATGATGTAGCTGGGTCTTCTATCTATCTGTTGCTTTCATTGGTTAATTAATAAAGAAAACTGCTTGGCCTGATAGGTCAGAATATAGGTAGGCAGGAAAGACAGAACAGAATGCTGGGAGAAAGAAGGCAGTGAGGCAGTCACTATAGCTCTCCTCTCCAAGATGGATGTAGGCTAGAATCTTCCCGGTAAGCCACCACCTCGTGGTGCTACACAGATTATTAGAAATGGGTTAATCAAGATGTGAGAATTAGCCAGTAAGAGGCTGAAACTAATGGGCCAGGCAGTGTTTAAATGAATACAGTTTCCATGTAATTATTTTGGGTAAAGCTAGCCGTGTGGGAGCCGGGCAGCGGGAAGCGGCCTGCAGCTCCTTCTACAGGAAGACAGGAAAAATAAAGGTGAAATGAGAAGCTAAGATAAACAATTAAAAGTGGAACTGGCCAGATTTAGTCACCATGTATTGGTAATTAGTTTAGATGTGACTGGCTTAAAAAGACCAACTAGGAAACGGGCAGAATCACTAAAAGGCATGATTGAGCTGTGTGTTTTGTGTGAAGTAGAACAAAATAGAAATGTTGAAGGGAAGCAGATGCAAAAAGACAGCATGCAAGCAATCAAAATAAATCAGGAGTGGCTGTATTAGAGACACGTGAAGTGACGTCAGAACTAAGAAAAGCACAGCTACAAGAAGACATTACATAATGACATAGGTGAGCACACCAATCAGAGACAGAACTACAATGGCTACTATTACTCCAGGGTGTGAACTATCTGGAGCTACCAGGGATGTTTTCCCTAAGTGTCCTGGAAGAAAGAAGCAGCTCCAGTCCTCCACTGCCCACTGCCAGCGTGCGCCACTGAGCGCTCACCTCCAATGCCCGAGAAGATGCACCGTGGAGGATGTGTGCCCAATGGCCTTCCATGCCCAGACACAGTAAAAACATGGGGAGTGACTCTTAGTCTCCAGTTTGTTAAATAAATGGAAGAGGGGGAATGGGGAACTAAAATTTGCTGGAATATTTTAGAGCGCTTGGTTTCTGAGAGCTCTTCCCATCCTGCCTGCTCTGCTCACCCCCAAACTCAATGTTTCCAGGGGTTTCTTGATCTGTTAAAGTGTCTACCCAAGAAATTCTCTTTCTATGTAACCCAGAAACAATGTAATGAGGTAAATACTTGAAATTAATCAACCTTTAGTCCAAATCAAGGCTAAGCATTCACAGTCCCACATTTGTGCCCCTTCCAGTACCTCTCTGACTAGGGGTAGTGGTGGTGGTTTGGGACTGTATTGGCTAATTTGATTGTCAACTTGACTAGACTGTCACTTAGCAGACAGCCCGCATGTGATGGAGTTTCTCGGTGGGGTTTATAGAAGAGAGAAGACCCACCCTCTGAGTAGCAGTGTTCCATGGATGAAGGTCTTAGACTGAATGGAAGCGGGGAAGCTAGGGGAAGGAGCTCCAACACCCATCTCTCTCTGCGTCATGGCCTGTGAACACCACGTGACGGGCTTCCTTGCTCTCTCACTGCCGTCCTACCTGGCCATGATGATGGATTCTCCTTCCTAATGGTGAGCCTCCATAAACACCTGCTTCCTCAAGTCACTTCTGTCAGGGAGCTTGTCATCACAGCGAGGCAAATATGTAAGAGAAGGACACCTGGGGTATTTAGCACGCTCTTTTTACCCTTTTCAACCTTGGGATCAGGGCTCATGCAAAGTCACATGACTGTCCGGTGTTAAGAGTAGGGAACAATCTGCAGTGGGTTGGGAAGCTCAGCTTTGACCGTGAGGGAGTCTACTGTAGTCAACATCTTGGCCTGAGTAACCTCTTTTATTTCTAACTTTCTCCACAGCTTTGACTCACTTAGTCTTAGCATCATCAATTCTTCAGTTCACCAGAATTTAGAAGGCCACTGTAGGAGAGAAAGGGGTTTGGAATCCCTATTGTTTGGGTCTAGCATATAATGTTTTCCTCCCCTGTTGGAACTATTTGAATAAAGCTTATTTTATTTTCCTTTTAGTAGATTTTCCTTCATAGTTTTCATATTCTACTATTATTCAAAGTTGTTTTCAATTTGTGTGGCTCAAAATGTCTTTGTTTTGCAGGAGTCTTCAGGCATAAGTGGCATTTGTCAGGGGTTTTCAGCATCCACAATGTATAATGTACACGTATTTATCTAGTCATTTTTGTGATAAAGTCTTCTGAGATATGGGGTTGTTACAGGAGCCCACAGAGATGGTCACTCAGACACAGTCATAGGCAAGTGAAAGTCTTTATTTCAGCTGGCTGGGACTATACTCAGGTATTTGGGACCCAAGCATAGCCCTGAACATTTATAGCAAGAGTTTTTTTTTTTTTTTCTTGTTCGAGGCAGGGTTTCTCTGTGGCTTTGGAGCCTGTCCTGGAACTAGCTTTGTAGACCAGGCTGGTCTCGAACTCACAGAGATCTGCCTCCCGAGTGCTGAGATTAAAGGCGTGCGCCACCATCGCCCGGCATATAGCAAGAGATTTTTAAAGACAAAACCCATATCCTTTTAGTTTCTCAGGGGGAGGTTTTGCTCAAGGAAGCAGTTTAAAAGAAGCTAAGTTAGCTGGGTCATCTTAACCTCAGGTTCCTAGAATAGAGTTGGGTGATTTTCCATGGGATTCTCCATCAAGGAGATCAAATTCTAGTTAAACTTGAAATGACTTCAGCAAGAACACAGAATGGAGGAACCTCTGCCCTGTCTTCCTCTGTCACAGGGTGACAAAATTGTTCCTAAAAGAAAATTTGGTTATAGAAAATAAATTTCATATCTGAGGTGAATAAAACTTCCAATACATTATCAACTTACAGTGTTTATCCATAAACCACAGTTCTGTGAGGACCTGATACTTGGACAATGAGAAAAATCAATTGAGAGATAAGTGGGAAAAAAAAAAAGTAGAAATGAAAGTCTGCCATGAGCAGGAATTATTAGTCACTCTCCAGCCCCAGGCCGGAAGCCTCAGTTTTCAGTCATGAGGTTTTAGGAGAGCATCCCTCGCATTTCCGGGACGAGCCATCACTCAGTGACTCAGAGAGCAGGGGTGTGTAGGAAAGACACATGGGGTTGTTCTTACCGAGAACAAGACAGCGTGATGTCAGAGTCAGCCCTGGGTAATGCGTCATCCCTGTGCCATTACCAGGCAGCTCCTGCCTTGGTTCTGAGTCTCAGAAGGCTTTGTAGGATTCTGGAGGGGCGAATCTGTCTAACAATGTCTTCTACTGTAGGCATAAGATGAAAACCAATTTGATGCATTGGAGGTACCTCGACTCCCCAAAGATCTGGATGTACCCAGCTCCTGCCCCAGGGGGATTACTCACACGCCTCCAAACGCTGCCTCCACTGTGTCAGGAAAGGCAGGCCCCTCTAGGCAGCCCGCTTCTGAAACAGCCTTTATTTTGAGTAAGATATGAAATAGCATTTCTAATTTGAATGGCAGGAGAAATTGCAGGAAAATAAAATGTAATGTCTCTAGCTGGAATTCGACTAAATTATACAGATTAATAATTCTTTTTCAAAAGACTGCCTGATTCAAGGAGAAAAGCCCCTCTATTGCAAAGGAGAGAGTGAGCTTATGGGGAGTTGTACAGTACTAAGGTGTCACAGCCCTGGTTGGGAAAGGAATGAACAGAAGCCAATAGGAGCAGGGAGAGGAAACCAAAGACAAGGTCAAAAGGACGGGAAAACTGTAGGAGAAAGTGTGCCCGGTGCTTAGAAAGCTCTGTTCAACCAGCCACCAAAGGGCAAGGTGTGGTTTTCTGGAAGCTCTGTCTGTCTGTCTGTCTCTCGTGTATGTGTGTGTGTGCTTGTGGAGGATAGAGGTTGCCCCTGGATATGTTCCTTAATCATTCTCTGTCTTAGTTTGAGACAGGGTCTCCCACTGCACCTGGCTGGCTGGCCAGCAAGCCCCAGGGAGTCTCCTCTCTCTGCCTCTGCATTGGGCTTTTTATACAGACCTGCTTTTTATACGGGTGCTGAGATTGAACGTGTGTCCACATAATTTCCTGGCAAAGACTTTGATGACTGAGCCTCCCAACCACTCCCAGAATCCTGTTGAAGCTCTTGAAGACCTGTTTTTAGAGATAGGGAGTCCCTGACACTGGAGAAATGGCTCAGAGAGTTGAGAATACTTCCTATTCTTGCCAGGGACCAGAGTTAGGTTCCCAGCACCCACATGGGAAGAGCCGCAACTGCCTGCAACTCTGGCTCTATATGATCTGATCTCTGTGGCACTGGCACACATGTGCACACATGCATATGTACACACATACATACAGCGGCACAGGTTAAAAGCAAAACCATAAACAGAGGGTCCTTAAAGACCATCTTCTGTATTCATACTGAATTGTTTAAAACCAATACAGAACAATGAAATGGATTCTGCGTGATAACAGAATCGCTGGGAACAAATGTCACAGCAGCAGGCAGTGTATTACCTGCATAATTCCTCGGGTTTCAGTGAAATAGACCTCTCCTTCTTCTGTACTTAGAGGAGAGTGGTAGCTTTTCATTGTGTGAAAATCATTCCTTCACTTGAAAGACCTTGTTACAAGACTCTTTCGTGAAAAACCCAGTGCTCCAGTCCCTTAAAGACTCTTAAGCTCTGCTACCCTGCTCCAGCCTTGTAAATGCTCACCTGAAGCACTGATCCAGACAGGGACCTGCAGCTGGTCAGGACTGCAGTTACTTAAAGATTTTTTACTTATGAATTCATTCTAGAAATTGACAGAGGAGATAGCAGTGAGCTGAAGGGCTGACATGATAAAAAAAAAGCCAGCTATGTTCTACAATTTTCATATGTAGGATAAGTGCCAAAGACATGCACTGGCAGTAGGAAAACTGGAACAGAATCAGTTTTGGTTGAACTGAACTTTCAGGTGCCCACCTATCAGAAGTGCCCGAGAGTGGATGACATTGCAGAAGACACAGCTAGCGTCTGTCATTTTAACCTAGATAAAAACAGGTTGCTCCTGTTTTCCCCTTAACCATGGTACCACATGGCAGTCTTGCAAGCATAGTTCCCAGGAGTGGTGGGGGTTAGTGGAAGAACTGTCATCGCAAGGATAGTGGTTTCCATTGGATCCCCTGGGTCTGTAGCTAAAAGCAGCTGTGTGCTAACTGACATGGGTGTTAGGAGCTGAACTCTGGTCCCCTGCAAGCACTGTGTGTGCTTTTGACCACTGAGCCGTAGCTCCTGCCCCTGATTAAACTCTTTCAAATGTGTTTGCGTTGTTGCATCCTGGAGCTGTGAGCGGGTGAAGCTCTTTGGCCTCAAGGCAATCTGTGGCAAAGTCTTAGGAGGAACAAACCAGAAGCCCTATTTGCCCTGTCCTTGACTTCAGTGGTAACTTGAACCAAGTTCACACTCCTTTCATGATCAGACTACAAGATTTCCACACATTTCTACTCTTTCTCACTGAGAATCTGGGCAAATGCAGTAAGCAGCAAGCACGGCTTGAATGTTGTGCTAAGATTTCTTCTCCCAAACACTCTGGTCCATTCGTTTTGAAGTCAGTCTCACTCCAATCTTTACAACACAGGAAGAACGCAGCCAGACAGGTAGGTACGCGTGTTCACACGCATGCACACACATACTTCTTAGACTACAATAAGAAGGATCTCTAGCTGAACTCCTCGTCCAGTCCTGGATTCCCTCTGAAGACCCAGGAACTTGGCCTCCACTGTCCACATTGCCCACCAGTGCCAAAGCTCAGGAACCATAATCAGGTTTAGGGCACAACAGCCCATGTTTCTGCCAGTTTTCTCTGTTAGTTAATTTTAGTTACTGAGACCAACTGCCTGGCAAGAAGCAACAGGGAGAAGACGGCATCATTTTGGCTCGTGGTTTGAGGATAGAGTCTATCTTGATAGGGGAAACACGGTGGCAGGTGGAGGTCACACAGGTAATAGTGGGATCTTGTTCACATCTGGGCAGATCTGGCCTGCCAGATGTGTGGCCAGATGCAGGGCTAGACTATTATTGTCAATCCTTACCTCACAGTGATTCAGTTCTCATCCATAGTTCTTTAGTTCTTCCTAAAGGTGCCATACCTCCCAAACTATACATGTGCAAACACACAGTGCTGTGTGGGATATTTATATCAAAACTGTAGCAATGGATAACTGTATTGAAGCTAACATTATGTGTTTTTAAATTGATGAAGCTTCAAGCTCATTAGAACACTGAGATTTATGTAATATACAGCCGTAACATCTGAGCTACTTTTCCATTGCTATAATAAAACACCATGACCAAGTTAGCTTATTGATGAAAGCATTTAATTTAGCTGACATTTTCAGAGGGTTGGAGTTCATAATGACAGGATGAAGAAACAGCTGAGAGCTCAAATCCTGCTCCACAGCCCTGAGGCAGAGAGAAGGGGGTGGGGAGAACACACTGGGAACTGCACAAGTCTTTTGAAACCTCACAGCCCATTGCAAGTAACACACGTCCTCCAACAAGGCCACATCCACCGATCCTTCCCAAATAGGTGCACCAATCTGAGACCAAGTACTCAAATATATGAGCCTATGAGGGTCATTCTCATTCAATCCACCATACATAGCAAAAAAAAAAGATAACGTTGAATATAATTTTCATCAAGGTTGAACTTACTTCCATTCTGTCTTTTGGCTAACCCAGATTCAAAGAAAAATACTTCCAGAAACTTTCACTTGGCAGATCTGCTTTAAGACATCTACCAAGTGAAGCACTGAGCATCCTTTAGCATTTGCTGGACGCTGGGTTTCCTATGATAAATCCCAGAGTTGACTCCAGTTCAGTGAGATTGTCTGTCCACAGAAACACAGTCTTCCTGTGGGTTGCCCTTATCTTTGGAAACCATGGTTGTTTGGGGATAACACAGTGCCTGGGGTCCCCTTCTAGTTTCTTAATTTTAGAGCTTTTGTGGGGGAAATGGTGCTTTCAGCCCTTGCAAGTAGTAGGAAAACCACAGTTTAAAGTAGCTCAAGTGAAGGGTAGCTCTCTGATAGCCTTCTCCAGTCCATTAAAAGAAAGCATTGCTTGTTCCTTTTTCTTTGTAGTGAAACAGAAGAGAATCTTGTTTAGAGCATGGGTCCTCTACTACTTAATTAATAGATCTATTTATCAATTTCCCAGGGAATAAGTGCCCTGGTGGCTTCCAAGTCACGTTAGCTTTCCTCCCCTTCCATTACACGAACAAGTTAGCTTTATCTGCTGTTGACTTTTTAATAATGGTTGTAGTGGTCATAGATTTACTCATGTTTTTAAACAGCTATTTATTAAGGTACATTAATTAAAATCGTGTATGATAATCAAATTTGCAAAAAGAGATACGTAGAAAAAAACTGACATTCCATCTTCTAAACATGGTTTATATATTATATATATAATTTCCTTCCATCTATTATTGTATATATATAAATGTATATGTTATTTGCTTCTATGCATTATTTTAAAATGCAGATTCATATACTCTGCACATATTGGCTCTCTACACCCTTTGATTTAAATCTTAAAGATACCCATAGTGCAACACTCTTTTCAGAATCTTTGTTTTATTTTTTTTTTAATTTTTTTTTAAATTTTTTTTATTGAGAAAAAGAAAAGAAAAAAAAAGTTTCCGCCTCCTCCCAGCCTCCCATTTCCCTCCCCCTCCTCCCACCCTTCTCCCCCTCCCCCCACTCCTCTCCCCCCTCCCTCTCCAGACCAAAGAGCAGTCAGGGTTCCCTGCCCTGTGGAAAGTCCAAGGTCCTCCCCCCTCCGTCCATGTCTAGGAAGGTGAACATCCAAACTGGCTAGGCTCCCACAAAGCCCGAACTTGAAGTAGGATCAAAACCCAGTGCCATTGTCCTTGGCTTCTCATCAGCCCCTATTGTTCGCCATGTTCAGAGAGTCTGGTTTTATCCCATGCTTCTTCCGTCACAGTCCAGCTAGCCTTGGTGAGCTCCCAATAGATCAGTCACACTGTCTCAGTGGTTGGGTGCACCCCTCGTGGTCCTGACTTCCTTGCTCATGTTCTCCCTCCTTCCGCTCCTCATTGGGAACTTGGGAGCTCAGTCCGGTGCTCCAGTGTGGGTCTCTGTGACTATCTCCATCCATCACCAGCTGAAGGTTCTATGGTGATATGCAAGATATTCGTCAGCATTGCTGTAGGATAGGGTCTTTGTTTTAAATGTGCCATAATATTCCATTCAATGGGCTCCCCTTATTTAACTCTATTCTTTTCCACAGATGCCCAGTTTTTCACTATTATAAGCAAGACGAGTACAGCTGTGTAGATCAAACTAAGAACGCACCAGTTTCTCGCTGGACAATCAGCAAGGCACAGGGATTTATGATGCACTTTGAATGAATGCAACCATTCTTGCATCTCCGGAATAAATCACACTTGACCACACTAGACGATCTTTTGCATGCACTGTTGAATTCCATCCATTTCCTAGTGAGGATTGACCCCACAGGCTCATGAGCTTAAACACTTGATCCTCAGCTGGTGGCTCAGTTTGGGGAGGCTGGGGAGCCTTTAGTAGGTGGGGTCTGGCTAGAGGAAGTGGGCTTCTTCTGGAGGGCAGGCCTTCAGAAGGTCTCCAATTCTAATGGGGAGCAAGGTGCTTATTAGCCTTGTCTTCAAACTAACTTTTAAAAACTTTAGTTAAGTACGTGATGTCATATCTTGTCAAAATTGTGTGGTTATCCTGAGCCCAGGGATATCATTTCTCCCAAGGCCATTTCCAGCTGTTTTCTAGAAATGGGTTCTATGAAATCTTGAGGAAGAATTTTCAGTGGATGGAATCAGTCCTTGAGTTGACAGCTAGCATGTTAGAAAGGGGAGAACTTGATTTGAGCAATGGAGTTGAGAGAGTGGATGTCTGAAATGACAGGCCCAGAGGGGAGCAGCCGCGGTTGGTTTCTTGTTAACATCTTTGCTTTTGTAAGGGGAGGAGTGATGTTCAGAAGCTGTGATGAGGGTGGAGAGAGTGTGCCCCTGCCGACTCGTTGGTACACAGGAAGCAAAGAGATGGGCGGCGTCTTGAGAGGCCTCTGAGGAAGGCGATATTGATACCCATCCAGTAGGTTGTTATTATAGCCCCTGATACACCAGGTCTCAGGTCTAATGCTGGGAAAGCAATATTTCGAGGCTGCTATAATCCTGGAAGATAAGCATGATACAAAGCCGAAGTTGCACCCTTGTGAGCTAGCTGTCAATCAAGCCAAAGGGGTCAGTGAAGGGCAGGCAGATCTTTCTGGTGTTCGAGGGTGTGGAGAGATTACAGTGGAGAAGGGCTGGGATCAGAGGTAGAGGAGAGAGTACCGACAGGCAGGGAGCAGTGAGGGTCATGGTGAGGAATCCTAAGATGTCCTTCACCTTCCTTTACTCTGGCTTTAGTAGTTAGTAGTACCTTGTACTTTTTTTTTCCTGCATTGACTTTCTTTACACAGTAGAATATGGCTGCCCTCCGAGCTTGAGTGTGTGTGTGTGTGTGTGATTATCTTCAAGATACCCTCCTGGATTGACAGTGGGCACCCTGTAACACACATTAGGTCACCCTTGGCCAAGGTACAGGTAGCACACAAATATACTTAAGACACATTTGTTGACAAAGAATGCTTTCCAGGGGGTGGCCAAGCCTACTGGTTGCCATTCCAGTGCCACCTTTCCAGCATCCAGAGCTTAGGGGGGATGTCAGGGTCACAAGTCCCTGTGTGAAGTTTGTATGAGGAGATGCTAGGATTTGGATTCATTGCCACAATGAATAGTTCTTTCAGACCAAAACACCAAGTATCTTTTGACCTAGTCTGGTCAACCTTAATAATAAACAGTTTGACTATTCCTCTGATGTGAGAAAGAATTAGTATTGGCTTTCTTACTCCTAAGCAGGCCAATGGTAATTAACAGCATGTTTTATTTATTTATTTATTTATTTATTTATTTATTTTACTTTTTATTTCTTTTTTGTTTTTCAAGGTAGGGGTTCTCTGTAGCTTTGGAGCCTGTCCTGGAACTAGCTCTTGTAGATCAGGCTGGCCTCGAACTCACAGAGATCCACCTGCCTCTACCTCCTGAGTGCTGGGATTAAAGGTATGTGCCACTACCACCTGGATACATGTTTTAATTTGTAAAAAAAATTGTTATATGTTTAATCCAAGTGAAAAATTAATATACATCTTAGTGACAAAGTAGCCTACGACGCTGGACATGTGTGGAGTTCCCACCTCATTGCAATAAGAGACCTCGTCATTTCCTAGACGTGGTACTGGAGTATCCAGAGACAATCTTTCAAATCTTGTGTAGTTGCTGGTGCCCTTGAGCTGTGGAGCCTGAATCACCCTGCTCATTTCCAACGTCAGTGTTAAGATCATCCTTGTTATTGATGATGGCAGGTGTGGCCTTTGGTAGCTGATGGATGGCGCCTTGGCCCAGGTTTGTGGATTCTCATTTCAATGTGACGCAGTAGAAATCCAAATACTAAGGTGGATCTTGGGCTTGGTCCTCCCCTAGGTGTCCAGACCCAAGAACAAGATGATTGCAGGTGCAAGGGGCCTCCCAAGGGCATGGGCGTCAAGCTCCTGTACTCATTCATATTCGCTCATCGAGACATGTTCAATATGATACTGAAGTCATATTATACACAGCAAGAAGACAATGATCGAGCCCGACTTCCAGGGACCTTTCTGTTTCCCAAGGGCAGTGTCCACCCCCATAATGATTACTTCTGTTGAGGAATAGAGCTGCAGTTGAGAATCTAGGAAACAAACTACCTTGGGCCTCTGAAGAGTTGAGCCAGCTTCCAGGTAGGGAAGTCTAAAGCATGGAGACCTTGTCCTAGGTCTGGAGAGACCCTGGAGGGAGAAGAGCCAAGTGTGCTAGATTGGCAGATGTCTAGGAGCACAGTGCAGCAGTGGCAGGGGATGGAGCGGGCACCATTCTGTGCAGGCTTCCTACTCCACAAGACAGTGAGAGGACACAGATAGGGAGATAGGGAGTCCTCTCCTATCACCCCTGGCTTCTCCTTCAGGGTCACAAAGCTTTATACCAATCTCACAGGAGTGACTAGTTCACGTTTTTTGTTTTGCTTTTGTTTTTTCTTTTCCAAGACAGGGTTTCTCCATGACAACACTGGTTGTCCTGGAACTCACTCAGTAGACCAGGCTGCCCTCAGACTCAGAGATCTGCCTGCCTCTGCCTCCCTGAATGCTGGGATTAAAGGTGTGCGCCACCACTGTGGGGCTGACTAGTTCACTTTTGTTAATACTCTCAGGATCCTAAGTGCAAGTGTCAGACACAGATTCAAATCTGCATCTAACTTGTCCTAGTCTGCCAACTATTTCTGTGATGAACACCACGACCAAAACTAACCTGGGGAGAAAGGGTTCATTTGGCATAAAGGTTAGGAACCATCGTCTATTCTAAGGGAAGCAGGCAGGAACTCAAGGCAGGATCTTGGAGACAGGAACTGAAGCAGAGACCATGGAAGGACGCTCTTACTGGTTTGTTCTCCATGGCTCCTCAGCTTGCTTTTTAAATACAGCTCAGAGCCACCTGCCCAGGGAGGCACTGCTCACTGTGGGCTAGGCCCTCTCACGTCAATCATTATCATGAAATGCCCACTGGCTTGCCCTACAGTCCAATCTGATGGAAGCATTTTCTCAATTGCGAGTCCCTCTTCCCAGGGGACTCTAGCTTGTGCCAATTTGATAAAGACTCACTAGGAAAAAGATGAAGAAAATTCGTGTGTCTAGTCTTTCTCTTGGGGTTAAATGAAGTCATTTTTTTAGCTTCCTCTTTTTGTGCACACGGTTTCTGAGAGCCGGTGTGATGCAAGGCCTTTGTCTTGGCACGTGAGCGATTGATTTAAAAACGTGTGTCCTAATTTTATCTCTTTCTGTCTGGTGTAAACCAAATTACTTCTCCTGTGAGGTATGTGGGGACCACTGTGATTTCTGCAGTCTGTAGATGTGCCGTAGATGGTACATGCTAGGCACTCAAGGGCATAGCTGCCTCAACACGGCCGTACAAGGATCACCATGGGGGCCAATCACTGTAGCTGTCACTCAGTAGCCTCTTACCTCAACCAACCATGTGTAGCAATAACTAGGGGGATGGTGGAGGCTAGGGGAGCAATGGAGGAAGATTCTAGTTGTGTCAGTAAAATCAGCTCCTGTGCTCTATGGAGGCTATGCAGAGGTTAAGTTCTATTTAGTTCAAAGGTTAGTTTCTGACTTTGACTTCTCAAAATTTGATGATGGCGATGGTGATTTAGCCAATACAGCACAGAGTAGAGCTGATTTGGGATGGAATCTTATGTAGATCTGCCAGTTTCTAACCCCATGAGTGTTCTTAGCGCTTCTCCAGCATATTAAAGAAGACAATGGTGTCTAATTCAGAAGGTTGCTGGGACAAGACTCGAGAAGTGATCACTGTATTCATAAAATTATATTTACTATCTAAGAAGTCATTAGTAAGACAATGACCAGCGGTGTCAAGGGAAGGCCCTAAAGACGCATCCCCAGAGCATTGGTGAGTACTTGGTAGACGTGATAAGATCCTTCCCACCCGGGATGGCGGTTCTCACAACAGAATCATCTGTTTCCATTTCACCACGAAGGATCCTGGGGCATTCAAAGGACACATAACACAAATTGGAACTCTGCTGCCACAACTGTCCTCCACTCTGCTGCTGTCACCCCAGAGCACACTGGGGGCAAGCGTGAGCTGAGTGTGAGCCCTTCCTCAGAGAAGACAGGGTACTGTCACAGCTTAAGTTAGAGAGTGTCCACCCTGCCCAGATTCATATGTTGAAATCTAATCTCAATGTGGTAGCAAGAAGTGGTTATACCATGAGGGTAGAACCCTTGTTAATAGAACTACTGCCCCCAACAAAAAGGCCTAAGGGCCTTTCCTTTGGTCCTTCTACTAGGTGAAGACATGTAGAAGGTACATTCTTTTCGATTGTCGATCCTCTACCTAACCTCCAGAATTGTGAGCCCTTTGCTGTTTCTGAATTACCCAGTCTAAGATAACAAGAACTGGCAGGGACGGTGACAGAAAGATAAACACAGGGGCAGCCATGAAGTGACAGCTGTTGCCTGGACTGCCAAAGTAATTTTTAAGAATTTTAATTTTAAAGAGAGTGGTTTTAATTTTAAAACTTGCCTCAAGCAGGCCAGTTGCTACAGATAAAAGTTAATCCTGGCACCAACTTAAGTCCTGAACATTCCAGTCATTCCCGAGTTGCTTATAGGTACACAGGTACACAGAAGCGATGGCTGACTCAATCTTACAGTTTCCTTGAATTCTGGAAGAGAAGCCAGCTGCACACCTTGGCTGATATGAATATTCTGCCATGATTCCACCTCAAGGACCATCCTCTAGAAACTTCCCAAGAGGACACCAGGAATGATTGTTGCGGGAAAAATAATAAAAAAAATCCCTCTTCATTTTGGCAACCATCTATGACCAGAGCTTGAAAGACGACTTCCAAAACAACAGTTTGGTGCTCCTGAAGCTTTGCTTGCAAGTTTTTTTCTCCTCCAAAACTTTCCAGTTGTCAAGAACAGGCTGGCATATGACAAATGGTCTTAGTGTGCTGGCTCATCCAGTCCTGGGCCAGAGTCTGGTCAGAGGTCAGTGACCATGTGTTCACTTGTCATCCTGTGGTGAAGGCGGGAATGGAGCCAGCTCCACAGCTGGCAAGATCCATCACCATCTGCATCCATTCATCAACATACTCCTGATGTTCAGTGCATACCTGGAACTGGACTGAAAAAGCTCTGAGGATTAGAAAAGAGAGTCTCTTCCCCTGACCCAAACTTACAGTCAGAAGGGAGTAACACGTAGGATCCTCAATGTGGTATGCCAAGGACCCAACAGAACACCTGAGAAGCAAGAGCCCACAGCCACGCTTGACCAAGAAGTGATGCTAAATTGTAGGTTTCAGAACCATTATGAGCTGAATAGCACCCCAAAGAAAAAGATCCACAGAAGTCCTAAGTCCTGGCCCCACAGGTCTGTTTGGAGTTAGGTTTCTTACTGAGGTAATCATCAGGACAGGCTTTAGCCAGCCGTTACTGGAGTCTTGAAAGTGAAGTATGGCATAGGCCAAGAAACCACCAGAAGCCTATCCTCCCCAGTTCCTTTGCAGAGACAGGGCCTGCGCTAGAGTAGGATGCACAGGAAGGTGCCGGCGAGACTGTGGTCATAGTCTATGCTAGAGGAGCTGGAGGGTGCCAGAGCCCCTTTGCCTCTGCTGGGTTCAAGTGGTTGTGTTCTTACCAGAATTCCCAGGAGACATAATCCATAATAAACCAGTGAGGAGAAATACGACCTTGAAGAGATACTTAGACCTTGAAGGATCCTCTATCCTGAGTAGATAAATTTATAAAAAGCCTACATGGGTGAGGCCCTCATTTCAGTCTCTTCCGACAAAGTGAGCATCTGATCCCTCCCGGACACACAGAAATGAGATGCCATCTTAGAATCAGACAACATGATTCCCTAGACCTGACACCTTTCCAGACTCCAACACTATGAGAAACAGGAAATTTCGGTTGTCTCACAGAAGCGGAGGTGGAAAGAGTATGAGAGCCAGAGGGGACGGAGGACGCCAGGGGAGCACGGTCCTCTAAATCTTTTTTTTTTTTTAATATTTATTTATTTATTTATTATGTATACAATATTCTGTCTGTGTATATGTCTGCAGGCCAGAAGAGGGCACCAGACCTCATTACAGATGGTTGTGAGCCACCATGTGGTTGCCGGGAATTGAACTCAGGACCTTTGGAAGAGCAGGCAATGCTCTTAACCACTTGAACAAAGCTCCTACGAGCTCACAGCATCCAAGGAAGCAAGCACGGGACCTGCACAAGTCCCCACTTCCTCCGAGCATATGTCATGGATTCTAGTTTAGCGTTTTTTTGGGATCCCTGAGAGTGAGATCGAGTGGCTCTCTGATTCTCGTGCCTTCTCTTGGGTTCTTTCCCTTCTGTTCATTTGGTTTGTGCAACTCCAATGTGTTAGTTTCTGTTTTATAATACTTTATTATTATCCTTTGGAAGCCTTTTTTTTTATAATGAGAGATAGGAAGCGAGTGGATTGGGGTGGAAAGGGAAGTGGGGAGGAGCTGGGAGGAGGAGCTGGGGGAGGCCATAATCAGGATATTTTGTGTGAGGAAAAAAATCTCTTTTTCAATAACAAGAAAAATAAAGAGAAATTTATGTTTGCTTATAAATTACCAAGTCTCAAGTATTTTGTCCTAGGATCAGGAGAGGATGAAGACACTCTTTTTTGCACCCAGTAGAAGACTCAGCTGTTAAATAGACCTTCCTGTTTTTCCAGAGGACCAGAATTTGGTTCCCAGCACCATTGTTGGGCAGCTCACAACAACCCATAACTCCAGTTCCAGGAGATCCAGTGCCATTTTCTTGCCTCCATGGGCACTGCCTCCAGACATGTGGGACGTTGACACATATACAGATATACTTTTTAAAGTCATAGTTTTCTTCTGAGCCCTGGGTTAGTCCTCCCAGATCCTATTATCACAAAGGCCAGAGAGGAGGCTGTCACTTAATCTCCTGAGATGTCAGCCTGAGGGCCCAGCCAGAGCGTGTGTTATGTCATAACCCGTGGCACAGTTGACTTTCCTGTTGGGCAGCAGTGCAGAGACCGAGTCACAGGCTTCACAGGCTTGTGCTGAAGGGGGCACTGATGCTCCTCAGAAGCTATGGCCTGAGCCAGGAGTGTGGCTGCTGATGAAGGAGGGGCAGTGGTCCCGAATGGCCCGGGAACTAAGTGATGGTGGCAGCGTCTTCTGGAATAGGGAAGACATGCAGGATCTGGGGCCCGCTAAGCTCTATCAGAGCTCTAGCAAGTGCTTCAGTTCTGCCTGTCTACACTCTAACACATGGCTGTACCTTTTTTTTCAACAGGGCATGTTCATCTCCTGCTTCCTCTGTGTTTTGCTGGTGATCCACATGACTCTGTCCTCCTTCTTCCCAGCATTCTCCCTGTTGGCTTTCCTGCCTACCTCTTCCTACCTAGCTATTCACCAGTTGGCTCTTTATTAAGCCAATGGGAGTAATACATATTTACAGTGCACAAAAAGATTGTTCCAGAGCACTGACTCAGATTGGCAGCCTGAGTATCTTAACTCAGGCTATGCTGTGCCTCTGTGTCCTCAGGGCCATCCTAAACTTGATCACCACCAGGAAGACTAGGGGGTAGTTACAGAAGGTGACGTGGAGAAGTACTTTTACTCTATTAGTGTGGTTATTCATTCTCCTGCAGGAGGAGGCTGCTCTGTTATCAATTCTGCAGGGATTTGACGCTTTGTGTGAGATCTCTTTCCATTCACCCTTCTTCTTTTCCCAAACCCGATTACATTTGACCAGTTGTTCCCCATCGGTCTTTTTCTGCCAGTTCCTTCCCAGTGGCCCCTGTGGCATTTGCTGTGCCTCTCTGAGGCAATTCACCCACTTTCCTGCCAGACTGAGTTGGGCACCAGTGTTTCTTGCAGCAGCTTCACCAGGAGGGACTTACTCATTTCTTATAACTGTGTGGATTAACTGTATTTTCTGCTTAAGACCTGGAAGCTGGCTGTCTGCTGTGAGAGGGAAGAACTGGATTCTTGTTCGAAGATGCTCAGATGGTTAAAGGGTAAAGCGTTATCACTACTGATATTAGTTGACACCTACCTAGTAGGTAACAGAGCACAGGGCCCCATGCAGTCCAGAGAGTTTCACAGCTTTGTTGTGACCTGCAGATTCTAGACAATAGGCCCAACAGGGGGAAAAATACTAACGTAGTTTCTAATCAGTGACCCCTCGTTGTAAGGAAGGCCACTTGTTGATTCCCGGCTGCTCAGCCTTGAAATAATCACACAGAAACTGTATTAATTAAATCACTGCTTGGCCCATTAGCTGTAGCTTCTTATTGGCTAACTCTGACATCATAACCCATTTCTATTAATCTGTGGCTTACCAGCTAAAGTTCCGTCTAGCTCCGGTGGGGCTACATGGCTTCTCCCTGACTCTGCCTCCTTTCTCCCAGCATTCAGTTTAGTTTCCCCCACCTACCTAAGTTCTGCCCTATCAACAGGCCAAGGCAGTTTCTTTATTCACCAGTGGTATTCACAACATACAGAGGGGAATCCCACATCAATCCCTTAATTGTAGTTGCCACCATTCCCAAACCTGTGTGTCCAACTGCTTCTTAGTCCTGGGAGCCCAGAGTCTGCAGGGTAAATGAAGCCCAGGAGCCTATATGTGTTTTGCTGTTGTCATTTGAGATAGTGTCTGTCTCTGTAGATGTGGCTGGGCTGGAACTCATTAGGTAGACCTGTTGTGGAATATTATTTTAACTGGGCAAAGATGTGTTACATTTGTTTATGCGGCAGAACATTACTTTAACTGTGTAAAGGTATGTTACATTTGTTTATGCTATGTTCGTTTAATGAGGTAAGGATGTGTGTTTAATTATGTAAAACTAGATTGTGTCTGTTTTACCTTGCCTTCCCAATCACCTAATTGATCTAATAAAGAGCTAAACACGGGAGAAATTTTATATTCAAGTCAGAACAGGCTTTCACAAAGGCCAAACTGGAGTGGGCATTTTCTCAATTGAGGTTTTCTCTTCCCGGATGATTCCAGCTTGTGCCAAGCTGACCAAAGACTAGACAACAACGGCACACATAGTGACATGTTTGCATCATCTGTGCACATCCTCCTCTATTCTCTCAATAACAGCTGGTCTATTTGTAATATACAATATACATGCTATGTAAACAATTGTTCTAGTATATTGTTTAGGGAGAAAAATCAAAAGAAGAAAGAATGTACGTGTTCAATATGGACCATTACCCACCCACCCCCCCAGAATATTTCATATCTGTAGTTCGTTATGCTCATGGAATTTATGGAGGCTGAACTCTTAGATGTGGAGTAAGGACCTACACTACTATGGGAACCAGGGAAGAGAATTACTCATTTTTGCTGAGGCTGAAGAGACCAGAGAAGACTTCCCATGGGTCAAAGCCTTGAACCGGAGCTTTGAAGGATGGTAGAGAGGTGTCAAGGGGTACAAAGACATTGTGAGGAGAAGGGATATAGGTGAAAGGCAGGAAGGCACAGAGTCTCGTGGTCTGTTTGGAATCACCAGTGATGCCATGAGGAGAACAGATCAATGCCAAGAGGTAGGCATTGCAAGAAGATGCATTTGAAGGCCGAGGAAGGGCTGTCTGGACTAAACCTGAAGGGCCTTAGAGCACTTAAGCAAAAGAGTGTGGGGTGGTTAGAGGACTCGAGTAGGAGTTATAGGTGGGGACCCAACTGCGTAGTGGAGAGAGCTGAATGAACAGAAGAAGTGTAATCTGGTGGATACCCTGCGTTAGGATAGAGATACTTCCCATATATGCATGCCTGAGCCAAGTGGAAGGCTGGAAGTTAAATGGCCTCTCACAGCGAGTTCTGCAACATCTCCACTGCCCGCCTAGCTTTGATTATTGCTACAGTACATGCATAGCCAGGAAGGGATTATACATACGTATTTCCCAGTGGCAACTGCTAAGCCAAGGGGAAAAGAACATTGACATTTCTTAAAGAAGTGATTGAGATTCTAAAGCCACCCTGGAGAGTGTACAGTAAATATTGGACAGCTTGCAAGATCCTTCCTGCTCGTTGGCATGAAAGTGCAGATCAGATTCACTTGCCTGTGACACAGTTTTTAATTAAGTGTTTATAATGAGACACTGATAGTCACTTTAGAGGCCTTTTTGGTCCTTCAGGGAGGAAACATGAAGGGAGGGGAATTCTGTGATTCAAGAGAAATTAATGCCAAAGCAGATTCAGTATGCATTTAGGAAAACCCCATAGGAGGATGCACTGTGTGTGGTGAGACTTGTCACAAACATTAAAACCGAATGCAGTGGGGGATGTGGGACCGTGCACGGGCTCAGCGTTCTCTCTTCTGGGTATCTCTGTGGGAAAGCAGCATCAATATTGATGAAAAAAATTAAGAGCAGTTTCAAGGTGATTAACTTCCATTTAGTTTTGATTTTAGAAACACTGTGTTAAAGTAAATAGCCAACGTGTCCTTAAAACAATGGAACTAAAGATCAACTGTCAGGGCGCAGATGACCCATGTTCCTTACAGTGACAGGGTTAGCTAGTTGCACAGAGACCTGCCCCAGCTAGACGCACTTGTGTTTGTAATTGCAAAGAAGGCATGTTACACAGCAGCTAAATTTTCTCCTTGTTTCCTTTCTCCGAGTGCCTGATTTTGTACTCCCATTCATACTGCTATTTCTAACTGTGCTGCTGTCCCTCAAGCAAGGGACTTAAACCAGGCCTGCTGGCTGTAGTCCATGTACCCCAGAGGTTGAGGCAAGATCACCAGTTTGAGGTCAACCTAGACAACACAGTGAGACCTTGTCTGAAGTGTATACGTGTTCCCTACAAAAGAGCTGGTATCGCTGTGTAATATTGGCTTTCTTTTATACTCAATGTTTTACCATTAACAATTTCAGATCTGGAGGCTGGACAGGTGGCTCAGTGGTTAAGAGGACTGACTACTCTTCCAGAGGATCTGGGTTTGGTTCCCAGAACCCACACGGCAAGTCACAACTGTTCGTAGTTCCAGTTCCAGGGAACCTGATGCCCATGGCGAAACACCAATGCACATAAAAACAAACAGACAAACAAACAAACAAATGATTTCATCTGTAGGTGGCATGATAATGTTGGTTCAAGTCTCTTTCACTACCACCTGTGTTTATGAAGTCCCGAGGTCAAAAACAAAAGAAAAAGCACCACTAACGAAACCTGCTTTTCTAAAGTCTTTAAACAGAGAAGTAAAAATTGTATGAATTTATGATGTACAATGCATTTTGGCACATGCATGGAATGGTTATAAAGTAATTACCATATATGTGATGTCATTGTGTTACCCATTTTCTGTCACTGAAGCAAAACACCTCAGATGATCAAGCTATAGAGAAGGAGCTGAGAGTTGTCGTGCAATCCTGTAAACCTGTAACATCAGCACTGGGAAGGCAGAAGGAGAAGGATTGAGAGATTTTGTTTAAGACCTGGCCGACATAGTGAAGTCCTATGTAAAAAAGAATTAAAACAAAGAAAGAGATCTATTTTGCCTTTTGGTTTCAGAAGTCCCGGTCCATAGTTTTTGAGTCTGTTGCTTTGGGGTTGGAATAAAGAAGTAAATCATGGTAGAAACATATACTGGAGTAAGTCAGCTTGGGGTAGGCAAGCATAGGGAACAGCGTGGTAACCTGGGGCACCACTTGGCTTGGGTAACTAAACACTTCTCTCCTAATGATGTACTTAAATAGCCTAACCTGCTGGTGCCCTGGGACTCCCACCTGCTTCAGGTGGCACATACACTTGCTTTAATCGCTGAACATCAACCACTCCCCTTAGCAACCCCCTGCTAATGCTTCATTTCTATTCAAACATCCTAAAACCAAGGGAGCTAGTCCAATCAAGTCTGGACTGCTTTGGAGTATGTGCATAAAAAGGTAACTTCAAGAAGAACCCCCTATTTACTATCTTACGCATATGCATGCTTGGGGGTTCATAGTACTAAACCAGATTCACGATGGGGAAAAACATTACAGTAGACAAAGCTTGTGTGTCCTTGTCTGTCAGGCACAGCAGAGATGCCCTGAAGTGTTGTCACCCACAGCACTCAGCTTCCCCTTCCCCAGACCCTCTGAGCTGAAGGCCAAGCAGTGACAGGGCTTCTTGGGTCCTCCCTCAAGTCTCTCAGTGCCTTTTCTGGTAGCAAATCTGACTTGTATTTTCTCTTAGTTTTTAAACAAAACTCCCCACCACTTTATTATCTGTGTATGGTTCTTCAATTCTTTTGACAAGAAAATCACAAACCTAGAGACAACCAGAGAACCCCAGTGAGAACAGTATCTCATGGGAGCAGAGACACAAAGAGAGAGACAGGGAGGAGCTGTGATCCCTGTGTCATCTCCCAGGGCAAACCCTTACCTCACCCTCACCTCTTAAAGGGAGCGGATAGAACTCGGGTCTCCAGCCTCTAACATTGGGCATTTGGGGGCTACTGCACGTCTGCCTGTTGAAGCAATGCACCATTGCTTTCTTCGTGTTGAGAACATTGAAGCTACACTCTTGCCACTCTTCCCAAGCACACAATGGACTGTGATTAAGATAGTTTGCAATATTTGTCCTCTCATCTCTACTTAGATTGCATATTCTTTGAGAGTTTCACTTTTTAATTTTCAAAAAATAAAAAACACGTTACTTGGGTCTAAAGCCCCAGAGTATTGAGTTAAAAATATTCTTTCTGTTTTATCTTTGTATTCTCATAACCTGTTCATAAAGAGTTGAAGAAGAGTGATTTCATTTTCTTCTGTGCCCTTCTCGTTTTCTTCCTTTCCTTAATTTTTTTTGTTTTATTATGGATACCGTGTTTCAGCTTCATTTGCTAATGTTTATACTCTGTTGTCTTGCATTTGATTCATGGTATGCGCAAATTAGCTCAAATAAGATATATGTTCTCATTATTATTTATAGAAAATGAGGAGCCAGAATCAGCCACTGCATGTATTACAAGCATTTCCTTAATTAATATTTTGTGATTACTTTATTGAAATTATTGTGTGACAGAATTTCTTGTTTTATGACAACTCTTGTATAAAAATTACCTCATTTCTCAAATTAGGGCAAATTTATATTCTTCTGGGTATAAAAGGAATAATCACTGTGCAATAGAAGCTTCATTAGGAGTCAAACCTCGAGTCTTGTTTACTTAAAAAAAATTACACTGTGCTCTGTCAGTCTACAGACAGGTACGGAACTAAAGCAAACGGATATACTTTTTTGATGTTCCCTTTGAAGACAAAGAATATTAAATGAAAAATATAAAATTAGTTACTGAATTAGTTCAAGAAATCACAGAAAAAATGTAGACTTTTCAAAAGCTTTTAAAAAAAATTCCAACAAATATCACAAAATATATACCTGACCCCTTGTTAGAGTATTATCTCCCTACATTTTGGCTGTAATTTTATATTGTAGAATAAAAGTACAATGAGAAAGTTATATCTCAGAGGCCATTTATAAAGCAAGAGTCAATCGAGGGACTGAGGAGTTTATAGACAAAAAGAAACATTTGCCTCAAGTCATAGAGGAGCGACACGAAACAGTCTGACACGTTACAAAAAGAACATAAGGAAAATGGTTCAAATGATTTAAATACTTAAAAAACACAGATTCATCGATGAATCATTACATCCTCTAACACAAATAATATCACTCTATTTTCTCTTTCCATCTTAGAAAATCAGAAATAAACAAGATACAGAAGGATTTCCTTTAAAAAATATTATTTTAACTAGGCAAAGATGTGTTACATTTGTTTATGCTGCAGAATGTTACTTTAACCATGTAAAGGTGTGTTGCTTTTGTTTATGTTGCATTTGTTTAATGATGTAAGGCTGTGTATTTAATTATGTAAAGATGTGTTGTGTTTGTTTCACCTTGCCTGCCTAAGGCACCTGATTGGTCTAACGAAGAGCAGAATGGCCAATAACTAGGCAGGAGAAAGGATAGGCATGACTAGCAGGAAGAGAGAATAAATAGGAAGAGAAATCTAGGCTCCTAAAGGAAAAGGATTGAGAGAAGAAGGAGGAGGAGAATTAGGAACACACTTGGGCCAAAGCCAGGCAGCTGTCAACTACCCAGACATAGAGACAGCAAGAAAGTAAGAAAAGGTAAAAACCCCTGAGTCAAAAGGTAGATAAAGAGAAACAGGTTCATTTAAGTTTAGGCTGAGCATCCAAAACTAATAATAAGTCTCTCTGTCATGGTTTGGGAGCTGGTTGGTGGCCTAAAAGAAAAAGCCTGGTACAATTCTGTTTTTGTTTTTCGAGACAGGGTTTCTCTGTGTAGCCCTGGCTGTCCTGGAACTCACTCTGTAGACCAGGCTGCCCTTGAACTAAGAGATCCATCTATCTCTGCCTCCTGAGTGCTGGGATTAAAGGCGTGTGACACCACCGCCCTGGGTTTTTATCGTCTTTTTCTAGGACAATTTTGAAGTTATTTTCTATAACAGGAATAACAGGACAGTTCTGTCTTCTCTCTTCCACGGTCAACGAAAGCATATTATTACTGTTGTTGCTGCTATTGTTGTTATTATTGTTATTGTTCTTATTATTGCTGTTGTTCTCATTACTAATGGCTTAGGAAGGCTTCCTGAACCTCACAACTCATTTTGATGCAGCCCCCAGGAGCATGCAGATGGGCTCTTCTTTTGTATCCCTCTGCAATCCACTATAGGCCAGGAGTTTTGCACAGTTTTAAGAACTTTGGCCATGGGTGGAGGTGGGAACCTTAGGATGATATTATTTGACTCCAGCACTGCTGTTTACCAGATATTCTTAACTCTTGGTTGTTCAAATGTGTCAGGAAAAGATGAGACTCCCAAATATTTTCAAGCCAGAAAAAAAAATTTTTTTTGTCAATCTGCTATACTTGGAGTAACTTATTTTTTTAAATGAGTTTAGCCAGTTTCCATGACCACTGATGTCTTTTATGCTTTAATGTGTCCAATAAAGTCTTCACAGAACAATGAATGGACTCTATTCTCTCATTTGTGACTCTGTGTATGGCAGAGCACTGAGAAGCCAAGCTACCTCACCAAGCTCGGTTCCATCAGGTGAACAGGAGGAGGTGCCTTTGCCCCTGACTGCAATGCATCTTTATGCAGCAGCATCTTCTCAATAGCGCCATGGCTAGCTGGTGAAGGGAAATCGTTCTGAAAACAGGAACACATGTTATCAGGATAAAGTACCTCCTAAAGGCAATGGTGGATGCTTCTCTATGGGTTACCTAAAATGAGTGAAAGGGGAGAAAGGGACAGAAAAGTTGGCAGAACCATTTATTGCAACTCCTACAACTTTCCTGTCATTAAAGCAGTCACCACGTCATGATGCTTCCATTGGTCAGCTGTGGGATGAGCAAAGGCTTTGGAGCGAACTCCTGGTTCTGCTGTAACTCACTGTATGATATTAGGAAAGGGTTTAAGCCTCTAGAAGCCTTAGCCACCGTGTGGACAACCGGAAGGCTGGAGGCTTGTTCCTGGAAAATCGGAGCAGTGTTGCTAGTTAGTCATCTGGCACACTCATTCTTGTGTGACAGCTGGAGCTGTGCTGTCATTCACGCTAACCTGGAGGACTTCGCACTTAAACAAATGTAACAGGGCAGCCATCTGTGCCTTATTGTTGTTGCAAAGTAGAACCAGAACAAAGCAAGCCGTTGGTGTATCTGGTAGGATAAGAGACCCATGGAGCTGTTATTATAATATCTTATGAGAGTTAATTTTATGAATCAACTTGACTAGGTCCATAGTATTCCGATATTTGGTCAAACAGCAATTTTGATATTGCAAATGGTTTTGGGATGAAATTAACAGTTAAATAAGTAGAATTTGAGTAAGGCAGATTACCGGCCACAATGTATCCATTACTGGCCACAATGTATCCAGGCCTCGTGGAATTAGGAGAGAGCTCACTTCCGGCAGGAAGAAGGACCCCTCCCCACACAGCCTGTGGTCTTCAGCTGCGTATCAGAGCCCTCTGGCTCCACAGCTGTGGGTCTGCCGTGTGGATTCTGGGCTTGTCAGCTCCCACACTTTTGTGAGCCCCTTCCTGAAAATAAATTCTAGCCTCTTTCTCTCACTGTCTCTCTCTTTGTCTTCTTGGTTTTGCTTTTCTGAGAGCCCTGATCAACACTAATAAATATTTTGGGCAACAATGACCATAAATTTGTATGAATCCTTGTGTTCCTACAAAGGCGTTCAGTTTGGTTGGAGCCTTGCCTCTCTTTGTCTCCCTCTCCTTCTCGTTCCCCTTCTTCTCCTTTGTGCATGCGTGTGTGTATCGGTGTGTGTGCGTCGGTGTGTGTGTGTCGGTGTGTTGGTGTGGGTATGTAAGTCAGTATCAGTGTACACATGTGCACATTGAGGCCTTGAATTTCCTCTTAAATTTCTTTAACCTTATTTTTTAAAAAGGCTCTCACTGAATGAAGGCGCTCATCATGGAAAGTAGCAGCCCAGGAACTCTCTGGAATCCACTTCCCAGCTCTGAGGTGACAGGCACATATGATTGCCATGCAGAGATTTCTATATGTGTGCCGAAGATGCCAACTCAGGTCCCCATGCTCGTACAACAAGTGCTTTGTCAAACGAGCCCTCTTCAGCCCGTGGTTTTCTTCAGTTGGGTCTTATTCTGATATTAAGGGCTTTTGAGGGTCAAATACTTATTACCTTTGCTTAGTATTTGACCTCTGTCTTAAAGGTGATCAATAAAAAAAAACAAGAAATAGGAAGTATTTGGGTAATGTAGGTATATATGTATAAACCGTATTTTTATGCAGTAGTTATAACAGCCTTCTCTAATAATTGTCTGCTTTAGAACTGAAAGAGTAACGAGGAAACAACAGCAGGAATTGACTCATTCTGTGCTGGGCTAAGCATGCCACAGCGTTCATCTCGTATGAGCTCACAGCAACGCCTGCTGAATCCTGTTTACAGTCCAGCCCTGCATGGGACACTGCCAGCAAATGACTAACCAGACTTGAACCCTGCTCAGCTGATTCCAAAAAACCTCACACTTTGTCTCCCATAAAAAAAAATGTGTTTTCTCATCCCCACCCCTGGTGGGCAAGACAGCTCTCAGAGCCTTTTGTAGCGTGGGTCTTGTGCTAGCGTTGTATTTCTGGAACTCAGCTAAAGTCTAGGACTCAATTAGGACAGCGATAGATCAAGTGACCAGGCTGCAGGACTAGAGCATTGTCCCTCCTGTGCTGGAGTCTCATTTATGACTATTAATATTGAAAGAGATGAAATGTATCTTTAAATCAGTCATCAATTTCCCCCTGCCTTCACATTTGCTGCAGAACAACTCTCGGGAACATTCAAGGTAACTGGAAAAGTCGGGGAAGGGCCAGAGGCTCTGTAGGGCTCCTGGAGAACCCCTCCTTTTCCTTCATCTCAAAGGGGAAACCGAGGCAGGCATTAAGTCATTTGCTCATAGGTCTATAGGATGCAGAGCATCCAAAGTTTAAGATGCACAAGGCTTCATTGGGAACGTCGTTAGGGAGCAGATTCTGGCTCTGTAGGGGTGGACTGGCGGCTTCAGTCTGTTTATTACGAACTTCCAGGCAAAGGTGATGTTGCCATCCAGGGCTGCCCTGGGTGGAAGCGGAAACAAAGCCTCTGACAGGCAGACTAGTGGCAAGGATTGAAGTGAATTACTTTGGGTTCTTCTCTTTTTATTTCTTTCTTTTTTTTTCCCCTTCAAACATGGCTGGCATTGAACAATCATTCTTCCTGCTTAAGTCTCCCAAGTCCCGGGATTACAGTCATGACTCACCCTTGTCTTGACAACTGCGTCTTATCAGACCCGAAGTAATGATCTATATTGTGTTCATTAATACTTAGATGAGCTGTTAATGTGTTGATTTATCAATTATGACATGGTTTTGTAATATTTGAAATAATGTCATCGTTAACTAAAATTGAAATCATGTCACAGGCACCAAATATTTTGACAGGCTCTTTATGGAAGTCAGCATGGCGGTTTCTCCGGAAATTGGAAGTAGAGCTCCCATATGACTCAGCTCTGCTACTCCTGGGCTTACTCGTAGGACTCCATATCTTACCACGGAAATAATTAGCGTCTATGTCTGTTGCTGCTCTCTTCACAACAGCAGGGAAACACAGAAGCAGCCCAGAAGACGGACAATGAAGAGTGGTTACGAAAATACATACATGGCAATAACACAAATTGAAAATGACACTTACAGGAAAACATATGGATCTGGAAATTATTAACTGAGGTAACCTAGAATCAGACAAATAGAACATGTTTTTTTCTCATATGCAGACCCTAATTTTATTTTATTTTATTTTGCTGTGTGTGTGTGTGTATGTGTGTGTGTGTGTGTTGGAGATCAATTCGGGTCCTTATTTGATGGAAAGACACTTATCAATTGGTCAACCTCCACAATTTTAATACATCATTAAACAAGAGCAGTCTAGCCACATAGTGAGGCCACCTCAGAAAGCAGTGAGTTTCCTGTCACTAGAGGCATTCAAGTGACCTCGAGAACTGAGATCCGTATATCTGAGACTTTCACAAGTCTGTGTCACTGCCCAGTAGATGGATGCACAGCAAACATGACTGACAGGTCCCCTTCCATTCTGAAGAGTCTCTGCAGATCGACTTTACCATCTTTCCCCTGGTTATTAAAAATGCAAGTGGAAAAATTGCTTCATTCAAATGTAACTCTGTTCACATCTCGATCCAAGAGAGATGGGCAGAAACAGACCTTCTATTGAGCATTTCACTCGCAATTCCAAAACGGAACATTTTTCTTTGAGTTCTAAAGTGACATCAATCCATTTGTCTGGATATCGGGGGCCTGTCTTTCTTCAAAAATAATGTCGTTCCGAGAGGCATCATCTCTTGTCTGGCGTGAAGACTGCAAAGGAAGCCTCAATTTCAGAAAATTATTTTTCCCATTGGTCTTGTCGCTACATGTCTAAAAATTCTGTGTCATCGTTCTTCCTGTGCAGAACCTATTAAAACGAGAATGAGATACGAGACAACTAACATTGTTATGTTATCAGCTGTTATCTGCACCCCTGCCTTGCCCAGACCATGTTTGGGCATTAGTGTTGTGGTGCTCCTGAGAGCACAGGGCTCTGTTCTTGCTGCAGCCAGCACCACTGGCGACACTTTTAGCTGTCAGCCCTCTGCAGTCTCCATGGTGTCTGCACCCAGCCCCCATTTCCTGAGAGTCACCCCCAGCCGATGATTAGCCATGGCATACTAATGGAAGATTCCTGAGCAATGCAGGGACTCCTCCTACAGATGGGCCCTTGGGTGAGGATTCTCATCAGCTAAGTGCACCTAGAAGCTGCTCTACAGTCCAGATACACCGCCTCCCCAAGGCTTTTTCCACTTGCATCGGGACCCTCTTGTCCCCTCTTCTTGACCCTCCCAGGCATCATTCCTCCTGGTAAGTCTCTTGTGCATCTATCTCTTGAAGACCCAAACTCACATGGGTGGTGGCAAGCATACAGGCTGAGGAAGCAAAGGGTAGGCTGGGAGCGCGAAGCAGGCTAAGTTATCAGAATAACTTCCTGATAACACGCAGGACATGGGAGGTCCCTGGCCAATGGAGAGGCCCAAATACTAAACCTTTCACCTAGAGAGACCCAGACCAATGAGTAGGTATTTAAAAACCACAAGGAGAGAGGCAGGAGTCTATGAGGCAGTGTGGTTTACTGGTCACTACCAGGCTGTATGCAGGCCTACAGGGAATGGTGTTGAGACCTTAATGAGAAACTGAGGGCTAATCTGAGAGCCAGAGAGTCTTACTGATGGCATACGAAGACCCCTCCCTGCTCCTGCAGGAGGTGCTAGATACAGGTGAGTGTGTGTGACAATTTAGATAGTTGGGGAGAGCTATGGAGCAAGTCTAGTAATGCTGAGTTCAGAACACTGGGTGTCACAGCCTAGACTGGTGGTACGTGGGAAGGGATGTTCCAGGTGGGCATTTATGAAGACTACCCCAAACCCTCTGAGGTTGCCAGGATGTCCCACCTTTCCTGAGTATGGCCCAGCAGCTCACAGATGATAGACAACCACAGAGATCTCACCGCTGCTCAGCAGGAACTCACCCTAACTGCCTAGAGTAGACCTCTCACTGGGGAGGACTCCTGAATACTAGATATCACGGGAATGTGATAACAGACGTGAAACCTGGTTTTGTCCCCAGAACTGAAAAGTGTGTGTACGCGTAGAGGTATGTAAGTTACACAAATATTCTATATGCTGTCTATTATACATTAGGGACTTGACACCTACAGACTGTGATAACCCTGAGTGTCCTGGAGCCTAACCTCCCCAGAGACTACAGAATGACTGTCCTAATGTGAAAATACTTGGTATCATGTATTAACACACAAAAATATTTTTGCTGTGGAAGAGGCTCTGAATAACCAATCAGCCAAGATGGCTTAGCCAGTTGACTTTAGCGACCTCCACCACTAGCCACTGACCTGAGAGAAACATGTATGATGTAGCCCAGGTGATCAAGCTGGAGGCTCAGTTTGGAGCACTGGTTGCTTTTGTAAAGACTCTGGGTTCAGTTCCCAGTTGTCACACTGCTTCCTGAGTCTGTGTGGGGGAGAGAATGTGCCACATGGCCATGGTGGGATGACAGCGATTACCATACAAGTGACTGTCTCAGATCTCAGACCTCCCGCCTCGAGGAATACAGACTGACAGTCCGAGATCACTGCCTCACCTCAGGGCTTCCTTCCCCATCTGAGTGATGTCCGTTTGAGAGATGTGGGGTGGGTCCTTGCAACTCAGTCTTCCTCTCCTTCCTTCCCTCCCTCCCTCCTTTCCTCCTCTCTCTCTCCCCCTCCTTCCCTCCCCCCCACTCCCTCTTTGATGTTATGTGACTCAGGCTGACCTCAAGCTCACTGTGTAGCTAAGGCTACTCTCGAACTCTTGATCCTTTAACCTCCACCTCCTGAGCTCTAGGATCACAGGTGGTCAACACCATGCCTGGCCTTCCATGCAGCCTCCTATAAAAACAGCACTGCAGTGCTGCACGACCTCACTGCCCTGCTGCAGGACAATGACGAGAAATGGACCTACTGTGTGCCTATTACAGGAGGCACACTACAGGTCCTCCTCATATGGAATTCATTCAACATTCAGTATAACTTTAAGAACAAAGATGTATTTTAACTGATGAGAAAAATTACAGGAGTTTAAGACACATAGTTAATGAGGGCGGAGATTAAAAACTGGATCTAGTACTGGGTGAAAAAGTCACCTGTTTCTCCTTTATTGTATGTGTGCTGGGTTGAGTCCTCTGTGAAGCCGATGTAACGACAGAATTAAACACATACGAGATTCAGTGACAGGAAACATAAGGTGAAGAGAGGAAGAGAGGGAACGGGAAGAGCGGGGGGGGGTCTCCAGAAGGGGACCAGTTCTCAATCCTGGGATGGGAAAGGGAGGGGACAGAAGGGAAGAGGAAGGAAGGGAGAGGAGAGGTGGGGAGAGGAGGGAAGGGATGTCGTTGGTATTTGCTCTGCCATGACCTTGGGTTACCTGACCCGATAGAGGGGTGCTTCTGCTCTGCCAATGGACTCCCTTAAAGGAAATTGGGGGCTAGTCCCTTGCTCTCTTGCTCTTGCTCTGGCTTGGATGGTAGGAGTGGAGCAGGGGACTAGCTGTTGGTGCTCTTTCCCCTTGGTCAGAACAACTGCAAGTGGCATCTAACCTGCCCTGTATCAGTTGAGCGTTTACCCCTATTGCACATTTAAATCAATTCTTCTGAACCTCTCCCAGACCCTTATTGATTCAACGCTATGAAGGGGAGGGGAGGGGAAGAAGGGAAGGAAGAATGGGACAGAGAGGACCTTAGTCATTTACCCATTTTAGAAAGGCTCAGGCAGCTGTGGGGAGGCACTTAATCAGAGTTTCTCATTGGAGGAGGAGAAACCTGAAGTGATACAAGATAATTCTGGAACATCCTATGATGGGGCTGTCCGCGATGACTTAGAACCTGTTGCAGAATCAGAGCCTGACCCTAAGCCAGAACCAGGGTAAGAACCTGTATTTGAAATCCTTGAGGTTGGGAGCCATTAAAAGCACCCGCCTGAAGGATCTTCTGCAGCATCCCAGACACAGACACAGACATGAAGACTTTTCCTGGAGCTTCTGTGACCAGCAAGACCCCATTGCTTGTGCAACTGCCTTGGTTACCGGGCACCCATTTAACGTCTGAGCCTAACCTCAGGTCTTAATGCAGAGTCCTAGAGAGAACAAACAGGGTTCAAAGGCTTATGAGAGAGCCAGAAAGATGGCTCAGTGGTAAAATCACTTGCTATGCAAGTCTGAAGACCCGAGTTCGATCCACAGAATCTACAGAAAAAGCCAGGTGCCGTGGCTCCTATCAGCAATCACAGCACTGTTGGATACTGAGCCTGAAGCCTAGGGGCCAGAGAGCCTAGATAGTGGCAGAAAGACTGCCTCAAAACCAAGGTGGGAGGCAAGAGCTAACCCCCAAAAGCTGTCCTCTATCCTCTTTACATGTATGCTGTGCCACATGTGAGCACACACACCAGGAAGAAATACAGAATTTGATAAACATTGTGGGAGTGGGGAAAGTCTAAATTGCCTCTTGGGAGTTAAATTGCACCCCCGTGGATAAGTTGCACCTTTGTCTAGCTAGAGCTGGGTCAGAGCCACTACGCCGGGCACTGTCTCTGCATGGGCTACCGGCACCTATTTTCAATTTATTTCAAAGCTTCCTAGCGTGGTCGTTAGGAACCTTGTTACATCTTATGCCCCGAAAGAAGCGCTCAGGATTGTCTCACGCTAGACGAGGAGCCGTAGCAAATAATCACACGTGTTTCACCGTGACAGGCAGCTCCCTTAGAGCACTCCACGGGCAGGCTGACTGCCTGTGGAGCTTGGAGCTTGGAAGGGCAACGTGTTGTGCTCCAAAGCCGAGCGCTGTTGCAGGTGGCGTTTGTCTCTTGTGGGGTGGCGACCCTCAGAATGGACCTTCATTCATTCACACGGCCCCTCTCTTCCTTCCATTCATGAGTTCATGAAGAGACGTATTTTTAATGAGGCGCGGGCTGGTCTAAGACCAAGATGAACTACTACACGGTAGCTCACAGGCATGTGGAAGTCAAGTTCCATGGGATCTGAGCTTTTCTGGCCTCCGTGGGTAACAGGCATGCATGTGGTACATGAGCACACATGCAGGCAACATGCTTATACCGAAAAATAAAACGCAAATTTAAATGAAAAAAATCAACATAGAAAGGAAATAGAATCCTCTGTCGAGAATTAGCCTCTGTTCTGCAAGGGTGGACTTGAAGGGAATGTCAAGTGGTAGCACTTGCAGTTTTAATGCCAGTTTCAAAATTTAAGCTCAACCAATTTCTGGAACTATCTAGAGATTTCCACCATCTAAACATTCAGGTACACTCACTCTAGAAGGCTACACTTAGGTTACTTTACAAGATGGAATGCCCGAAAAGTACAGAAAGGCACCGTACGTACTTATGTCTGCTCAGTCTTCAAATCAAGTTCAGATCTAATGGGCTACACATTGAACTCTCAGGACAGGAACCAAAAGGAAATCCAAGAGGCAAGGACATATGCTCTTGAGTTGCACACAGCTCATGGCATGTCATAATTGATATCACTCCTTATGAAAAATAATCCCCTCATCTCACATATAAGTGAGTGTTGTTATAGAAACCATTACATAATGTGGGAAAGTGAAAACTACCGAAAACATCCAGAGAACCCAAACCCTTCAAATCTGTTCATGGTCTTACTTTATTAGACAGCATTTACATTCAAAATGCCGACGGCATCGATGTCATTCTTTAGTAAATATATATGTGAGATTGGATTGTCACATAAATGTACTCTGAGCAAAGTCTCAAGTATAAATGGAGGCACATTGAGGATTTATGTCTGTCAGAGGAACTAACGTTGAGCAGGATTAAGGTGTGCTCCCAGAGACCTGTACATTAGGCAGTGGGTCCCCCCAGCAGACTGCCCGGTGCTCCACCCTAACAGTGGTATTCATGGCAAACATTTTCTGAGATTAAAAGAGATGGAAAAGGAAGTGATTCAGGATTGCTAAGAGGAATAACCGAAGAGCGGAGGCTAAAGAGAGCTAAGAAGCTTAGCGAGAAATGAGAAGTTTAGATGAATCAAGGAGTAGAAACCCAGCAGCGATCTGGTTCTGAGAACACGAACAGCTCATCACATCCCCTCCGCTCAAATAAAACAATGCTTCATGAAACAGTTGGCGCTGATGTCTGAGCGATCACAAAAATTGCTCCTCAAATGAGAGATAAAATCTTAGTGGAAATTGGAAAGACAATTGTGTTGTAATGATATGCACATGAAGTCTGTGCCTGTACAGAAAACCGGTTTGGGTGAAATATAGACGTTTCCATAATTAAGAACATGAGGTTTTGTGCAGAACCAGATCCACCAAATTTGCCTGTCATTATCTATGTATGTCTGTTTCTGATATCTGTGCACTTACGTGTCAAGGGAAATAGCTAGGTATCATCTATGATATATTTGTATATGTACACACATATACATACGTATAGTGTATCATATATCTATCTATTTAATCATGTTTAAACGAGAATGATGTGTGTTAAGCATTGTGCTCTAAGGAAGGATACAGAACATAGTCACACCACCATGGAAAACACTGATGGAGTAAGGATGGAGCAGGTTTAGCACTGGAACCAGCCCTTACAGTTTGTCCCCTCTTACTTACTGAACACTAACTATACATTTCCTTAGTAAGCAATTTGACAGAAAGGAAAATTCAGTCAATCCTCTTTGCCTCTTGCTATGCTTTTCTTCCCAATATCTCTGAGCATGATCCTTGATTATTGACCCCTCCCCCGATCGTCACAGGGCAGCTTGTCCGCCAGGTAATGAGAACTTACACAGGGAGGTAGACGGTCACACTCTGTCTTTTTATGGTTCCCGGTGACTCGAGAACAATCTGAAGGGCTCCTCCCTGCTACTGGATGTTCTTTGCACCTGTAGGAGAACCATCATAGGCGCAGATGACTAAGTGGTATAGGAAGATGCCTTCAGTGGCTAGGGCTCTGAATACAACCCCATTGTCTTTCTTTACCCATTCTTTAGCTCCTTTCCTACACTAATAGAGCAAACACACTACGGCACAGTTACTAAGGGGTCTTTCCTATATTAATGTGTTCATTAGCACAGCTCCTCCAGGAGGTAAACGCTATTATTATCCTTGTCCTACAAATGAAGAAAAGCGTCTCAAAGAGGTCTAGTAATTGTTCAAAGTCACAGGGCTAGTAAACCGCAGAGCCTGAGTTCTAAACGCCCACCAGGCTTGATCCTGAGCCAGCCTCAACTGATGAGCACATTGCCTTCTACACAGCAAAGGTAACTAGACCGAGAAGTGAGAAGGTAAAGATTGTGTCTCATCTGTTAGTACCCCCGTGCTGTGTGACTAGAGGAGACAAGAGGCCTTCTTCTGGCCACCTCTCTATTTCTATCCTTCTTCAGTTCCAGAGAGGACAAACGCTACTAAAAGTGTTCAAGTCCATCCCTGTGGGAACTAGAATTCTGAAACCATGTGGGAGTCACGCAGGCTGTGGTCTCAGCCTCATGCCTACACGCTGCAACGGGTTAGCAAAGGTGAAAAAGGTTCTTAGAGGAAGATACATGTGTTCTTCCTGAAATGACTCTCTCTCTCTCTCTCTCTCTCTCTCTCTCTCTCTCTCTCTCTCTC